>CAWUFW010008323.1:0-600000 GCA_963921515.1 Calotriton arnoldi
TATGGACCCACACTTACCTTTTGGTCACTGTGATGATGGGGGTTTGGACCCCATTGCCACAATGGTCAAAATGTGCTTCAGCTATGGACCCCACACTTGCCTTTTGGTCACTGTGATGATGGGGGTTTAGACCCCATTGCCACAATGGTCAAAAATGTGCTTCAGCTATGGACCCCACACTTGCCTTTTGGTCACTGTGATGATGGGGGTTTAGACCCCATTGCCACAATGGTCAAAATGTGCTTCAGCTATGGACCCCACACTTGCCTTTTGGTCACTGTGATGATGGGGGTTTAGGCCCCATTGCCACAATGGTCATGGGCTGCTTGCATTGTGGGTGCCACACACATATATGTGTGGCACATGTGCTAGGGGGTCACATTGTATGTTCAATGTCATGTTCGGTGTTGTAGGCATTTGACACAGCCTGCTCACACGCTTGTCATGGTGGTGGGGGGATGTCTTAATCTTGCATTCCCTAGGTTGTGGTGTGCTTGTTGTGTCATGCATTGTCCATCCTATGAGTGGGGGTGGTAGTAGTGGTAGGCATCCAGCCCCCTGGCTGAGGGTGGTAGTAGTGGTGGGCATCCTGCCCCCTGGGTGAGGGTGGTAGTAGTGGTGGGCATCCTGCCCCCTGGGTGAGGGTGGTAGTAGTGGTGGGCATCCTGCCCCCCTGGCTAAGGGTGGTAGTAGTGGTGGGCATCCTGCCCCCTGGGTGAGGGTGGTGGTAGTGGTAGGCATCCTGCCCCCTGGGTGAGGGTGGTAGTAGTGGTAGGCATCCAGCCCCCTGGCTAAGGGTGGTAGTAGTGGTGGGCATCCTGCCCCCCTGGGTGAGGGTGGTAGTAGTGGTAGGCATCCTGCCCCCCTGGGTGAGGGTGGTAGTAGTGGTGGGCATCCTGCCCCCTGGCTAAGGGTGGTAGTAGTGGTGGGCATCCTGCCCCCTGGGTGAGGGTGGTGGTAGTGGTAGGCATCCTGCCCCCTGGGTGAGGGTGGTAGTAGTGGTGGGCATCCTGCCCCCTGGCTAAGGGTGGTAGTAGTGGTGGGCATCCTGCCCCCTGGGTGAGGGTGGTAGTAGTGGTGGGCATCCTGCCCCCTGGCTAAGGGTGGTAGTAGTGGTAGGCATCCTGCCCCCTGGCTAAGGGTGGTAGTAGTGGTAGGCATCCAGCCCCCTGGCTAAGGGTGGTAGTAGTGGTGGGCATCCTGCCCCCTGGGTGAGGGTGGTAGTAGTGGTGGGCATCCTGCCCCCTGGCTAAGGGTGGTAGTAGTGGTGGGCATCCTGCCCCCCTGGGTGAGGGTGGTGGTAGTGGTAGGCATCCTGCCCCCCTGGGTGAGGGTGGTAGTAGTGGTGGGCATCCTGCCCCCTGGCTAAGGGTGGTAGTAGTGGTGGGCATCCTGCCCCCTGGGTGAGGGTGGTAGTAGTGGTGGGCATCCTGCCCCCTGGCTAAGGGTGGTAGTAGTGGTAGGCATCCTGCCCCCTGGCTAAGGGTGGTAGTAGTGGTAGGCATCCAGCCCCCTGGCTAAGGGTGGTAGTAGTGGTGGGCATCCTGCCCCCTGGGTGAGGGTGGTAGTAGTGGTGGGCATCCTGCCCCCCTGGGTGAGGGTGGTAGTAGTGGTGGGCATCCTGCCCCCTGGCTAAGGGTGGTAGTAGTGGTGGGCATCCTGCCCCCTGGGTGAGGGTGGTAGTAGTGGTAGGCATCCTGCCCCCTGGGTGAGGGTGGTAGTAGTGGTGGGCATCCTGCCCCCTGGCTAAGGGTGGTAGTAGTGGTGGGCATCCTGCCCCCTGGGTGAGGGTGGTAGTAGTGGTAGGCATCCTGCCCCCTGGGTGAGGGTGGTGGTAGTGGTAGGCATCCAGCCCCCTGGGTTGGGGTGGTGGCGCGCATTCAGGCCCTGTGTGCATATGTGGCATTGGTGATGGGCATCCCGCCCCTATGGTGCTGCTGTTGCAAGTATATTCAGATTCCCAGTGTATGTGTGTGATGTGTCGTGTACGTGTTGTATGTGTTTTGTGGTTGGTGTCTGACTTACCTTCTGCGCCGTACGCGTCCGTGCCTGTTCCGGTAGTAGATGTAGAATATTGGTATGATCGGGACGAAGGGATTCATGGTTGGTTCGTGTCGTTCGTCCTTCTCGTTGCTTCGCGTCGTCCTCGTCGCTTGGCTTCGTCCTCGTCGCTTCGCTTCGTCCTCGTCGCCCGCGTCGTCCTCGTCTGTGCTGTGTTCGTCTCGTAGCCGTGGATCGTGTTGTGGCGCGATTCGGAGCTTATGTGCGCCTCTCCCGGATGCTTTGACGTGCCGTGCGTAGCGGCGGGTTCGGCGCGTACGGAAGCGCATCGTACTTGTCCGGCCGGACGGGGCTGCATTTTCCCTTCCGTGCGACTCGATTCGGCGTTTCCGGATTCGCCTCGGTCGGAGAACAGGACCTGGTTTGGGTGAGTACGGCTCGGCCGGAATTTTTGCTGTTGTGCGCATCGTACTTGCTCGTTCGGTGTGCTGTACGGATCGGTCAGGAAACTGGCTTTCGCATGGCTTTTTTCCCGACCGAATAGTATTGGGTGCGCCTCCGACCGAGATCGGAATCGGCCCCAGAGTGTTATTCGCTAATCACCTTTTCACATTCATTTGTTTTACTTTGCTGTCATGATTGTATGTTGTTGGATTTACAGTTTGTTTTTGTTCATGGAGTGAGGACAAGTGTGCACAAAGTCTTTCTTAAAGACACAAGAAAAATACTTGCAGTTTGTCGAAAGTATCTACCATGGCATATTTTATTGTGTGTGCCTTGTATGTTGATCACTTACAAATCAAACCTCATCTTCTGACTCATTTTCACAGGACTCTTCTGTGAGGATACTTCTTACTTCTGCTAATGTAGTCTGTTCAGCAAAGGGGCCACAATCCCATATTCTATGTTTTTGTAGCCCAAGATTATGCTTCAATTTCTTGTTAGGTTAGCTGGGGGCAGCACACTCAAATATGCCCAACAATTAGCAAACAGTTTCAATGTTTTCTTATTTGCAGGCTGTGGAAAAAGGACATTTATACACAGTTGTGCAAGAAGAAATTAGTATTCTTTCCTTCATCTCCAAACATGTTTTACCTCTATAATCACAGTTTATTGAAGAAACCCCTTGGGCTTAGAGACAGTATCTAAATCCTTTTCAAGTACATATTGATGAAAAATAAGGTTAACTGCCTGATACTTAACCTAAAGTGTGTATCTATATCGGACCAGTCTTTGTAAAATCCTTAATCATATCATTAATACTTTTGTACTGAAATGGATGAAAATCTGAAATCATGTTCACCTGGTGTACCAGTCCTTTAACTGCTAAAGCGTGTGCTGCTTGCTATCTTGATTCCAGCCTGTGTTCTTGACCCATCAAATTTCCCCATGGTATGGTCCCCACATCCACTGACATTTTTCATTTAGACCCACCTGCTCATAAAAAGTCTCTTCCTGGTGCATAATAAACTTCCTTTTTATTCTCCACTTTTCAATTTTAGGAACCTCATCCGCTTTCCCTAACTGGGCTACAATAGATCTTGCAATCAGGTATCCTAAAAAACTAAATGATGCATCTCCTGTGGGACCACTGGGGATGCCACTACACCTAAATCAGAGCTATCCTTTTACCAGGCTCAATTCTGCCCCTGGACATTGCACTGAGCTGCCAAAAAACATGCTTATATTATTCCACTAACCATGGGCTGCTCCATGTTATGTTATGTTAAAATGATTTGTAAAGTGCTCAAATACCCTGAAGTGTCTTGGCCCTGATTCAACAAAACTGAAATCTGACACTGAACTGATAGGTCATTTTAATGGTTAAAAATCCATGTTTTCAGAGCTTTCCGGAAAGGCCAGAAGTCTGAAATCGATTTAATGTTAGTCGGGAAGGCATGCCACAATTTGGATGCATACCGAATAAAGCTTCTTCCACCCTAAGAAGCACGTCTAAAATTGGGAACAATGACATTTTTGGTGCAGCTGTTTGGTTGGGCGATACCAGATAAAACTCTGTTGCAGGTGTGTTGATCCTGTACCATGGAGTGCCTTGTGGGTAATACATAGTGCTTTGAAGGCAATTCTCTGGCTGACCGGCAGCCAGTGGAGCTTGCGTAAAACTTGTCTGGCTGTTTGGAATTTAGGGATGCCCAGTAGCATAAGTGCTGCCAAATTCTTGAGGACCTGAAGTTTAGAAAGGAACTGCTGTTGGATGTTCAGATATGGGCCATTACAATAATCCAGTTATATCACTGCCTTGCCGCATATCATTAGGTTGTGCATAGAGGGTGACATCGTTCCTTCCTGTGTCAGGTCAGTCCAATGGATTTCCTGATGGTAGGGTAAGTGACAACTCTGGTATCAGGAAAACTATTCCCCCAATCTCTAAATGAGACTGGGGAAATGGAAGAAGGATGGTTGAGATGTTGCCCATTTTACTGTTACTGACCTCATGTATTTCAGATTCTTGGGCTGGAGAGACTGGGCAGCCCTGGACGACGAGATAGAAATGAGGTAAGATTTGTATAAGGGTGTGAATTTAAGAGATCCATGAAGTGTCTTCAGCACTTTAGTGGGAAGTGCACAAACCTAGATAGGATGAATGAGACTCTGATGAAATGGGAGCTGAGGGTGAACCACAAGGAGGGAGAATTCAGATGACAGCAAATTGGATGCATTGTCTTGGCCATGGGAGATTGAGGTAAGTTAAGGGGATCAATGGTCGATTGATACAGGAAAACAGAAGTGGGTGAATCACATGGAATACATTGTCCTTACCCAAGAATAGCCTTCTTAAGGTTTACTGGTTTCTGTCTTTGCCTTGAAATGTGCAGACATCAAGAGGTTTCTGGAGCATTGACTGGAGGGGCAAAATGCTCTAGTAAAGAATGGCATACAATTTAACCTGATAGACTGTTACCCCCTCACGTCTGGAGGTGGGTCTCCACTGAGGACTCAGGGTCAACCTAACTCAGAATCCTTCTTGGTTGTGAGTCAGCCAAGGATCATATTCTAAACAGATTGAAGAACAAAAGGGAGTGTCTTCCTCGAAGGGCCTAAACAGTGATAATGAATTACATCATTTCTTAAATTAATAATTTCGTGAGCCACTATCTAAGAATTTGAGTCAGTGAAAATAGTAGTTGTCATCATACTGTAGTAGATTGTTGACGTTAGTGCTCTATTAATGTAACTACAACCCAAGGGATGAGCGCGGTTAGCAGGTAGCGTAAGCTAACCTATAAAATTACTGGGGCACAAACAGGATAGGAATTGGGCGGAATCACTGAGAAGAGGAAGTTGGAACATGGAGAGGGGTGTTGGGAGTAAATTTAGAGAAAGGAGATTTGAGCATGAGATGAGCGCGTGGGCAGGTTGTGCAAGTTAACCAATAATATTACTTGATTACAAACAGGAAATGAATCACGTAGAAAGAGGATGTTGTTATATGCGTAAGCTAACCAATAAAATAGCTCGGTTGTAAACAGGAAATGAATCGGGTGAAACTACGTGGAAAGAGGAAGTTGTTACATGGAGGTGGGTGTTAGCAGCAATCGATATGATTGGTTAAGAAAGGTGGTGGACTACAGAGGAAACCATATGAATAGTTAATATGGAGGCTTGAAAAGAAATTAATTTGATTGGTTGTGAGGACGAACATGGCTGGAATTTAATTGGTTAAGAACGGTAGTGGACCACAGAGGAAACCATATGAATAGTTAATATGGAGGCTTGAAAAGAAATGAATTTGATTGGCTGTGAGGACGAACATGGCTGGAATTGGGTTGGTGGAGACTTCCTTTAAAAGAAAGTGTTAGCGGGAGCTTCTGAGATGGCGGGATTTATCGGACCGGCTGCTCACGGGAATGACTTACAGAAGTAGAGAAGGTGAGAAAAATATGTGCTGGGGGCCTGATTTTGGATAACGGAGGAAGGAAAAGGAGAAATATAGATTTGGAGTGAGGTTTAACTGATTATGGCTTAATCTATAGTGGGGATATGAGTTGATGGTGGATATTAATTGTGTTTATACTTAAGAATTCTGACTTTAGACCACTATGTTGGGTATACGTATGTAGGGTGGGGCAGAGGTAGCTCCCTGATTAGGACAATAATGCATTAATTATGCCTATTGTCAGCAGATTGTCATAACATGATGACATTGGTGTAAATATATTTATACGCAGAATGCAGCACTTGTTATTGTGAAAGAGAGGACTACAGAATATGGAATAAGGAAGATCGTGAGGACTGAGCAAAAACTGTTGATGTGAAACAAGGTACGGTGTATCTATAAATATAAACTAAAATAGATAACAGTTGGAGGGGGAGTTTAAATATAGACAGCGTTAATTGTAGGGGTAGCACCCTGATTGGGAAATAATCATTATCTATGCTTTTTGTCAGTTGATCGGCACTAGAGTATAATATGGGTGTAAATATATTTTTATACAGAACACAGTATTCGTGAATGAGAGTGTGAAAATCAGGACGTCGATTACGGATTGATCGTGAGGAATGTATAAGAAATTGGTTACATGAAATAAAGGTATATTGTTTTTCTAAAAAATAGCAATAGTTGAAGGGATAAATTTTACAATCAAAGTGGTAATTGCAGATGTTGTTTGAACTTTCACAGAGGTTATTCATGGGAGCGCTTAAAAAGATGCACGTTTGACTTGTGATATGAATAAAGGTCCAACAAGAATTGAACAAGGTACTTTTTTCTAAGATTATTTAAGGGTAATAGGAAGGTGCATAAATAGGCTTTAAAGTAAAAAATTACACAGTAGGCCTCTGGGTAAATTTAGAACATTTTTGGAGAATTTCTGACTCTTCCTTAATGAGCAGTGAACAATAGTTAATAAGGGCTTATAATAATGCAAAGTAAGAGAACAGGGATGTCCCTGGTATTTAGGAGAGAAACGATGAGGCAATGGAGGTTTTTCTTAGGTAAATAACCTGGGTATTGGAATGTCATCATCATGTTGAATGCGCAAGAATGTAAAAATGAGGTTAACAATGTCAATGAATATGAAGAGAGTCTTTTGATAATTTTAAAGATTTACTAATGAAGCGTATTATTAATGACAATTGGACTAATTGAAATCCCGTCCTGGGTGTATGTTAGAATGGAGATGGGCAGGCATCTAAAAGTTTATGTAGTATTGCGGGTTTGAATTGAGTTTTGTGAGTAGTGCTTTTGTATCAGTATAATGTATAACATAATAATGAATCACATTGTCTGGAATTGATTGGTGTATATATTTTCTTTTTTTCAGCCCTGATGAAGTCCGGGTTAGGACGAAACGCGTAGGCTGAAAAGATTTGATTAAATTGAATGAATGACATTATATGATCTTTCTTTAATAAATTTGGAACAAAAATTCTTTGGAACTGAAAAAATGGCCTGTGGACTGGACTTTCTTTGAGAAATTCAATAATTGATTGATAACATTGAAAGAAGGGGATACGCTCCTTTCCTATTGGTATTGTTTCATTGAGGATTGTGGCCTGTGAGCGGTGGGCCACGGGGAGTTGAGCGTTGCTATTTGAATTGAGAACAATATTATCCAAGAACAACGACTTGTGCGCACATGTGTCAAGCCCTCACCGCCCTGGGTTCAGTGAATGATTGCCTGATACTTAACCTAAAGTGTGTATCTATATCGGAACAGTCTTTGTAAAATCCTTAATCATATCATTAATACTTTTGTACTGAAATGAATGAAAATCTGAAATCATGTTCACCTGGTGTACCAGTCCTTTAACTGCTAAAGCGTGTGCTGCTTGCTATCTTGATTCCAGCCTGTGTTCTTGACCCATCAAATTTCCCCATGGAATGGTCACCACATCCACTGACATTTTTCATTTAGACCCACCTGCTTATAAAAAGTCTCTTCCTGGTGCATAATAAACTTCCTTTTTATTCTCTACTTTTCAATTTTAGGAACCTCATCCGCTTTCCCTAACTGGGCTACAATAGATCTTGCAATCAGGTATCCTAAAAAACTAAATGATGCATCTCCTGTGGGAACACTGGGGATGCCACTACACCTAAATCAGAGCTATCCTTTTACCAGGCTCAATTCTGCCCCTGGACATTGCACTGAGCTGCCAAAAAACATGCTTATAATATTCCACTAACCATGGGCTGCTCCATGTTATGTTATGTTAAAATGATTTGTAAAGTGCTCAAATACCCTGAAGTGTCTTGGCCCTGATTCAACAAAACTGAAATCTGACACTGAACTGATAGGTCATTTTTAATGGTTAAAAATCCATGTTTTCAGAGCTTTCCGGAAAGGCCAGAAGTCTGAAATCGATTTAATGTTAGTCGGGAAGGCATGCCACAATTTGGATGCATACCGAATAAAGCTTCTTCCACCCTAAGAAGCACGTCTAAAATTGTGAACAATTAAATTTTTGGCGCAGCTGTTTGGTTGGGCGATACCAGATAAAACTCTGTTGCAGGTGTTTTGATCCTGTACCATGAAGTGCCTTGTGGGTAATACATAGTGCTTTGAAGGCAATTCTCTGGCTGACCGGCAGCCAGTGGAGCTTGTGTAAAGCTTGTCTGGCTGTTTGGAATTTAGGAATGCCCAGTAGCATAAGTGCTGCCAAATTCTTGAGGACCTGAAGTTTAGAAAGGAACTGCTGTTGGATGTTCAGATATGGGCCATTACAATAATCCAGTTATATCACTGCCGGGCCGCATATCAAATAGGTTGTGCATAGAGGGTGACATCGTTCCTTCCTGTGTCAGGTCAGTCCAATGGATTTCCTGATGGTAGGGTAAGTGACAACTCTGGTATCAGGAAAACTATTCCCCAATCTCTAAATGAGACTGGGGAAATGGAAGAAGGATGGTTGAGACGTTGCCCATTTTACTGTTACTGACCTCATGTATTTCAGATTCTTGGGCTGGAGAGACTGGGCAGCCCTGGACGACGAGATAGAAATGAGGTAAGATTTGCATAAGGGTGTGAATTTAAGAGATCCATGAAGTGTCTTTAGCACTTTAGTGGGAAGTGCACAAACCTAGATAGGATGAATGAGACTCTGATGAAATGGGAGCTGAGGGTGAACCACAAGGAGGGAGAATTCAGATGACAGCAAATTGGATGCATTGTCTTGGCCATGGGAGATTGAGGTAAGTTAAGGGGATCAATGGTCAATTGATACAGGAAAACAGAAGTGGGTGAATCACATGGAATACATTGTCCTTACCCAAGAACAGCCATCTTAAGGTTTACTGGTTTCTGTCTTTGCTAGAAAGGTGCAGACGTCAAGAGGTTTCTGGAGCATTGACTGGAGGGGCAAAATGCTCTAGTAAAGAATGGCATACAATTTAACCTGATAGACTGTTACGGCCTCACGTCTGGAGGTGGGTCTCCACTGAGGACTCAGGGTCAACCTAACTCAGAATCCTTCTTGGTTGTGAGTCAGCCAAGGATCATATTCTAAACAGATTGAAGAACAAAAGGGAGTGTCTTCCTCGAAGACTAAAAAATTACTATATTTCTTGATGTCAGTTTTGCCACAAGAAAAGGAGTTGTAACCTTTGCAGAAGGCCTTCAAGGACATTAAAGTTCAAACAGAAATACTTTACCCTTCCAAAGTAGTTTGCAAGCAATATATATTTTGGTGCCCTCTAAAAGACTGACAGAAGGGTCAAAGTTGTCCTAGCAGCAGGGATGGTGGTGGTAAGAACATCAAGTGGGCAAAACACATATGATGTGGGTTAGGTCCCTCTCCCACCTTTAGCAGTTTCATATAAGCCTAGGTTGTTTACACTTGATATTTAGCCATGTTTGCCTGTAAGTTGGGGTTTAAGCATTCATAGGGGCAATATGGCTTTGAGGGGATTTTAGTTTAATTGTTTCGACAACATATTGAGAATGTTTGGATTTTTCTCTGTGCGTTTTTCTCTTTTTTTGAAAGACTTGGGCTTGCTCTACCTACTGTGCATTAATGAACTTTAGAATTGAATTAAGAATTATTGTTAAATCAATCTAACATTTCATTGCAGTTAAACAGCAGTTTACTTCTAAGACTCTAGGTCAATCACCATAGAACTGGCCATTTAGCATATTTATGGAGGAAAATATCACTAAACAGGTACCCACCACAGCATATGCAATCTGTGCAGGCTTTCATACCTCAAATCATATGCTGAATTAGTTAAACACATTAAAAATATATTTTTGAACACATATGAATTAGTTAAGTCACTCTTCTGTGGATGATTTGTAAAGCTTGTGGCATTTACTTTGCAAAAAGTATCTTTATATTCAATCATCACTGAGTACCCTGTCTGTCAAAGCAATTGTCCACCCTTTTCATTTAGCATTGGGCATACCATTAGTAGTCCGTTGATGGAGCCTCTGTTGGCTCCATCAACTAAATACTTCCTCCAGCAGCCCGACAGAGTAGGGGCCATCAGACGAAGCACATAACACTGCTTGCCCTTTGTAGGAAGGACAGCATTATGTGCTTTCTTTCTGACCAACACCACTAGGTAAAATCTGGTGGTAAAGGACAGGAAACAAATAATGACGCCCACACCCTGAGAGAACTTCCAGGGTGTGGGGACTGTTATTTTTTTATCTTCCAAAAATAAACTCCTGCTTTGAGAGTTGTTTTGGAAAACAAAACAAAAAAAACTTTTAAAAAGTTTGATGGCCGGCTGTCATATCTCACAGTACCGTATGTCAAATGTTTCCTTCAGTGACAGTAACCGACATGACAGTGGCTCCTGTCAGTGTAAACAGATGCCTATGGGGCTGATGGACATCTCTAAATGTGGTGGACCGGATGTCCAACAAGGTGACAGAGTAACATACTCCACCATCCTGATGGACATTAAACCACCTGCCAAATTCTACTTTAGACCCCAAGTTTAGAAAATTCTCAGACACCCAAATAAGCATTACTTTAGACATTACCTGGTAATCAGTGAAGTGATATCAGGGTTCTGATCAAAGCAGAGAATGAGTTGGATATCATCAACATGACAATAAAAACCAACACAAAAGGCACTGATATGCAGTACCCGAGGGTGCAAGTAAATATCTCCCTATGTCTTTCTTAACTTACCCAGCATTTTTAACTTGATTTATTTTTACACACTCAGAATCTGGTTTCTCCTTTCAATCTATATGAATTTCTCTCAGTGGCTCAGTACTTTATTTTTTCTTGCTTCCAATGTCATTTGCTATCATCTTTAAACATCAAAATGTAAATGTTTCATGTATCTACCTGGCTTGCTAACCCCATACTGGCATGCTCGTAAACATATGTCTGTCTCTCTCCTGCTCTTTGTTTCCTATCCTCTGTGATATAGGTCCCTCCAGGTTTAATTTCCACTCCCAAACCTTTGTACTCTCTTTCAACTCAAATTCATCTTTCACCCACCTTAACTGTGTTTAAAAAATGGCTTGAGCCATACGTTCACTTGCTTTCTTGCATGAGCCCCTTATGCCCCACTACACAAATAAGGACAGATTCACAAAAAGTCACACAGCAACAAACCTATGTAGACTGTCATGTGCAGGATTCCCAGTAGTATGCCCGGAAAGCTAAACAAGTTGCAACTTTCCAAACATACTACTGGAAATGTCCTATAGCATCTGCTAATTCCCCAAACCTAGATGCCCTCATGGCACAATTCTACCGTGGGGAAAAGCACCTCAGTGTGCAAAATCAATTTTTTCTTTTTTTTCACCACAAGGAAAATGTTTTTCGCTGTGGATAAAATGCTTCCCCTAAACTCAAGCAAAGTTTAAGGGTGTTTCATTTCCCTTTCAGGCTGTGAAGGGGAGATACTACAACAGAAAGTTTCTGACCTCGTGTGGGTGCAGATTTCTGACTCTTTGGAATTCACAAACGATCACCAGGTAATGTCTGAAAATTTGCAATGTTTGCAAAACAATGAAATTCCATGTTTCCCTTTAGGAACATGTATGTGTATATTTAACCCTGCAAAAAAAGTGCAAAGGAACCTGCTAACTTTTTTCTTTTTTGTTCTCTTTTTGCCCCCATACTGCCCCGTCATTTTGGGGATTATATTTCCCTTTCCCACATTGGACGGTGATTTATACCTGTCCATGACTAGAGTGACTTTCCATCTTTTCGAGGTTGAGAATCAGTCATGGAAACTTGTGTGAATTCCCACAAATGCGTGCGTTTATAGGTTTTCAAAAACTTACAGGACATTTCCGTAAAGCAGTGCCCATGCCTGCCAAACCATCACCCCTGATTCACAGATTTACTGACATGAACATCTTTAGTGTACTAATGAAAAACAAACTTTTGAGAATAGCAGAGGTGTTTTGGTACTAGTAAAAAGCAGATCTCCATGTGTAAGTCAAAGGTACGCATGCAAATACTAATGAGAATTGGGCCCTGTTACCTCAGCGAGAATTCCTTCAACTGCTATTTCCTTGGAATTAAAGCAGCGATTTTTCTTATATATTTATTGCTCTTTCCAACAATATTAGGACAGAGTGCGTGAAATTGAGAACCTGTGGAAATTAAACACCACTGTTTACAATTTTGCCCAATTCTAAATGTAATCCAATATGAGCCAAGGGGGATTTTAGCCGTTTTTAATTTGTCCAAGAGCTCCTCAGACACTAAAAAGTACACATTTAATCAAGCATTGTAAAACAGGTACTTAAAAGTTTCTAAAACATTTTGTCTTTGTTCTCCATTTGCTCTGCTGTTAAGAGTGAATAACAGAGAGAGGTTTTAATTTTATGATACAAAATCCCTTGTATATGTTACATACTGGCATTTTTTATGTTTTTATTTTTTCGCGAATTTCACTACACTCAATGGAATATTATTGGCGATTTGGAGTGGATTCTTTATTGCAGCCATTGCATTTTAAGAATGGGACTTCTATGTTCAAAATGAGTAAATAGCCTCCCGCTCAAAACACTCTGGAAATTAGGAGAAGTTGCTGTGAATATGCAGTTGAATACACTGAATGTGATAGCTGGAATAAATAGATGTTTGACCATGTAATACTAATGAAATTAATTGATCATTCTGAAATGTTTATGAAGATCAATTGGCAGTCTGTTGTTGTATGTAATTGTTTAGATCTAGTTTGCTTATTTGCTTGTAATTGATTTATGTGATGAAATGCTGAATTTTTTTATTTTTTTTTGTCCTCATCTCACCTAGTAAGCGTCTGCAATTCTTAGATAGCCACCTTCCCAACCTGTGCGCCCCGCGGCTACTGCATTCGCTTTAGTCTAGTATCTAGAACCAGACCTGCCCCTTTGTTGGTGGCTTGGTGTAATCATAGGACCAGGAGGTGTTACACGAAGCCCAGACCTCTACCCCATACTGTAAAGGCCTGCCAGATATTCAAACAGTTGTCATTATCGCTTCCCTGGTCCAATCTAGCCATTAAGGAGGCAGCTTTAACCCAATCCTGGAACTTGGGGGGGGGTAAAGGGTCTCTCCATTTCAAACATATTTCCCTTCGAGCTAATAAAACCAGATATAACATTAAGCCTCTCTGTGTATGTCTCAACTTCTTGCTTAGCGTGCCATCATCTCCAAATAATACTATAGTCACATTTAGGATGATTTTCTCTCCAAAGATACCACATAAGGCTTCCTCAACTCCCCTCCAGAAGGCGAGGAGTCTAGGACACTCGTAGAATATATGTAGATCGTTAGCATAGATAAGATCACATCTTGGGCATTTGGGATTGGAAAGAGGGGCGAACTTTGCTATCCTGGCAGGGGTATAGTACAATCGATTAATAACAAAGAAGTGATTCTTCTTAAGATTTGCCGGTTTAACATACTTGTACAACAGCTTCTCCTGGTTTGCTGCGGAGAAGAGGGAAATACAAGGAATATGGGAGGTGGAGCATTCCTTCAAAGATGTAAATCCTAAACGTAAGGAAATCTCAAAATGGTATAAGATGTTTGTAGAGGCAGAGGATAAGGAATTCCCCCCACTACACCTTATATGGAATCAGGCTCCCTTGGAATGTGACATTGAAGATCTTTATGAATTTTTTTAAGATTGTTTTCCATGTTCAGCCTTTTAATTATTTAATTTTACATGTTGTATGAATTGGTGTTTAAGCTTTATATGAAATACTGAAATGATCTTACTTGAATAACTAGCAAAGAATTATGGCATAGTTTCATTTTTTCATATAAAAAGGTTATCAATACTTTGTGTTGAAGAGCACCCAATAAGGCCCTTATTCTCCAAGTTGTGGTAATTCGTCTCTGCTCCAAATGGCAATTTGCACCTGAATGAGGTTAACAAAGGGTGCAAAGTACTGCACTTTTTCCTTGCACATAATTTGCCATGTAAAATAGCATAGCATTCCAAGTTTTGCCGCTCAGGATTGAGGAAAACTTGTAACGCTGCTGCATTATCCTTACATTTCGACGTGCAGAAGTCTGAACGGGAAAGTATTTTCTCACCTCCGAATACTGCACTTTACTGTATCAATAACAGCAGAGTATGGTATTCCCAGGGCTACTGGAATTATGCGATTCTGCGACCTTTTCTACTTATGAATTTGGTGTGATTTGCCATATAATCCACGATCTGCTGCATAATCTGCAGATTTTATCCCAAAACATTGTTTCTAGGTCAACCAGATCAAAAATTACTATAAATGCAGCAACACCTGTTGCCATGCAGTGGAAAGTCAGTTCAATAAACTTTATTCGGTTTTTGTTTATAAAACCATAAAAGTTACATAGATACAGTACATATGAACAACAAATTAAAACATATCAAACTCCGCTACCACACAAACGATCATCTAAAAGCATGTCTGGATTAATAGACTCTACGTGTCCATAAAATGCCTGGAATTCATAGATGCCTTTAAAAACCCTGCAATAAAAATAATACATTCATCCTTCAATAATTGTAGATACATTAGTGCTGGTCTAACCTGATTAAAATTTAATTTCTTTAAAATAGGGACTAAAAAATGCCTCCTGGGGACTTCATATAGTTTACAAAAAAACATAAAGTGCAGCAGGTCCTGAGGAGACTTTCCGTCGCAGCCACAGGGAGCTAGCACTTGACCTCTAGAAGCCCCCTTGGGTCTTGCTAACAGGAGATGGAAGAGATTCATCCGGAACCTAGTTAAAAGAAATTTTTCATGTGTCGTCAGGGACCCCATGAGATATGGTTCAGTCAATGGTGTCGATTTAAGTAATAAATATGCCCGAACACTAGGTTTCCGAGCCTCTTCTGCTTCCCGATCAGCTTGCCTTCTGCTCAAAAAAGCTGCCTTAGTTATTTCCACGTCCTTTCTAACAATAACGTCTGGTTTAAAGAATAAAACTCCCCGCCCAATCCATTCAAATCCTCTTTTAATATAATTAAGCCAGGGGATACGAGCCACATTATCTAGGGACAGGCATTCTCTTAAGATCAAGTGAGTGAGGGTTAAATCTTCATTTAACCAACACGATAGCCAAAAATCAAAGGACGCAAGGCAATGGTATCACTTAGGTAGGAGACCCCCAATTCCTCATGTACCACCAAGTTCGAGGTTCCTTGCGGGACACATAATAACCTTTTTAGAAACCCATTTTCCACGACCTGGAGGGGTTCCACTACCGTGTATCCCCAGATCTCACTGCCATAAGTTGCTATAGCTAAGCTTTTTGCTTGGTACACTTGAAGCATAGCTCCTGTCGGTTTCTTTCCCACTTTAGAGGCAAAGTTAAAAATTACAGCATTGACCCGCGCCAGTTCCCCTTTTTTTCTTTTAATTAAGGGGTCCCACCTGAGTTGATCATCAAATAAGACCCCTAAATAAGAGAAAACATTCGTGCGTGGGATCTTGTCGTTACCAGTTCTAAACAAAAAGTTCCTCTTCATATTTTTCCCTACCTTCATGACGTAGGACTTTGAATTATTAATGGTCAGGTCCCGGTCTGTCATGAATTTAGAGAATGCAGTTAAAAGGGATTGTAGGCCCAATTCAGTTCTGGATATTAGGACGGCGTCATCCGCGTAGAGCAAAACGGGAATGCCCCGCCGTCCTACATAGGGAAAATCTGCTCCAGTTGCCCTCAGCTCGCTCTCTAATTCATTAATATAAAAGTTAAATAAAAAAGGCGCCAAGATACAACCCTGCCGGACCCCCTTCCTGATCTCAAAGTCCCTGGATACCTGCAAATTTTGTGCGAACCTGACGTTGGCTTTAGTTGATAGATGCAGGTCCTCAAGAAAATTAACAATACTATTTTCTACCCCCATTGCCCTCATGGACTGCCATAGTTTGACTCGATTTACACAGAAAAGCAGATGACAAGTCCATGAAGGCAAGGTGGATAGTTCCGGGGTGCGCGACAGTGTATTTATTCAATATCATGAATAAATTAAGACACTGTGCAACTGTAGAACGCCCCGGCCGAAAACCATACTGGACGTCCGACAGAATCCCATTCTCATCTGCCCAGGTTGTTAATCTCTGTAAAATGACACGACCCACCACTTTGACCACTGAGTCAATAAGCGAAATTGGTCTGTAGCAGTGAGTACTATTTCTGTCACCCTTTTTAAAAACTTGGATTATAGTTGAGGAAGCCCAAGACTGAGGGCACCCCTTCTTAGCTGCCGCATTAAATAGTGACTCTAAAATCGGGGCCCAAAACAAGGGGTCTGACTTAAATAAATCCGGGGGGATCCCATCTGGACCTGGGGCTTTGTTGATAGTTAACCCTCGGATTCCTTCCAAAATCTCACTCCTATTGAAGCATATCGGAGCATCCAACCTGTTCTGGAGTACACTACGAGTAGGCTCGGACGGACAATCAAACATGGTTTTAAAGTGAAGTACCCATTCTTCCTCTAAGATATGAGCCACGAGACCCTCCCCCCATCCTTAACAAACAGGGGCCCATTCACGACACTCCAAAACCTCGAGCTGTTCCTCAAAATACTAGAATCAATCAGCTCCTTCCAGGCGTCTTCCTTCAGTGCTCCCTTACGAGTGGCCAGGGCTATCTTATATTCCCTGCGACGAGCGCAAACCTCAGTTTTAATTCTTGGTTTGGCTGCCAGAGCCGCCCTCAGTCGCTTAGCTGATTTAGAGCAATCCGAGTCAAACCATCTGGGGCCAGAGAAGACAGTGCCTCTGGCCGGAGCACTTAACAGTTCGCCAACTGTTTGCGCTATTGTCTCATAGGCACAAAGGATCTCTTCGGGAGAGGACCTCTCAGAAGTACATAATGATAACTCATTGGCACAGGATGTTTTCACCTTATTATAAAAACTAACAGGAGACACCTGAGACCATTTTAATCTTCGCTTTCCATCCGTTGGTTTCAGAATGCCCCCGTTCGGAGCCTCCCCAGTTTTTATCAATAACGGGCCCGACAATTGAACAATTAAAGGATTATGGTCACTAAATTCACTAAGTGCAATATTAAAACCATTAAAAACAGATAACAGCGATGAAGAGATTAAAATAAAGTCAATAAATGATCCTCTTCCCCTCCTTTAAACGTTGGTACAGGGAACTTGGTATAAGGGTCAGTTAAAGACATCGTGACCACCAGATCTAGTTCGTTTAACATATTGTTCAACAATTCTCCTTGGAGATTGTGGTCAAAATGAAAGCCCCTCATAAGGGGGCACCCAAGCTCCGAAATACAGGATGTTGAAGGGTTACCACAAGGGTGTATATTAAAATCACCAGACACCAAAAAATTATAAAATCCACGACCCATAAGTTGTTTTATGAGGGCTCCCAAACTAGTGATGTTACACACCTCGTTTGAACAAGCCACCGAGTTGTAAAAGTTAAGAATTCCCCATCTAATGTCCCCCCTAGTTACTGACAATGCCAGAATTCCCGGGTGTGTGGTTGGGATCACCTGTAACTTGCAGTCAACGGCTACAGAAATATAAGTGACTAGACCACCCCTTGGTCTTCCACTCGCCGAAGGAATGGCCGGGACAAAAAATGCCTTATAACCTTCTAGAAAAAGATCGCAATCCACCGACCATGTTTCTTGGAGACTAATTACAGTGTAATGCTTCATGAAACATACCCACCGGGGGTCTAGAAACTTATTAGCCAGTCCTGCAATGTTCCAGGATAAAAAGTTGTTAGACCTCGCAACTATGTGACTCGCAGCTACCTCCCCTGGGGACTGGGAAAATGCAACCGACTGAGTACCAGGAAAAACAGGGGCCCTTAGTCAATCGCAGTTATCCAATCCAGAAAGAGCTGCGAATCTGTTATCTAATGCCAATGCATGAGTGTTACTGGACTGCCCATCCAACTCAGAGGTCAAGTGTGCAAGGGCGGGAGATTGTTGCCTGAAAACAGGTTTATTTAACCATCCTCTTCGTTGTAAAGCCCTATAACCATTTTTAGGCAGTTCCCTATTAAGGGCTGGCTTGTAGAAATAACCCAGGGGTAAAACCTTAACAACCGAACCAGTTAGCGGGGTAAGGCTGATTTCCCTGGATAAGATACGCCCAGCAGTAAAGGGGTTGTCAAAGTTTACAATGACACAGGCTCCAGTATCCGATTTCCGGGAACTCCCTATCCAGTTGACCCTACGTGCCATAAGGATATTTTTGGATACTCTGTGGCCCCAGGTGGTAGTGTGTAAGCCAGTGATTTAATTTATTTTTCAACTGCACAAAATTTTCCTCGACCCCATTGGGGAGAGGAGGTACATTCCCCAGCACCACTACATAAGGGGTAGATTCTGGTGGAAGATCTATAGTCGGGAGACTCAAAGACTGAAGGTCCCTCCCCTCTAACCCCCTTTCCAAACATAATTCTCCTCTGCTAGGGTGCTGGCACGTGGTAACCGGGGTGTCTAGGCTGCTGGGCTTACTCCCAATAAGTCTATTTCTGTCATTTGCCTCTCCATTCACAACAATCCTTGCAGTAGACCCACCCCCTGCACCTTCCCCCACAATATTTATACCCCTCGCGGCTGTATCATCTATGTTTGTGGATGAGCTAGCTAACAACCCGGCTGGGGGGTTACAGCCAATAGACCCCTCTAATTTGGCCAGCCTAGCTTCTATCGCACTTATTTTTTGGAACATTGGATCTAATAAGGTAGATAACATAGTTTCTAACCTGCTCCAAAAATTCCCCTCCACAGTGCTATCAAATGATTGTCCTGGCACAATCTGAATCATAGAGGTAGAATTACTCACGTTAGCACCACTTGTGGGGGACAACTGATACTGGCCCTCCTAGAATTTCCTGTGCATTGTTTTTTTTTGTGCGCCCTTGGACCTTTCTTTTGTAGAGTGAGATTCATTATTACAATCTAATTTAAGCTTTGCTTTTTGCCCTCTAGTAGTCGCCTTGGGTTGCACAGGGATAAGTTCATTCTCCTTAGAGGAGCAGGGATCGGGGTTTATCAATATGACTGGGGCTGCAGATGATGGCGGACTCAACCTAGCTGGGGGGGGCATCATGATTCAAAGCCGTCAAAGGATCGGGGAGTGTAGGGGTTAGGGAGAATCTCCCTAACGGGGAATGTGGGTCAAGGGATAACCTACGTTCTGTCAGTTGTATTTCGTGGATGAGGGCAGATTCAGCTCTCAGAATGAAGGCATCTAAAGTGCCGACCACATTTCTTCCCGTACTTGCTTTATGCTTACTCATTTTCCAACGGCCTAAAAACACACTTTTTTTAAAAGATACACCAGCCCGGATAAAATACAATCTAAAAATAATTAACCAAACACTTAAAACAATGTGCAAAGTACAATGTGTAAGCCACGACTCAAGGACTCCTCAGAGCCTTGATTAAGGTCCTCAGAAAGGTGCCATTTGCAGTATAAGCTAATTGACAAAATCATTAAAACCAATCCAACAATAAAATAGAACAAAGTGCAAGTGCAGTGCAAAATCCAGACAAATAGGACAGAGTCTTAAGTCATAAGTCCGATAACTCTCACATAGGCACGTTTAAAGTGTGACGGGTCAAACACACATTATCCATCAGGCGCCTTTACTGCCAGCCAGGTAATGTTTGGAAACACAGATAAGGGACAACAGTACCTGTATCGGGGTCCTTGATCGTAATTAAAAGAAAGGTGGCCCAGCCCTGCCTCTACCTGGCGATGACGGGCAAGGACGTGCCCGCCCTTGGCCCGGGCTTCGCCCGGTCGAGCCCGCGCGCGTCCCGCGCCGCGGAGGTGACTCGCGCTTTTTAGCGCGTTTTCGGCGGCGATACTCCTCCCCTCCAGGGAAGGATCCTGGGACAGGTAGTCCCCAACAACAGCGATGGCAACCAACAGGATTCACTGGCGTCCCGCGCCGCGGAGGTGACTCGCGCTTTTAGCGCGTTTTCGGCGGCGATACTCCTCCCTCCAGGGAAGGATCCTGGGACAGGTAGTCCCCAACAACAGCGATGGCAACCAACAGGATTCACTGGCGTCCCGCGCCGCGGAGGTGACTTGCGCTTTTTAGCGCGTTTTCGGCGGTGATACTCCTCCCCTCCAGGGAAGGATCCTGGGACAGGTAGTCCCCAACAACAGCGATGGCAACCAACAGGATTCACTGGCGTCCCGCGCCGCAGAGGTGACTCGCGCTTTTTAGCGCGTTTTCGGCGGCGATACTCCTCCCCTCCAGGGAAGGATCCTGGGACAGGTAGTCCCCAACAACAGCGATGGCAACCAACAGGATTCACTGGAGTGGAAAGTCCTTTGCACAGGTTGACTGGTCACCTTTCAGTTTCTTATTGCTGTGTCTGGGTGTTAAACTGGTGCTAATCAGGTGAAACTTTTGTCCAGGCAGTGTTAATATGTGTACAAATAAAATAATTAAGTAATAATATAACAAAATGTGGTGCATTAGGCTGCATAATTGACCTTTTCTTGCTGCATAATTTAGTGAACCCTGGCGAGTAATTTAGTTGCCCCCTGTACATAATTCCAATTGCTACGCCACTAGCTTTCTAAAATAATGGGGTACTCAGAACAGGGCCCAAAGTGGTGAAAAAGCTCTATTAATGAACTGTAAAGACATCCATCTTCACTTTTACATTCTTTCGCTCCTTAAGCATCTCTGCGCAATTCTCAGTTTTGGGAGCAGCAGAAAACCAATAGTGCAATATGCGCTCACAGTATTCCCGACAGTTAAGAGCACTCACACCTTTTTCTCTGAGCAACACCTCACCCCCTGATGAGCCCTCTGTACATACCTTTGTAGGTGCAACGGAGAGGCAATACCTTTGGCAAATGTGTGACTACAAGGATTCCCCAGCGAACCACTCCACGGGGCCCTCTATAGTAGTAGTTAGGGACTAGTAAAATATGTAACTCCAGCACATGCTGGTTCACAGGACCATACTAATAGGTATTGTGCACCTGATGACATATGATTGTTAACGTGTGTTTACAGTTAAGAGTTAGGAAAATAGGATCTGGTGTCCTGAAAAAAGCCTAGGACTCGATTAGAGCCGGTTGATAGGTGGAAACATGTCGACCCCTACAGATACAGGGATGCTAGCTAATTATGTGGGTAAATACAATTTTAAATCATCCCTTAGATCTACCCACATTAAAGGATAGTGCTTAGAATTAGGTATATGGATTTTTTGAGTTTCTAGATCAAGTTTCTACATTTACCCATCCTCTCAAAAGTACTCCTCATGATTGTGAGGAGCCCATTCACCAATGGAAGTTTCTTTGGTGAATAAGGTGTGGCCAATGATGAAGCATGACACCCAAGGAGGTGTGTGAGGCCACACCTATCAATTTTTTCAAATTCTGTGTGTCTTACTCGTGTCTGGAGATACAGTACTAAAGACCCCTAATTGAAGAGATACCCAAGTAATTGATTTTTTTGCTCTAGTTTTCGTCATTTATTGCCTTTTGTTAGTTTTAGTTCAGGTGGGGAGGACTATATTAAGTGACTTCCCATTTTCCTCTCATTCCTTGGGGCCCTTTCCTTTAATTGGATTTTAAGGTGGGCCAGTTTCTAATTTCTTTATATACAGACACATTTAGAACATCTATTCCTTTTACTTCATTTGGAGGTTGGACCTGAGGATATCTGACAAACACAATTGAAAGATAGTAAAAGGATTTCCATGCTTGTAGGGTGAGATTATCATAAATCTGAGAAAGTGCTGAAATGTAAATTGTTTGGTTTAGTGTCACTTTTATATGTCATATCTCCAATCCTAACTTTCATGTGCTTTTTTTTAGAAAGACTTGGCAAATAAATGTTAATAGGTGATTTAAACTCACAAGCGCAGCATAAGGGCCGCATTATTAGTGCCCCAGTTAATTGCATTATGTGCAGTAACAGATGTTACTGCGAATATTGCAATTAGGAGTTTGGCGGCAAATACTGCAATTTGCAATTTTTCACAGATAAATATCTGTATAAACACATTGCGTGAAAAGGCCTGAAAAAAAAAACCAGCAGCAGTAAGCACTAAAATCGGCATGGTACTCTCCATTTTCTCATGTGAAATTTGTTGCACCCGATAC
The DNA here is from genome assembly GCA_963921515.1 of Calotriton arnoldi. Lineage (NCBI taxonomy): Eukaryota > Metazoa > Chordata > Amphibia > Caudata > Salamandridae > Calotriton > Calotriton arnoldi. The sequence continues at coordinate 22,502 of CAWUFW010008323.1, forward strand.
TGTTATTCGCAGTAAATAACTACCCAAAATGGGGGGAATCATAATCAGGCCCTTAGAGTATTTACATGGTGCTTCTAGTGGGCAGTGGCATCAGGTGGAGCTTTTCTGTTGCTCACTCTATTCTGTAGAGCACCCCGAGATGGGAGGTTGCATGTGCACGGTTTGAAATGTTGCCCTTCTTTCATCACTGAGGAACCGTTGACTCCTGACGCATGTTGGCTCTCACGCTGGCCTATATCATCAAAACTGCCTCCTCCTCAGATACAAAGAATGCTGAGCGCGGAACGCCTTGCCTCCCCCTTCCCTGACTTACACTGAGGCAGAACTACTTGTTCGCGTGGAAACAAAATGCGCCCTGGGTGTTTTGTGGCTGCAGGGCTGAGGGAGGATTCTGTGTGATTGGATTAATGAGATAGCCATGTGAAAACTTGTGGAAGCCTTACATCCGCCCACATTTGATGCTGAATATTGACCTAATGGTTCACTCCTTTCTCCAGCTCAGTCTGAAGTTGAAGCTTTCCGCCACCTTCTCCGTGGCTCGTCTTCAGGAAGAAACGCAGCTGGTCTGTGTGTTTTTCCTTTCATGAAACACATTCAGGCCTGTTATGGGCCCGGCTGCCATGGTCATCGGAACTCTCGCCGGCAGAAAGCTTCGTCACGTGACTTCTGAGGTTTACACAGCCCAGCTTTTCAAAGTAGCACGAGGGAGTTGCCTCTTGATAATAAAACAGCTCTTCTCCCACTCAGCATTTGAAGCTTTCAATAAATATTCTGTTAAAATGCAAACCACATATCTACTTAAATGGTGATTTACTGAGTTTGTGCAACTGAAAGTACCACATTTGGTGTTCAAATGTTTCACGACGCCCTCGCGATTGATTGCTTTCCATTTGTACCTGCAGAAATTAAGAATTTAATGTGCCATTTAAAACTGGGCATGAATCCACTGATTGTTTGATTATCCGCGTGGGTTGTGGTTAAGCTGAACAAAGGTGAGTCACATTGAAGAAAGCAGTAAAAGTACAGACATGGGACGGGCTGTTTTTGAGTTGCTTCTCCTTGGCGCTATTATACATTTTATTGTCACTGAGCCCCCTGGCAGACTTCCCTGTCTCTTCGGGCATTTCCCTGACGTCTTCATGTAAGCATCCATCTTTTTCAGCGGCCTCTCTTCCACAGCTTCTCAGGGTCTGCCTCACTCAACGGGTACCCCACAATCCAGCGCCCCTCGGCCTAGGAGAAGGGTCTTTGTGAAGAGAGAAAATGGTGTGAGGATTGAGGGAATCCTTCTCTTACTGTGCAGTCCTCAAATAGCCAGTGAATCTGTGCATTGGAATACACAACTTCGGATGGCAGTGTCACCTGCCCTCTTCTCTCTGCACAGAGAAACTACAACAATATACCCAGTCTAAAATATCATGTGGCAGGTACACGCCTGCATGACATGCATTGATGCCCACTTCCATGACCACCTGCGTGACTCATTTTGCATGACTGCTGGCAGAAACGCTTGCATGGCTGTTCGCATGACCAACGGTATGACCACGGGCAGGAGCAATTGCCTGACCACTTGCCTAACTGCATGTCTAGCTACTTGTATGATCACTTGCATGACTACTTACATGACTTCTCTTGCATGTCTGCTCATAGGGTCACCTGCATGGTTGTTTGTATGACCACTGGACTAACTGTGGACATGAGTGATTGCCTGAGCACTTGCCTAACTGCATGTCAAGCTGCTTGTTTGACCACCTGCATGACTACTCTTGTACGACTGGTTACAGGATCGCCTGCGTGGCGGAGTGCATGACATAACATGTATTTGTAAAGTGCACGTTCACCCGTAGGTATCTTGGCGCTGAATAACAGATGTTTATTGTTACCCAACTCAATGGTACTCATTTTATCGACCTCAGATGGATGAAAGGCTGAGTGGACCCGCCGGGGTTTGAACCTGTGACCATGAGGTCGAACACAGGTCCCTGCAGTGGATGCATTAGTCCACTAAGCCAACAGACCCGGCTGGAATAACCGTGGACATGAGTGATTGCCAGACCACTTGCCTAACTGCATGTCTGGCTGCTTGCCTGACCACTTGCAGGATCATTTGCTTTGCTGACTGTGTTATCATCTGCATGACAGCATCTCTTATGCCTAAGCACCTGTTACTCTTACCTTTCAATGGAATCTGATGACCAGGAGCAGCGACAAACAAGCGAACATTTACTATCTCCCTCACACACATCACTTGTACTACTCACCGAGGTCATAAAACAAACACACTAATCTTTTGCAGCTTGCTACCTGTCTACATAGTGCTTCAGCTCCTCATCAGGGGCAGGAAGCGCTAAATAAATGCAATTACAATGCAATACTGATAATAAGGTGCTTTAGATAGCTCAATAAGGCAGGCACACTTCCTGATTGATTCTGATTGAACTCTGGCTCTCTTAGGGCAGAGTGTATGAGCCTTTTGTCCTCAGTTGTCTCTGCACAAAACATTGTATCGTGTGACACATACAGTCTTACTACACACACTCTTCCAGTTAAAAGAAAGGGTAAAAGTAAAATAGAATTCCTTCCCTATTAATTACATAAAAATGCAAGTTCTAGAAAATGAAGAAAAAGTTAGCAAAGACCCACACCTAACAGGAGACGTGAGATATCTCAAGTTACTCATTTTCCATAGACTTCTTTAGGCAGGGCTATGGCAAAAACTGCTGAACCTAATTACACCAAATTCATCAGGAAGCTAGACTTTGGTACGTAGATTGTGCTTTTTGTTATTTGGTGTAAAACTATTCAGTAGTTTTTGAGTAATTAAGGGACAAAAATAATTGTATATCTGGATGGTTGGGTCCGTGAGAGTCTCAAAGACTCTTGTGGGAGCACCAATTTCGGAGTGGCCCCAAATAGCTTTATTTCCCTTGGACAATCTCGCTCAACAGGAGTCAGACTCCCGTGAGAGTGAGCACTCTGATTGGCTGTCAGCAACATGAGAAAAATGTTGCTGGGAACCTCCCCTTTTAACATAGGCTCTTAGGGATGAGGTCCCCAGGGCCTCAAGAGGCTCAGGGAGGGGGCAGCATGGCCCCCCCACCCCTTTTTCATATATATGTACAGCCCTTGGGATGGGGTCCCCAGGGTTAAAGAGGCTCAGGAAGGGGTAGCACGCCCACCCTCCCCTTTATTTTTAGTAATAACCCTGGGGGATGGGGTCCCCAGGGCTTAACAAGCCCCGGGGAGGGGGGGCCATGCTCTCCCCTCCCTTTAATGAAGATAAACGGCCCTAGGGAATGGGGTCTCCAGGGCCTGATAAAGCTCGGGGAGGGGCCCATACATCCCCCTTCCCTTTAATGAAAATAAACTGCCCTGGGGGATGGGGTCCCCAGGGTATAATAAGGCTCGGGGAGGGGAGCCACATGGCCCCCTTAATTAAAAAAGGCCCTGGGGGATGGGGTCTCCAGGGCATAATAAGGCTCAGGGAGGGGGGGGGCACATGGCTCCCCTCCCCCTTAATAAATAAAGGCCCTGGGGTCCACAGTGCTTAATAAGGGTTGGGAAAAGGGGCCTCACAGCCCCCCTCCTCTGTAAAATAAACAAGGCCCTGGTGAATGGGGACCCCCACATTTTTTAATACTAACCCAGGGGAGGTGGAGGTCACCGGGGCTGCGTGGGGTGGCCAGAGCCCCCCACGCTTCTTATTTCAGTATATCCCCGGGGAGGTGGTGGCCCCCGGGGGTGTGGGGGGCTGCCTGGCCCCCGCATTTCAGATATTTAGCCCTAGGGAGGTGGTGGTCCCCGGGCTGTGGGGGGGGGGTGCTTGGCCCCCGGCACTTCATACTATAAACCCCAGGGAGTGGCAGTCCCCGGGGCTGCAGGGGCCTACCCAGGGGCCTAAAGTAAACAAAGCGCAGAAGCCCGCACTTCATTTAAAAAAAAAAAAATTCTGCCGGATTCGCGGACCTACTACAAATCCCACCAACATTTAAAAAAAAAAATTTTTTTGGGCCCTGGGGGTCAGGGTGTTTCTACCCTGCCCTCTTTTCTTGTTTTTTTACGTTTTTTCTTGTCACTCGGTTCAACCGAGTCACAAGATGGCTGCCAACACTTCCTGGTTCGAAGTTTTGGCAGCCAATCAGATCTCAGGCACGAGATCCATAGGGTTCGCGGATCCACTGCGGCCACAGTTCTATATATGAGAAATCTTTAAATTTCTCAGGAACTACTGAATGGATTTACACCATTTAACAAGAGTGCTTTCTGAACTAAGATCTACCTTTTTGCCAAATTTGGTGTAATTCCGTTCCGTAGTTCGGGCTGTAGCCGTGTCTAAAGTTTCCTATGGAAATTAACATGGAGTAAAAGAGTTTTGGGACCCCTGTTTTTCACGGCCCCCGCTTGACAAATCACCCCCGAAACGTTCAACACAGCAGATGAAGTGAGTGGCGTATTAGTTTTGAAAATTTTGCATGAGATTCCTCAAACGACGCCAAAGATAATGGCAATAGAAAAAATCCTTTTTCTATAGAAACAAGGTCCTAACTATAACTACCTACTGGCGACTGCCAGTAGGCAATATATATATATATATAAAAATATATATATATTTTTTTTGAAGTATTCTCGCGCTGCCAGAGCGTAAGAAAAGGTCGCACTCAGGTTTTCAAAATTGGAGTAAAGTATTTATTGACTTGACGCTGCTTCGACAGCACGGTCTTTGTCAAAAGACATACAAAGACCCGGAAGTGGCAGTGACCTTTTAAGCATTTCCTGTGTTATACAATAGACATAAACACACTGTGCAAAGTGGAAAACAGACTTAAAAACTTTATCAATTCATTATAAAATGACAATACGTAGATAAAGAAAACATAGTTATTATAAATCTTGCATTGTGCAAAAATAGCAATTCGTATAGTCAAAAAATTTAATTAAGACTAATCCTCTATTTTAAACAAAGCAGCCATGGTTACAGAGCTGGTAAGTCTTGTGGCAAATACCACTGATGTTACACTTGCATGTGCTTCAAGAAAATAAACGGGCTAGTGCCCTTTATTTTGGTATCCATACTTCCTAGAAAATATCAGGATCTGCTTAAATCATAGGACACTGGGTTAAGCCCACTACGGGTCCAATCTCAAAAAGACAACATTTTAAGGTACTATTGGAAAAGGCAATAAGGTGGAAAAAGAAGAATAATGTGACCTAAAAAGGAGGGGGGGCAGATCTATGCAGATCTACAGAGCAGCCGCTCTTATAACATGGTCAAAAAATGCGCTAAGAGGTGTAACGAAATAACATTGGGAAGTGACGCTAGGATGTTTTGAGAAACTGAATAGTGTACAGTTGACAAATCTAACAAAGCAAAGATGATGTATAGTCTTATTTCACTAGCCTAAATGCACATGGAGGTCCTCCTCATGGTTGAGGCCTCCCGGGGTCTTGCTTTGTAGTCTCACTATATATTCAGATTCCAGGCGTCGCAGATGACGTTCCCGATCTCCTCCTCTCGCTGATGCAGGGACCCTGTCAATGCCAAAATATGAGATTTTAGAGCTGATGTCTCTAACATCTGAATGCACTAGTGCACAGTGTTTTGCTATGGCATATGACATATCACCATTCCTGATGGCGCGCAAATGCTCTAAAATGCGTTTCTTCACTGGGAAAATTGTGCTACCCACATAACACAAGCCACAAATACAGGTTAAAACATAAACAACATAGTCAGAATTGCAATTGATGAAATTGTAAATCTTCCCACTTTTTCCATTAGGCTGTTTAAAAACTTTCACATTTGTGCTGTTGCTGCAGGCTTTACACCTCCGCACTTGTGGAAACCGGAGATCCCTCAACCAGGTGCCCCTTGACTTGTTTTGGCGGATAGGTGACTATGCACTAGCATGTCCTTCAAAGACTGACATTTCTATAAGTGATGTGTGGTGATGGACTAACCAGATTCCCGATTATAGCATCGTTCTTAACTATGTGCAATGTTTGCGCACTATCTTATGAACTTGCTGTGAGGCATGATTGAAAGTGGTAATAAGTCTCACTTCATGTTTCCCACTATCTTTCTCTTTTGGAATCAGTAAACTGTTTCTGTTCTTGATGGCCACCTTCTCAGTTGCTTTTTTAATATGCCTCGCAGTATAACCCCTATTCCTAAAACGACTCAGAATCATGAGGGGTCGTTTTAGGAATAGGGGTTATACTGCGAGGCATATTAAAAAAGCAACTGAGAAGGTGGCCATCAAGAACAGAAACAGTTTACTGATTCCAAAAGAGAAAGATAGTGGGAAACATGAAGTGAGACTTATTACCACTTTCAATCATGCCTCACAGCAAGTTCATAAGATAGTGCGCAAACATTGGCACATAGTTAAGAACGATGCTATAATCGGGAATCTGGTTAGTCCATCACCACACATCACTTATAGGAAATGTCAGTCTTTGAAGGACATGCTAGTGCATAGTCACCTATCCGCCAAAAACAAGTCAAGGGGCACCTGGTTGAGGGATCTCCCGGGTTTCCACAAGTGCGGAGGTGTAAAGCCTGCAGCAACAGCACAAATGTGAAAGTTTTTAAACAGCCTAATGGAAAAGTGGGAAGATTTACAATTTCATCAATTGCAATTCTGACTATGTTGTTTATGTTTTAACCTGTATTTGTGGCTTGTGTTATGTGGGTAGCACAATTTTCCCAGTGAAGAAACGCATTTTAGAGCATTTGCGCGCCATCAGGAATGGTGATATGTCATATGCCATAGCAAAACACTGTGCACTAGTGCATTCAGATGTTAGAGACATCAGCTCTAAAATCTCATATTTTGGCATTGACAGGGTCCCTGCATCAGCGAGAGGAGGAGATCGGAAACGTCATCTGCGACGCCTGGAATCTGAATATATAGTGAGACTACAAAGCAAGACTCCGGGAGGCCTCAACCATGAGGAGGACCTCCATGTGCATTTAGGCTAGTGAAATAAGACTATACATCATCTTTGCTTTGTTAGATTTGTCAACTGTACACTATTCAGTTTCTCAAAACATCCTAGCGTCACTTCCCAATGTTATTTCGTTACACCTCTTAGCGCATTTTTGACCATGTTATAAGAGCGGCTGCTCTGTAGATCTGCATAGATCTGCCCCCTCCTTTTTAGGTCACATTATTCTTCTTTTTCCACCTTATTGCCTTTTCCAATAGTACCTTAAAATTTTGTCTTTTGAGATTGGACCCGTAGTGGGCTTAACCCAGTGTCCTATGATTTAAGCAGATCCTGATATTTTCTAGGAAGTATGGATACCAAAATAAAGGGCACTAGCCCGTTTATTTTCTTGAAGCACATGCAAGTGTAACATCAGTGGTATTTGCCACAAGGCTTACTAGCTCTGTAACCATGGCTGCTTTGTTTAAAATAGAGGATTAGTCTTAATTAAATTTTTTGACTATACGAATTGCTATTTTTGCACAATGCAAGATTTATAATAACTATGTTTTCTTTATCTACGTATTGTCATTTTATAATGAATTGATAAAGTTTTTAAGTCTGTTTTCCACTTTGCACAGTGTGTTTATGTCTATTGTATAACACAGGAAATGCTTAAAAGGTCACTGCCACTTCCGGGTCTTTGTATGACTTTTTGACAAAGACCGTGCTGTCGAAACGCGTCAAGTCAATAAATACTTTACTCCAATTTTGAAAACCTGAGTGCGACCTTTTCTTACGCTCTGGCAGCCGAGAATACTTCAAAAATTATAAGCGGGTCCAGCGCCCGCCGGTCAGCACCAACCCCATCAGGTGGAAGTAATCGGAAGTAAGGCTGGACTGTTCTTTGTAATATATATATATATATATAATTATATATAAACACACACACCCAAACACATACACTCAAACATGCCATTCCTCAAGTTGTTACTAGAGGAATCTATTTGACTCCCTATGGAGTCAGATGCAAAATATTCTTTCATGAAGCTGCAGTTCTAATAGTCATTACTAGATGTCCTTGTCAAGTCAGATACAAAAACATTGACATATATATTTTTATGAAGCTACAGTTTCACTTGTTGGTAATAGATGTTCAGCTCAACTCAGAAGCAACTGTTTCACATAACCTGCACCACGCTGTGAGTGAATGTGGCTTTAGTATAAAAATGTGCGTGCACACTTTTGCTGTTTTAATACTTTTTGCTTGCTGAGGATTAATTATTTTCCAAAGCTGGCTCATACTAATGAGTCAAAATTACAAATTTCAAAACATTTCTTGGATTTTGTTTTCAAAAAGGTTTGTGGTCGGACCCTACTCTTTATAGGAACTTTTATTCACTGATAAGCACAAGTACAGTGAGATACCTTTTGTCTTTTGTGGGGTCTTTAAGTTTTGTTGTGTGTAAGCTTTTCCTTTGAGTTGAGAGGGTTTTTTTTCTGCACACTGACAGTGCTGGTACAGCATTCCAATAGGGGAGATGCAGTCCCGCAAGTAATTACTAGAGGGCTTTTTCAAGTAGTTGAAATGCCAATCTCAAAACTGTGGGGGTATGGATTCAACCTAAAATCTGCATATACACTCTAGTCTAGCTGCTCTAATGACGTGCTAATTTTCAGTGGCATAAATGAATATACTAAAGATGATTTATAGTGAGGAATAAACACGGCAATTTACAATAAGTGTCTTGAGAGTTATTAAAATAGTTGATATAACCTTACTACACATAGGGACTGTTAGAAATGGGGGTCTCTAGTTGGCAATGGCTGCACCTTTGTCAAGTAGGGACCCTTCTTCCTAGTCAGGGGAAGGGGGATACACTTCTAAAATAACCCCTGCTCACCCCCTTGGTAGCTTGGCATGAGCAGACAGGCTTATCTCAGAGGCAGTGTGTAAAGCATTTGTGCACACATACAGTAATACAGTGAAAACACTAGAAATGGACACCACACCAGTTTAGAAAAATAAGTAATCTTTATCTAAACCAAACAAGACCAAAATGACAAAAATCCACAATACAGTAATCAAAATATGGCTTTAAAAGGTAGAAACAGTTCTGCCCATAGCAAACTATAGATATGATACTTTCAACACAAGGTACCTTGGATGCCTCACAGTCACAGACAAAAACAGCCCCTGGGAAGGTGATGCGTTGGTTCCTTACGCCTAGGCAAGGTGATGCATTGGTTCCTTACTCCAGGGGAGGTGATGTGTCAGTGCCTTACTGCCACGCAGGGGAGGTGATGAGTCGGTTCCTTACTGAAGGGGAGGTGATGCGTCAGTTTTTTACGGTGAGGTGATGCATCGGTTTCTTACTGCGGGCCGATGTTGATGTAGACTTGGCGCCTCGGTGCAATGCGTGTGGATTGGGGATGTGGCGGTTCTAGATGCTGCGGTGGCAACGGCGCTGCGTTGATTTCTCCAACCGCGATCCCACTATGCGTTGGTTCTTGCAGCCACACAGCAGGGCCTGCGTCGGAAACGGTGCAGTGATCTCGGACTTCAGAGACCGGTGCACAGGATTCGGCATGCAGGGATTTCTCGAGCCGCGGGAAGGTGCTGCGTCAGTTTCTTCAGCGATGCGTCGGAAAGAGGTGCGGATGCGTCACGCTTCTCGTAGTTGCGTCGCTTTTCCAGCTCCCAACAGCAGAAACAACCTCCAGAGGCCCAACAGAGTCACAAGCAGCTCTTGGCAGGTCAGAACTCCCAGCAAGGAAGTTCAGGGGAGCTGGTGGTGAAGTCTTTGTGGCCCTGAGACTTCAGAACAGGAGGCAAGCTCTACTTCAAGCCCTTGGAGATCTTCCTCAAGCAGGAGACACAGCACACAGCAAAGTCCTTGTCCTTTCTTTGGCAGAAACAGCCACTGCAGGCCAACCCTAGACAGCACACAGCAAAGGGGTGGTAGTTCTCCTTCAGTTTCTCCAGCTCTTTTCCTTGGCAAAGGTTCCTCTTGAATTCCAGAAGTAAACTAAAAATCTGGGGTCTGGGCCCCACTTTTTATAGTCCATTTCTCTTTGTTCTCTGGTGTCAGAGAAGCTCTTTGCTCAGCCAAAACTAGTTCTGTCCTCCCTGGTGCAGCTGCCCGGCAGGAGGTGGAGACAGCATTGTGGAAGGCACACCAGGCCCATTCAAGTGAAAGGAAATCTCCCCCCCCCTACTCTAAATGCAGCCCAGGTCTATTCAGCCCAGCCCTGACTCACCCTGGAAAGGCAGGACACACCTCACCCCCCCAAGTGGCTGTCTGAACAGAATGCACATCCCCAGTCCCTGTCACTCCATAGTCAGACAGCCAATACACATACCAGCAGAGGCACACAGGATGGCTTAGCAAGAAAATACCTACTTTCCAAAAGTGGTATTTTCAAACACAGAATGTAAAAATCATCCTTACTAAATGAAGCCTCTTTAGATTTTGAGTTCAGGCATACTAAACTCTATCTTCCTCTCTGGTCCCAATGGGAAGTTATATTTATAAGATGTTATAAATAAACTCCCATTCTATCCTATGGGACAGATAGCCTTTCAATAAGGAAAAACGAAATTGGCAGGATTTCACTATCAGGGCATGCCACACACATCAGGACATGTCCTACCTTTCACATACACTGCACCATGCCCACATGGGTACCTTGGGCCTACCTTAGGGGTGACTCACATGTAAGAAAAGGGAAGGTTAGGACCTGGCAAGTGGGTGCACTTGCCAGGTCGACATTGCAGTACTAAACTGCACACAGACACTGCAATGGCAGGTCTGAGAACCCTTTGCAAGGCTGCTTGTGTGGGTGGCACAATCAGTGCTGCAGGCCTACTAGCAGCATTTGATTTAGAGGCCCTTGGCACACACAGTGCATTGTACTAGGGTCTTAGTAGTAAATCAAATAAGCCAATTATGGAATCAGTAATCCATGACAACAATTTACAGAGGGAGCACTCGCACTTTGGCACTGAACAGCAGTGGCAAAGTGCCCAACACACAGTAAAAACAACACACAGTAAAAACACATGAGGCAGAGGCAAAAATACAGGGGAAACCCACGCCAAGGATGTCAGGTCTAACAGGGACTATCAGTCATTGTGAAGTGCAAGTGTCTAGCAATTACTATTTTTGGGGAACTGTTATTTTTAGATGTATGTGAACATGTGTAAGGACAAAAAGCAGACACTCCAAGTGAAAGCATTCAATGACTGGAGTGGCCTGGTCCGTTGAACTATACTGTCTGCTGGGATAGAGGGAGTATTATTTGTGTGACATGTCAACAGACCAATGGTGAAAGAGAGTTTATTGGGGGTCCCTATATATTTATGTATTTCTTGTAAGATATTTTTTTGAAAACATGAAGCAGGCAAGACAGCTACAGCTGGCTTTTTGTCCAGACACAAAAATGCATAAAGACAGCAGTGCATTTTTATCAACAGATGATGGTTCCAAAGGGACACTGACTGAATGTGCACCCAGTAGAAGTGATATTTCTAATAACAGTCAAGGATTAAGTGGATATTAGCACTAATTTATCCTCTACCTCAAATTTCATTTTGTCAGCGAAGGATCTAAAGATAAGAGTGAACATGAAACCTACAGCCAAATATCTGTTGCTCCCTCTTTTTGTCTTTTCACCCCCTGTTCCTATGTGTGCTTGCTTGTGTGCTGTCTGACTGTATTTGTTTTCTGTGAGGCTACACACACAGGTGCGAGTATTGAGCCTGGTGGAATTTTACGTGTTTGTGGCAATGTGAGTGGTTGCACTATGACACAGTTGCGCTTCTGCAGTTTTTTGACACACCCAGTGCTTCACAAACGAAGAGCCCATGAGGGTGACAGGCTGTGTGGCATTTCCTACCCAATTGGAGGAGGGGGAATTTGGATCACTTTTGACAGATTAAGACCCTGTGAGGTCCCCCTGCCAGAGACATCTTAAGGATTTTGGGGGCCCTTGGCCAAACGGATTTTGGGGCCCCATTTCGGACCAGCATTCAATTTATGATCCAGTTTCAGCTCTTTCATGCACTCTTTGGCCAGGTCACTAACAGTGCACAGGCACACTGGTCCAAATTCTAAATGTGTTTACATCTAATATTCAGAGACCACGTGTGTTTTCAATATTGTAATACAGCAGTGGCTTAGTAATATTCTGCAAATAATATCTGTGACACCCTCCCATTTCTCATATGTGAGGTCCTGTTTTGATCTAAAAGAACTTTTTCATGGATGTTACATGAATCAAAAACAAAACATTTATCTGTAAAATTTCTGTAATAGACTCTCACACTTCACCCACATTAAAAATAAATTAACGGAAAACGGTATTTAAAACAATATGTTTAAGAAGCATTTAAGGTCATCAGGGCAAGACTCTCTGCAGGACAGATCCGGCACTATCAGGAGGCCTCCTGAAAGGCTGGGGCCCTGGGCCAGAGCTCACTTTGCCCATGCCTTAAAACGTCTCTGCCCCCTGCGGGATCAAATGGTGAGATGTCAACTTTCAAGGGAGGCTGCAGCTCTGCCTATTTGGGGGCTTGGTGCAATATTTTTGTTTCACATAATGTGCCCCTGGGGGAAAAGGAGGAGTTATGCTGTTTTACTATGTTTTCGAGCAGCAGTGTGGTCCTGAGGTCAAGAGCAGGCAGCACCCATGCGCTGCCGCTATGGTTACGATCTCTTATGTTTTAAAAAAATCTACTAAAAGGGGGGTTTTAGCCCACCTATTACTTATCATTTGTTGACATCATAATCACTCTTCTTTGCTGCCTTTTAATTCGCCACACAACACCTTCTGCATCACTTCCTGGTCTTTGTGTGGAGCATGGACCAAGTACAGCAAAATAAGACTTAATTAGTGTCCATCCGCTGCTTGCACTATGATTGAGTTACCATCTCTTCTTTTTCGTGGACATTTTTATTAGTGCAATGCTCACTAGGTGCTGTGCTCACTATGTGCTGGTGTTCTCTAGGTGCAGTTCTATTAACAGAATGAAGTACAGCAGTGCCGTACACTTATGGTGCAGTCTCCACCCATAGAAATAGTGATGACAATGTGAAGACTAGCATACCAGTATGTCAGCAGAGTCTTACCTGAAAGGGGCTCAAGTGGCTGGCCTGACGTCTTCTGAAATCCACAACTAGGCGCCTGACTCATTGGGGTGCACTCAGAAAGATTTGGGGTGGTGGGAACAGGGATGCGGAAGGTCACTGTCTTGTCTCCAAACCGTGAGAAATTACATGTCAACAGACTATGTTAGTTTAACCCTCTCCCACCCACGCACATATTAAACACGCATTGACAATGCCAATAGGCCTGGCTTTAAAGGAATGTTGTATGGTAATGTGAAGCATTACAAGTCAACAGCATGGGAATTGATATGTATTTGTGTGGAAGCAAAGAGCTGAAAAATAATATTGGTGTAGGTTAAAAGGTATTGTGACAGTTGCACTGTCCAGCCAGTTCTAAACATCCATGTAGGTCAATGTCTGCCTTCTTTCCATCTGTGTTGATGCCAGAGAAAAATACCGTAAAATATATCTGGTTATATAAGATATTTCAATAGCATTGCAATGTCATGTGTGGGCCTCTGAAAGTTCAATCTAAGCCAGCTGGATTAGTAAACAAAATGATCACAACAGGTGGAGGTAAAGAACTTTATTGAGGGAGCACACAACTTTTGCCTAATCAAAATATGTACTCCTCCTGCCCAACATGTGGGTGGAGCCAAAGCCCCTCTCTGGTGTTGTTTACTTATTTATCTGGCGAATAAAAGTTCATTTGCAGCCATGCTGTATAGCAGCGTGGCTGCTTTGCAGCATGGCTAAAAATAAAAAAAGACTATGATGCATGCAGCACTAATGCATTAATAAAAAGACTCATTAGGCCTGGCTGCATCTTAGCGCTTTTTAAAATTAGTTTTAGCCACACATCTAAGCAACCACGCTGCTGTACAGCAGGGCTACAAAACATTGCTAAAGCCAATAACTTTCATAGAGGAGACTTATTGGCTTTGCCAATACTTGTTTTTATTACAGATGGCCAGTGAGAGACGACGAGGCCAGGAACTCGACACTCATATATCTCTGCATCCCTCTTTGTCCTTTATCCCCTGTTCCTCTAAGAGTACCTGCTTGTGTGCTGTTTGACTGGACCTGTATTGTATGCGACTTTGTGTGTGTCTGCAAGTTTGTTGCACATGTGTGGCAGCCTCTGAGTGTGGATTTATGGACAATGGCAGCTGGATATTCCTGGTTTGCCCTGGCATCTAACAGTCTACCATTTCTAAATCTCCATCAGGCCTCAGATCCTCACACTGTTTGCTGTCCCATCTAGATGCCTGTTCATAGATAGCTGCTTGTCAGATGGAGAATGTGCATAGGTGCCTTTAGATCTTTGTGTATCGGTAAAGGTTTCTTTGTGCTGATCTATGTTCCTGGGTCAATGCAGGAGTGTTAGTCTTTGTGAGCTTGGAATTCCCTAGGTATGTTTCTAGGTCTGAATATTTGTATGCATTTATCATCTTTGCTAATATGTGTATTGTGTGTCTTGGTGCACGTGTGCATGAATTATACAGACACTGCTGGATTATCGTGAAGGTCATTTGTGGCCTGTTTTGTATAACATTAAAATGCACTTCTTTTATTTTTCTTTGTGCTGGCCACGAGGATCTGTGTCTTCACTTGGGAATGCCAGCCCGTGTCATCTCAAATTCAATTTCACTGTTCAGATTTTTTTTTTAAACACAATTTTATTGATTTTACTAGTTACCTTATAACATATTCTTACATGAATTAGGTAGCGGAAAAAACATTAGAGCATTTTATAATTTACATCTTAACAATGTATTCCTAATTGTATGAGTATTTTGCTTTTGCGCCCTCTAACATCTGACAATTTATTTGTACACAGTGTTCAATCCGCCTTGATAAATATACGTTCCTACAATTCTTGGTGTTCCTGCTATAAAAGAATCAAAACATACATATTCTAACATACCCCAACTCCCAAATTTACCCTCCCCCACCCTTCTTCCTGGCTCACCCATGTAAGTTAAATCCTGGGTCAGGGTTACACATTACCCATATGTGATTGCTGTTGTCTAGCAATTGTATATATCAACCATGTCCCTATTGGATAGCGTTATGCAGTGTATGGTACTATATGGACTCAGTTCTTCAAACCGCAGTAGAGGGGGGCGGGATGGTATATTTTGAGGATCAGGGGGCACCCACGGGTCAATGGCCTTTAGTGCTGCCAGCATCTGGTCCCATTCCATAGAAATGGGTATTTTACGCAACCCACGGAGTTCCTCTCTTTTAATAATAGCACTCTCTGCCCCACACCAACGGGTCATGTCTGTGTGCCAGGTGAGTGGCGTAGGGGGAAAGGCTGATTTCCACCTCATTGTGATGGCATGTTTCGCTATGAGGATAGCCATGTCTGCAAATCTATACCTTACTTTCTGTCCTTTCGAGCGACAGTGCAGTCCCAACAGACAGCTTACCGCCGTTGCCCAAACAGAGGTGCCCATCGTTTCCTTTACCAGATGCCCTATTGTGTGCCAAAATCCCCTCAGGCGCGGTCAGTCCCACAACATATGTAAAATATTTGCATCTGGTGTCTGACATCTAGGACAGGAGACTTGTGCATCTGGGTATATACAATTGAGGCGATGTGGGGTAAAATAAGCCCTATGTAGGATCATATATTGTATGTATTTAAATTTAGCGTTTCGGGACACTTTTTGGGGGAATTCCAGTAAAGAGGCCCACTCCTTATCAGTTAACTCTCTACCCAAGTCTCTCGTCCATTTTTCTCGCAGGAATGCAAGAGAGGCCCCCGCGTGTGTCCTGGTACCTCTGTATAGCCATCGGATTAGGTGGCGCCCCTCGCCCATCAGATGTACAGCATATACTAATTCATGAGTAGAAGGCTCCTTCCCGTCCGGAGACCAGCATCTTTTAATATAATTAGACTTTCCTGTTTTCAGTTTCTATTTTTGGTAAATTCTGGTGGGGTTTTTTCAGTGTTTTCAATTGATTTCAATACCTTATAAAAACAGTGGTTATCAGTGGTTACACATTTTCGCGCCATTTAAAACAACAGAAACAGTGTTTTTTCAGTGTTTATGGAACGTTTTTCTTTTATTGCTTGCTTTCTGCACTGATAGTGCATGGTATATAGACTGTACGTACATTGTATTTGAGGTCCAAATACATTTTTGCAAATAAAACTTATTGTAGTACACCATACAATACTTCTTCAGTGAGTCTTTGGTCATGTGCACTCGCCCTTTCCTTCCCATGCAAACCTTTTTCTGTGAAAAGGCCCTCTCACAATGGCACTTGAGATGGGCAACGCCTAAACAGCCAGTACACAATTTGCTAACTTTGGCCACTGACATAGCTTTCCATACCAATACTGGTGCACTTGAAGATTGCAATTCTGTGGGCAGGTTCTGCAACATTTGCGTTGAACTGGGCGTTTATGCACTCAGAGTTATTGAAGCGGTCAAAAATGAAGCAGCACTTTTGAAACTACAGAGAAAATTACCCTTTACGGAAGGGATCTAGAACTTGTACAGAGTACCACAGTGAGGTTTCATTGACTTCAAATGCGATGGTTGGTGAATGGACATTTCTATGCATCATTGCATGCCATTTCTCATACATTGTAAAATAAAAGTTCCTGAATTGCTCTCCAACATTACTTTGCTTACGAAGTGGCAGGCACTCTAACATGAAACCAGCCATTTTACCTATCAGTGAAGGAATCAAAAACAGCCAAAATATCAAATATGATTTTGATATTTACTGATTCTCTACAGTTTATAAAATAATTAAACAAGACCTAAAACATGCTTCTAAACCCTGCATCTTTAGACCAAAAACCACAAAACTGTAAAAAGGAAGAAGAAACAATATTTTAGTGGCATCCCTAAACAACAAAACTCAAGCAGAATAATGTTAGCTCAGTCTTTCTTGCTGCTAGCTTGTATAACAAAGTTACATTGCATTGGCCCCTTCAGGAAGAAAGAAATTGACTCTTTCTCCTTTTCCTTTCTTTGAATGGCATTTAGTTTGTGGTTGTGCAGGTGTTTTTTCAGTGTTTATATGTTTACACTGGTGAGGGCTATTTCCCTTTCGGTGGGGTTTTATCAGTTATTATAGGTTTAAACCTAAAACCGGACAGCCTAAATATAATGGATGATGGTAGCATGTAGTATAAACAGTGTTTGGGGGACGCCCTGAGTGTGGGTTAAGTTTTCATGATCTGCTAATGTACCGTCTATGAACAGTGCTCCTACCTTTGTTACTCTTTCTTGCGCCCATTGAGAAATCCTGTGTCTAGTAATTAGCCCGGTCGCAGTGGGAATTCCGAGTAAGGGGATATTAGATGATTATGGGGGAATTCGTTTGGTATACTGCAGTGTCCGTCTCCAGTATAGGAGAGCTGTTTTAAGTAAAGGGGGTGTGGTGGGCGGTAGTCTAGTTTCAGGCAGCAGTAGTGTATGGAGGGTTCCCTGATTCAACATTTGTGGTGTGTAGCCGATTTCATGTAGGTTGCGTCCAGCAAGCCAATATGACAGCCATTGTAGCTGACTAGCCATGCAATATGCACGAAAGTCAGGGGCCCCTAGTCCTCCTTCCTCAGGCCTCAATTGCAGTTTTGGCAGACTCACCCTTTTGCGTCCCTTTCCCCAGACGAGTTCTGAGAGAAGGGAGTCTAATGTTCAGAAGACTTTGGCGGGAATCAGTATCAGCAGATTAGTAAAAAAATATAAAAGTCGCAGGAGCATCACCATCTTAGAGATGGCTATTCTACCCATCCCCGATAGAGGAAATGATATCCAGAAAGAGATCTGGGCCCGTAATAATCTAATCGCTATCATCAGGTTTCCTTCTAGAAGGTTCTGAGGAGTTCTATAAATCTGTATGCCTAGATATTTGAAAGTTTGTGGAGCTGTTAACCCCTTGACCGCGATCGGAATTCCGCTCGTATGCTGGACATTCCGATCGCGGGTGGG
The DNA here is from genome assembly GCA_963921515.1 of Calotriton arnoldi. Taxonomy (NCBI): domain Eukaryota; kingdom Metazoa; phylum Chordata; class Amphibia; order Caudata; family Salamandridae; genus Calotriton; species Calotriton arnoldi. The sequence continues at coordinate 40,500 of CAWUFW010008323.1, forward strand.
GTCGTGACGAGCTCAGCTCGTCATGCGCACAGCGCTACCGCGCAGCATGACGAGCTGAGCTCGTCATGAGCACGGAAAGGGTTAATAAGGTGAATTCTCCAAATTTGATAGGGTCTGGGTTTTCTCTATGCTGCATAAAGAATGCATGTGATTTGTTTGCATTGATTGCCAGCCCTGAAACATGTTCAAATTGTCTGAATATGCTTGGAATAGGTTCTATGTCACCTGTTAGGTCCTTTATATATAGTATGAGGTCATCAGCATATGCTGAAACCACATGCATTGACTTACCCAGTCGGATCCCTGTGTCTTTGGCTTCCCTTCGGAGTTTGATGAGTAGAGGTTCTAGAGCTAACACAAATAATAGTGGCGGCAGGGGGCAGCCTTGTCTCGTTCCCCTTGCTACAGGGTAAGGGCGAGATATATGGGAGCCAGTACGGACTCGAGCTGTAGGGGTAGTGTACAAAAGTTTGACCCATTTCATATAGCCCATCGGAATGCCAAATCTTTTCATGGCTGCTATCATGTATTTCCAGTTTAATGTGTCAAACGCCTGCTGTAGGTCGAGGGAGATACATCCAGTGTTACAGGAGATTTCGGATGCAGTCTCAATGACATAATGCAAATGCCTAATGTTAAGGGAGGTGTTACGGCCTGGTACAAAACCGCATTGGTCAATATAAATGAGTTTTGGGAGATAAGGAAGGAGACGGCGGGCCATAATTTTGCTGAGTAGTTTGTATTCAGTGGGCAATAGGGAGAGCGGGCGATACCCTGACATATCTCCTGGATCTCTGTTTGGCTTGGGAAGGGAGGTGACCAACGCTTGCATAGTAGTCAGTGGGAGAGAATGGGCCTCATGTGCTGACTTATACAAGCTTTCGAGGTGTGGAGTTAATTTATCTGCGTAGGTAGAATAGGATTCTGCTGGCAGACCATCAAGCCCCGGGGACTTATTACTCGGGAGCTCCCTGATAGCCTCTTTTATTTCAGCCCTTGTTATAGGGTTATCTAATTCTTCTTGAGCGGCCTCTGTCAATTTGGGGTAAGTCAAATTATCTAAGAATGCCTCAATATGTTCCGGAATTTCAGCCATAGGGGCACTATATAGCACTCTTAACAAGACAAAAAATCCGCGGGTCTATCTGAGCTCAAAAAAGCTCACGAGCACAAACAGTACAAGCTTATATCTCCCATTCAAAAATGAGGAGAGTCCTTTAAAGAGGACGGAATCCCATCACCCACCGAGGTGGCATGCTTCATCATCTGGGATCTCCTCTTGGTTGCAATACCTAGTGCAACCAAGGGCTACAACCCCCTCACTGTGAGGGAGGAGCTCAGGGATGTTTTGTTTGATCAAAGAGAGGGATCAACTAAAATCCGCAAGAAGTGAAACATACAAGGCATTAAGGGTAATGGTTGCAGTGCGTGTAGTGATATGTGAAGTGATCTAAAATTGACTACCAAGAGAGAACAAGAGTTTATTAGGTTACTCTTGGTGTCAAGGATAAAAACAGTGCATGTGCAGTTCAGGAAATAATGACTGCACTAGTCAGATTAGTAAGAAAGTTGTCCTGTTCGTAATTTGGAGCATACACACTGCCGATAACTATAGGGATGCCATCTAGTGTACCGTGTATTAGCATGTATCGTCCTAGCGTGTCTATGCGCTGCTCAATAATCACAAACGATATCCATATGAGTGTCCCTCTCGCAAATGCGGAGTAGGAAGTGGTGAATATTTGGCCCCTCCATTTTTTGCGCAGTTTAATTGCTTCAGAGTCGGTAAGATGGGTTTCTTGAATTTGGGAAATCTGTACTATTCGTCTATTTAATTGAGCGTGGATCCTATGGCGTTTATGCACTGAGCCCATCCCCCTGACATTCCAGGTTATCACTTTGTATTTACCCAACGTAGCCATACATCATTTTGTGTGGTTGTGATACAGCAGCCCAGGTGTGTACGACAAGTAGTATGTGCATTATGAAGTGGGGTGAGCCAGGAACCTAACAAAGCTATCTGAACTAAAACACCCAATACTAGGACTAGCGCTTGAACTATGCTAGTCCAAACATCATGTAAAACAGTCTGAGGTTCCATTTGGTTACTATATGCAGTTACTGCAAGGGGGATGGTTCCTGTACTTTGCATAATACCTTAATCCCAGACGGAGCTACACACATGACAAAACCCTTGGTATGAGAAAGAGTAGGGAAAACCTGGGGAGAAAGAGACAATATACTTGTACAATTACAATGTCTTACTTCCCTTCAGCATGCAGGGCCACACGTCAGTGTCCACAGGTTTTCATTTTCAAGTTCTGCACATCTTTGGCCAAATAAGTCCTGCACTATTTGTGGAGTAATCGAGGGGAACAAAGGGTCATTACTTTCAGAGTCTGAGTGCAACAGATTATCGTCCGAGTGTTCCGATGCTGATGGTGGATTAGCCTCTCGTATGGAAGCAGCTGCTGCCAATGCTGATTCCTGCCCCGCAGGGCCTTCTCCGGTGACGGGTTTTTTGTGGTGAGTCTTCGGGCCGATCTGTTCCAATGTGTTCTCTGTCTCGGTGCTCGTTTTGGATCCTGACTTGTCTTCTGATCGATACTTTCAAGTGTTTGAGAGGAAAGGGTGGTTTCCAGCCAGTCATTTGCTGCCTCCGGACAGTCGAAAAAGTGGGATTATTGGTTGTATAGGATTTTCAACCGAGCTGGAAACAACAGAGCATATTTGAGATTTAAGGCTTGAAGTTTCTTTTTCAAGGGCTGGTAGGAAGCTCTTTGTCTTTGAACTAGGACTGTGTAATCCGGATAGAGGGAGATCCGATGGTTCTCGTATTGTATAAACGTCTTTTCCCTAGCCTTTTGGAGCAGGAAATTGCAGTCTTTGTAATTTAGAATACAGGCTATCATTGGGCTAGGTGACGCCCCCGTCGTTGGCCTGCCCGTCGGGATCCGATGTGCTCTTTCCACGCAGAAGAAATTCGACAGTCCCTCCGCGGCTATTTGATCCCGCAACCATTGCTCCATGAATTGGGTCGCATTGGAGCCCTCTGCGCGTTCCGGCAGTCCTATTACACGGACGTTGTTGCGTCGAGCCCTACCTTCTGCATCTTCCGCCCAGTCGAGGAGGCTTACTAATTGTCTTTGTATTTGGGATATATGTTCTGTATGTTCTTTATGTTGCGGCAGTAGCTCCGCCAGGGTCTGTTTGTTACTTTTAACCGTTTCTGATAACTTGTCATGGTCGGCCCGTAGGAGAGTGAAGCCAGTGGTGAGAGTACCTATTTGTTGCTCTATAGATTTCCATGAGTCTTGTATTTCCTGTAGGATTAAGTCCAATTTGTCTGGGGTGGGCGACATATTTGTCGGAGGGACACAGCTTACCGATGATGCTTGAGAGGCTGTATCTGAGTCCCCTTGGGTCGGTAGGTCAACTGGTGGCATTTCCGACATTTTACCCTTCGTGCGCCCCGTGATGTCGCGTGCAGAGGATATTCAGTGTCACTAATGTTGTCACTGAGGCGGTGCCGCTAAAGTGCAGTCTATGTTGCCCCTTGACCATGTGGCGCAGTTCAATTCGGGTCTCTGCACTATGAGTGTGCTATGAGTGTGCTCCGTGTGACACCAGTCAACTAGGCAGTCAGCCCGTGGATTAGCTCAGTAGGTGTGACACATCAGAAGGGATCATGGGTTCCCAATGCCGGATGCTAGAGCTGCAATGTTGGAGCTTTCAGCTATATGGCTCCTTCCGTCTGGGGCCTATGGCTCCAGAGGTTCCCTCTTTTATGGGTGTTCCCCAGGCCCACTCAGCTCGCAGTCCATAAATAAAACTGGCGTCAGGCCGTACTAGGAAGGAACAGTCTCAGAGTTAGTGATAGAACAAGCGTTTGCCCCCTACTCCACAGCACCGGAGGGGGAAAGATTATAATTCAAGACAATAGACAAGCCACTGGCGCGTTCTCATATGCTCTCACCCCCTTCTTCAGCTAGGCCCCATCTGGCATGTGTATGGGTTGAGGGGTCGTCACTCGCGCTCCATCCAATCCAGCATTTGGAGCCACTATCATGCATCCTGTCCCGGTGAGTAAGACACTGGTGTTATTGTTATCAAAGGCAAGTCTGTGGGTTTATATTATGCGCACAGTCTCACGTTGCTTCTGGGGCCTCCTCGCTTCCCAGTCCAAGTCAGGAAGAGCCGCACTCGGAGCACACCACGCCAACCCAGCGGCCCCGGGACAGCGCCTCCTCACCTCAGATCACTCGGCAGGGAGGGCCTCAGGGGGTTGCAGCTGCAGTCTGCAGCATCGCTATGAAGGGCCGCGATTCACCGGGTGCTCCGAGGTTCGCCACTGCGGGTAGTTTCGTTGGCCTTGCCCAGGTCATGGCAGATCGCGGCAGATCAGCAAGAGGCCAAGGCCAGCAACAGCGTTGCTCAGTATTCACACCGGGGTCTGCGACGTTCGGGGTCACCCCCCCGTGGGGCTCCGGTCACTCCGAGAGCGCTTCCCGTCGGGCTTCTGGCCAGCGCCAGCTTCACTCGGTCCGTGTCGCCGGTCCCACAAGGTGAAGGCACCGGTCTTCAGCGGGCGTAGCCATTGCCGCAGTCGTCAGCAGTGCACCTCATTCGGTGGCGCCAAGAAGACTTCAAGCCCCCGGGGGCCCCTCAGAGGTAATGCGGGACGGGACTCAGAGCCAGTATTTGCTAGACCCCAGGCCAGAGTCCTCAAGCCAGGCCGCGCACACCAGCCTCGAGGAGCATACGCAGTATGGCGCTGCTCCCTCGCTCAGAGCTACACCGCACTATATGCCTCTCTGAGGTCGCCCTTACTGCAGCGTCTTGTCGATGGGACCCTGCGTGAGCAGGGGAAAAGATTACGGATGGATGACCCCAGGTTTCAGTGGTATCGAAAGGATAACTGGGTGCTGCATTGGAGCTCCGTCAAGTTGCGGCCGCCATGCTTGGCGGTTAGCCAGGCCCGCACTGTTCAGATTTTGACATGAATTATTTAGTTTTCCATTACTGTAAATTCGACACTTCATTTACTACTGAAATTTAAATGACAGAAAGGAAGTCCTCCTTCTCACTGTTCCTTTGGCATAGAAGAAGTTATGCAGCACGGCCTGTTGTAAACTTGTATTCCTATAGCCTCATTTTTAATTTTTTCTTAAACATACGCTTACTCCAGGTGAACAATGGAGCATACAAACTGATCTCATGGCACTCCCTCGTTCTTTTCCCCTTTATTTGTTTCCTTTAATCTACATCCTGTCCAAGACACACCAACATCCCTTCACCCAGTCCTATTCACCCACCATAACATTTCCAAACTCCTGGAAAGAAACTGCATATTTTGAAAATCTTTTCAGCCTATCAGCAAGTCACAGCAACTACAACTTTCACATGACTGAAGGTCTCTTTAATCACCCTTGTGCAAAACCCAAAGGCAGGTCACGGATACTAAATGCCTTCACAGACTGTGGAGCAATACCATGCATTCCTATACCCTTTATGCCACAAAGCCCAGGTCAGACTCCAACCCATCTACCAGATCCATTCCTCATGTCCAAGTCAAATTCTGGGCCTAGAAAGTCTGCAAAGAAAGAACAGTCTGGATCATCTTGTCTTGGCATCCATACTGTCTCTCTTCACCTCCAGGACACTTCTCATAATGTAAGTAGCCCATTATCAGGTGCTGAAGGGTTTTGGGGACTGAGAAAAAGGGGGAGTCCCAGTTCATTTCCCCCATGCTATTACCCATGGGGATTTTAAACACGACTTCAGCCCGAACCGCTGTACAGAATTACACCAACTTCAGCAGAAAGCTAGATCTTGGTCCAGAAAGAGGGCTTTTTGTAATTTGATGTAAATCTGTTCATTAGCTTTGGAGTTATTAAAGAAAAAAGATTGATGTATATCTAGAGACGCAGATCCACCGCGGATCCATCACTGTGGATCCGCAGATCCACATTCCAACAGCAAAGTCGTGATTGGCTGCCACCATATCAACCAGGACCCCAATCCCCTGGGGGGGCAGTGAATAAAGGGGGAGGGGGGCATGTGGCCCCTTTCCCCAGGCTACTTGGGGCCCCGGGAAACCCATCCCTTGGGCGCAGCCGTAATTACAAGGGAGGAGGGGGGCACACAGACCCCCTCCCCGGGCCACATTTGGCCCCAGGTAACCCATCCCCGGGGCCAGGCCATGCATGAAATGGGGAGGGGGCTGCACTTCCCTTTCCCTAAGCCCTTAATGGCCTGAGTGATGATGTCCACCAGTGCCAGCTCAGGGAGCCCCCCACCCCCGGGACATATCAGTTTCCTTGCCCACACTGTCGCGGGTAGGGAAACCTGTGTTTGCTCTCGGTTGGCAGGGGCAATTTCAAAACTCCCTCCAAGCTGGAGCAAACACCAAGTCCACTCCCAGTGGGCAGAAGCATGAAAAATGCTCCCGCCTGCTGGGAGCAGACTTTTCATCTGTTTCCATGCCCACAGTGAAGCGGACAGAGAAACAGATGAAAAAATTGCTCCCGCCCACAGGGAGCAGCATTTTAGCTGCTCCCTGTGGGCGGGAGCAATGCTGGCTCCCACTGGAGGCGGGGAGCTGGTAGGGGCTGTGGGAGCCTCGCGGCTCCCCTTACGGCCCTCAAACATAGTGTGGTGATTGCCCTGGAGGAGCACTAGGCCCCGGCAGATAGGGTCCCTAAGGCTGAAATCGGCCCAGGGAGAGGAGCCAGGCACCCCTCCTCCCCCTTTGAACATTGGCCAAGCTCTAGGGAATGTGGTCGCTGGGACCGAAGTCGGCCAGAGGTGGGGGGCTGCATGCTTCCTTCCCCATAAATATAGTGGGGGCCCTAGGAAATGGGGTCCCCAGGGTCAAAAAGTGGCCCCGGAAGGAGGGACACGTACTCCCCTTCAGAGGCGGCTGGTGACATTTGACAGTGGTGAGGCATAAAAATTCTGGATGAGTGCCTTGTGGTGAGCGAGGCCGATTGTCACAATGGGGATTTGGGGGGGTTCTCACCGCAAGAAAATTTTGAAAAAAGAGTCGGCAAATGGTGTATTTTCAAGCAAATTTGAGAAAGCAAGAAGGTTAATAAAGCAATTCTGAAAGTGTAATTATGACATCAAGAAAGAGATTTCATATGATAAGTCGAGAGGACAAATAAGACAGGTGGAATGGAGGGAACAGGAGGGATGTATTAAGGAGAGATCCCAGGGAACACAATTATCTTATCCAAGGAGTTATAATTTTAACCAAATAAGAGATATTATATAAGTGGTAACAAACCTTACCTGTCTGTTTGGGAAGGAAGGAGCAGGAGAGGGAATGTTTAATACTCTTCTGTACTGAGGGTTTTAGTGTCTAAGATTTAAAGAAATTGAGGAATCTTTTACTTGAAACAGGTTGTCAAAGAAACAATGCCTAATATCTAATAATAATGGTACTAATGTTATCAACCTTGGAAGGATGAAAGGTTGAGCTGACCTAGTCAGGATTCAAATCCATCACCTGTAGGCGACACCAAATGTCAGTAGTAAGCACTAAATGCTTGGGGCAATAACTGACTTGCATTCGACTAGCAAGGGAATCTATTTTTCCAATTCTCTATAATGTTTTGCAGAACATTCAACTTCAGACCAACTGATGTTCCCTCGAGATTCAAAGCTGGGTAGCTTTTCTTACCACAAGAGAATATCTTCCTATCTGTGGAATTCGATTATAGAATTACATTTTACACAAGAGAAGCATTTTGGCAGTATGCGTCCGTGCTCTGTAGTCTCCCGGATTACATAACGCGCTGAGCACACATGCGGCCCGCGGATCCTCAGGGATTTACAGCGGAGGACGCAGGTGATGCTACGGGCAGTATGAGTTCATATTCCAAATATAGGGTCCGACAATGAGAATACCTTGACCTGTCACCGTGAGGGCCATTAACCAACAGGACATTAACTTCCCCAAATGAGCGATGATTGTGCCAGCCTTGATAATGGAGCTGTCTGAATTGTGTAACAGCTTGCTTTCATGCCGAGTGTATGCTGATTTAAACAAAATGAATTGCTGTACCCCACCTAATTGAAACTCCTTTTTATCGACCTTGGCTGGATGAAAGGCAATGATAGCACATCCAGGACTTCAAATTGTGACCTTCTATGTGTTGCAGATTTCTGCAGCAGATGCATTGACTCACAGATCGAGGCACAACTGTTAAACTAAACTTTAAATAGCTCAGCATCACTGGCTCCCATTTCATTTGTACTTCAGGAAGAGGTTCGGATTCTTAGGAAAGTGAAGGCCTTATGGATAACACACGGAAACCTGGGTGCTGCTCTTGTTAGCCAAATGCATAAGCTATTTTTTAGAATACATTGTTGGTTCTATTTTGAGAATCGAGCTTTTAGACTGCAATTTACCAGTAAAGTCAGCTGAAAATCAAAACTTCATATATTATTCTGAGTTGAGGCAGCAGCCTCACTGTCTGGCGATTACGCCATGCACCTGCTACGCGAGAAACCAAATTGATAACATGTCACCGAGTACAAGCTGGTGCCTCAAGCGTATGGCAAGTGCTGCACGACCAAAACAAACCAATGAAGGTTTCGCAGGCTGAGCCCCCGTGCTTCCGGCGCAGCAGGCTACGATTTTGAACATATTACCAGGGGGTCGATAACTTTACCACAGAATAAACAACTGCATCATGGTGTCCAGTGGCGTCACATAGCCAACAGGGATCCCAGTTCAAGAAATGTGGTTCATCTGCCTCATTGTCCAATTGGCCTCACCTTCAGCAAAGCAGTTTCAGTTTGGCATTCAGAGCCCACGCGCTGCTCTACTTCAGAGGCAGCTGTCGGACGGGTTCACATGACGCCAATGACGCCAACCTAACAATCCTGCAGCTTCTTGCATGCTGTTTTCAACATGAGAGAATCTGCAGGATTGGATGGAGCAGGCTTACCCAGTGTTCCTTGTGCGACTGGGAGCCTATGTCTGCAATCCACCACTGTTAACACAGCTGCTGGATTTGGCGCAGGGATAAGTGTGCATGCCGAGCTGGTCATCACAAGACGGCTGGCCAATCTGACATACGCATTCCACACTTTAAGTGTCATCCCTGCTGCAGCGCTGCTGCACCTCAATCAGCAGGAATCACCCCACCCTCACACTCGCCTGTGGCACACACTGACACAGATCATAATAAAATGGTAATGAGACCATTTTATTGAATCGTTGGTATACTGCTGCCCTTGCAGCAGGTGGGGTGACGTTCCTCCGGCCTAAGGGAGGAGCCGCTGCTGCTCCCCTTCCCTGAAAAATATGTGCCGGCCCAGGGAGGGTGACACGTGGCTCCTTCCCCCACAAAAGGTGGAGGGCCACGGGGATGAGGGTCCCCGGGGCTGAAATTGGCCCAGGGAGTGGGGCCCCTGCAGCCAACCCCTCACCACGCACTTCTGAAGGCAGTGCACGGCATGGGGTTGGCTGCATGCGAAGGTTGGTCGCGGCCAGGCTGGATTAATGTATGATAATTAAATAATACTTTAAGTTAAAAGAAAACCCTAGAAATTTACTGAAAAAAACAAAGGTTACAAGAATGTTTTAGTTAGAAAATAGCAGAAAAAATGTATAAATTCATTGAAAAAAACACAGATTACGGCAGAGGTCATGCCTTCCTGAGCAAAAACAACCCATGGAGGCTTTTTCCTCTTTCTATGTGTGCTACACATAGAAAGAGGAAACAATTGAGGAGAAATAAAGACATTTCTCCTCATTACACATCCCCTGGGGCTGTGTACAGTTTTGACGCATCCTCAGGTTTACAGATCCTTGTAAATCTGGAAATGTGTCAAACCCCATGGGAAAACCCACCACAACGCCCACGGAACGCCCCCAGACGCAGTGTAAGGCAACGCATCGACTTGCGCTGCGTTGCTTACACCATATCTAGGAGGCCATGAAAAGCCACGTAAAGTGCCTTTGCGTGGCCTCGTAGATATGGGTCTGCACTCTGCGCAACCAGAGCATCATAAAAAATGACGCAGCGCAAGGGGTTTATAAATAAGCCCCTATATTTTGGAAGCATTTTGGAAGCACCATTTTATCGTAAAACATTTTGCGCATTTTGTAGCAGTCTATCTTATACTGTGTGTAATGCAAGTATAAAATAAAGACTTACATATTCACAGTGATTTCTGTCACAGGCTGTGAACTCATACCTCTAAAACTACAAGTCACTATTCTCCACTGCACCAACCACGATTTAATTCTGTGGCTCTCTGGTTTCACACAGACCTTTGCAGTACTTTAACTAATAGAGGTTTCATAATGTATTATAGGGCATTTCCCACTGAGTAACAACTTTTTAAAATGTATTTATTATTCATTGAAGCTACCGGACGGTGAAAGACCTAAAAACGTACGTATGTTTTAATTATGATGAGTGATGTTCAGCTACCTACAGTTACATGTAGCTGTAAATGCCAAGCTGTCAGCATCCCATGAAATATAGTATGGTTTTCATCTAATGCCGTTTAATAAAGTTGCAGCCCATGCATTACAGCTATTATACCAAGGGACACTGGAATTATGTGATTGTGCGGCCACAGCGATTTTAGCATAATTATAGATTTGCAGCATTTGCCACATAATCCATCATCTGCCGCATAATCTGCTGATTTTCACAAAAAAATTATTTACTCAAAAGGTTCAAAAGTTACTAAAAAGCAGCAACAGTTGTTGCCGCTCAGTAAACGGCCATTTGTAAAGCTGTACTGGTCACCTTTTTGTCGCTTATTGCTATATTTGGGTGTTAAACTGGTACTTATGAGGTGCAACCACATATTGACCGTTTCTCTGGAGAACATTTATGGTTGTCAATGATAAGGAGTACCAGGTTCTAGAAATGTTTGTCGAGAGGGGGTCCTTACGCCTGAAACATTTTGATGGGGAGTCTCGGCATCAAAAAGTTTGAAGACCACTGGGTTACGGGGACATTTTAGTTAGAAAATAGAATTGAAAAAAACCTTACAAAGTCAGTCAAAAACCAATGGTTACAGGGATGTTATAGTTAGGTTCAGATTTTACACACATAAAACCATAGAAATTCAGCAGTTATAGTTATCTCAAGAAACTATAACTCGTGCCCTAAGGTAACTATAGCTCGCGTCCTAGCCATGCACTGCTAATTACCCCCATAATACATCAGTCATGACAACTTCTCTGACATCATTGCTAATATCACTGCGACATTTGCAATAAAATTATTGATGAGAAAACTGTGCATGGCAGAGGCGCAAGTAATAGTTATCTTAGGGAATGAGTTATAGTTTCTTGAGATAGCTATAACTAATTATATGTGTAAAGTCTGAACCTAACTATAATGTCCCTGTAACCTTTTTTTTTTTTTTTTATATGTACATATATAGATTACTATCAAGGTACATATATATGGAGTTGAGTATGGCCAACCTAAGGTTGCCTATATATACTTACCTTGTTCATATAGTGGTTGCAGATATTTTTGATACAATATTTTGGTAGCATGATAATTTAAACTCAATATTCTGCAACAATAACCTTAGTTAAGAAGCATCTACAAGCACATTTCCTTGCTCTCAGTCTTGTTTCTGCTCAAACCTATGTACTGCTACTATGTCTTAGTAGGCTGTTCAATTTTAAGAGGCAAAACGTAATGAAGCAGTTTGGAGATGAAAGGGTAACAGGAAATGAAATGAGAACAAAAGAAATGCACTTCCACAGGATGCAGGGTGTGTACAAGGAGGTTTGTTGCCTTAAGCCAAAAGTCACCTTGACCCTGAGCCCTGTACTCCACCTTCACACGCCAAGACCACAGATGTGCCCAGTCCCTTATATTCATGCCCTATTCCTCAGGAAACGTAATGACTGTGCAAGGCAGCCTTAGAAACAACGACCATATCAGGCATGCTTTGAAATCATCAACCCATCAGGGAAGTTTAGCAATAGTGATGAGAGAAAGCACGTGTAGTATTGGGTTTATTGGTATAGTAAGGTCAGAGAATGTAAGTGTAGAATTGTATGCTGCTGTGTTGGAATGTGTGTTTATGCTGTGTCAGTGGAATGTCGCAGCAGTGCTGACTTCCACCTGCAACATCCTTGTGTCTACGGAGCTTCTTACGAATAAAAAGGATATTTCTACTTCACTTGGTACGAGTAATCATTACAGCACGCTTTAAAATAATGACCATCTTATGTGGACTGGACCAAATCAAGCAGGATAAAAATATACAGCATAGCAGGCATAATTTTAAAACAATAACCATACGAATCAGAACCTGAAATAATGACCTAATGGAGTAGGATTTTAAATGATAATTATACTAGGCAGGATTCTGAAAATAAAGAAATGATGCAGGGTTTGTAATAGTTATCATATAAGGCAGAGGCAGGATTCTGAAAATAAAGAAATGATGCAGGGTTTGTAATAGTTATCATATAAGGCAGAGGCAGGATTCTGAAAATAAAGAAATGATGCAGGGTTTGTAATAGTTATCATATAAGGCAGAGGCAGGATTCTGAAAATAAAGAAATGATACAGGGTTTGTAATAGTTATCATATAAGGCAGAGGCAGGATTCTGAAAATAAAGAAATGATGCAGGGTTTGTAATAGTTATCATATAAGGCAGAGGCAGGATTCTGAAAATAAAGAAATGATGCAGGGTTTGTAATAGTTATCATATAAGGCAGAGGCAGGATTCTGAAAATAAAGAAATGATGCAGGGTTTGTAATAGTTATCATATAAGGCAGAGGCAGGATTCTGAAAATAAAGAAATGATGCAGGGTTTGTAATAGTTATCATATAAGGCAGAGGCAGGATTCTGAAAATAAAGAAATGATGCAGGGTTTGTAATAGTTATCATATAAGGCAGAGGCAGGATTCTGAAAATAAAGAAATGATACAGGGTTTGTAATAGTTATCATATAAGGCAGAGGCAGGATTCTGAAAATAAAGAAATTATGCAGGGTTTGTAATAGTTATCATATAAGGCAGAGGCAGGATTCTGAAAATAAAGAAATGATACAGGGTTTGTAATAGTTATCATATAAGGCAGAGGCAGGATTCTGAAAATAAAGAAATGATGCAGGGTTTGTAATAGTTATCATATAAGGCAGAGGCAGGATTCTGAAAATAAAGAAATGATGCAGGGTTTGTAATAGTTATCATATAAGGCAGAGGCAGGATTCTGAAAATAAAGAAATGATGCAGGGTTTGTAATAGTTATCATATAAGGCAGAGGCAGGATTCTGAAAATAAAGAAATGATACAGGGTTTGTAATAGTTATCATATAAGGCAGAGGCAGGATTCTGAAAATAAAGAAATGATACAGGGTTTGTAATAGTTATCATATAAGGCAGAGGCAGGATTCTGAAAATAAAGAAATGATGCAGGGTTTGTAATAGTTATCATATAAGGCAGAGGCAGGATTCTGAAAATAAAGAAATGATGCAGGGTTTGTAATAGTTATCATATAAGGCAGAGGCAGGATTCTGAAAATAAAGAAATGATACAATGTTTATAATATTTTTCACATGAGGCAGAGGCAAGATTATGAAAATAAAGAAATGATACAGGGTTTGTAATAGTTATCATATAAGGCAGAGGCAGGATTCTGAAAATAAAGAAATGATGCAGGGTTTGTAATAGTTATCATATAAGGCAGAGGCAGGATTCTGAAAATAAAGAAATGATACAGGGTTTGTAATAGTTATCATATAAGGCAGAGGCAGGATTCTGAAAATAAAGAAATGATACAGGGTTTGTAATAGTTATCATATAAGGCAGAGGCAGGATTCTGAAAATAAAGAAATGATGCAGGGTTTGTAATAGTTATCATATAAGGCAGAGGCAGGATTCTGAAAATAAAGAAATGATACAATGTTTATAATATTTTTCACATGAGGCAGAGGCAAGATTATGAAAATAAAGAAATGATACAGGGTTTATAATATTTATCATATGAATAAGGCTCCCCGTTTTCCGTTTTTTATGATTTTCACAGATAAATACAGACAAAAAACAGTAAGTTTCCTGTCTGTATTTATTTTTAAATGTAGAAAAATACAGAAAATTCTGCTTCTTGTGAGTGACTCGCCATGCTGTTATTCATGTATTCCAGGCCAACAGCTGAATACAGAGACAGCATGGGAGGTAAAAATGGGATGAGATGTCCTTAATTATAGGCATTGCTAAACATAAATGGGTATATAATGCTAATATTTACCTGTGGGTGAAGTGTTTTGTTATTTGTGGCTGCCTAAGTTGCTAAATGTGACAGGCATCAAAGTAAAAGTGCAAGTTTATCAGTTAAATAAATGTGGAAATATACCATTTTACAACTCCATTTGATCTCAAAACAAACTAAATATGGATAAATACCAATAAGTTGGGTAAAAAATATATATGGATAAATACAGACGGAAATGTTACAAAAATAAATACCATAAAGCCGGGAGCCGTACATAGGAGGCAGACTAAGCCATTCGGAGTACGTGACGCAGAACAAGTTGCAATGGGCATGCCATGCAGGATATGGAGCATCAAGCGTGCTGAGTACCAGCAACGACCATGAAGCAGAATTAGCAGTAGTGACGTCCATGAATAACCCCAGAGTCCATTCAAATATACGTTAACCCTCCCGCAGAAACGTCCGACCATGGACACTCCAAAGTCTAGCGCTTCTGCAGAGATTGTGTGCATCCTACAGTCACATTCATTCAGCGGAAATCAATAAATGGAGTCACGCTGAGTTGATTAACACTATCAAGTTATTGCAGCTACTAGACATAAGATGAGTCCAGCATTCACCACTATATACAAAAGGGGTATTATTATTAGTATTATTGCTGATCTGAGAAGCTCGACATCTCCATCCAAAGGAGCATTCAATGGTTTCTGTGCTCCTGGACAGGTCTCTAAGTCCTGAGAACCTGGAAAAGGTGGGGGCTTAATACTCTGGTGTGGGGCAGGACATTGTGTGCCTTTCAAGAGACCTAATTGTTCTACAGAGTCTCACATTCTCTTTATTTTTTTAGCGCAGGACATGTAGGGTACCTGCGTCTTCTCTAATGGTTCTAGTAGTGTGGGACAATAAAGGTGGTAAAAGATCGGGGGGTGGGGGGGGCCTTGCCCACAGTGAGGGAATAGCATGCCCGGTTCTAGGCATAAGCAGCCACACAAGGGGCCACCAACTCGGGTCGTCATCACTAAACCATGCATGCATTGTCAACTAAGTAATATATGCAAGCCTTTTGTTGCCAGAAGCTGAACATTTCTCACACTGCCAGTGTAGCCTGACAAACAATACGTTTTGCTATTTTCAATATTCAAGTCTTTCAGTATTTTGTATGTTTGTTGACTGAACCTGTTAAGTGCCTTGCGTAAATTTTGTCTGTTTTTTAAGTAAGGTATTCATAGCTTCTGATGACACGTGACAACTTCATTCAACCTTTGCTTTTTAGCCACTAGCACTTAAACTTGCAATAATAGACATGAAATTGTGAGATCAAGCTTGCGAACTGATGTTGGGTAAAAAGGGAGGACTGATTGAAAGTGTCATACATGAAATAGGTTCACTTGATAACTATGTAAAAAAAAAAAACCTTGGTAAAACCAATGTCTCGCCTTTTATAACTATTTTCTATGCTATTGGTTCCATTAATGTTTGGTTTCATCATCTAAAATCAATATATCTACTGAAGAAGGACAATTATCCTGAAACACGTGTCTAGAGATACACAGCACTGGCTGCACCAACAAGGGTGAAAAACTAAAGCCTGACACCAAAGAAAGTGTTATCATGCACTGCATTTATTATGATGCATCGGGGCAAACTGAGTGCTGGAGTGTGAGGCAGTGTGCGCCCACCCCCCTCCTATATAAAAAAAATATATAAATACAATTCCAAGATGTTTGGTGCATAAGCATGCGTTTACTAACATGGTACAACCTTCTGAGTGACGCTGGAGCAAGTTCTAAAAGTGAGCAAAGAAATAAAAGAAAATAAAAAAATTAAGAAATAATATTGGACTGATGCAGTCCTTTCTCGATTTCGACCGCCAGTGTGAGGATTCTTTCACATCGCGGCCCAGTAGTTCTGCTCTGATCAAATGCAGAAGCTAATTATGGACATTGTTCCTCTCTCATTATGGCAATACGTCCTCTGACACAGCCCTGCTCAGCAGTACATGTATTTAGGTACACCACAGCCTTCCACGCATTCCCTAATGATACCGGCAGTTCCGCCATGCACCTCTGGAAGTCGAACCTGCAGAAAAAGGTATCCGATTGAATTCAGATGTCCTGTAATTGACCGGGACTTCTTGGGCAGGGACACATTTACATCCTGATGATGACCATCCATTTATAATTCATTGAAATGCGGTTGACATATAATACGGACTCGCCCCTGTGTTATTAATTTGTGACTTGTGCTCTAGCTGTACTTTTGGCTTGTGATACAAATATATCTATACTTTACACATAGGTATCACGATTGTTTGAGCACCAAGCACGGTTTTCTTACCTCACTGAAATTCTATGTATAGTTTGTCTGTCTTTCTTTATGCTCTAATTTTTATTAAAACTGTTCTCAATGTGTAATATTTATCTCTCAATAACATTGTTAACATATGGACCACTGTGCCTTGGAATATAATTAATACCCCAGTTCCTTAATAAGCCATCGGTTTTCCCTTGTACTATAATACACACTGGTACACATTTAGGCCACAGGTGGCAGAAATGTAGTACCACCTTCATTAAACGACGTCTGATGGTGGCATGAGCAGTACAAAGGGGCTAACAACATGTTTGTTTGAGTCAATAAATTATAAAGCAGCTGTCCTGGTTAAATATCATTGATGCTATGCAGACAGGCCACGACTGGCTGAACATATTCTATCCCTCACAAACATTAATCTGGTGAAGGCATGAGTGGTAAAATGGGCTGTCTGCCATTCCTACATGGGTCCATTGCATGGAGGACTGCATTGTTTTTTCTGCTGAGGAGGATACACAATTGGGCTGCAGCTGACCGTAAAGTAGTCCCGCCTTCATGAGCCAACACCTAGTGATGATCTGAGCTGTATGAAGGCTCCACCGCCAGTTTCTTTGTGGATCTATTAAATAGAGGGTTACTTTGGTTTTCTGCCCACAGAGCTACATAATTGAGCTGTGGATGGATGGGTGGCAGTCCTGCCTTGTGTGGAGGTAAGTCAACACTTGGCGTGAAGATTGACAGGACAGGCCTATGGGATAATGGTCTATTCCTTACCTCTCTCTTTTTCCATCCAAGCCTTTTTGGCTGTTGGTCTACACTGGTGCATATTAGCATATTGTGTTGCCTTTCACAACTAATATAAGATAAGGTAGCCCTTCTCTGTGCAAGGTTTTCCTAAACTGATACTTCAATTTCTACAGTATGAGTTGAACGGATGATTAATACCTTCCATTTTGTCTATATTGGACTTTCCTTAGAAACTTCTGCTGTCCCTGGAGTGGCCTATGCTCCATTAACCTATTGACCACACATCTGCTCTTTTGTATACTTTACTGAGACTGAGAATAAAGAAGCTGGTTCCTGTCGAGCTTTTTCTTCTTGTTTTGTCATTGCTCCAGGTTCTCACTTTTAAGCCTTTAGAGGAGCCCCTTATAACAATTTCTTGTCCCTCACGGTTTTCCTTATAATTGCCACTGCTCTTTGGCTAGTGGAGGAGGTAAGTCCTTTCATATATTGCCTTCAATAATTGAGAATCTCTTAGGGTGTGGTTTGAACTACCACTTGGTTTGTTTTTTAAAGACTCACCCCGTCCTCTTCTTAACTACGACTCTCAGCCAAACAACATCTACTGGATGTTAGACAAGATGTTTTGATCTATTTCCACACGTCTGAGAAAAAATGACGCTGAGGTTGATAGATTTTAATTCAGGCACATCTGAGTGCACATTGTCTATGGCAATCCTGAGTCATTGGCTGAGCTTGTCAATTCCATTTCTGATTCTCAGGCTGGATTGGATTTCTTGGAGTCTCTTCTGGTCCAAGCTGCTCAGGATATGGTGACCTTCTCGACAGAATGGGATAAGGCCTCCATGCCTAACATCTGCAAGGCACTAGCTGGGCTACCTCATCGGATTTATTTTGTTTTTGATTACAGACTTGTTGTAGCTGAGAACATTTCACTCATTTTCATTACATGTTTTCTGAAGAAAAGTATCATGCCTTGAGTGGGTAAACTTAATGTTTTTTTGTTTTTTTTAAAATTGTTTATTGATTTTATATAACCAACATAGAAGACTCTTAAACACAATCATTAAAGCATTGCATCGTGTCACGTTAGCCTCATCCAATGTCCACATCAGTAATATGGTAACTCATTACAAACAGGGTATCACAGTGCAAGTACTCAAAGTGTTCCAGAGTCACAGATCTCACAGGGTTCCACCATAGATACATTACCGCGCAGTACCAAACTAGCTATGGGTGTTGCATGACTGCTGCTATGTGGTGTGTCTTCTGCAGGTTGCCTGGCTCACATAGAAAACATATTGCTTCTATATATGCCCATTTATGTAAGGAATGGGACAAGGAAGGGGATAGGAAGGTAATATCTAAAGTACTTAATGGTAACCTTCATTACTCCAATCCTCCCTTCCTCATCCTATAACTTACATTGCCTCATTCTCCCTCTCTTTCCTTCGTCTACGACCTGACTGTGGGCTTAGTATGAGCAGGAAGGGAGATGGAAGTAAACATCTGTAAGATACCCTAAAGTGGGCAGGGTTAAGTTAAGGGAGTGGGTTAGAAATTAAAAGAGCTTGGGGAGAGAGTGCCAAGTGAAAGAGGTGGGGCTATATTTTCTTATTAAGCTAAGTACAGGGACGACGAAGGAGAATCAGAGTAATGAAGATTAGTAATAAGTAATCTAGACATTAACTTATCCTGCCCCAGAGTTAACCAGTACCCCTGGTAATGGTAACTCTGGGGGGGCAGACTAAACAGGGCCCATGGTGGGACGCTCAAAATAAGCCCCATAATGTCTTCATATAGAATGTTTTAGTGCTTAATTTGTAAAAAAAATAAGTGCCAGGGCCCAAAGTTATGCTCGGAAACCCACGCTGGTGCTGGCAAGGGTCGAGGTGCGAATACCAAGGCTGCGAAGTCTTGTGTCCACCTCATGCCTCTCTAATCCTCCACCAGGCACCCATGTCCCTTTACCTCAATCTTGTAGCTTCTTGTTTAATTCCTGCTGTCTCTCTTTATCACTGTTTCTCCATCTTTCTCCTGCTTCTTGTTTCCCTCTTTTGTGCTTTTCTCTCTCTCTTGCTCCGAATCAAAGTTTATTGAGGAAAAACAAAGAGTGCCGGTGGGCATTACCTGCAACCACTAGCTCAAATTAAGCTCTTTCAGGGTTCTATTTTTTTCTGTAAGTATTTACATGTGAAGTCGTCAAACATTCACTAGCGCGGCCTAACAGAACGCAATGTCATGTAAAGCGGATGATGTCAGTTGGATACTTACATGCATATTGTAACTGTTCGTATTAAAGAGAACAGAGCCTTGTTTATGTGGGAAAATTTCAAAGGAATTTAATATCAAGGTGTGCTGACAGATCCTAAAAGGGATGTAAGTGATACCTTGATTGAGAGTTGCTACCTGAGGCCTGCCTTTCAGACCCACGTCCAGCGTTCCTTCTTAAGGTGCTTGTGCTCCCAATTACTTATCGCCAAGGCCCTTATCGCTGTAAAGATCTGTAGCAGGAAAATGACCCGGTTTCTCATCATACTCATCTACGCCTGCTCTTTTTATAAGGTATCTAGTTTACTCTCTTCTGAGCACCCCGCGGTTTAATCTCGTGAGCTCCACAAGGTCGGAAAACCAGGTCATTCTTTTTTACTGTTTAGTTCACAATTTCATGATTCCTGCTCTTTAGCCCTCATAACTTTAAGACTTAAAAGTGACATGTTCTACCCTTTAATTTATTTTACACTGGCGGGAAATTTCAACAGAATGCAATTAAGTTATGTTATGTGGTGCAATTACATTATCCTATGTCACCGCCATTTGTATTTGCGTACATCTGCCATTTACAGGGAAAAGAAAGCGCTTAAGGAGAACACAAGGATCGCAAATAATGTCTCTGTGTTCCCGCGCCTCGATTTAACCTTCCCTTCCTGGGAGACATTTCCATACAAATTGGTTTAGGTTCATTAAGAGTGTACAGCACTCTCTATTTGAAGTCGGGGAATCTCAGGGTTTTAGCAGGGCCTCAGCTGACCTCGCCATTGGAAACCTCTGACCTGGTGGCCATTCTGTCTCAGGGCCTTCGGGTCATAGATACAGTCATCACTCCCCAAAGCTCCCCTGCCTTCCACGAAACCATAGAGATGAAGGCAGTGAGATCCCGCCTGCCTGACTGGAATGTCTAAGTATTGTGGGTGGGCTTCCGATGGGAAAGTGCGGGAGATGGCCTCCTCCTGCCTGGCGGGCTGCCCTCCATCCTAAATAGCCCCATTGGAGATCGGTTTTTGTAGCTTTTTTGTGTGTGACAATCGCGTCTTTGAGTAGTGTATTCCATACATCTATCAGGTGTTTGTTCTGAATGAGAACGAGTGAATGAAGTGGAGATGCTCTGGTCAGTGCATTGAATTGTAGGTTTCTTCATTTCGCCATCAGCTGGCTGCAGTCAAGCGGGATTTTAACTTACTGAAAGATTCTGGTGAGTTTAACTCTAGATATAGCTGGGTATCATCTGCATGGTGATGAAATGAGAGTTCAACCTCAGCAAGTAGTTCTCTCAAGCGTCCAACATATAAGGCTGAAGAGGATGACTGATACAATGGAGCCTTGGGGATGCAATTTTTTGGGGTGATGTAGGACTCAACCCATTTTACAACAGTACCGCTAATGCTCTGGTCTGAAGAGTTTCCTATGGTAGTTTATGGTCTATGGTATCAAATGCAACTGTTAGATCTAGAAGGACGAGGAGACGGGTGTCCCACATCCAATTTTCATAGACATTTCTCATTATGTCATCTATAGTCATTAGGGTAACAGATTTGATGCTCTTTCCTTGCCTGTCTCACGACTGGTGAATCCTTAGAAGATTGTGGTTTTGTATATGATCTTTTAGTTGTTAGTCTACTGTTTTTTCGATGATATTTTTCAATGAATGTGTTTCCTAAGATGGGTATGTAGTTTTCTGTGGCATCTAGATCTAAGCTCAGTTTTCTAAAGTGGTTTCACATGTCCTGTTTTCAGATAGTTTGAGATTGTTCTACTTTGGTGCGAGACATTTGTCGAGGAAGGCAAGTCTGGAAGGAAGGATACCTGCAGTTATTTTGCTCAAGGTGGGTGGATGGGGTCATCCGTGAAGGCGGAAGTCGGGGTGTCTGCAATGGTAGATGTGAATGATTCCTTGGAGATTAGTGCGCAGTTGTTCCATGGTGTGATGTGTTTGGTAGAAAAAGAAAATGCATTTTCTATGTTATGCGCTGGTGTAATTTCTTCTTTGGTTTTATTTATATTTTCAAACACAAAGACAGTAAACACATTACATTTGGATCTTGTCTGTTCCTTGTAGGACAGAAACTTGGTTTTTCCAAATAATTATTTCAAATGGGTTTTGAATGTGTTTTTGGTGCAGTCTATTTGTGACATCAGGCCTGATGTTTTAGCTTTATATAATGTTTTAAACATGTACGTCTTCTGGAGAAGTGGACTTTCCTCGAGGCTCTATCGGCTGTTGTAAGTGATTGATAGGTTCTACATTGGTTAGGCAAGATTTCTGAAACAATCGAAAGTATAGGACTTCTCCCGTTTTAGAATTTGTGACAAATGTATTGTCTTTAAGAAATATAACAGCGACTCTCAGGAATGCAAATTCAATGCATTCAATGAAGTTTCCTTTTGCTTCGCATTGGGCGTGTGGCTAACATTTGTAAGGATGCTGTAGTGATGCAGGAGCAGTAGCATCCTCCTGCCCAAATGCCATTGGAGTG
Source organism: Calotriton arnoldi (assembly GCA_963921515.1). Lineage (NCBI taxonomy): Eukaryota > Metazoa > Chordata > Amphibia > Caudata > Salamandridae > Calotriton > Calotriton arnoldi. Next base: position 62,534 of record CAWUFW010008323.1, read on the forward strand.
TTATGGTAAAATAGCCCATATTCTGATGGTCTATACCTTTTTTTGGTCTGACACAGACAGCCTTAGCTTTGGGGAAATGTGTACGTGTGTGTGTGTGTGTGAATGTGTTTATCTGTGTGTGCTCATGTGTGTGTGCATGCGTGTGTGTGTATGTGTGTGTGCTCATGCGTGTGTCTGTGTGCATCAGTACGGCTTTATGCATGTTTCCTTTGTGTGCTTGTAATGTTGACATGTGCCTAGATGATGGTGATGAAGTAGTTTTTATAGAGACCAGCAATTACCCTTTCAAGGGTGTCCTGGTGCTACCAAACAGATACAGCAATCAGTTTACTGAAACAACCATGTCTTCAAACCTTTACAAATTTTAGGTGATTGCCTTCACTTCTCAAAGGAAGGAGGAGGGTGTTCCACAGTTGGGTGCCAAAAAGGAGCAGGACCTCCCGCCTTTATTTGGGTTAAGCTTATTCGGGAAACAGTGAGCAGGAAGGTATTAGCAGACCTTAATGCTGGCCTGGAGAGTATTTATCTTCTTGAATTTCAGAACCTACCTCATAGTAGGCATGATGAGACATGCAAGAGATTTTCAACTGAATTCTTTTATCAGTAGGTAACTAATGCAAAGTCTTCAATATAGAGGCAGCGGGTTCTTTATGCTTAACACCTGCCAACAATCTAGTGACCCAATTTTGTACTCTGTAGATGTATGCGATCTATGTGTGTCTGTAGTATTTTCTGTCCGGATACCCTTAATCTAAGCCAGACGTATGGGCTTTGTCAGTGCTTGTTTGCTCAATCAGCTTCCATACTGTTGCTTAAGCAAAGATGGAAGCTACAGGAGCCAGGAGAAAGGGAATTTTAAAACCAAACCTAGACGAGAATAACCTGAGCAATTATCGCCCAATTTCCCTACTCCCGTGGATGAGCAAGATACTAGAAAAGCACATTAACTCAGTGCTGGGAGAGTTTTTAGAATCTAATAACCTACTGCATCCCTCTCAGACTGGCTTCCGCCCCCAACACGGGACCGAAACAGCCCTCCTTGCCGTAACGGAGGAGGCAAGGAGGATCCTGGATCAGGGAGGCTCTGCGGCCATCATCCTCCTCGATCTCAGTGCCGCATTCGACACTGTAAATCACAGCACGCTGATTTTGAGACTAAAAACATGGGTATATCAGGCAATGCCATTGCCTGGCTACATTCCTTCTTAAGTGACCGGTCCTTTCAGGTCTTTGAAGGCGATGTGGTCTCCGAACAAATGCCTTTAAGCTGTGGTGTGCCTCAGGGCTCCTCCCTGAGCCCCACATTATTTAACATTTACATGAGCCCCCTAGCAGAGATTGTCTCCCCATTTAACATCAAAATCATCACCTATGCTGACGACACTCAGCTGGTGGTGGCACTAAACGATCCCAAAAAATTTGCAAATAATCTTGAGAGTTGTCTCATTGAGGTGGCTAAGTGGATGGAAAACTCGTGCCTGAAGCTTAACGGGGATAAAACGGAGATTATGCTTCTCGGGAACTCCCCCTCTCTCAAGACGGAGCAATTCTGGCCAAAATGTCTTGGCCCAGCTCCAGTACCCTCTGACCAAATCAAAAGCCTGGGCATTTGGCTGGACCGCTCCCTCAGTTTTAACCACCAGGCGGCGAAACTCTCGGCCACTTGCTTTGGTCTCCTGAGGATGCTACGCAAGATACTTCCCCTCCTTCCATTTCAAGCACGAAAAATCATGGTACAAGGTCTACTCCTATCGCGCCTGGATTATGGGAACGCTCTGTACCTGGGGGCCCCGCAATCCACCATTGGCAAGCTGCAAGTAATCCAAAACTGTGCAGCCCGCACTCTCCTCCAGACCCCTCCCCGACAGTCCGCAGCCCCTGCACTAAGGAGTCTCCACTGGTTACCGGTCAGGGAGAGAATTCAATTCAAAGTCATGTGCATTGCGCACAAGGCTTTTAGGAAGACAGGCTCGTTAATCAGTCAGTCCTTGATAACACCCTACCAACCAAACAGGCATCTCCGATCAACCTTTTCCTCCCTCGCCCTATTGCCTACTATAAAGAGAGCCAGATGCGGCGGACGATCCTTTTCCTATAACTCTGCCAAGATCTGGAACGCACTCCCCCTCCGTATGCGGACGGAACCCAATCTCCTGTCCTTCCGCAAACTCCTAAAAACTTTTCTTTTCAATAACCACTGAGTCCTCCTTCTGTCTGCGTTTCGTCCACAGCGCTGGGATGCCTCAGGGTAGCTATTGCGCTATATAAATGTTTTTTTCATTTTTTCATTTCATGGGGGGCGGGGGAGGGAGCCAATACATCTATCATATGCGTAGCACAATCAAGAACTGGAGGACCTGGAAGAAGAAATCAGACCTACTAGATCAAGAGAAAAGTAGAAGCCCCTACATTAGATGGAAGAAGTGCAGAAGGATCATGTAGCTTAAGGTCATTTAGACACTGATGGGAGGCCTCCATGGTAAGCGGAGGCCATTGCCTCCACTCCCCTGGAGGAGGACCACGAGGTCAGTCCTCTACCAATTTAATTATTGATTAGGTTTCTATAGTTTATTGCCTAAATATATCCTTTAATGATATATTTTAAATTATTTTAGCACCAATTAAAAAATACAGACAGTCCTGAGCCTGGTATGCTGCCAATCCACTGTTCAGCTCTCTTGCAATATGGTGTTTCCACTTGCACTTTTACTATTGAGTCAGTCTTAATCCATCCTGTTTGTCTCCATCTGTAAACACAGGCCAGGGGATGGCCTCACAGCTTCTGGCTGCTCTCACAGTCCAAGGTCTGCTTATGTGCTGGAGGGCAGCTGTCATCACTCCCGTCCACCCTGGTGCTGGGCAAGACTTATGCACTGTTACATGCACCACCTAGGGAATGTTCAATTCTCCCATCAATCAATTGGCCCAACAACTCATCCACATGTCCATGCACGGGATGCTTGCATCCACTCATCAATCCATTAATTGATTGCATGGGTGCCTCTTTGTTATGTTCATGTGTACACACACTATACAAAAAGCCAAACCTATTGACTTGAGAAATGCTTGCTTCCGAAAAGGTCACCCATTCATTGTGACATGCACAAAACATAAGTTAACTCTTTTTTAATAATATCTTACTTTTATGTAGCCCTGCTTAGCAAAATCTGGCCATGTCCAAGTGCTATACCAATGTACATTAGCTATCCACTGGAAAAACTTAACAATAACAGTGGTATTGTTAGAATTGCTATGGTTATTGTTCTAATCAAAATAACAAGAATATACACATTCACATTTGTTTCTAATAATAATATTGACAGTGTATAAACTCAGAATGCAAACTGAATTGTCACTTAAAAGTGACAGTTAATAAAACAACTTTATTGTTTCAGCATTACAGATGTAATCCATACAATATAAGCACAGTTGAGAAATTCCTAAATAAAAAGTGTTTAAACCTCAATGGACCCCAACCACATTTGCAATTCGTCTCGTGCTACACATTAATACTCACAGCGAAAAAAGAATGAAAATTAATTCCATACTTTCGACTTGCCTCGTCTGTGATATGATCTGTATATCCCTTAGATTGTGTACCTACAAACCTGCTATGTTGAGCAGGTTAAGTAGGTAGACTCGTTGGATTTACAAGGTAGGCAGATGAGAAACAAGCAGGTTTTGTGTCTCTCGTATGTGAATGTATAGTTCTTGATTCAACATGCAGGATCAAAATGTGCAGAAGAGAGTAGCGTTTCTCCTAGTTGTAATTTACGCAGATGTATGCTATGACTAGAAGCACAGCCAGGTCTGAGTAGATGTCATATCTAACAGTCTGGCATTTGCCAAAGCTGGCAAGACAGAAGAGGATGCTATACACTTTCGGAGCTCATGGGGTGACATCCCTGCAGAAAATAGAAACGTCTTATGAGCCAGTAGTAAGGTAGGTGTAAAGCGACATCCTCAAGCCCCTGTCACTACTCCCATTTGGGAAAGTCTCTGGTCATTATATAAAAACTTCATGAGAACGTTGGCTAATATATGGAGTGCCTCCCTCTCCTCTTGCTATGCAACTGCAATAGTCATGCAGTGTGCAGGCGTTATAGCACCACCATTGGCAACCTTCCCCACCCCTGCAAACGTAGCATGCATGCTAATAAATAAACACGCCACACATTTTTTGTTTGGGTAAAATTGCTGCAGGTTTATTACATACACCGTTATGTAATATGGTGGGTTATCTTATGGGCGATCCAAGGGCAGGCAACCATCTGGGCCGCCTGCCCGCCTGATGAGCCAAGCAGCACTGGGGCGAACCCCATCTGTGCTGCCCCTTCTGGTGATTCTCTTCCCGGATCACGTGACACATGGTCCATTCTTACTCATGCCCCTTTCACAAATTAACTGAATTACCTTGGCATTAAAATGACTTCCGTTATCACTCCAAATCAAATGGGGCAAGCCGAAACAAGGAAACCTTCGCAGTTGTAACGGCTGTATTGTCTTTAGTGGTATAAGCCTCAACCCATTTACTAAAAGCACAGACAACCACCAAAACATACTTGAAATTATTGCACCGGTCTAATTCTATGAAATCCATCTGAAGGACTTCAAAAGGGAAAGTGGGTGGTGCAAAGTTACCGGGTGGTGTAGGGGTGCCTTTTCCAGGATTGTGCATCATGCACACCATGCAATATTTCACTAAAAGGGCTGCTGTCTTAGAAATATCATCGTTCTGCCATACAGGGTCTAACAACTTGCAAATACCCTTAGCACTAATATGGGCTGGGCCTTGGGCCATCGTGACTACAGGGAGAACATATGCATCCGGCAACATCCATCTCTGCTTCCCTTACTTGTCAATCCAACATCCCTCATCATTCAATTGTGATGTACTTTCTTGCCACAGTGCTAATTCTTCTATTGTGGCCTCACTTTGTATCTCTTTCACATTCTCAAGTGTATCCTCAAACATGGTAACTTCAGGCACCCACCTAGCGGGACCTGCTACAAACATTCTTTTGATTTTTGTCCGGGCTGTTTCCTTAGCTGTCTGATCTGCAAACGCATTTCTCCTACCTACATCATCAGTAACTTTCCGATGAGTGCTACACTTTACTATGGGCAATTTCTTAGGGAGTGTCAAAGCAGACAAAAGTCTCAATATAAGGTGCCCAAGCTGAATCTTAGCGCCATGCGAAGTAAGGATCCCTCTCTCAGCCCAGAGTCACCCAAAATTATGTGCGACTCCAAAGGCGTACTGGCTGTCAGTATAGATATTAACAACAAATCCCTCACTCAATTCGCAAGCTCTTAACAAGGCAACAAGCTCCACAGCTTGGGCCAATTGATAGGGAACTCGTGATGTCTCAACCACTGCATGCAGTGTGGTGATAGCATACGCAGCAGTTGTAGTGCCATCTGATAATTTAAAACAAGCGCCATCAACATATAGTTCCCCTTGTGGGTCAGATAAGGGAACATCAGTCAGGTCTACCCGTCCCTTCATCTCTTCTTCCGTCCGGAAGATACAGTCATGTTTATCAATCTCATCATTCTCAGAAGGGAGGGGCAGTAACGTGGCTGGATTCGGAGTGGCACATCTTTTAATCGTGATATGTTTGGCAAACAATGTTAATTCATAGCCAGTCAGACGTGCACTGGTGAGGTGCTGTGTCTTAGTCTTATTCAAAAGCGTGTCAACAGCATGGGATACCATGACTGTGAGATCAGTATCAAGTACGAGTCCAGCCGATTGTCTGATCGAAACGGCCACAGTAGAGACCGCTCTTAGTCAGCTCGGGAGGGCCCTTGTGACAGGGTCAAGAACAGCAGAGAAATAAGCACACGGCCGTTGCTTATCTCCAAATTCTTGTGTTAAAACAGAAAGCGCGCAACCAGCCATATCATGGACGAACAATACAAACGATTTGTTATAATCGGGGGTGCCATGTACTGGGGCTGAACAAAGCGCAGTTCTTAATTGCTCAAAAGACTGCTGACATTCAGGTGTCCAAGGCAGGGGCTCATGCACGACTTTAATGGTTAGTGCAAGCAAGGGTTTCATTAGTAGCGAGTAGTTAGGTATCCACTGGCGATAGTAGGAAGTGATACCTATAAAAGCACGCACATCTTTCTGAGTTTGTGGAACAGGCATTTTAACAATGGTACTTATGCGCTCAGGAGTCAATCTCCTACCCTCCTTCGACAGTAGGTGACCTAAATAGGTGACCTCCTGTCGACAATATTGAAATTTAGAAAGAGACACCTTATGTCAATGTCGGGCCAAATGCAACAATAATTTAACTCTACTGTCTTTGCAACCTTTGTCTGTGTCAGAAGCGATGAGCAAGTCATCAACATACTGCACCAATACATTACCTGAGGGAAGTGAAAGGGAATCCAACTGGCTCTTTAAAGCTTGACTATAAATACTTGGACTCTCAGTATATCCTTGAGGAGCTCGACAAAACCTAAAGCTCCTGCCAGCTAGTGTAAACCCGAACAAGTACCTGCTATGAATAGGAATACTAAAGAAAGCATTTTTCAAGTCAATGACAGAGAAGAATTTAGCAGTAGAAGGAATCATTGTCAAAAGAGTAGTAATGTCAGGGACCACTGGAAACTGGGGAACCACTATTTTATTAACCTCGCCCAAATCAATCACAAAATGCTCATCAGAAGAACCTGAAGGCGTCCGTTTAAGAATGGGGAGAATAGGACTATTACAAATATTGGCTGTCGTCTCCTCAACCACTCCCTTCTTGATAAAATCCTGAATAATTTGCAATAAGGCTCGTTCTCCTGCCTGTGGTATTTTATACTGAGGGATATGAGGCAAAATAGCACCATCCTTAATCTGTATCAAAACTGGTGGTATCTGCAGCAGTCCCACATCGGTATCACCTATCGCCCACAAAGTGGATGGAACATCTCTAAATTCAACAGGAAGAGGCGCATCTTTGGACAAACACTGTTTAGCACGTACTACATCCGAGCCCATTGTCATATAGACACCGGCCGGAGAGCAATAAATGGTAGCATGGAATTTCTTCAACAAATACAAACCCATCAAATTTTCACCACAATTAGATGTCAACAAGAATGGCGAATCCACAGTAAAAGGACCAATAGTCAACGCAAGAGGTTTCGAAATAGGGCTTCTAACCGGTACACCAGAAAAACCAACCGACACATTATTATGGCCAGACAGAGCCGCCCCAGGGACCATATTTCGAGAAACAGAACTTTTTGTCACACCTGTGTCCACCAAAAATTCCTTAGTTGAACCTTGCAGTTCTGCTGTTACATAAGGACCACGCTGGTCTATAGGTATCGGAACTGGTCCCCCACTCTGTCCCTGGCTGTCCTAACTGTAAGACATTCCTGTCACTTCCTCCATGTCATAATCATCATAGTAATACTGTCCTTCACTACGGTCATCAAAGTAATTATCATCAGAACGACCCTGTGAGGCTGCAGCATTCTGAGCCCTATCTGCCCCACCTGTTCCACGACCCTGTCCACGAGAACCTCGTCCTCTCGGGACCGCTACCTTCTGCAAAAGCACAGGACACTCGCTACGCCAATGTCCCTCCTCTTTACAATACGCACACTGATTTGGACCCAAAGACGTAGTTGTTGGCTGCCTACTAATGTGCGGAAGCTGTCGGACAGGACCACCACATCCTCTCCCATTCCCTATAAAAGCCTGCTGTAACAAACCCTTCGTCTTTAAATCCTTATGTCTCTTCTCTGTCCTCTCCTTTTCCTCATTGTCCCTATGCTCATAATATTGTGCCATATTCAAAATAACAGAGGGGGAAGAGGTGGACCAAGTATTCTCAGAAGCCTGCAATCGAGTTGCAATTTCAGGAAGCAAGTTAGAAACAAATCTATTGACAAACAACCGAACACCTCCCTCAATAGACAAATCCTGCCCACTGTAATCCAAAAATGTACCTTCAAATCGATTAAAGAAATCAGACACACTCTCATCTTTCTTTTTTGTCGACAGGCTGACAATTTATCCCAGTCTATCTTTCTTGGCGGGATAAGAGAATGCATATACGTAACCGCCGCTCGAGTAACATTACCTCGCCCATCCGTTACCTCTGGTATCTCGGGGTGATATATAGGATGAACCTCTCTCATCGGAAACTGAGACACCGACCTGGGACTTTTCTCATGCAGTCTTCCCCTAAAAGCTATTATTGTCGTAACATTGGCAAAGACTTGTTCCGGCCCCAGCTCGCTAATATACACCCGATCTCTAATGTCATATAAAACTTGAGCTGCCTCCGCTTCAAAGTGCTGTTGCCAAAGACCAATCAGAGTAGCAGACATGTGTTTGAGGGCATGCTGCTGTATAAAGGGCTCAAAATCTCTCATAGTTGCCCAGACATCCTCTACACTATAAATACGGTTACGGGCCCAGTGTGCAGCCTGATTGGCTATTACCTGTTTCTCTTCATCTCCCACATCAGATCGCACTAACGGTCCCATGCGCTCCTTAAATTTTGTCCAATCCCTGTCCTCAAATCCACACAGCGGTGTCCCACTACTTACTAATGTCGGAGGATGAAAAACCACAGTGGGAGAAGCAACATAAGTAACAGGCACTATTGTCGCTGGGGGTTGTGTCGTGGGGGAAAGAGCTGGTGAAAGGGACGCTGAGACAATAGGTACAGCAGGAGTACTAACAGTCACAGTTGCCACAGACGGCAAAGAAACGGAAGGAAGGGGAGGGGGAGGAGCCGAAGCCATAGCCGTCGAAACAACAGCAATAGATGCGGGAACAGAGACAGTGTAAGCAACCATAACAGGCGGCTGTGAGGGCACCGGAACAATGGGATAATTCTTTGCGGGGCATATGGAGGCGGGGGTTGGGTATCTAACAATTCTTCCACAAAAGCGTCATCTTCTTCCTGAACCACATACGATTTATCAATATGTAATCGAAACCTCCTACCTTCACATTCAACACCCTTTTCCTGTTTCTCCCTATCATATGCTACAGCCTTCTGAGTCAATGTCTGCATTTTTCCTTTCCGGGCCTCTTTATCTGCCTTCAATCGCCACTGTCTAGCTACTTTCTGCCATGTTCTGAGGGAATCAAACATAGACTGCCTACTTCGTTTCTTAAACAACTGTTCTTGTAAATACTCAATCTTTTGTTCATCAAACGTACCTGTCAACGGCCACTGCAACTCACCATTGTCCCTCGTAGATTTGTGCCATAATGTACTAAACATAATATGGCCAAGACCATGCTTCACATACATATCAAAATTGTGAGTGCCTTCTGGAGGCGCTGGCTGAGCTTCTTCCAATTGAGCATCTGCAGAACAACAGTGGCAGCACAAAGAAATCAATTTGCTAACACTTGGCATCTTCAAACATTCACTATTTTATGCCTAACAAAACAAGTGCAAATACTTCTTATCTAAAGACGGCCCTTAGACCGCACCAAATACAAACCAAAAATGGTACCATATCCACAAAGAACCAAAACAAACTCACCTGATATATGCAGGTCAAACAAATTTATTCTCCACTGCCGACTCTTCAGACCAAGCGGTCAGATCCAAGGGTTTCGCTGTTTTAGGACTCCAGTCAGGATGACCACTGGGTGAGGCACCGTCCGACCAGACAGAAGGGGCAGCTGCGAGTACCAGAAACTCTTCGTGAAGGGATCCCTGATCTGTCCGTCCAACCCGACGATGGCCTTGACCTCCCCCCTGTCCACTCACCCGAAGGAGTTCCTTTTCGGGCACCAACTGAAGGAAGTGACCCGATTCGGGTCACCCGGGTCACACAAGACCACCTCTCAGCCTTCCATACCAAATGAAGAGTCGGTCAGACAGTAGAGAATACAAACCAATATCTGTTTATTCAGAGTACGCTCAGAGCGGAGCCCTGTCTGCCCAGTCTCTAAGGAGTGCTGCAGAGGGACTGACATCAGCAAGTATAACGATACATTAAATACACTTCGAAACCAATGAAAGCACGTCCACCATGGAATTTTCCAAAGAGATGCAGCTGGACAGTAAATTATGAAGGAGTAAGTTTCGATTCTGAGGCCGGGCACACATTATCTACTATTCAAGGTCACTCTGCCTGTGCCCGCCACTAGACAAGTGGGAGAAGGCTTACATCTAAAAGGAAAGGTATGTGCTAATAAGAACAGTGCATTCATTAGTGTGGCACAACTCAGCTCCGAAGAAACTTAACCTAGAAAAGGCCGTTTCTCGGAAATGGCAAAGAATTAGTTTCGATCACAATACAAAATGGCGCCTATACACAAAATGGCACAGCGAATGCTAACTTATGTGAAACAATGAGAAAACATAATTTTTATTCCAACAGAGGGTGCCAAAAAAGCTTGCAGCACCAGGCGCCACCAGCTCCAAAGCCGGCCCTGATAGCATGGGTTACCTGTTTAATTATAATCTTATGTGCTCTTCTTTCTTGCAGCAGGGCAATACATATGATTACACATATCACAGTATATAATTTGATTAACAATTTAGATAAATGCTCATTCAAAAGATACAAATGTATCATAAAAGACAAATTTTTCGGTATTATTGCTGCATATGCTAAATATTCAGAGGCCTTTTGCATAGAAACATGTTAGTTATCATGAGCAGGGGCACTGAAACTATGCGTTTTTGTAGCCACTGCACTTTCTGCATATTTATGGATTTGCTGCATTTGCCAAATAATCCATCACCTGCTGCATATTCTTTAGTCTCTAGCTCAAACGGATCAAATGTTACTAAAAACTCAGCAAAACGTATTGGTGACAGCGTAAGGCCCGTTGCAAAGGTTGCCTGTCATCTTCCTGTTACTTAGTGCTGTATTTGAGTGTTAAACTGGTAATGAGGTAAAAACTTTGCCAGCAGTGGTAATGTGTAAAAATGACAAAATAATAAGGTAATACTATCACAAAGTTTGTCACATGATGCTACATAATTTGCCTTTTGCTGCTGCATAATTTAGTCAATAATGTCACCGAATTTTGTCCTCCCATGCTGCATAAATCCAGTGGCTGTGATCATAAATTATATCATAGTTTGGAGAAAAAAATTAGATAATTACCTGATTCAAGGGATCCACTTTCAAAGACAACAAAGAAAAATTGCAACCTGCTGCATTCTCTACAAAAACCAAGTTTTCAAGGATTTACAGCAAACGACAAAGATGCTAAATCCAGAAAGCAGTTGTTATTTTGACAGCGTTTTACCTTGCAAATTACGACGGGAATTGAAGGACAAAGGATTATATGCTGCAGACTACAGAGTCAGTTTTAGGTCGAGCCTAGCGGCAGCGCGCATGCACTGCTCGCTCTGCGAGACTGCTGTACTAGAGTATGGAAGAGAAGCCAGCGCCCACTCTCCGCCCATATTTTTCATTGGCTTGCATCATTGTCTTTCGTAAATGCTGCCTTCGGATTTGTTAATAGGCTTGTTAGTCCCTCCTTAGTACAGCCTTGTCTTCATTTGTACCCTCCCATGGCGACTGGCCCTTTTACTTCGGTTGTTACACGGGACCGGTTATTTAGTCTATAAGCATTATTTACTTTATGGAGTTTCTCTTACAGCAGGACGGACATGCGCTGCTTCAGCTGAAACCGCTTGTGTGTTTTTTAAGCAGCACGGCCGCCCCTGTAACACGGGCGCCTGCTTTTAATCACTTTAACCCGGCATTATCTCGTGTCTGTTTCAACCCCACACCCCAAGTAAAATGGATTTAGAAATGATTAGCGAATTCAGCCATGTGAATTCCAGGTAGCACATAATCGTGTTCTAATGGGCTGAAGCTGACAACAGCACATCTGTGTTACATGTCATCTGTACTAAAGCCACCTGACGGGTTGTATTCAAAAGCCTGTTTTATTAACAGCACCACCACCAACACCAATACCACCACCTCCACCACCACCACCAACACCAATACCACCACCACCACCACCACCAATGCCACCACCATCAATACCACCACCTCCACCACCACCAATACCACCACCACCAATACCACCACCACCAACAATGCCACCACCACCAATACCATCACCACCAATACCACCACCAATACCAATAATACAACCACCACCACCAAAACCACCACCAATACCATCACCACCAATACCACCACCACCAATACCACCACAATACCACCACCAATACCACCACCAATACCACCGCCACCACCAGTACCACCACCTCCACCACCACCAATACCACCACCACCACCAATGTCACCACCACCAATACATCACCACCAATACCACCACCACCACCAATACCACCACCACCAATACCACCACCACCACAATACCACCACCACTACCACCAACACCACCACCAATATCACCATCAATACCACCACCAATACCACCACCACCACCAATACCACCACCACCTCCAATACCACCACCACCAATACCACCACCACTAATACCACCACCACCACAATACCACCACCACCAATACCACCACCAATACCACTACCACCACCAATACCATCCCCCACCACCACCAATACCACCAATACCACCACCACCACCAATGCCACCACCACCAATACCATCACCACCAATACCACCACCACCGCCAATACCACCACCACCATCAATGCCACCAACACAATACCACCACCCCCACCACCACCAATACCACCACCACCACCACAATATCACCACCACCAATACCACCACCACCACCATCACCACCAATACCACCACCAATACCACCACAAATACCACCACCAATTTTGCCACCACCGATACCACCACCACCAATACCACCACCACCACCGACACCACCACCACCACCAACACCACCACCACCAACACCAGCACCACCAATACCACCACCACCAATACCACCACCACCACCGACACCACCACCACCAACACCACCACCACCAACACCACCACCACCAATACCATCACCACCAATATCTCCACCACTACCAATACCACCACCACCAATACCACCACCACAAATAACACCACTCCTAAAACGAATGCAATTATGTGCTCCAGCATTGCTATGCTGTATTTCGAGAAGGAGGGGTATTAACATTATTAACATTGTATGCATGTAGCCAAAGTGACAAATATTTTGATATATATAAACTGGGCCATTTATATTGACCACATTGTTAAGAATCATAACGGACAGGTGCGAGCCTACATTTTGGATTGCGAGAGTAACTACGATTTTGTGATTCACGCCCAGATTTATATCTGGGCGGATGGCCTGTGGGTCTGCCATGGGAACAGAGTAAATTCCTCCATTCCCATGCTGGAGAGGCTGCCCACCTAATTTATAATTGACTGCCAAGCAGGCGATCACTTATAAAGGCATTGAAAGGAACTGCTTTCATGGCTGTTCCTGTCAATGTATTTTACTGTTTGCAACAGCGCCAGTCGCGGCCGGTGCAGGTAAGAGCGGTGTGCGGTGGGGCAGGGGTGGGGCGGGGCAGTCAGTGAAGTCGACAGACGACAATGAGGGAAAATAAAATTTAAAAAAAGAAAATCTCTTACCTTGCGCTCACTGCATCTCTGAGTCAGTGATGGGGTGAGCGCATGGTAAGTGGTTTTCTTTTTTAATTTTGTTTTATTTTCGTTGTCGTCATCTGTCGACTTCACCCCCCATCCCCTGCCCCCGCCCTACCCCATTGCCCAACTACTCTTACCTGCACCATCCGCGACTGAACAGGGCTGTGTGGGAATGACACAGCCTTGTAGCAAACAGTATTCTTTTATTTTTTTCAAAAAGACAATCCTTAAATGTGATGTTCTTTTTGAAAAGAAAAAAAAATAATGCTCTCCTCTCCATGGGAGGCTCCCATGGCGGGGGACATTATAATGGTGCAAATATAGATGCACAAAGCACCGCTCCCATTTTTGTGACAGGGGGCCGATATTGCCGCATTGCTGCAAAACCGGCCCCCAGTGACAAAACCGCCCCCCAGGACCACAAAACCGGCCCCCACCCCTCCGTCCCACCGGGGAAATGCCCAGTGCCTGCTACGGCAAGTCCGGCCCTGAATGTAGGACAGTGTAACTTATTGCTGACAGTGTTTACTATTTTGACTTTTCATACATTTATTAGTAAATGCTTGCATCAAGGATGGGCCTGCAAGGGGCGCGGCCAGCCAGCCAACATGGTGGACGCAAGTCCCTAACGCTCGGACTGACATCCCCCTTGAATCCGGCAAATTTATCCTGAAAAGTGAGCCATCCACGTCAAACATCAGTGGGACCAGTAAGCCAAAGACTTGCTGAAGCCGAGGAGCCCTGAATCGTGCTGCTCAGCCACCCAGGACTGCAGCTGCTGCGGGGAGGGAAACCGGGGCCAGCGGACTGTGAGGCCGCGCGCAAGAGATTGCCGGCGGGAGGCGGCCGCCCGCACTTGGACAGTGGCCCCTGTGGCGGCGGAGAACAATGGAGGCGAAGAGGCAGCGGCCTCCCTGCGCGATCCCCGGTACCAAGAGCAGCGATGCTGTGATCGGCAACCCAGCACATACCAGATCGCTTGACCTCCCGGGACTGCGGCTGATGCGGTGAGGAAAGCCGGGGCCTGCAGTTTGTGAGCCCGCACGCGGGCGATTATCGGCGGTGGGCGGCTGCCCGTGCTTAGACGGCGACCCCTGTGGCGGCGGAGGACAGCAAAAACGAAGAGACGGTGGCTTCCCTGCAAGATCCCCCGTATCTAGAGAGACGAGGCAGCGTTCGGCGAAGCAACCCATACCGGGCGCCGCTCTACGGCGCTGCAGGGGGCACTGACCTCATTGGTGGGCGTCCTGTGACTTGCCAGACCCCTGGCGAATTAGACTCCTGGCGCGGCCTTGCCGATGTGGAGTGCGGGAGACCGTCGCGAGGCGAGCCGGGTCCCCACGAGGTGAGCCTGGGCCGCTGTGACAGTGCAGAGTGACCTGGCGGCCGCGAGGCCAACGTAGGTGCCGCCCTGCCCTGGAACATCCCGGTGAGTGACGACGCATAGCGCAAGCCGTGTCGGAGAAGAGTGCGGGCGGTGGCCTGCTGCGGGGGGTGAGAACCGCGCACTGGAGGAGCTGAGGCGTGAGGAGTAGGAGCGGGCAGCCGGCGCTTGCTGCGGGGGCCCTCGGCAGAGCTCTGACAGCGCTGGTACACTGAGGCAGTTGGTGGACAAATTGCTTGACCGGCCGAAGTCCGTGGCCTAGCAGGGACAAACTGGAGAGCGTGAAGGCCCCCCAAAACCGTGACCTGGGATGCATACAGGCATCGCGCTGACAGGGCGGACGACGAAAGCAAGGGGTTAAAAGCTAAGGGTGACCTGCCCGATATCGATGAAGGGTGGAGGTACGGGCTGAGGCCTACTCGAGGGAACACACGGCGGCCTAGGATAAGCTGATCCCCACAGACCAGATGCTCTGTCACAGCAACTATTGGGCACCAAGGAGGGAAGAGGAGGAAACCCCAGTAGTAAGTGGGCACTGCGAGACATCCTTCTCCCACCCAAAGCGACGCCGCCGCCAACGGGAATAGGGCCTATACAACTGGCTGCCACGGGGACATACATGATCGCCACGATGGCCTGTAGCTGGGAACAACCGTAACTTAGCGCCCTGCTAAACTTACATTGACGCAACCAGATGCCCTGTCACTGAGGGGCGCCGCCGACTACCACCCTGCTGTAGGCCCGGACGCCCTGCCCTACAGGAAGACTGCTAGTGCAGAGACTGCACATAAGATCCGCAGGCCGTAACATGCGTCCTCGTGAATAGACAGTCACGCGTGGTGCGACGGCCCCACCTGGCCACACACCTCCAGAGGCTCACACCTGTGAAGGACCCAGATGCCTGATCGGAGCCTCTGCAGAGGCACCACCACTAGCGTAGCAGCCCGCCCCAGCGGCTAGCCACGAATGCCCACAGCGCAACAGCTTGTGATGGGCCGGATGCGCGCCAAGATGCAGCAGGGGCCCCTGCGCGCAAGTAACCTGGATCCCACGCGCATAGGAGCTGCGGGGAGATGGAGCCAACGACCATGGCCCTCGCAGCCAGGATGGACTCAGTGCTTGCAGCAGTGGAGAAAATTGGTGCCGTGTTAGAACATACCAGAACCTCCCTGGAAACCCGGATAGATAAAGTTACTTCGGACTTCACGCTGCTGCATGCAGATCACCGTAAACTGGCCGAAAAAGTCACCGCGCAAGGCCAAACACTCAAGGATCTCCAACCTGTCACTCAAAGCCACGCAGCTGTGCTACAAAACATGATAGATCGTATACACGCCCTGGAAGATAGAGCAGAGGATGCGGAAGGATGCTCCCGCCGCAACAACATCCGCGTGGTGGGCCTGCCAGAGGGGGAGGAAGGTAGGAACCCAGAATAATACACAGAGCGCTGGCTGCGCGACCTTTTGCCCCAGGGAACATTGTCAATGCAGTTTGCAGTAGAAAGAGCCCACCGTGTACCGGCGCAGAAACCCCAGCCAGGAGCTAGGCCGCGCCTGTTCATTTTCAGGATACTCAACTACAGGGACAGAGATGCGGTGCTACGCAAAACACGTAAAATGGACAGTCTCAGAGTGGGTGGTAGTCAAGTAATGCTCTTCCCAGATTACACCGCTCTAGTGCAGCGCCGCAGGAATAACTATGCGGCAGTGAAGCGCCAACTCAAAGCTCTGGAACTACCGTACTCACTGTTATTCCCTGCCCGGCTGAGAGTGGTTGTGAAAGAAGGGACCCGCTTCTTTGATTCTCCTGCGGAGGCATGGGGCTGGTTGGAAGAAACGGGGCGGTGGACAGGCACAAGGCCCTCGGATCCAGATGGAGGCAACCCTGCAGGCAGGAGGAACAGGCGGCGAGGACGACGAGGAATGGTGCGAAATGCGAAGCCAGGGACGGCAGCCCCGAGCCCGGAGAAAATGAGAACGGAGAGGCAAGATGCCCTGGAAGCGGTCACAACTCTTGGATCCCCACACTCAAAAGACCACTTAGACTCTTACACAGAGGACGCATTGGTGGCCAGTGGCTCCTCGTCACCATCAACTGAAATATCCGATGACCTCTGCCTACCAGTGGTAACGCCACAAACTGCTGATGGTATCATAGGATAACGCACTGGCATGCTGAACTCTGTCACAGGCAGCTCACGCAAGTAGACCATTGCCTGTTTACAAATGTGTTCTTCCATTGTGTTGCAAATGGGGGCGGGTCAGTTGGGTTGATGGCCACACTCATCCCATTAGGTGATGATACGGAGGCCGCTATGCTCGCGCCCGGCCAAGCCACGTATATTACCACAGGGAGTGGGTGCACATGAGACGTCACTGAGCTCTGAGCTTGGCTGGACTCGCACACTTATCTGGGCGACTAGCTAGATGGCACACTGTATGCATAGGAATGGGGGGGACAGCCGCAGCAGAACATTACTTGTGCGCGTACCCCTTCAGGCAACACACTGAATTAGTTTGTACTTCTCAGTTGTTACAGAGGTTTGGACGGACATTCCGCAAAGTTCGCCCCAACTGTTATGTTGTTCTTAGTTCAACTATTGTTTTTGTTGCAGCAGACCGATACACTAGTATTTGTCAATAGCCCCCACACACCACGGAGCGCCCCACCCTTGATGCCCCCAGTGACTAAATGCACCAGAAATGACACGAGCTAATGTAGTTACGTGGAACGTACGCGGCATGCACACACCCACGCGACGCTACTCCATATTCGCTTACCTCCGGAGACACTCGGTTGGAATTGCCTTATTGCAGGAAACACATATGATACAGCCAGAACTAGACAGACTGCGCAAGCGCTGGAGGGGACAGGTGTATGGCACGGTATACTCAGCACATGCGAGGGGCACACTAATCTGGGTGAGAGTGGGCACCCCGTTTGTCTGTGCGGATGTGGTGGTAGACCCCGAAGGCAGATACACCTTAGTGCGTGGGACACTTAACGGTCAGGCAATACTACTGGGCTCGATATATGCCGCTAATGTAGACCAGCCATCGTTCCTAGCACAGTTGTCATCAACGCTGACCCCTTACGCTGGGCTCCCCTGGCTGTTGGGCGGGGACTTTAACTCGGTGCTCGATGTACACATAGATAGGTCCTTCCCCCCCCTCTGGAAGACATCGACTGTGTCAAACGCGCAGGCTCTCATGGACTGGCTTTCACACTGGACATTGCTAGATATATGGCGCGTCCTCCACCCCAATGAACGTATTTATTCCTACTACTCCGCACTACATGACCTGCATGTACGCCTGGATAGAGTGGTGGGCTCCTAATCTTTACTCCCACTAGTCGAGACATCGGAATACCTGGGGCAGGCACACTCCGATCATAACCCTATGCGAATCCAGCTCAGTTGGGAAGCTGATCGCCCTCCCATTCCCACATGGCGCCTCCAGCCAACCGCATTAGAAGACTCCGAATTCCGCGCATCACTAGGAACGGCTGTCCTCACATATTTTGAACTCAACGAAGGAACAGCAAGCAATGCCCTGGGGGAATGGGATGCCCACAAAATAGCGGTCAGAGGTCACTGTCTAGGGGCCACATGGAACATACGCAAGCAGCTAGCATTATCACTCACCCGCCTAGAATCACAGTTACTCCAATATGAACGTGAGGGAGAGGGAGAGGGAGGGGGCAGACACTCGGGCCGCCTGGAAACCCTCCGGGCACAACACGCGGAACTCATGGAGCGCTTACGATGCCACAACTACATGGCTCACACAGCTCGCACACATGCCACAGCAGATAGGGCGGGCCGCCTGCTTGCCTTGCTGCTGAAGCAGGAGAGTAATCACACCCCAATCGGAGCCATACGTACACGGGAGGGGAACCTGGTGTATACACAGCGTGAGATCCATAAGGTGATGACAGACCACTACACACAGCTATACCAGTCCAGGGGATGCTGCCCAGGTCCAGAGCTAGAGAGATTTCTAGAGCCTGTCCAGCTGCCCACAGCCTCAGAGGCACATCAGGAGACACTCAATGGTCCCCTTACCTTAGAGGAACTCGGGGAGGCGATCCAGTCTATGGCGTCTGGGAAAACTCCGGGGCCGGACGGCTTACCCGCCGAATATTACAAGGCTTACCGGGAATCTCTGGTGCAGAGATTACACACCCTTTACATCACAGCTCTGGAAGAGGACACACTGCCCCTTTTGATGCGTGAGGCATACCTGGTGTCCTTGCTGAAGCCGGACAGGGACCCCACAGCCCTGGGATCTTATAGGCCCCTGGCGCTGCTTAATGCGGACTATAAGATATTTGCTAAAGTGCTGGCAGAGCAGTTGGCGCTGGTAGTCCCCGAATTGGTTCACAGCGAGCAAAATGGATTTGTACCCAAACGTAGCACATCACTGAACTTGCGTAGGTTTTTTAGAGTGGCGTCGGACAGTGTGCGGACGTGGCCCAGAGCGGGATGCCTTGTGTTAGACCTGGAGAAGGCCTTTGATTGCTTAGAATGGAGCTATCTAGCGGCAGTGCTATCGAGATATGAGCTGGGCCCGGGATTTCTTCAGATGGTTGGCCTCTTATACAAAAATCCCACAGTTCGGGTGCGATTGGGGCCATACATTTCTGACACCGTACCGATATGCAGAGGCACCAGGCAGGGGTGCCCGCTATCACCCCTTCTGTTTGCTTTGGCGATAGAGCCCCTAGCGGCAGCGTTACGAGCGACACTGGGAGATGGAATACCCCTGGGCGACGTGGTGCACCAAGTGTCGCTGTACGCAGACGACCTCCTGATCTACGTGAGGGACATAGAGCATATACCAACCCAGCTGGCATGTACACTACGCGACTTCGCCGCCATCTCGGGACTCAGTGTAAACGCTGGCAAGTCCTGAATTTATGCATTCGGGGAGGGAAGCCGAGACCCGGGTTATACCCTAAACGGTACAGGAGTGCAATGGAGGGAAGCCACTTTCCGCTACCTGGGAATCCAGATATACCGTCAGCCGACAGATCTATTCGACGGCAATCTGGGCAAGGCTCTGGCAGCAATCAAGTCACAGGTACACTTTTGGAACACGCTCCCACTAACGGTCACTGGCAGAGTGGCACTATCCAAGATGGTGATCCTCCCCCGCCTCCTGTACTACTTTGCTAATCTACCTCTATATGTTCCGGCGTCCTTCTTTGCTACACTCACTAGATTACTCAGGGACTTCCTTTGGGGGAACGCCAGGCATAGAATGGCACTAACAAAATTGTACCTGCCAACTGACCAGGGGGGTCTTGCCGCGCCTTGTTTTGAGCACTACTACTTAGCCGCACAGCTGCAGTGGATAGCCCGTTGGCTTGCGGATAGGGGTCGAGAGGATACTGCAACCACACTACCTCCCCGCTCACTGGAACAAATAACCAGGCTCTTCCACCCGGCCACTAAAGCCGCAACGCCGACGCCGCTCCTCCTGGCGGTGGCGGACAAGTGCTACCGCCGTAGCCTTTACCTCACCAGAGTGCTAATCCCCTACGCACCGGCAATACCACTGGAGGGCTCCCCTAGTGGGCCTGGGGTACTCACGTCTATTGCGCTCAAGGAATGGCATGACGCCGACATGCAGACCCTGGGAGATCTGTACCGGGATGGCACACTCATACCATATGAGTCCCTAGTAAGTCCGTTTTTTTTTTTATATAGCGCAGCTACTCACCCTTACGGGTCTCAAGGCGCTGGGGGCCGTAGTGGAAATTAAGTGAGCTATTGCCCAGAGTCACATGGTGCTGAGCTGAGCTGCCGCTGGAGCCGGGGATCGAACCGTGAACCCTGTGCTCCGAAGTCAGCTGCCCTGGCCGCTGCACCACACCTCTCCACTAGTAGAAGATGTGGGACTACCACCGGGGCAATTCCTAATGCATCGATCGCTGGTTGCGACACTAACTGCTAGATGGGGGGACATGACCACGGAACCGAGCCAACACCTCACTATACAGTACCTCCATGTCATGGGGCGGGGCAGGCATTTGGTTCACTGGTTTACGGCGTCACTTCGAACACACGCAGCGATCAGTCTGGATCCACTCCGCCGCAAATGGGAAACAGATCTAGGGCGACAATTGGAGGACAGGGAATGGGAAAAGATAATAAAGAGCCCAGTTCGTATACCCAGAAACATGCGATTCAGACAAATACAACTGTTCATAGTCCACAGAGCATATCTTACACCCGAGATGATCAATAGATACTTCCACCGCACGGACGCAGTGTGTCCTCACTGTGCAGAACCGGGAGCTGCATTGATACATATGCTGTGGGGCTGTCACTGACTACATACTTATTGGCACGCAGTCAGCGAGCAATTACGCACATGCACAGGACGCGACATACCCTTTGAATGGACTGCTTACTTATTACACCATTTCCGTAGAACACCGGCCACAAAAGTCACATCTAGGTTCCTTGACCTGGGATTGGTGGTTGCCAAGCGCCTTCTTACTAAGCGGTGGAAAGCACACGATCCGCCGCATATATGTGCATGGAGGTACTCGCTTCTAGCATGGGCCAAAGCAGAGGGGATCGCCATCCAGCGGGAAGAAACGTTGGGGCTGAGAAAGGAGCCCATAGCGACTCAGTGGGAGGGATTGCTCCGGACCCTACAGCAGGCAGGGGGGACACCCCTGAGGGACAGCCTGAGGGTGGGAGGCGCGAGCCCGTAGTGAGTAACGGACACCCCGCCAATAGTCAGTCATAATATCAGGCGCACGCGCATATACCACTTAACACTCAGGGTGGACATAGCCGCAGCCTAAGAGTGGGGGCTACTGTCAAGTTGATGCCAAGAGGTGGGGCGATGGGGGTGAGGGAGGGGGCATTGTGCGTGATAATCACACAGATATCGGTTACTGCTGCTATGGTTAGTTTTGGTTTTGATTGTTTTGACTATAACATTTGTTCAATTGCATGCGCTGAATGATCGGAAAGGACTCTGTAAAACGCACCAATGAGACCATGCAATTACTGTATTGTAACTTCTACCCTCCGTGAAATGGGTTGTTTGTTGGGGTTAACCTCGTTTTTGAACCAACGACGACATAGATATGTATGTCATGTTTAACATCCACTTAAAGTAGTGTATCTCTAATGTTGATAGATGGAGCAATGTATAGATGGCTCTTAATGTGGCACGTTGCCTTTCATGGATATGTAACATAAAAGTCAATAAAAACAGATTTAAACAAAAAATCAAGGATGGGCCTGCAAGGTTGAGCTTGTCAGGTGTGCTGGTAATTGTTCAGAAAATGTTTTTTTCTTTTTTTTTTAACCAGCGGAAATGCTGCATTAAACATCCATTTACCTTTTTATTTGTTTAGGGAAAGTAATTATCCTGCAAATGAATTTAGAACTACGATTTACAGGAAATAAATCACAGTTAGACCTCTTTTCCGTGAAATACAGGCTTTGAAACCCCCTGGCAAACATTCAATGAGAAGGCTCACACTGCACCCTTATGTGTCCGTTCATTTTTTTTATCCAGGACACGGGAACTGAGTCCCTGTATCTTGTAATGGTGGCCACAACATTTTTCGTCATGTTGCATACAGCCAATCATGTTGTTCCAGGTCTGAGGACTTGGGTGTACTCCCTTGTTGAATCAGAGTTGAGTATTTTTTTTTAATTTGGGTCCGTGGAAGTCGGCAAAACCAGGTTAGCGTAACTCTGCGAATTAACAGTCCATTTATCTATATAATGTAACCTCTTCCTGTGCGCCAAAATCTTTTATTTAATCACAAATTTCTCGTAAACTATTGAGCGGATTTGCACCAAACCAAGGAAATGCGTATTCTTGAATAAAGTTTTAATTTCATCCCAAGTTTGGTGTAATTCCATTCAGTGGTTTCTTATGTATTAGATTTGATTTGATTTGATTTGATTGTGGAATTTATATAGCGCACGATTGCCCAGAGGCGTCTAGGCAACGAAGAGAGCAAAGAATCTTAAAGAGAATTAACATGGAAAAAGTTAATTTATGACCCCCTGTTATTTTAAGGCCCCTGCTTGATGGCTTTGCCAGAATCTTGCCATATTGAACCCAAAGGGGACCAATTTTTTTTGGAAGGTTTATATGAAAATTGCCCTTTCGAAACTCTAACCTAACTATGACTACACACTGGCTATCACCAGTGTGTAATTGATATATATAATAATTACACACTGATACCTAGAGGGACCACCCCCAGGGGCCAATACCACCACCACCAATACCACCACCACCAATACCACCACCATGAAAAAATGTGTTTTTGTAACAGTTATCAAAGTTTAAAAGTTGCTGATCTCGGGGGCGTGGCCAGCAACATGGCCAACTAGCACCTTCTGCCGGAGCTCCAGCAGCCCGCGCTAAATCCTGCCCTTCGGATTGCCATCCGAGACCGACAAACAGTGCCACCTATCCCTTAAACTATCCCGACACGGGAAAAATCACCAAGAAGCCAAGGATACGAGGAGGCACTAATACCGAACAGGAAGGGGGATGAAGCGAGGCCGCCCAAAATGGCGGAAGAAGAGGCATAGCCCGCTCGAAAGGAGAAACGAGCAGCGGGCTGAGGAGACACCCGTGGGTGAGGGGCCCGCCCCTAGCTGATACACTGTGGTGGAGAGAGAGAAAATAAGATCAGCGGAGGGAGGAGCCCCGGGCGATCAGATCTACGGCAAGCACCGCGGAGTATACAGCGAAGTGCCCGAGTGCACATGCAGGTGAGAGGGGCTGCGCTGTATGGGTATTACTGGTGGCTGTCGCCTCCTGGTGCCCCCCAGTAGAAGCAACGACACAGAGAAGAGGAGCAACAGCATCCGAGACCCTTTGGCAGAGAGGAAAGAGGAGGGAGCGACAACGCTGGTGCTGGGGTGGATGACCCACTGACGCGGGCCAAAAGTAAATGTTGCAGTGGTAGGCCCTGGAGGGCCTCCGGTCATGGACTGGAGCCTGGAGACACCAGAACTCTGCAACCTCTTGCCACCCCCGAGAACCCAGGGAGAGTAGAGAAAGGCCCGACCCACAGGCAAGTAAGTGAGGCAGTGAGAGAACGGGCGGCCCTGACTACAGCAGCCTAGTGGTTCTCCCAGGGAGGGAATGATCTGAAGAGGATACGCATCGGGAAACAAGGCGAGGGGCCCAAGCGAACCTGCGCTGATCAGGAGAGAGTACCCGCAGAACTCAGGAAACATAGAAAAGTGCGGGGCTTATTGGAAGAAGACTCCCCTCTCCACACTCGACAGGTCGGGTCGGGGACCTACTTAAGAGAAGGCCGCCGATCGAGGGAAAAGTGAGGCACAGGGTAGGAGTGAATTTCCGGGTCGCCTCCCCCCTCCCATCACACAGAAATCACTGAGGGAGCTATGAGAGGCAGCCGAAGTGCCTACAGAACGGCTTGAAAGAGGATAAAGGAAACAACCTCAGATAAACTGGGTGCCCCCACGCCCGACGTGCTCTACCACCCAAAGGGCTAGAGAGACAGAGAGCCTCCAGAATTGAAGGGGAATCCGGGGGTGAGAGCGAGCCCCAGGGTGACTGAGCACGTAGATAGAGCCAAGGCCCACTCAGGAGACAGCCACATCTCAGGTCACAGCATCACAAAGGGAAGGAGAAACAACAATAGGGGGAAAATAGACTCCCGGACTGATCCACCTCTACACACCAATGATGGCGAGAGACAAAGACGCCAAGTCGACTAAGCAGGGCAAGATGGACAAATACACAAAATTGCTGCCCCCACCACCTGAGATGAAGGGAGAGCCCCCGAGCCTACCTGATAACGCAGCCCTCCTGCAGGCGATACACACTTGTAGAGAGACAATTGAGGGGAAAATGGCAGAAATACGGTTGGGGGTGACCCTCTTGCACCAAGACATGTGCAACGTTTCCGAAAGAGTTACCCAAGCAGAAAATCATATCTCAGACGTGGAGGACACGTCTCACAACTTAAAAAAAGAAGCCTCTGGCCTCGTGGCGGCCCTGAGAGATGTGACTTGGAGGGTAGATGATGCCGAGAACAGGGTGCTCAGAAGCAACCTGCGCTTCATTGGATTCCCGGAAGGGACAGAGGGGTCAGATCCTGGATCCTTCCTTAGAAACTCCCTCCCGGCTACGCAGTTCTCACCCTGCTCCATAATTGAACAAGCCCATAGGATGCCCAATGTGCTGCCACTGCCTGGGGCCCCCCTGTGGCCCCTGATTGCCCGATTTCTTAACTTCCGGGACTGTGACCTAATCCTTCGAGAGCTAAGGCGAATCGGAGAAATTAAACATACCAACACAAAAATAATGGTATTCCCCAACTACTCGCGAGAAATGCAAAAGATGCGACGGACATTTGACTCAGTTAAGGTGAAATTGAGAGCCCTGCAAATCCAATATATGATGCTCTTCCCAGCAAAACTCAAGGTCATTTTTCAAGGTAACTCTCACTTCTTTCAGACGCCGGAGGATGCATGGACTCGAATTGAGGAGCGTCCCCCTCCGAGATGGGGGCGAGAGGTCGCGGGGTCAACACACACGGCCACCCTGAAAAGAACAGACCCCAAACGACAGAGGGAGAAGAGGAGATGCTTGCCCACTGGAACACTCAGGGCACGGGTGGGGACACCCGTCAGAGTGACTCTCAGCACGGAGGAAAGAACGCAGCTCTCATACTCCGACTAGGATTCAGCACAAGTCAAAACCAGAAGGAGACAGCCCAGCCAATGAGAAAGAATCAACACCGACCTCTCGGATAAGGAATACTCAGCAGATGCAGATAGCGACCATCCGCTCCTCCAAAACATAAACCATATGGAAATGTCGGGCTCCGAGACCCTCAACCACGAGACCCCACAACAACAACCTCTTAAGAATGGCGAAGAAGGCTGAGATGCAGGACTAGCCGGATGCAGAGAAATAGTAACACGGCCAATAGGGCGCCCAGGTATTAACACACTAAGCCCTAGCGGGCGAATAGACTGGTTCAGAGTTCATGTCCTTTTTTCTTTGTTCATAATAGACTGATTAAGGGGGGGTGGGAATACAGACCTCTCGGGCTTTACCTACGCCACTGTTGTCATGGTGACTGTTCAGGGGATGGGCGTGGGAAGTGGGAGAGAGTGGGGTGGGGGGACTTGTTGGGAGAGAAGGGGCTCGTTGAAACACATAAGAATATGGTTATCTTGTTTCGAGCCAGTCGTAGGAGCTCCAGAGCCATAGATAGGAATAAGAGAGTTGGGGGCCGACGTGGGACCCTCCGGAGCAGTGGTGGTGAAGAGTTAGACATACATAATGGGTGAGAGAGGTTACACTCTACTGACATGGAACGTAAACGGACTAGGGAATAAAGTCAAGAGGGGGGTTAGTCACCACATACTTTAAAAGACTCAAGCCCGACATCATACTTCTGCAGCAACCCCACTTGATAGGTGCACATTGTGCTTTCCTCAGGAGGGGGGCTTACATCACACTTGTACACGCAGGATTCTCCTCTGGAGCAAGGGAAGTCGCCATACTAATAAAAAAAACTCCCCCTTCCATATGACCAAGACCTGGACAGACCCAAATGGGACGTTTGTCGCGGTCCAGGGAACCTGGGGTTGGAGAGAGCATACTTTGATCAACGTTTACGCCCCGCCACGACTACAAAATCGAACACTAGACGCAGTGGCTGAGATACTTTTGGAATCCGGCCCTTCCACATATATAATTGGTGGCGACTTCAATGATGTGATAGACCCACACTTAGATCGAGCATACACAAGTGCAGGGACATGCTCACCTACCCCACTGGCTGACTTCATGAACCCCCTTGGTCTGACTGATCTTTGGCGCCGCCACCACCCAGTCGACCGTACCTACTCATATTTTCCGGGGCTCATAGGGTCTTTTCTAGACTCGACTATCTCTTTGCTCCAACTGGAGAAGTACAGACAGCAGAGAAGGTGGACTACCTAGCAAGGGGAATATCTGACCACTCACCTCTCTGGTTAACTGTGGTTGGGGAGGGCACAGATCACGACAAGAATGGAGATTGAACGCCTGGGACTTACATGATAATGTGGTTGCTAGCGAGATCCGAACAGAGACCAAGCTATACTTCCACGAAAATGAGGGCTTAGTGTCCTCAGCAGTTACCCTATGGGAGGCGTACAAGATGGTGCTACAGGACAGAGCGCAAAACACAATAGCTCGTAAGAGAAGGGAAGAGGCCTGCAAATTTGAGACTCTGGAGTGAAAGCTCCTGGAACTGGAGAGGGATATAGGACCCGGTGCTGACACGACCCTACTCCAACAGATAGCAATAACATGTAAGGAATTCCGGTCCCTGGTAGACCAGGAGGTACAAACCCAACTCCAGGCCTCGCAACATCGACTTTATGAAGTAGGAGATAGAGCCGGGAAGCTCCTGCCGGGTAGGGAAAAGATGGAAACGAGATGGGTGGCCACGATATGTGAAAAAGAGAAAACACATGTAACAGCACCTGCCATCGTGGGGGCATTCGCCTGTTTCTACACAGATCTCTATAAAGCCAGGCCGCTAGCAGATGATTCCCAAATAAAAAAATAACTCAGCACAATAGATACCCCCACCCTTGCTCGGGAGGAATGAGCGGCTCTTGACAAAGACCTCACCCTGACAGAAGTTCTAGAAGCAATCAGTAGACAAAAATCAGGGAAAACCCCGGGTCCGAACGGACTTCCGGTGGAATTCTTTAAACATAACGCTAACCTACTAGGCCGGCACCTCCTAAATATGTACCAAGCGGCACGAGAAGAAGGGACACTCCTGCCAGACCTCTGCAATGCCACAGTGGGAGTGAATCTTAAGTCCCCCACAGATTGTGGGTCATAGCGCCAAATATCATTACTCAATGTCGAAACTAAGATCCTGGCCTCTATCCTGGCTGCACGACTGTTGCCGGCGATCACATCCCTCATTCACCACGATCAATCTGGCTTCATGTCTAAATGAGCTACGCGCTTTAATCTCCGTCGCCTGGCCAACTGGTTAGATACAGTGGAAAATAGGTCTACCCCGCATGCATTCCTCTCACTAGATGCAGAGAAGGCCTTTGATGCTGTACATTGGCCATTCATGTGACAAGCCCTGTTAAAGTTCGGATTTTGCTCGGTCTTTATGACATGGATGGAACTGCTGTACTCTAACCCGAGAGCCAGAGTGCAAGTTAACGGGGTGATGTCGGCGGACTTCCCATTGTGAAGAGGTACTAGGCAGGACTGTCCCCTGTCCCCCTTGTTATTCACTCTAGTATTGGAGCCACTGGCATGCTTGGTCAGAGCGCATCCTGAACTGAGCGGTTTCAAAGATAAAACGGGTTTTGCTGTATGCGGACGACATCCTACTGTATGTCACTAACCCCGACCAGACACTTCCATTACTGCACCTGTTCAAGGAATACGGTGGACAGGCAGGATATAACGTAAATTGGGACAAGTCAAGTCTTTATTCGGTGGGAGGAACTCTAAATACACACAAAATACCAAGACACCTCCACATAGTCAAGGAAGGCTTCCGCTACCTAGGGCATTACATCTCCATGAATGAAGCGGCATGTCCAAACCATAACATTAAGCAGGTTCTTGCGGAATTCAGCGAAGATGTGTGTTGATGGGGGTGGCTTCCTCTGACACTGCTGGGTAGAGCCACTATGTATAAAATGATCACACTTCCCAAACTACTTTACATACTGCAAAGTACACACTGCAGGGTACCAGAGGCGATTTTTAAAGCCATCAATGAGGAACTACGCACACTTTTATGGAATGGGGGTCACCCCAGAGTGGCACTGCAAATGTTGTAACATAATCAATACAACGGGGGGATTGCCCTTCCTGATATACAGTCCTACTACAGGGCTGCACACCCGGTAGTAATCAATGAATGGGGTCATATACCGGGAAACCACCCTCTTATGCCCTAGAAAGACTCCAATTCCAGAATCACACATATCTCCACTATATCTACGGGGGCAGAGGAGTACGTAGCCTCCTCCCACCACACAGAGGATGATTGAGGCCTGGAAAGGGGCAGAACGGCAAATGAAATGGGACAAAAGACTGATGAGGGAGACCCCAATCTGGGAAGGCATGAGATTGCCAGAAATACATGGGCTTTAGGGCTTCAGCCAATGGAATATGGTTGGGATCTCTAGATTGGGTAATATTCTAAAAGAATGCGACCTGATCCCTTTTGTTGCGTGTCAAACTGAATATCACCAAAAACATACCCAGAGATATAAATACCTGCAGCTGAAACACGCCTGGAGGGTGGAGGTAATAGATGCCACTGACATCCCTGAGTATGCGCCGCTAGAAGGTAGACTACTGCCCAATAAAGCCGTCTCATGTTCATACAAAACCTTAATCAATAACATCCCCGACAAGCTGAAATCCCTTAGGTCCAAATGGGAAGACACCACGGGACCATTAGAAGATATTGACTGGGAAGCAGCCCTGATGCATCCAAGAGAGGTTGCAATCAAGTTACGATTGCGCCTGATACAGTTTAAAATCCTCCATAGAGTACATTTGGACAGGGCACTTCTACACACCATGGGGAGGGTGGAGACCTAACTGCCTACGCTGCAAGACAGAACGTGGCACATACATACATACACTCTTTGAATGTCAACACATTAAATGATACTGGTCCTGGATACTAAGGGAGCTGAATGAGATATTAGGAGCACAACTCTCCATGGATCCTAAATATATACTACTGGGTGTCCCCACCGAAGTAGATCTCCCCCATAACAAACTCCTACTGTGCAACTTAGGGTTGATAGTCTCAAAAAGGGACAAAGCCCGATACTGCGGAGCCCCTAATCTGCCTACACTAACAGAATGGAGAGCGAGCATGGACCTATACATGGTCACAGAAAAGGTAACTTATAAGGCTAGAAGATGCCTCAAAAAGTTTACCAAGATCTGGAATTCCTGGTTGAATTACCACTGCCTTGAAGTAGAGGAGGAGGTGAGAGGTGACACCCACCCCCACATGCAAATTTAGAATGCAAGAGGTCGCAGGGGTCGCTGATCCTCCCTCTACCCCGAATCCATCCGGAGGAGTTTAGCACTGAACACTGGTGGGGGAGAGAGGTTTGGTTTGCAGTGCATCCTCATACCAATGCTTCCTTACAAAATTGTCATTTGATTTTATAATGTAAAGCATTCTATGTGTAAGGTTCACCTACCACAGTACTGGCTGATTTTATGTTAATAGAAACAGTTTAAAAAAAATAGTTGCTGATCTCATTAATGTCTACAGAGCCATTACATTTCTTACACACATCATTCCCATTATAAAAGATCATAATATCTACTTAATGTGGTTGATTTCACAGATATGCTTTATATTCTGCTTGTTCTGCTTGCTGTGAAAGGTTAAACCCATTAATACTACAGTTGGTATGGAAAATTGAGTCTATCTGTACCCTGCTGAATGCCTTCCAGTATGAAAAACTTATAGCAAACTATCATATCCGTTGGATGATGTCATCAGTGATGTGATCGGTGATGTCATCAATAATGCCACTTGAGATGTCATAAGTGATATCATCAATAAAGCCATTTAACATGTCATGAGTGATGTAATAGGTGAGGTCAGAAGCAGTGCATGGCTAGGGTCGTACGTTAGGCTTAGCTCAGTAAACTATAACTGCTTAATGTCAGTGTTTTTTGGTTTTAAACACATAGCTGCCAATGTTTCAGATTGCTATGTGTGACATATTCATAATTTCAGTGTAATTATGAGTGACATTTCAACAACTATGGGTGACACTTTCTCACAAGCAAAATCAAGCAATGAAGACGAGGGAAACATATAAAAATCAGAAATAACACCCAGTTGAGCAACGAAAAACACTAAGAAGATATTACAACTGCTGCACAGCACCAGAAATGTAAGGACCCTTACTGAGCAGTATAATTAAAATCAGTGGGTGAGCACCACCCCCTGGGGTCCGGTGAGCGACACCGCCCACTATTATTAATGATTTGCATGGCTCTCTCAGCAATTAAATTATGGCATGACAAGTGGCAAGTTTTTACTTTATTGGGACAAATGCTGCCGCTCACTCTGGCACTTACTCATCATGATGTAGGCGCTGTGTCAGGCGCTGTGTCCTGGTGGGCTGGGGTCGGGTCAGGAGAGGCTGACTGAAGCACACACACATAGCCTAGGATGGCCACAGCCCGCCCGGCCACATGCTGTATTAGTTCAAAAGTCACAGTACTGGCCGGCATGGGCGATTCAGCCGAATTATAGCTACCCAGTGGAGACCACCACTGGGCAACATATATATATATATATGGTCACCACTGGGTAGCTATAATTAGGTCCACTAATCCATAGGAAATAGATTTTTCCATAGGAAATTGATTTATTTGTTTGCTAAAAACGTTGGCCCTGTTTGAAGAATCTTCACAAAACTTTCCAAAAATAAGTCTCATTCACCTCAGGTTCTTCCTGGAAAGTTGCAGGGTGGCCTGTCAATAGTGGCCAAGACAAAATGGGGGTTCCAAAACCTGTTTTTCCCTTGGAAAAAGAATCACACCAAATTTGGCAGAAAGTTAGATCTTGATCCAGAAAGCGTACTTTTTGTGAAGAGGTGTGAATCTATTTATTAGTTTTGGAGAAATTAAGGCTCAAAACGTATGTATATTTCATGCTGCGGGTCGTCTGCGAATCCACTGTGCTGCAAAATAAAAGAAAAAAACAGAATGGAGGTTGCCATGCGGCCAACCCCATGCAGGGCACACCGATAGACATCTTACTTTATGTTAAAAAAAGTAGAAATTCACTGAAAAAAACAACGGTTAAAGCGACTTTATAGTTAGGAATTGTAGTAATATCTTACTTTGCACAGGTTTATTTACTGACTTTTGTGGTTTACCCTGGCAAGGATTGTGCTTATTATTTGAGTGAGGCTTCCATCCCTCTCAACTCATAACCCAATTCCTTACATTGTTGGCAGCAGTGGGATCCAGTACCTGTGTTTGTGCAGTGTCACCCAGTGATTTGTGTAAAACTAAAAATCCCTTATAATAATCAAAATTATTTTGTTAAATTTCCCCTGATCGGCCATATTTTTTCCCTTTTTCCAAACTCACTTTCCCCGTAACATTTGTCCACCTGTGATACTTGCTTGCAAAAATGGAGTTGGATCTCAGCAGCATTGATAGCCTCAGGGTGGCAGAGTTGAAGAAGATGAGAAAGGGCTGACCTTAGGAGAGTAGGCCACACAAGTGGATTTCAAATAGCCATCAGAGCCTTTGAGGAGGTCCTCAGGATGCAAGCTGCAACAAAAGAACAGGAGTGGGGTGACTCTGAGGATTGAGAGGTGGAGGAGGAGGATGCAGAGGAGAAAGGAGATGGATTGATGCTGGACCTGACATCCTTGGGGTGGTATTCCCCCACTTTTTTGCCTTCACCCCACCTGTTTTACTGAATACGGTTTTGTTGGCTTTAAGACTCTGTGCACTTTACCACTCCTAACCAGTCCTAACATGCTTGTGCTTTCTCCTTTAAACATGGTAGAATCAGCCTACACCTAATTGGCACCTTTAATTTACTTGTAAGTCCCAAGTAAATGGTACTACATGTGCCCAGGGCCTGTAAATTAAATGCTACTAGCGGGCCTGCAGCACTCATTGTGCCATCCACTAAAGTAGCTCTTTAAAACATGCCTGAGGCCAGCCACTGTAGCCTGTAGTGCAGGTATAAACTGCCATTTTGACCTGACAAAATAAACCTTTTGCCAGGTCTAAACCATCCTTTTTAATCCTTATGGCACTCCTAAGGTATACCCTAAAGCCTCAAAGGACAGGATGCATTGATTTAAAAGTAGGACATATTACTTAACTTTTACATGTCCTGGCAGTGGAAAACTCCTAAAGTCATTATTTGCTGTTACTGGGTTACCTTATTACATTTAATAAGTGCTAACTTTGGACTGGGAACAAATAGAGATATGCTGTTTGCACTCAAATGAAATGTAATTTAAAATCCTCTTTAATGGTAAAGTCAGATTTTAAGTCACAATTCAGAAAATGCCACTTTTAGAACATTGGCATTTTCTTTTCCCAGCCATTTGTGCCTTCTGCCAGTGTCGTGGGTCACATGACTTTGAATGGCTCTGATTTTAGGGTTTGTGTATTCCTTCCAGATAGTGACACAAAGGGACCTTAGATGTGGGGAAGATGAGCTATATTGGCAGGATGACTGGGGAGGGGCAGTACCCAGCCCCACCTTAACTTCAAAGAGCCTTGCCTCCTTCCCACATCAGGCTTGCCCTGCCTCTTGTCATCCCAGGACAGATTGGAGCCTTGACAGGAGAAAGGGAATAACTTTCCAGAACCAAATGTAGGGGTAGGAGAGGGAGTCTGCCCACAGTAGGGCACCAAGTATAAATATTGGATCTACAGAGTCACTCATCAGAACACTCCTGGAACTATGGTAGTTACAGAAGAAAGTCTGCCCATCTGACAGAGGACTACCCTGCTGCTTGAATGACAACTTTGCTGTCTGAGAAGGAATATTGGATCTGCTGGCCTTCATCCCAGGGTAACCAGAGTGACTCCAATGGTCAGTTGGCTGAGCTCCTGTGTGAGCTACAAGGACACAACAAGCTGCAGAGTCCTCTCTGCAGCTGCCCAGCTGACTTGCTGCAACTCGACCTGCCTGGACCTGCAACTGGACCTACCTGAGCCCTGCTGCTGGCCTCTGCTGGAGAGAGTCCTGATCCCCAAGAGGTGCCGGCAAGGTCCTGGACCCTTTACTGGCATCAGTGAGAGCTCATCCTAAATGAAAAGGTGAAAGTTCGAAGTTTGGGCTCCTCACAACCGGAACAGACCCTTTTCGTGCCGAAACTCTGCTGCCTGCATTGACCGCCAATTCGCAGTTCCACAGAGAACTGCTCTTCACGCCAACAATGACGCAAGACCTGCACTTTGCGCAACAGCAACGACTGCCCACGTCGAACCGCCAACACATTGCAACAGCAACAAACATCTGTGACACCTGACCTACTGTTCGTACTACAGCGAGGACCATCCATGACAGTCAGTCTCCTCCTTGTGGCCTCCTCCACCGTGAACAGAACATTTTGTGTCAGTCTCAGAAGATAA
Organism: Calotriton arnoldi; assembly: GCA_963921515.1. NCBI lineage: Eukaryota > Metazoa > Chordata > Amphibia > Caudata > Salamandridae > Calotriton > Calotriton arnoldi. The sequence continues at coordinate 96,669 of CAWUFW010008323.1, forward strand.
CTTTACAGTGAGACTAACCAAGTCTCTGTATCTGACCGAGCTTCTTCGATGTCAGCCTGAACTTGTGATTTTCACCCGGTCTAGTGTAACTGGATGAGTGGGAGTGGCTCTTTCTGCTTTTAGGTGCTATTTTCACTAACAACTTTAAAACTGAATATCTCTGGTTCTTACGATTAGATTTTTTGTCATTCTGGTGAATGTACCATATTTTTCAAAATTAGTTTGTCATTTTTGTGTGTGTTTTTACTTTATTACTGTTTGAGTGATGCATAAATACATTGCCTCTAAGGTAAACCTGAATGCTTTAGCGACAAGCTACCAGAGGGTTATGCACAGGTATATTTAGCAACCTTTGTTGTTCAACCTGACAAAGAGTGTGTTTATTATTTGAGTGGGGCTTTCACCTCTCTCAACTATTAACCCAATTTCTTACAGTATTCTTACAGATACTACTCAAGAGGGGCATTTTTTCTTGTTAGCCACATTTTGCAGATATTCTGTTATTTTTTATATACTCTATTACTCTGATGTCACTTGGTTTCATGTGACAGAGAGATTCTGATTGACAATGTGTCTACCGCCAGATAATTTATGGTGCATATTATTGTTACTATCTTCAGATTGAGGCCATTTCTGCTTATGCACAATAATTATTTAAACGTCTATCTAGAGTTTCTAATAGGCACAAAGTGTTTTATCATTGTCACAAATAACCTTTTATACTGTAGAAAGCTAATGATTCTGACCATAATGTGAAATCTTGACCAGTTGGGTAAATTCTCAAACTCTAGTTCAGATATGTGTCTATAATATGTAACTGCTTCAAGATATATAACAACGTGATTTATAGATGTATACTAGAAACAAAAATTGGAGAAATCACCACTAAACTTACGAGTGACAGAGGTTTTCTTATCAACTTTCTAGGTGCCTTGATAAAGTTTTACAACTTTAAAAATGTACAACCCCTTATAGAGGGCAGCAGTAACGGTGCATCAACCAAAAACAGCAAATGTCCGGACCGCCCATCTCTGACATCTTTCCCCACAAAGCATCTCCAAATGCATGTGGGAGGCTTTTCAGAGGGAAAATGACTGCCACAATGGCAGACAATCCTAGGTTTGCCAGCCTGTCAAGTAATATTGAGGTCCTCGATGCATAGTTGAGTTCATTGACATTGATAGAAATTTCCACCCTATCAAGTTTTTGCTTAATAATTACTCATTGGGCTAGGATAGTGAACTGCATGGTTCAGACAACACACATTCAGTAAAGTGCTTTCCCCTAGCTGTATTTTACTCTTTTAAGGCCATCTTAGGAATGCTGATAAGACATTAAAATAGAATGTGTTGTCCCCAATGAACAACAGGAGACAAATATGGATGAATAGGTTTAATTTCAGTAATAATTTGCAACAGCGTCACAGTAGGACAAGCCAGCAGCCAAGCTTGCTTGAAACTGACAAGCTGTAGAATGTCCAACATAACTCTCCAACTCTGACAACAGAACATGCACGTGCCAACACTTTACAAGAGTCCCATACAAGACACAGGAGACTGGTTTTAAAAATAAATTAATGCTTAAAGATATGTATACAATGTGTGTTTTCAATTCTGTATCATAACCATCTCATGTAGAAAAGAATTGTCCCAATTTGAAGGTGTTCATGTGTGCTTCAAAATTATTGGATTATTATTTTATACCTTTCTAGGCGAACTGGAAGCAGTTTTGTCAAATTAATGTAGATTTTAAGTTATATGAATGAGAAAAAACACAATTATGGAACTAAGAGGACATACTTCATTTTGAGTGTTAATAATTTTTGAAAGAAAATATAGGGGCCTATTAGCAATAACCGGCGATAATTATCGCTAAGCGCAGTTAGCGCTAGGATAATTATCGCCGGCTATCGCAGGTTTCTATCACGGAGATAGCGTGCTATCAGCAACGCTTATCTCCAAAGCGATAGAAACCCTGGAGAACAGTGTGAATATCGCTTGAAAACAAGCGATATTCACACTGTGACCAGTGTTAGCTTGGCGATAGGGCGAGGGGGATTTAGCCATGTAATCCACCTCCCATTGGATTACATGCCTAAATCAGGTCTGGACCAGGCGTTAACAAACCAGCGCTAAACGTGTTTAGCGCTGGTTCGTTAATCACCTCCCCTGCCTCGCTAATAGGCGATAGCGACCTTAGCGACTGTTTCCAGTCGCTTTTAGGTTGGGAATGCCTACTTTGCATGCCATTAGCGATAAATATCGCTGGCATGCAAAGCGGCACCCAACCCGGTCGCTATCGCCTAGAAGCTGTCGCTAACAGCAGTTAGCGACAGCTTGCTAATAGGGCGTTTGAATTATCGCCGCTTTAGCGGGAAAAAGTCCCGCTAAAGCGGCGATAGAGCCCTTGATAATATGCCCCAATATAATGTGAAGCAGGCATCTGTCCAGTAAAGAACTGAACAAGAGCTATGTTGCAGCAGAAGCTATATTTTCTCAGTTGCTCTCTAACTCTGGGCCCAAAGCATGCTAGCTTTTTGTATTCAGATTCTATACTTCACCCACAGAGGCATTGGTCCTCAGATGGCCCTTTCTTCATCGTAGTGAGGGGTGAGAAATCCGGGTGTCCCACTGTCAGCCACCCAATGAGGGCCAATCATTGGTAGGCACCCAACTCACAAATTAGAAATCAGGTTCAAATACACTACTCTCAAAACCATGCATTTAGAAATCAGATAATTGTAAGCACAGTTTCTGTAGAAAGAACATTAAGACACACTAAAAGACTCAGACAAATTTAGATAATGTGGTTATGAGTCTTACAGCTCGAAATATAAAACCACACATTTAGCCAAAAGAATCTGGGGCATATGTACAAGCCCCTATCGCCACCACAATGTCACTTTTACCGACGTTGTGGTGGCGATAGGGACTGCACATAACGTGGCTTAACGCTGCCTTGTACATAAGGCCCCCTTTCACGCTATGGTGAGCGTGAAAGGGGGGGGGGCAGTGGGTGTTGCAGTGTTGCATGAAGCAGCACACATGAAAGTGACAGAATGGCATTTTAGTATTGTTTATGTGCAGGAAGGGACACCTTCCTACACATAAACAATCTTCCCCTGCACGCAGACACCCTTGCACTATGGTGCAAGGGTGCCTGCGTTGGCGCTAAGTTGCTAAACTTAGCGCCATCGCAGGGGGAAACGCAAGGCTGCGCCACGTTCTTGTAAATATGGTGCAGCCTTGCGTTTCAGAAGTGGCGGAGCGCGGCGTTAAGCCAAGGAGGCTAACGCCGCGCTCCGCCACTTCCTTGTACATATCCCCCTCTGTTTCTAAATAAAAGAATCCATAAGAGGATGGTTTTACAGTTGGTTCACAAGAGTTCTCTAGCATGGGTAAAGGGATCAAGTTAGACACCACTAGGGAAAGGTCCATGGGCAAGGAGAATAGAGCATTAATCAGGAACGTTCAAGTCTGGTCTCTCACCAGACAGCTTCAAATCGCCCAGCAGGCAAGGTCATCAACAAGGGGAAAAAGGCAAGTGGCATGAAAAGATAGTTCGGCAGGCAGTCGACAATCGAGGAGAGAGGGAAAGGAGAAGCCTCTCTCCTCCTAGATGAGTCACTTTTTATAATCCATATTGTTCGTTTGAGACATCCTTAGTCACCATACAATGGTTTGATCTCCATGTGATCGTTCTTCCGTTCTCCAAGTACAAATTGATACTCCAGCATACTTTCTTATGCTGGTCATGAGAAATTATTGTCCATTCCGTCCTCACAGGTTAATTGACAAAGAGCTTAGGGACATATTATCAAGAAACGGCGTTAAAATTATCGCCGCTTTAGCGGCAGAAAACTGCCGCTAAAGCGGCGATAATGGGCTTGATAATATGCCCTCGAGAATTCCAATAGAAGCCCATGTTCTGGTGTCAACATGGGCTTCTATTGGAATTCTCAAGGGCATATTATCAAGCCCATTATCGCCGCTTTAGCGGCAGTTTTCTGCCGCTAAAGCGGCGATAATTTTAACGCCGTTCTTGATAATATGCCCCTTATTTACTTTGTTGCTCTCCAAGGTTATAGTCCAAAGGTCAGGTTCCCACCAATTCACACACAGAGGAATATTGAAAAGTGTCTTGTCGCTTATAGAATGTTGCATAAACAGAACAGATGAAGCAACATTTGAGGAAAGGTAACAAAAGTCCATTACACAAGGCTATGAAATAATGCAACCTAAAGGAAAAAAGTTAATTCAATGCATTTTAAAGTTAGGATTTCTTATTTAGTAAATAAACTCCTAATTAAGTTCAAGAATAACAACATCAATCAAACATTATATATGAGCATATTTGCAATGTTGCCAGTGATTATTACACAGAAATGTTCAACTCTGTGGCCTACTACCAACATTTCAAAAAGTAGCTAAATGTACACTATTTCTAAAAATCATTGAAATAAAATTGTTTCTATATATATATATATATATGATCTTTATAAAGTTAGGCCCTATACTGTAACTTTCAGTCATATAGCACATTGCATACATGAATTGCACCACTTTCGAGTTTATTATGGCGCTCTATAATTAAGTCAATAGAAATGCTAAATTTCATCCTTGATTTTTCTTTTTTGTTTGAATCTGTTTTTATTTAATTTTCATTAACAAATCAGACTTACACATTGCAAATTACATATTGTATTAGCTGTCCTTTGCTGGGTATACATGACATAGTTTACTTTGGTATAAGGTGGCCTGAACATACTGTAAATGTTGGTGGTGGTAGTTACTCATGCATATACAGAGCTTGCTTACATCTCGTGTTGACCTTTGTCATTGTTGGCGGTGATTCAACCCATCTGAATTTCCATGATGTGTTTGCTGTGAGGCAGCCTGCTAATATGGGAAGCAGGACAAATTAAAAGAAACAGGTAGTTGCATATCTAACTGGAGCAGTCCCTGGTCCCCCCTTTAATATGTCTTCATGGTTTTTACTTGCTGGATCACTTGGGTGTGCACTGTGAAGTCTGTGTTGAGTGTTGTGTGAGCGTATTCACTAGCAGAGGCCCCTCAACTATGTCTGTGTCAGGGTCAGTGTTTCTCCTCCATTGTGTGCCCAGCAGTGTCATTGGGGGTCAATGTGTCTAGAGCGACACTGTGGTCACTCTGTAAATCACTCAGAATCACATCCCAATTTGCTGCAATTGGGGTCCTTCGGAGGCCTAGTGTGTCTTCTTGATGTAGTGCAACGCTTTCGGCTTTAGCCCATATTTGTAGGGAGCACCGCCAGGCCAACATTTGAGGGGGCCGGGGGATTCCCATCTTTTAGTGATCAGCTGCTTCGCCACTGCCATTCCCAGGTCAATAAAACAGGAAGTCACCATTTGTTTCTGCTTCTGCGGTAAAGGTGTAGGATGTAGGTCATTCGAAGGAATAGTGCATTCCATGCAGCGAGAGAGGATGTCTGCCACTGCATTCCAATATACCCAGAGGCACGCGCATCCCCACAACATATGTAGTAGGTCTGCATCCACAAGGCGGCAGCGCGGGCAAGCGGCATCCACGCGATTGAAATATTTGTTGATTTTGGCTGGGGTGAGATATGCTCTCTGTGTGATGTAGTATTGTATCAGGCAAAATTGAATGTGCATAGGGCCTTCCAGCACAGAGGTACATTCAGTGTCTGTGAACCGACGTTTCAGATCTCCCTCCCAGTGCCGTCTCAATGGTGACAATGTCACTGCGGTATGCTGCCTAAGGGAGGCAGCAAACCACCTTATGAGGTGCCCGACCTGCCCCATCACGTGTAAATTTTGGATTGTAAGATATGTCGGGGGTTGATTGGTCATGTCCCCCCATTGGTTAGTCAGGGCTGCTAGAAGTGAAAGGTGCAGTAGAAATTGGCCTGGATGCAACCCGTCTTCCTGGATCAGTGTGGCATATGGTATTAAGACGCCCTCCCGATACAGGTCTCCCACCAGTGACGTAGTTCAATTGTCGTAGTGGTCACGCGACCTCTAAGCGTGCCCTGCAATGGCAAAGCAGGTGCATATGGTTTCACATTCTGGGTAATGTATAAGCACCTGGGATAACATCGGTATGACGTATTAAGCTGCAGAGGTGCCGGTAGCTTCGTCTTTGCGCAGGGATGGAACAGGTTAACCAGGGTAGTAAGAGACCAGGGCGGGGAGGTGGTTGCTGTGTCAGGCAGGTGAAGGCCAGCCAGCCACCAGGCCACCCATTGTATCTGTGCAGCGAGATAGTATTGTTCCATATTTGGCACTTCCATGCCTCCCTGATCGGCCGGCAGGTAGAGTTTTTTAATAGCTACCCGGTGACGAGAACCCCCCCAGAGGAAGTCTATGATGGTACCCGGAAGAAGGGCGGTGGGATATATAGGGGTAAATTGGTAAAGTAATAGAGGAGCCGTGATAGGATGACCAATTTGGTGAGACCCACGCGGTCCGCGACCGATAACGGGAGAGTACTCCAGAAGGACATTTGGGAGCGGACGGACGTCAGTGCCCTGCCCAGGTTTCCCTCAAGGAGATCCACCTGTTGGCGATGTATCCTTACCCCTAGGTAGCAGAAGGAGTCGGTTCTCCATTATGCACACTCCGTTGAGTGCATACATCGAGTCCGGGAACGTACTATCAAAAGGTTACAGGCATGATTTCTCTGCATTCACTCTCAGTCCCGATAGGGCGGTGAAGTCTCCTAAGGTGCTCACCAGCAAGTGGGAGATCGATCTGACATACACAAGGATGTCATCAGAATTTAGTGAAATTGTATGCATGCCATCCCCCAGTGGGATGCCCCACTCCATGCCCCCTGCACAAATGGCCTCTGCCAGCGGCTCCATAGCTAATGAAAAAAGCAGCGGTGACAGTGGGCATCCCGACCAGGTTCCCAGTCTCACCACGATTTGAGCAGATACATATGGGCCTGTCCACACTCACACCGTCAGCTCCCTATAAAGTAGTCGAATAATGTGAATGAAAGTCCTGTCAAGCCCATCACGGGATAGCGCAGCAAATAAAAAGTCCCATTCCAGGGAGTCGAAGACCTTCTCAAGATCCAATATTAAGTATCCCGAGTAAGGCCATTGGTCTGCCGAGTATGTGCCAACCCTGCAAAAATCGCCTCAGATTTAAGGGGGTATTGTGGCCAGGCACAAATCCATTTTGATCGACTGGTGCCCATGATCCTTTTTGATCATGGGCACCAATCGGTCAGCTAGGACTTTCGCCAGAACCTTATAGTCAGTGCTCAATAGGGCCAACGGCCGTTAGGAGCCCAGATCAGATGGGTCTCTGTCAGGTTTTGGCAGTGACACCAAGCACGCCTCGCGAAGTGACGAGGGGAGAACAGACTCCTCTAGAGCCGCAGCATACAGGGCGTGCAGGCGCAGATGCAGTGCCGTGACATAGGCCTTGTAATATTCGGCAGGCAGTTCATCAGGCCCAGGGGTTTTGCCTGTCGCCAGTGCCATGAAGGCTTCACGAATTTCGTCAAGAGCAATTGGTGCATTCAGTGCTGCGCGTTGTTCAGAAGTGATCTCAGGCACTGAGTCTAAGAAAGTATCCTAGCGCGCCCGGTCATGCTGAACAATAGATTTGTAGAGCGCCGCGCAATGTCGCATCATCTCTGCGTGGATTTCATGTTGTGTGTATAGCATGTGTCCTGTGCTGGCACGTAGGGCATGTATAGGTTGGCGAGTCTGTTGCTGGTGCAATAACCATGCCATGCCAGCATCTGACCTGCCTTGTCTGATGTTGCATGAGCGCGCGCAGAATGTGCTGCGTAATTTAGGCATCTGAGCCTTTCAAATAATACAATGTGTTTGCTGCGTAGATCGTCTGGTTGTTGTGTATCTCCCGTGCTTGTGACCACGCTTGTCTCGTATTGCAAGAGTTTGCGTTCAATCCCGCTGACAGATTCACTCAATTGCTTGCGAATGTTCCATGTAAGCCCTAGACTGCACCCCCTGATCATTACTTTAAAAACATCCCATTCTAGGAGCGTGTTCCCTGTGGAGTCATCGTAAACCTCAAAATATTCTGCAGTCGCAGCCCCTAAAGACGCACGGAATGCCTGGTCCTCTAGCACCGACGGTTGGAGGCGCAAAGTGAGAACAAGCGGCGGGCCTGCATCCCACCTGAGTTGCATGCACTGGGGGCTGTGGTCTGAATGTGTGCGCCCCAGGTAGTCCACCCACCCAACAAGGGGAAGCAGTGTGGGCGATCCCACAATGCGATCCAATCTGACATACAGGTTGTGTACAGGGGAACAGAAGGAGTATGTGCGTGTGTAAGGATTGCGGGTGCGCCATATATTGATCAGGGACCAGTGGGCCAGCCAGGTAGCCAACGCCTGCGCATTATACGCTGATGTGGTGCGTGTTAAGGGTGGGAACAATCGATCCAGCACAACATCGAGCACCGAGTTGAAATCACCACCTATTAGCCAAGGGATCCCACTCCACCAAGCCAGGATGTCAGTCAATTTACATAGGAATGAGGTTTGTTCAGTGTTGGGGGCATAAACGGAGCCAACGATGATACTTTGACCATTTAGTCTGCCCTTTTGTGATCACATATCTGCCCCCTCATTGGTTTCCACCTCTTCTACCACATAGGGAACCCCTGCTTTTACCCATATCAGGACTCCCCTGGCTTGAGAGGAGTAGTTAGTGCTGTACACTTGTCCTCGCCAGTGCAGGCGGTCCACCTCCATCTGTGTTAAGTGTGTTTCTTGTAGGAGTGCTATGTTGGCGGATCTACACTGCAAGTATGAGTATAAGGAGTATCGGTGTGCAGGTGTATGTATACCTCTCACGTTCCAGGTGTGGATGTTCACATGTGCCATGTTGAGGGTTCATTGTTACTTGCGTTGCTCGTGTGATGCGTGATGCTTGGAATCGCTACAGTGAGCAAGTGCAGCCGTGTGGCGGGGGACCTGGTGTCAGCTCATTGCTCCATGGGCCTCAAAAGAAAAACAGGGTGTCTTAACTGTAACTTGCACAACCTCATAAGGGTGGACTCGCAACAGGAGTTCACCCCAACTGTATTGCCCAACCATGGCAACTATCGTATTTGTTGGTGTCTGTCAAGGGGGGGTCATGTGAGATGTGGTGTCAGCTCTGAGTTACCCCAACAGTGTCTTGTGTTAAGTTCTAGGTGTTCCCCATAACTTCAGGCAGTAGTGTGTGATCTGCTGTGTTGGGGCGGTGCTATTCTCTGGGGGTGCTTTGCCTTAACCCACCCGAGGGACAGTCCATTACCCGCATAATATGAGCACTGAGGATAACTAACTTTGAGTCACCCATTACGCTCAATAAAGTCTTTAGGATAACAGTTCAATTGCCTATCATCGTGCGCCCACTCATATTATGTCGTCCGAGGTTGTGGTGTGACAACAGGCAGGGGCTCATCAGACTGCCGAACCCGTGGTGGAGGTGCGGTGGCGGTTGGGGACCGCTGCACCAGTGGTCCGATTGCCGTATTACAAGTACAGTGGTCGGGCCGTTTTGGGACCACCGCAACCGCTAGGGATCTGCACTCCCTGGCTGTGGCGTGGCGGTCTGGGGCAACAATATCCTTGGCGGTGCCACTGCGGCACCACCAAGCATATTCTGAGTTTCCCCACCGCCAGCCTTTTCATGGCGGTGAGTCTGCCACGAAAAGGCTGGCAGTGGGGAAAATAAGGTGGCCATACAGGGCCCCCTGTTTCCCAAGTACACTGGAATGCATGCAGGAGGGCACATTGTGTGCCCCCTGTGTGCATGCACGCCCAGTTCCTGCACAGCATAGACTAAACAGTCCATGCTGTGCAGGAACTTGCTTTGGCATTCCCATTGCATTGCAAATGCCAAAGGACCACCCGACAGACCAGGAGAAAACTCCTAATCTAGCAGGAAGCCAGTGGTTGACTTTGGCGGTGCAGGAGTGGGGCGGTGGCATGCCGCCCCGCTCACGTACCACCAAAGTCATAATTAGCCCCTAAGGGCCTGATTACAACTTTGGCAGTGCAGAAGCGGGCTGCCCCCACACCACCAAAGCTCACCAGTGGCCGCCCGCCAGATTACAAGCATTTTTGTAGTCTGGCGGACGGTCCTTTGGTGTTCCCACAGCAGTGCCTTTCTAAAAGGCACCGCAATGGGAATGTCAAAGGCCGTTCCTGCACGGCATGGACTGTTAAGTCCATGCCATGCAGGAACAGAGGGTGCATGCACACAGGGGGGGGCACATCATGTGCCCCCGCTTCATGTATCCCCTGACCCAGAAGCAAAAGGGGCTCTGTAAGGCCCCCTTTGTTTCCTCCCCACTGCAATTTTTACAGCGGGCTCACCGACGTGAAAAGTGAGGTGGGGAGGAAACCCGTAATATGCTTGCAGTTGCTGCAGCAGCACTGCCAAGCATGTTGCAGCCTCAGGACCACCGCACCACCGCTGGGGATGGTGGATACCCGGCAATTGCCGTGGTCCCCTCATGGTTCAACTGCTGCACTCGTAATGTGGCGGTTGGACCACTGGTGCGGTGGTCCACGATCGCCACCGCACCTCTACCACGGGTTCGGTGATCCCACGGACTGCCAAACTTGTAATCAGGCCCTAAGTAATGCATATCAAACCCACCCCTTCAACATTCTTTTTGTACTCTGATCTGAAGAAGGAAAAAAGAATGGGTCTATAAATTATCATTTAGTAGGTTCTGCCAAAAATTGGAAGGCAATTATTGCATTCTGTAAATATCTAATAAGGGGTTTTCACACCAACCTGAAATTATTTTTCTGTTGTGCTGAAATGTATTGCTTGGGGTTGCTCGGTGGAATGTGGTTTTGGATACTTATGGAGTGGTTTAGAGATCACGGAGCAGGAGCTGACTTAGAAATTCCTTGCTCCATTTAGAAGTGAGAGTTTGGTTTCCACCAGTGGAGCTTTCACCAGCTCTGCTGGCAAAAACCCTTGAACCGGCAGCCCTTATGCCACTAGGCATCTGGGTTACAGTGATGGTAGCCTTGCTGTCTTTAGCCACTAATCTTCCCTGCTGGGCTCGCCATATGAAGCAGGATGGACCTAGGCAGGGATCAGGGAGAAACCTCCCTCTGTGCCAGTCATTGAATATTTTGTTTCCTCAAGAAAACCCCCACTTTGGGAGAAATCATATAGCCAGTGTGTCATGGGCCCTAGTGCAAGGAAGGAAATGGGCCGCCTGGCTGCTGTTTGATTTATCAAATATAGCAACAACTAATTTTCAGTGAGCCACTCAGGCCACTGGGCCCCTGTGTCAGTACACCTGTTGCACCAATGGAGGCTACACCCTCACTTGGGTATTTGTATAAGAAAAACAAAAAGAATGCTGAGCAAGCCATAAAAAACTAGCGCACACTTGGAATTAAGCAGTGTTTAGAGCCACTTGCTGCGCCATTTGATGCATTGTAGTCACAAAAATCCCCTTCAGATGGGCAGTTGTAGGAAGCTGGCTCTTTATATAGTATACTACAAAGAGGTATGCTATGTATAGAGTCCAGGTATCCCTTATGAGTGGACAGGGGCTTGCTCTAGCAAACCCAAGGTGCTCTATCTAGGTTAGTGTGGACGAGCAGCCGTAGGCTTATCAGAGAGGAGTGTAAGACACTTGTTGCACACACAGAGTGAATAACTGATGCACACACTCAAAAAGAAGATCCATATCAATTTAGAAAAATAACAGGTATTTTTATATATATTTTGAAACCAAGAACTTCATAAAGAAGTAAGTACTTTTTTAGAATAGTCTTTTTACAGTATAGCAATTTTAATCAACAGTGCGTTTTTATGTGTAATGCTTACCTATGGTAAAAGAACATTCACTGCATACATATACTTGCAATACTTTTCCGTGGGACCCCTTTTGGTCGTGAGGTGGTAGAGGGACAAGGGCCTAAGTTCCGTCAGCAGATCGGTCTTATCTGCCCTGGTGAATCCCGGTGCAGAGGTGCTGGATGGGTAGGTAGCCGTGTGCACTATGCAGTAGAAAGGAGGGGTACACTTGGTAATAGGTTGCACAGGAGGATTTGGGGACAAGTCCAGGAGCTCCCCTAATGGGGGGCTCTTGTCCTGGGAGCACAGGGGAACAGTCTGTTTCCTTAGGCCCATGCCAGGTGGCTCAGGTGGAAAGGTTTGGGGTCTCTGGCCTCAGTGTACAGGAGTCTCTCCTCCCAGTAAGCTCTGTGGGAGCCACTGACATCTCCCTTTTCCTGGTCAGCAGCTTGCTGTCTCGGGTTCTCAAGAGTGGTAAAGGTCCTCTGTCCCTGGCACAGCACTTCCCTAGAGGGCCCCCCTGGGCCTAGGAGCTCTGCCGTGTAAGGCCCAAGTTCCTGGGGCTCAGTTCCCTCTGGGGCTGACAGGTCCTCTCCCTGTGGAGAGGGTACCTGAGCTTGTGGCTGTTCATAAGTTGGTTTCCCAGACTTCTTACTTTTTCTCTTAGAGGATTGGGCCATTATCCAAGGCTCCAATTCCTCTTTGTCACCCTGGGCTTTGCTTTGTGCTCTGGTTTTTACACACACCCATTCAGATATTCCCAGCATGGCTGCATGGGACTTCAGCTGTACCTCGGCCCAAGCTGAGGATTTCAGATCATTTCCTAACAGACAGGCTACTGGAATTGCAGAGGATATGACCACCTTCTTTTGGCCACTAACCCCTACCCATTCTAAGGACACCATTGCCATGGGATGGACCTTAGTTTGGTTGTCAGCATTGATGAATGGATAGATTTCTCCAGTCAAGTATTGCTCTGGGGATATACATTTTTCAGTCACCATGGGGACACTTGCACCTGCACCTCTCAGTGCTTCCACTCTAACCCCATTAATATTTTGCTGTTGTCTGTATTTCTCTAGGTTACTGGGCCAGACAGCCAGGGCAGCTACATCCACCCCACCCTCTGAGACTAAAGTGGCTTCAGTCTGTTCCCTGGCATGGTCAGGAGACACCAAGGATCCCATATGGAGACTTACCACTGCAGTAGGAACAACAGGTGCACTAGGGAGAGCCTTTTTGGAACAGTTAGGGTCTTCAGTTCGGTGCCCATTGGCCTTACAGTGAAAGTACAAAGCCTTCTTGGGATCCCAGTTTTTACCCTGGTACCCTACCTTGGATTGTGTATTGTCTCTTGGCCCACCCTCCTGAACAGGTTTTTGGGGGTCTTTAGAGGACTCTTTGTTTTTATCTTTAGACTTCCCACTCTCTTTCCCTTGGGGGGGATTAGAAACCCCTTTCTTTTGGTCACCCCCTCTATGAAACTGTTTGGACACCCTAGTCTTAACACAATGGTCAACCTTCTTTCCCAATTTTCGGGGAGAGATTGATCCTATGTCTACCAAGTACTGATGCAATTTTTTGGAAACACAGTTACTTAACAGATGCTCTTTTATAATTAAATTATAAAGCCCATCATAGTCTTGCACCTGGTTACCTTTCAACCAGCCAAATAGTGTTTTGACTGAGAAGTTTCAAGATTTTGTGAGTCTCCCTGAACTTACTCCTCAGTGGTGAGTCCAAAGCCCTCAATCAGGATATTCTTCATGAGGTCATAGGTAGGCCTGGGCAGAGTAGGCCTGGGCGGAGTTCGCAGAGTTCCGCTATGTGAACTCCGCTATGTGACCAAAAAACTCTGCTGTGCTATGTGGAGTTCCGCAAGCGGCGGGCTGCGTCACATCACGCCGTTTTCACTGATGTTTAGCGCAGGGTGTTTGTCCTCAAATTGAATCACACGCAGCCCAAGGGGGCGCTTCTTCTTTCTGCTGCTCGAGTAGATGTTCTACTACTAGAGCGGCACCTTCCTCAAAGTGAACGGAAGGTTTCTCAACACGAGTGGTTGCCACCATCCGCGACCGCTCGCCTTGAGATATCTTGCTGGGAGGTGGTCTGGAGTAAGATTTTCCATGCTCATGCTCGCCAGCTTTACATTTGTGAGCACGAGCAAGGAAAAAACTCTGCTCCGCTCTGCAGAGGTTTTCAGAACTCCGTGCACTAGGCTGAGCACAGAGGGGGAAAAACTCTGCAAACTCTACGAGCGGAGCAGAATTTCACCCCCAGGCCCAGTCATAGGACTCAACATATGCCTCATTAAGTATCAGGAGTCTATCCCTGCACTTGCCTGAGAACAGCTCCCAGAGTAGAGAGCCCCAATACTTTTGATTGAGCTTTCTCATTTTACAAGCCCTCTCAAAGGCTGTAAACCATTTGGTGATATCTTCACCATCTATATATTTGGGGACAATCCCAATGGGGATTTTAGGGTCAAAGGTTTCCTCCCTGTCCCTATTTATTAGTTTGCTGCCACCATTCATGGGTGCTAGATCCATCTCAGCCCTTTCCCTTTCTATGGCCAGTATCCTGTCCTCCAACGCTAGTCTTTCAAGAAGAATGTCATCCTCAATGAGTTGTTCATCGAACCCTGAGTTTGCTGATCTATTCTCAGTAGAAGAAGGCACTCCGGGTACAGTTTCATGGTTGTTGAGTACAGGGACCACAACCTCTCTTTCTAGGGGAGGAGCTTCAAGCTCATCCTCACTCTCACCATCTCCACCCTGATCCTCAGGGGGAGTGGTGTCATCCCTTGGACGGACCAACTCATACTTCTGAAGCATTGCAGTGGTAGGGTGTGAGCCAGTTCTAATTTTAAAATTCTTACAGAGGGCTCTTAATTGCTGGTAGCTAAGCAGCAGGTAAGGGGCCAGGTTGAGTTCCTGAGCCACAATCCCTAGAGAGCTCATTGTTTACCAAAGTTGGGACCTTTCTAGAAAAACTACAGAAATTCAAAAAATGACTTTTAGGCCTAACTATTAGTATGCTTTTAAATTCGAAACAGTTTGGACTGGGGGACTTAACACAAGGCCCTAACAGTTATTTTTAAACAATTTTTTTTTTTTTTTAATTTGACCAAAAATAATTTTGTTACCTAAAGACAATTCTGGATTCCTTACTGGAATCACTTATTAACAGAGTGGTCCAGCAAATGTCAAGTCTTGTATCTCATCGCTGCACCACCAATGTAGGAAGCTGGCTTGTTATACAGTATGCCAAAAAGAGGTATGCTGTAATAAAGAGTCCAGATATCCCTTATAAGTGGATAGGGGCTTGCTCTAGCAATCCCAAGGTGCTCTATCTAGGGTAGTGTGTGCGAGCAGCCTTAGGCTTATCAGAGAGGAGTGTAAGACACTTGTTGCACACACAGAGTCAATAATGATGCATACACTCAAAAGGAGATAATTTAGAAAAATAACAGGTATTTTTATACATATTTTGAAAGCAAGAACTTTCGTAAAGAGGTAAGTACTTTTTAGAGTAGACTTTATACAGATTTAGCAATGTTAACCAACAGTGCGTTGTTACGCGTAATGCTTTCCTTTGGGAGAAAGAACATTCACTGTATACATACACCTGCAATACTTTTCCGTGGGACCCATTTTGGTTGTGAGGTGGTAGAGGGACAAGGACCAAAGTTCCACCAGCAGATTGCTCTTATTTGCTCTGGTGAGTACGGCTGCAGAGGGGCTGGATGGGTTGGTAGCCTTGCGCATTACACGGTAAAAAGGAGGGGGGCACTTGGAAATAGGTTGCAAAGGGGGACTTGGGGACAAGTCCGGAAGCTCCCAACGGAGATTTTAGGGTTGTGAGGGTCCTGGGAGCATGGGGGAGCAGTCATTTTCCTTAGGTCCGGGCCAGGCAGTTTGGGTGCAGAGCGTTTGCGGTCGGCTGGCATAATGGCGCTCACTGTGGTCGGTTGGGACCTGAAAGGGGGACAAAAACAGGGCAGCCGGGCCATTCTCAGTGCTGGCCTCTGTGGTGCTGATGGCCCTTGTTGGCTGGTCGTCGGTAATGTCTTTGGATTCCGGACTCAACTTTCAACAAGCTTTGGTCGCAGCAAGAGGACCAGTACCCCAGATATTGGTGCAAGAAGGCTCATGGAGGTCATGGGGTCTTCAGACTTAGCAGGAAGATGGATCTGACCTCCTTGAGTGTTCTGACCCTCTCCTGGGTGGCTACTGCTCTTAGTACCCGGTGGACAGCAGCTTCTTTAAGCTGGACATCGCTGTCGGGGCCTGCAGGCTGCAGGGGAGTAGCTTCTCGACTTCAAGGAGATGCTGGCTGCTTGGGGAAGTGCTGGCAACCCTCCAGGGCTTGTGGAGGATGCACAGCTGCAGGACAAGTTGGGTCTTTGCAATTGTCGAGATTCTGTGCGGCAGGAAGGGTTTGTCGCCAAAAGTCCACAGCAGTCTTCAGTTCTTGTGGGAATCGGCTCTTCAGTGCCCTCTTCTTCTTTATAGTCAGTCGTAACTGAAGTTCTGGATTCAGGGGGCCACCTAATTACTACATTTAGGGGCGTTAGGACGGTGAAGAGTAGTTGCCAAAGGGCTACCTACCTTTGGGGTCACTATGCCCTCTATATAACCACTACGTGTGGGAAATGGGCATAACCCTGTCCCAGTTTCCTGAATTCTGCCATCACCAAGATGGCAGAATTTTCCTTGATTGGGGCACATCAGGTAGCTCACCTTAGGGGTGGGTCTGACCTGGGTGTGGTCCACGCCTACTTGCATACTAACTTCAAAACTGTCCTGGTGCCAAATGGGCCTCATGGCAGGGGGTCACATATCCCAGGTCTGGGGGGATGCCGGGGTCACATATCAAAGGCAGTAGAAGCCTTTGAAGCATCCTGCCTTGGTATGCTGATTGCTAGTCATCCTGTTTGGAGGAGGTGTAAACATATCCTGCCAGAGCAGGCATTGTTCCTGACCTCTGTGAGCAGGCCTCTCACCTCCCCGGGGGTCAGAAGCGTGTCTGTGGTGGCTGGCTGGACTGTACCAGTCAGCCAGCAAAATTAGTGTACTAGTAGGTTTCAGGGGGTACCTCTAAGGTACCCTCTGGGTGCTGTATTAAAATCCATCACTGGGATCAGTGTAGATTTATTAATATGAAATGTTTGATACTAAACATCCTGGGTTTCCAGTGTCCAGTGCATGTACTTAAGATGGCTTCCCTGTCTACTTGCAATGTTTAGGAATCGACTTAGACATCACAGGAGCATAACTGCTCATGCAGATATATCCACACGGATAATATAATGCACCCTGCCTTAGGGCTGTAAGGCCTGCTGTTGGGGTGACTTACACATATTGCCTGCAGTGTCTACAGGCATGGTACACAGGAGGTGTACCATGCCTGCAGACACTTTGCATGTGTTTTTACTTTTGTCTGCACAATGTCACGCAGCCTGCAATGGCAGTTTGCATGAGTGTGGTGAGGGGTCCCCTAGGGTGGACAATACAAGCTGCAGCTTTTAGGGACCCTCTTTAGTACCCATGCCCTAATACCAGGGGTACAAACTACTAGCTCTTAATAAACCACCCGCACCTCCCCTGGGCCATTACTGAAATTTCTCCATTGGCTTCCAATCCGCCAGAGAATTAAGTTTAAGCTCTGCTGTTTCGCCCATGCAGCTCTTTATGGTACAAGCCCAAGCTATATGGCGGATAAGTTCAAAGTGTACTGCCCGAACCGCTGTCTCAGATCAGAAGGCAAAGGGTTGCTGGTGGTCCCTCGTTTTAAGAAAATACGATCTGGAGGCAAGACTGTTGCCTATTTGGCTCCAAAATACTGGAATTCTTTGCCAGAGGATTTACGTAAATGTCCTAGTCTTGTTCGCTTCAGGAAACTCCTGAAGACGGAATTATTCAAGGCTTGAGTTATGGGAGTCTGTGCCTGTCTGACTTGTTTTCTATGTTAGCGCGGAGATACCCCTTCGGGGGTGATTCCTGCGCTCTATAAATTCCTTACATACATACATACATACATAGGGACTTACAGGGGTGCTAAAGGTACTGCCAATTGGGGAACAATTGTCCAGTTTTAGAAAAGAGATCCTGCACTAGGGACCTGTTTAGCAGGAACCCAGTGCACTTCTGTCAAAATTGCATCAGTTACCAAAAATAAAGTGGGGGTGACCATGTCACCTCCCAAAGGAGCAGAGGTGAAGGCCTCAGCTGACCCGGTGAGCTGGGCAGGCTGACCCCAAACTGAAATCAAACCCTTAGAGAGTTTTGTTTTTCCAATTGTCTATCAAGAAATCTAAAGAATAGTGTAATGCCCAATTTATGTTTCACATTTATTAAAGATGAGGTTACTCCTTACTGGATCTGCTACCAGTCTCTCATTTCCTATGGGTGTAATTGGGAGTCAAACCAAGTCCAACCCACTCAATTACAGCCTTGGACCTGATGCACAAAAACTTTGATTTGTAAACGCAGTGCAACTTACTTTGCAAAGCCAAAAAGTGCATTGATACATGGCATTATGAATCACAATGCAGCATTGAGAACCATTGTGGGTCATAAGGTAAATGGGGCTGCCAATGGGCATTCCTACCACCTTGTAATTTGCATGCTGAGGACAGGCAGTAGCTATTCGTAAAGCGAAAGCCTACTTTGACAGCTTCTTCTCAGCTTGTGCAGGCAGGAGACATAGGGAGTTCCAAGGACCAATGCATGCACTCCCTGATTTTGCATTTTCTTTGTGTCACTGCTTGTGACATGGTGACACCTATCCCTGCAAGGGACAAGGGCGCAATGCAGATATGTTATGTTATGTTGTTATCAGTGTATTTGTAGCACACTAATCACCCGTGTGGGTATTTTAGGCACTCTGTAGCAGGTGCTCGAGGACAGGCCCGGGCGCTTACTCGAAAAGCCAGATCTTCTGTGCAGTGTGTGCTAGTGAGAGGCAGGTAGAGCGAAGGTGTATGGAAGATCAGTGGAAGTGAATGAGGATGTTCAGGTGGGCAGGGACAGCATTGTGGAGAGCTTTGTGATTGTGGACGAGGATTTTAAAGTGTGTGTGCTTGTGTATTAGGGCTCAGTGGAGTTCCCTATGGTATAGTGTGATGTGGGCTCGGCGTGAGAGGCTGAGGACTAGTATGGTGCTGCATTTTGGATGGTCTGCAGTCTTCTTGTGAGCTAGTTGGCCATCCCTGTGAACTGGGTGTTTCCATAGTTTAGTCTGCTGGCAATGAGGGCTTGGCTGAAAAATTTTCGGGTGTTGTCTGGTAGCTACTTGAAGGTTTTCTTCAGCTTTCTTAGGGTGTTGAAGCAGGCCAAGACCATTGCGTTGACTTGGGCAGTCATGTCCAATTTGCTGTCTATGATGATTCCAAGGTTTCTTACTTGAGAGCAGGGCGTGAGGGTGGGTCGAAGGTCTGTGGGCCACCAGGTGAAATCCCATGTGTGGCGTTCTTCCTAAAGACTACCACCTCAATCTTTTGTGAGGTCAATTTGAGGCAATTGGATTTCATCCAGGTGGGCACTTCTGTCATGCATGTAGTGAACTTGTTCCTGGTGTTGGGTGTTTTGTCCGAGAGGGTCAGTATGAGTTGTGTGCCATTTGCATAAGAGACAATGCTTATGCTGTGAGCTCATGTAGATATTGAAGAAGGTTGGGCTGAGCAAGAAGCCCTATGGGACTCTGCAAATAAGATTCATGCTTCAGAGGTGTAGGGGGCATGTTGATGGTTTGGGTTCTTCCAGTGAGGCAGAAGCAGATCCATTTAAGGGCAAGTCCCTGGATGCCAGCTCCTTGCTTTATTGCAAATGTGAATGCTTGTGAAGGTCTGTTCTCCCATGTACACTCTCACATTAATTGCAACTTTTCACAAGGAGTCACAGTCTGATTTCTGCCTCATTTAAGTTCAGAAAGAAGGCAGATTAAAACTTTTCATCTGAACAGAACCAGTTCAGTCTTTCTCTTCAGTCAACAGCTGCCTCGTTGGGGGTGAGGGGATGCGGCTAACCACCCACGGAAGATTGCGGCGTCCCTGTGAAGCTCTGTGGGCTGGCACACACAAAAGGGATACAAAGGTGGCTTTCCTCATTGGCACTGCTATTCAGCATCGCCTCAATACCCATGAGGTGATGCTGTACCTGTAACTTCTTCTTCTTAACCAAGGAAGTGCGTCTTCAACGCTACCGGCGGAGAGCCTCTTTTCCTCAGAGGTGCCCCCCATTTTGAATGAATCGGAGCGGCGTCATGGGTGCCGAAGCGGCAGAGCACTCGATGATGAAGACTCCTTAAATACATTTGCGGTATTTTTCTATGCTTGGAGGATGCATTGAGGGATGTTTCAGCTTGTTTTTCCTCTCTTATTCAGGCAAGTGTGGCTTCTTCCTCTCACTGAAGATTCTGCCATGATTAACACTACTCTCTCCTACTAATGTGCTCATGTTACTGACTTTCATCTGCTACATGAAGCCCTATTGGTCTGTGGCCTATGAGCACCCCCTGCTGCTTGTTCACTGCCTGGTATTCCACCTGTGACTGCCTCCTCTTGTTTCTCACCTATATTGTAGCCAAGAGTCGATTTCTTCTTTTAATGGAAATTTTGCCTCGACTCTTCATTTAAAGAATGTACATTTTTCAATAACTTACTTCCGCTGCACGACTTATTTCATCGGTATGCCTTGGTTTTTCCTTCTTCTAGGAGTGATGTCTTCATAATTCCATCTCTGCCCTTCCTCTGCAAGGGTCCACAAGCAGCAACTTTTTACTTATAACTTGCTACTCCTCTGTATATCTTCCCTAACCACCTTTGTACATGGGCAAACTTACAAGACTTAAACAGCCTTTAAAGAATTCGCTGAAGTATTTTAAACACAATGGCATATTATAATGGAGGAACCCTGTTCTTCTTCACACAGAGGTAATTCCTCTGCCTTGTCCTCCGCTTCTACTTAAATTCCTACACAACTAAATTCAAACAAGACTTCAACCAAATGACTTTAAAAAGATCTGCCATCTCCTACAAAACCTTCTCCCATTGCTTCAATGGATGTTCTGTTGGAGGAGATTATTGCCTTTCGCCCTTATCTGGAAGAGGCAAATGCTAAATTACAACCTCTCGGTAAACGGTGGTCGCAGATGGAGGAAAAGATGTCTGCAGCGGAACAACAATTCACAACTCTCAATGAAACCTCCCTCATAGTGAAATCTCTCCAATCACATGTCCTCACCCTACAGAAGCATGTCTAGGAGCTTGAAAACTGGAACAGAAGGAATAACCTATGAATTTACAGTCTCCTGGAGGTGACGGAGGGGACAAACCCTATCACATTCTTTAAATCATTTCTTCCTAAGCTACTTAACCTACTAGATGGGCCATCACTTAACTTTCAATGAGCGCACAGGCAGGGCCACCCCTCTACAACAGCCTCTACTTCAAAAAATCCTAGAGGAGTTATTCTCTTTTTCTAAGACTAAAGAAGGCTAATCCAGGTCATCTCTGCTGCCAAACAAATGAAACACATTTCATGGTCAGGTCATGATTTTACTTTTCTCAGGACTGTGCCAAGAGTACTGCAGATAGAGGAAAAGTATTCTTAAGTATGTGACCAACACTTCGATCTATTAGCGCTCATTTTGGGCTGTTTCAATGTTTCACTCATGACACTTCAAAGTCACTTACAAGAATAAGACAGCAACATATGAGGACCCCATTTGACTGAAGGCTTTTCATCGATTCATGTAGAACGGAAACTATGGACATATCCATATCTACTAAATCTTATCATTATGTTTATATTAACATGTCTCATTTATGGCATTGACAGTTTTGTGTTTTAATTATCTTTTCAGATGTTGTTATGATAATACCCAGTTGTTATTCATGAGCATAGATAGTTCACCTGTATAATACCCCAAGCGTCAATTCATTCTTATGTCTTCTTCCCACAGGTGAAGTCTGCCTACGTGTCCTTGTGCTTGTCTCCCGATCCATATCCTAAAACCCTTAGTGTACCTTGTTTTTCCCCTGAGGACTGGACGTGCTGTCTTATCTAAGTGGTCTCCCACCCACCCTCATCACAGTATACCTAGGTATGTCTCCCTTCCTTTTTTTGTGTTATTTTCATGTCTACTTTTTTCCCTTCCTCCATTCGACATAATCCCTTCTTCCTTTTAAATTTTCCTTTCTAAAACTGCATCTCACTTTTCTTCCCTTATTTCTCCCAACTTCTTCCAACTATTATTGCGCTGCTTTTTCTTCACAATGTTCTTCTGCCCTCTTGCATGGGTATCATCTTTCTCTGTCTGATTTTATCTTTCTTATTGTTCTTTTTCGATGGTTTTAAAATTTTTATCCTGGAATGTAAGAGGTTTATATTCCCCAATTAAGCGAAAGAGAGTCCTGATACATCTATCAAAACTTGGTGCACATATTGTTTTTTTGCAAGAATCTCATCTTACGGAGAGTGAATCTTTGAAATTAAAGAGGGGATGGGTGGGTGAAGTATTCTTCTCACCAGGAACCGATAAAAATAATGGTGTTGTAATCCTTTGTCACAAATGTCTCTATATCCAATACATATCACAGGAAAAATGATGTTAATGGTCAATGGATATTGCTTAAACTATTGATTGATAAAGTACCAACTGCTTTAGTTAATGTATATGGACCCACTGCTCCAGACTTTCAATTCTGGTCTAGCATCACTCAAAAACTCTTACAACATCCAGATGACAATTTGCAGGAGGTTGTAATCAACTTGTTGATTAATTTTTTATAGACATTCTACATCACAAACAAACCACAAAAAGCATTTCTCCACACCCTTAAACAATGCAATCGAACAGATGCTTGGAGGTTGAGTAATCCCACATTATGTGAATACTCATATTTTTCTCCGGTACATCACACAAAATCACGGCTTGATTATATCTTTTTTTCCCATAATTTAACCCAGACCTTACATTCCGCAGACATGTGTTCTATTTTGATATCTGATCATGCCCCGGTATCTATACAATTGGATATTTTACCCAAAGTGGTGGAGATTTAATAATTGACTGTTATTAGATTCCTCATTCACCTCCTCAGTTACCTCTTTCTTTCATGAATACTTTCATTTTAATCACACGACAACATAGCCTTCCATACTATTGGGATACATTTAAGACTTCAGCTCGTGACTTTATAATCAATTTTGTATCCAAAAAACAGAAACTCTCTCAAAATCAATCCAAGCAAATTTTTGAAGACATTAAATGGTTAGAACATTCATACTACACCTCTGCAACACACCATTCTTTGCAACAACTTATTAAGCCAAACTCCACCGTAATAAGTTATCGAATGACACCACGTCATCTTATCTTCTAAAATCTAGCGCCAAATTTAACAGTGGCCAAAATCAATCTGGGAAGCTGCTAGCGAATTATCTCAAAATTAAGCAGCACAAACTACAAATTGAATCAATTGCAGATGATACCAACACTTCCCATCATAAAGATTCAGAAATCCTAAATAAATGTAAACACTTTTGCAAAAATCTATACACACCAGAATATTCTCCATCTGACTCTGAAATTCTGCACTATCTATCGGCTCTACAGATACTTCTTCGTCCACAGTTAGATTCTTCTACCTTAGAATCAGATATCACGCAAACAGATTCATACTGCATTACTTACACTAAAAAAAGATACGGTCCAAGGCCGGATGGTTTCACAGCTGAATGTTATACACCTTTTTCCAAACTACTTCTCCCCAAATTACGTACCCTTATTCAGTCCTTCACCCATTCTTCTACATCATCGGGCTCCTTTCTAGATGCCCTTATCTGTCTTATTCCAAAGGAGTGAAAAGAACCACAATATTGTAAAAAGTTATAGATTATATCTCTTGTCAATATAGACTACAAAATTATTTCAAAGGCATAGCCCTACGATTAGAACCCTTTCTTCCTAATCATTTAGGAAACAAACAATCAGGTTTTGTGAAAGGAAGCTACATTTCAGATAATACTCGACTGCTCTTTGATATTCTTTCAAAATCTGCAGGTATCACTGAACCCTTAGCAGCCATTGCCTTTGATGCTGAAAAGGCTTTTGATCCTGTAAATTGGAAGTTCCTAGTTCATACCCTAAAATTGGTTAAGTTTTGGCCCCAAAATAACTACCCTCATCTTCGTTCTTTATACCTCCCCTCGAGCGGCCATCTACGTAAATGGGTTGACTTCCCCCTATTTTACTTTGAGCAGAGGAGTTTGTCAGGGTTGCCCTCTTTCCCCTTTCCTTTTTAATTTAGCCTTGGAACCATTCTTAGCTCGGCTCAGGCAGAACGCAGATATACATGGCTTTACGTATAACACTCAGTAAATTAAGCTGGCTGCGTATGCTGATGATATTTGACTATTTATGTCATCACCTCAATCCTTGATCCCTGCTTTCTCATCTGAGGTAGCATCTTATGCCGTTGTATGTGGGTATAAACTAAACATTGAGAAATGTGAAATATTACCTCTAAATAAATTCACTTTTAAGCATGATTTCTTACCCTCTAATTTCAATTGTAAACCTCAACAAATTAAGTATGTTGGTCTTCAATTCACCTCATACCTTAAAACATTCATCTCCATAAATATTGATAATTGTATCAATAAAATAACCTCATTAACTTATCGCTGCCATCCCTTATATCTTTCATGGTGGGGTCGTCTTGACACGATCAAAATGATGTTGGTACCCAATATTTTCTGTATCATTTCTAATATTCCATTACATATCCCTCTTAAGTTCTACACAAAAATCTATTCCATATTTAACTCTTTTCTATGGGGTAAGAAACGTCCTTGTATGTCGTTACTAAAACTGAAACGGCCCAAAAATGAAGGCGGGGTAAATTTCCCTGACTTCTCAAAATATCATAAGGCATTTCTATTGAGTCATTCTACACATTGGATCTCATCCTTGATGGAATATTGCCCATTATGAGTTGATTTAGAGCGCAACTTCTTATCACCCTTCTCCTTTCAAGAATACCTAACATTTACACGTAAACCTCAAAAGCTTTCCACCACAATTTTTAAAAACACCTGTAGGTTACTAGATACTGTAAATGTCACACACCCCTAAAGACCGCCACCCTTTTATCCATCCCACCATTTGACATAATCAATTTATTCAACTAACCAATAGCCCTATATATTGGAAATCCTGGAAGAAGAGGGGGTTAATATAGGTCAATCAACTACTACATCAGGAATCCCCTATCTCTTTTTTTACAAGCTCAGGCACTTTTTGGATTTCCTTCCTCATTTCAACGTAAGTTGCAACTTTTACAGAATACTATCCTTAAAGCATACAACACCATTAAATCCGGCTTCATTTCTATTCCGGTCTCGAAAAATCCTCTCAATGCTCTTCTTCACACAAACCTAAAAGTCTCCACCATTTATTCATACTTACAATGTATTTCTACTAATAGAACTAAAACAGATACTAAATGATCATAGGAACACGACTTAACCGTCACTTGGTCCATCTCCATATGGAAACAGATTTGGATCAAAATCAGACAATCCTCCCGAGCAGCAAACACTATTTTACATATATAGTAGACTACTTCTCACCCCAGTGTCCTTGCATAGAATCAATTCAGATATTTCAGACTCTTGCTACAAATGTTTAGCACAGCATGCTGACCTAAAACATTTTACTTTTCATGTGCCCCTTCTGTTTCTACTTTTCAGTCACAAGTTTGGAAACAAATTAACTATATCTTTAAATCTAATGTGCCTTTCTCCATTCCTAATTTATTTCTGATGATTAGGCAGATGTAGCATTGAATGTTAAAATATTAGACTTGCTATTGGTGGTTGCTTTCCAGCAAATCTGAAAATTCTACTCAACTATCATTTAGAGCATGGTGGTATGCAGTTTTCCATCACCATTGACTAAACACAACATATATGCACCCTCTGTCTCTTGTCTTAAGCGAATGGCCTTATGGAGTCCAGTTACATCTTTTCTTAACAAATCTGCCAAAGCATCAGATGCTCCTTCGCCCAATATACAAGAGGTTCTTCAACCTCCATGACTTTCCACGTTTGATGATATTAGTTTTTTGTATAATATATTTTACTCTGTATACATTATTACTTCTTTTATGTACTCTCATCAGACTATAATTCGCAGGACCCATATACGCCCACTCCTCTCCTTCCCCCCTTCCCATTATGTATTTGTACTGACTTTTTATAGTCGATATTAATCCATGCTTAGTATTGAATATTTATTTACTGTATCTCATTTACGATAATAAGCATCTACTTTTTTTAAACTTAACTGCTGTCTTGTAGCCCAAATCTAGCTTAAAAGAATGCATAAGGACTTAAAAAGGGTTTTATGTCAGAGTAGTGCAGATCATGGTGTACAGGCATTCAGTCCATAGTCTTCGTGCAAGTCTGACGGCACATAAGCAAAGATAGCATTTCCTCATCCCACCAATTCCTACTTACTCCTCTTCCTGGCCATTTGTTTGGGGCTTCCTGGGAGATTGGAAAGTACAAGACCCACCATCACGGGCTCCAGGATACTTGCATGGATGTTTGACTCCCATTTTATCTTGTTTCTACCTCCTGTTCCTCCTCACTGCTCACTGATCACTGCAACTCATGTTTGTACTTTCCTTATTGTCTTCTTTGTCAAACTTGGTAATAGTGTGTTGGGAGTCCAAAAGACATTAAGATAGACTTAGGATGACCTTTTGTCCGGGTTCCCCGGACAGTCCCAGATTTCAGAGGACTGTCCCAGTGTCCCAACACTTTTCTCAATTTTGAATACATGCATCGTTTTTTGGGACAAACATCAGGTCATCCTGCAAAGCTGAACTGAAACATATGCTCTCATTTCCACAGGCGCCTCTAAAGTCTGAAACAATTTAAGCTATTCATCTTTCTTCAGCCAGGGTAGGAGAAGGTCAGCTGCATGCTCCCCTCAAAGGGGAAACAGAAGTAGGGCGGGCACGGGGATTGGAGGTTCTGCCATAGCTAATGTTATGTAAATGTAGCCATATAAGTGAAGAGTTAGAAAGAGCAAGTGTTCGAACGGCTCTCAGAGGTTGAAAGTCCCTGCCACTTGTTTGCCTCTGCCTATGTATAATATACCTTGATCATTGTCAGCCTTTAGTCCTACCTATGTGTGGCGTGTCCCTTCTTTAATTCTCAAATTCTGGTCACCCTAAATAGACAAGAAAAGCTGGGGCAGGGCAGCACAAATCATAATATACATAAGAGGCGCACCTCAGTTCCATCCTAAGTTTCCTTTAACCACCGGGAACTGGTTCTCAATTTGATGCAGCAAACAACCCCGGCGCTAAACCGCTGCATACAGTGATGTTGAATGCCAGTGCCTACTCCTCTTCATCTCATTTGATGCTTTCTGGATGAAGCTGTATTTGCTAAAATGCTAAATCAAACATAGAGGCGTGTGTATGCACATCTCTCTGGGGACATTTGAGGTTGGTGTGCAGCTGCCAGACAAGGAGAATCATGCTACCTGTCAGAAGCCACCTTGTGTTTCACATTACACTGTCAACTAGTATTCATTAATTTATGTCTTACAGCTCTGAATTTAAAAAAACACTAGCGAAGGCAAAAATTCACAAACGGCAGTGTTCCTCTCGTGCACATTTCTTTTTATTTGCTGAAGTCTAAAGACTTAAATGGCAGATGGGACCCGGATTGACTCCAGAGAGGTACGTGCACGATATTTAACTTGGAGCTCAGACAGCTCCATTCACCCCTTCCAACAGCACACCTGCCACTGCTAACGTACAGCACGCTGTGTTGTGCTCGGCGCTCAGAGGAATGTTCTCCCTCAGTCTCAAGGGATGTAGAGGCCTGAAACGAAATGTATTAGAAATAAAAACAACATCGCCTCGATGTTCCATGCACTTGTTTTGAAGGGTACAAATTGTCCCACGGGGGGTAAGAAGCACCGGACAACTTCTTGGTGACATTTGCAATGTGAGGCTTGTGCATGTTTGTAAGTCTACTTTTATCGTTTAGCCCGGTGTTGGCCAAACTTTTTAGAACCACGATCCAATTTTTAGAACACACTTCCACGACCCACTGACTAAAGTAAAGTGAGTTGGATTATGCCAACTCGCTTTACTGGGCACTGCCTGCCTACCTTCTAAAGAGATTGCAGCGAGTGCAGAATGATGCTGCACGACTCTCGCTGCGTCTCCCCAGGAGAGCTCACAAGCCGCCAGCTTTGACACATCTACACTGGTTGCCTGTGAAAGAGCGAGTAAGGTTCAAAAGCAGGGCCGGACTGGCCGTTGCGGGCACCGGGTATTTCCCCGGTGGGCAGCTAGGGTGGGGGCCGGTTTTGTTACCGGGGGCGGCAGTATCGACCCCTGAAACAAAATCGGCCGAAACCGGCCGTTGCAAACAGCTCGGCCGCACCCCTCCTCCACCACAGGGGGGCCGGCCGAGCAGTTTGCCAGGGCCGGTTTTGGTTCCCAGTCCGGCCCTGGTCAAAGGCCTAGTTCTAAGGCATAGAGCTTTCAATCGCAAAGGCCCTCGGTATCTGTTCAACAGATTTATCCGGTATCAGGGGCGTGACACTAGCCCCCGCAGCCCCAGTGGTGCGGGGGCCCCCGAGTTGCAGGGGGCCCCCTCAGCACAGTACTCAGGCCTGAGAGCTCCGGATTTAATCCGGAGTGGGGGCCCCTCCGTATACATTGCAGGGGGCCCCCCTCAAATTTCGTTACGCCACTGTCCGGTATCAACCAGTTAGGTCACTTCAGTCCTCCAATTCCCTGCTGGTGGTCATCCCTCGATTCAGAAGCAAAAAAAAATGGGGTGGTAGCTCTTATTCCCATTTGGCTGCTAGGGAATGGAATGCTCTTCCACTACAGCTCCAGGCTACAGGGGACACTCTGCTTTTGAAAAAGCTTCTCAAAACTTGGCTCTTTGGATCTGCCTTTTAGCTCTTTGTTCACTGGGTTAGATTTTTATTGTTAGCTCCGGGATACTCTTGGAGTAGCTGCTGCGCTGCAAAATCCCCAAATAAATAATAATAAATAATAAAATAATAACTTCACTTTAATGGATACGAGGCGGGCGATTTTTTAATGTAACAAAAGCATTGTGTGTAGCCAACTGTCATTTACAGACAGCACATTTTCCATAGAAATGGGCATTACATTTGCAGAGACATACAGTTTTACTGATAAAACTATATTGCACACAAATGTCATGTGGAAATTGGGTTTCAGTTAATATTTATCATTTGTGCATCACCAAGTAATGTGTCTTGCTTTGTTTTGATTTTATTAAAATCTTCGTTTCCATTACAGCTCAGAATTACAAAAATGTACTTTATTTTTGCTTTTTAAAACTGCTGAATGTGAACAGTTCATTTCCAGGTATTTACATTTTGTCGTGTGTTACAAAAAATGACATCCTACAGCCTTTCCTTTCATACTAGCTGTATTCCAGCAAGATTGTCACGTAATTTACTTTACTTTTCTTTCATTGCTTCAAAGTGAGAGGAGGTTGTAAACACCAATCCCCATGTTAAATAAATAGCAATTTGCCAGGTGGGTTGTGACCCACAGTTTGAGAAATGCTGGCTTAGACAGTGGGAGGCAAGTCAAAAGTATTTTTCTGAAAGGTTTTTTTTCCCCCAACACCCTACAACTCTGAACAAAAATACAGATATTTTCTGCAAACTTGCATGGTACATAATTGCATAATACTTTAGTGGCTAATAGCAAAGCATTTTATGTAAATCTATGTAATATTTGAGTGAGGTTTTTCCATCTTGTAAAATCCTTCACATTTCCCTGACAGTATGCAATTTTAGTCGTTAAATGTTAAAGTGACATATACAATAATTCAGCGTGAATATAAAAGGAACTATATGACACCATATATTATACTACTTTAAAGCTATGTAACATACATCTCACAGAAACATACATATTTTGTAAATATGTAAACCATATAAATGAGGGTCATACATGATACACCAATCTCCAAGAAGCCAGACGCACCTGCCGACGTCTGGAGAAGAACTGGAGAAACAGCAAGACACCTGAAAACTACACCACTTACAAGGATGCTATGACGGAATACCATCATCGCATCAGGACCACCAAAAGGACCTTCATCCACAACAGAATCCTCATCAACTCCAGCAACCCCAAGGAACTCTTCAACGTCATCCAGGAGTTCACAAAGCCCTGCAGCGAAGCCACGGACATCACCCCCTCCCAGGACCTCTGCGACAAACTCAGATCCTATGGCCACCTAAAGATGAAGAGCCTCTACGACAACTTCAACGCCCACACACCCTACCCCGTAGCCAACCTGCCATACGACAACGCCTGCCAGAACACCATCTCCGCCTGGACACCGATCACGACCGAGGAAACCGCCGCGACCATGAAAGGTGTCCACTCCGGGGCCCCTACTGACCCCTGCCCCGCCCCACATATACCACAGAGCCGCCACCGCCATTGCACCCGTGTTACAACGCACCATCAATACCACCTTCGAGACTGGCTCCTTCCCCGATGACTGGAAACGCGCAGAAGTCAGGCCCCTGCTCAAGAAGCCCTCAGCGGACCCAACGGACCTCAAGAACTACCTGCTCATCTCGCTCCTCCTGTTTGCAGCAAAAGTCGGCGAGAAGACAGTCAACGCAGAACTGACGAGGCTCATTGAAGACAACGCCATCCTCAACCCTTCTCAATCTGGTTCCCGAAGCAACCACAGCACTGAGACCGCCCCACTCGCAGCAACCGACGACATCCGCACCCTCCTTGACCAATGGCACACCGCGGCACTGATTCTACTCGACCTGTCAGCAGCTTTCGACACCGTCTCCCACCGCACTCTTGCAACCAGACTACACGACGCCGGCATACAAGGCACCGCCCTCAACTGGATCAGATCGTTCCTCACCGGCAGGAGCCAAAGGATCAGACTGCCACCGTTCCTCTCCGAACCCACGGAAATCAACTGCGGAGTCCTACAGGGATCATTACTGAGCCCGACCCTCTTCAACATCTACATGGCTCCCCTCGCCGCCATCGACCAACAGCACGGCCTCAGCATAGTCTCCTATGCCGATGACACCCAGCTCATCCTCTCCCTCACCAAGGACCCCGCCACCACCAGACTCAACTTTCAGAACGAAATGCAGGACGTCGCTGAGAAATAGCTGCCTAAAACTCAACTTGGAGAAGACAGAAGTCCTCCTCCTCGGAACTACCCCCTCGGCATGGAACAACACCTGGTGGCCCACCGCCCTTGGCAGCCCACCGACCCCCACAGACCACGCCAAGAACCTTGGCATCGTACTCGACTCCTCCCTCTCCATGAAGCGGCAAGTCAACGCCGTCACTTCCACCAGCTGCTTCAACACCCTCCGCATCCTCCGCAAGACCTTCAAATGGATCCCCCCTGAGGCAAGGAAGACGGTCACCCACGCACTCATCACCAGCAGGCTGGACTATGGAAACGCCCTCTATGCCGGCATCAACAAGTCCCTACTCCACAAGCTCCAGACAATACAGAACACCGCCACGAGACTCATCCTGGGGATCCCTCGACATGAACACATCAGCCAACACCTACGCAAACTCCACTGGCTCCCCGTCGAAAAGAGAGTCACGTTCAAGATTCTCACCTACGCCTACAAATGCCTACACAACACCGGACCCCACTACCTCAACGACAGAATCACCTTCCACGTACCCAAACGAAACCTCCGCTCCACCAACCTCCTCCTCACCAACACCCCGCGCATCCGCAGAGCCAGAGCAGGGGGAAAATCCTTCTCCGACCTGGAACGAGCGCCCCACCGACATCAGAGGTGCCTCCTGAACACCTTCAAGAAGGCCTTGAAGACCTGGCTCTTCGAATAATACGGCACTGCTGATCCCCCCCCCGCAGTGCCTTGAGGCCCTCACGGGTGAGTAGTGCGCTTATAATTCCCCTGATTGATTGATTGATTGATATTGTTCAAGTAATTTAAAGACTGAATTTGTGGTTTTGAACACTGTGTGCCAGACTCAACATCAAAATTCATAAACCATTCTATCTATCGACTTACAAATATATATACACTGAAAGATAAAGTGACATTATAATTAGGTGGTACGGTAAAAGAAACACTGAAATTCACCAGTTATAGTTTACTCAAGTAACTATAACTTGCACTCTTAGCAAGCACAGTCATGTCATCAATGATATCATTTCAGCAACATGCTTCTTCAAGTTGTGGCCAGCCAATCAGAGCATAAGCTCCTGCAAAAGCAAGACTGGTCATTGAAATAAAGGGACCTCTCAGCCAAACAGAATGTTTTTTTTTTTAGTTAGCATGCCGGCAGAATTCCCATGAGCAAAATTGTCTAGATATCAATAAGTTTTGAACCTTAATTTCTCAAAAGCTACTGAATAGATATACACTACTGGCCAGATGTGCATAGATTTTTTCAGGTCACAAACAGCCCGATTCGCAGAATTGGTCCGTTTGCAATTGGAAAAATGCTTTTTTCTATGTACCAAACCCTATTTTGCAATTCGGCAACCTATTACCGAAATGCAAAATGGGTTAACGATTTGATATTAGGAAGAGGTGTGTTAAGAGTGTCCCTTCCTAATAGCGACTTGCAGTGGTATGTGTCAATGTTTTGCGACAGAAATACGGTTGCAAAACATTTGCATTTACCGCCTACTTCAAGTAGGTGGTAACTCATTCACAAACGGGAAGGGCTCCGCAAGGGGCCCTTTCCCCTTTGTGAATGGTTGTAAAAATATTTTTATGAGGAGGCAGTGGTCCCGCAGACCACTGCCTACTCTTAAAGAATGAAAAGAAACCTTTTCATTTTTTGTTTGAAACGCATCCCATTAAAAAAAACATTGCTTTATTTAAAAGCAAACACAGACTTGGTGGTCTGCTGTCCCCAGCAGGCCACCATCCCTGTGTTTTTAGCGATTCCCAATGGGTCGCAAATTGCGACCCACCTCATGAATATTAATGGGGTAGGTGAATTACGACCCACTGGGAATCGCAAACAGTGTCAAACACACTGTTGAAAATAATAGCAAATTAGCGAATCGCAAACCCTTTTCTATTAGGAAATCACAAACAGAAGTTTATGTACATCTGATACCAAATCACAAAACGCATGTGTTGTGGGTAAAGATCAAGCTCCTTGCTAAATTTGGTGTAATTCTGTTGAGCTTTTTTGGCTGTAGCACTGTTCCAAAATCCCTGTGGAAATTGCATGGAGAAACTGCTTTTGGGGACACCCCTTTTCTTGACCCTCTCTTGGCAGACTACCCCGAAATTTTCCCAGAATAAACTTAGGTGGATGAACTTTTTTGGGGAAAGTTTTGTGAACATTCACCAAATGGCGCCAAAGTATATAGATGGTTCAACGAATAAAAGTCTGAAGAGCCCTGAAATTTGCAATTAATGATATGCTATGTACAACGAACACCATAATTCAGGCTTTCGCGCCGTGCTCAATGTACCACTTCAACTTGGTATAAGAAAAATGGCTGTCAACCAAGGGCAAAATATGGCAGAAAGGGAGAGCTATAGGATTGGATGTTCCTTCTATGCCATAATTGGCAAATTTGAGGGCATTTTCAGACTTGTGTTCATTGAACCATAACTAACCTTTAACTGCGTTTTTTTCAGTACATCTGCTTTGTGATGTACTGTAGTCATCTTCAATGTACCTATTCTGCACTGCACATGGCTTCACCTAGGCCCTTGCCCAAATTCTTTGAGATGTGAGCACCAATGGTTGGTATAAGGAATTGCCTGGCCTTGCACTGGGCTTGATTTGCTAACTGTCCTCCTCATTTCATGCAGATTGATTAAACAGCAACAAAGTTTATAGTAAATGAAGCTTTTATTGCCTCCCATTTATCTGTCCCCCCTTGACAGAGCTGCTCAAAACCTAATGTAGCCAAAAGAAAATGAAACCAGCTATACCTTTGCCATATTTCGTGCAAATTCCTCAAGCTATGCTAAATTTAGTAGCAAACATTTACTTCTTTGACCTCCCCCTCTTCAAAATGTCCCCCTTTTGATAGATCAGCATGAAACTGAGAAAAACAAATCTAGCCTATACATACAAGGCTCTGCCAAATTTCACTCAGATCCATCAAAAGGTGCGAATATTATTGGTAATTCAAAAAAGGTTGACACCCCAACCCCCTTTACTTTGTACCCTCACAGGATCTGCATAAAACTTAAAATACCTGCACTGGGTGTAACTCGCTACCTGTCTGCCACATTTGATGCAGATTTGTGAAGCGGGGCTAAAGTAATAAGCAGATGAAAATGTTATTGCCTTCAACTTAGCTCCCATTGCTGGATTGGTATAAATTGTGACATACTATTAGAAAAACAATCCTTCCAGGCTTCTGCCAAACATTTTACATATTTGTCAAAAAATGGCAATGTTATGAGAAAATTAACACGTTTTTGCCTCTCCTTTTTTAACTAATGATGGGTCTGTAGAATTTGAAGAGTAGGCTAAACGTGCAAGTCTCTGTCAAATGTCTTGCACAGCCAACAAACTGCGAAAATTATTAGTAAATAAAAAGTGTTCCAACTCCCCTCCAATTTATCTTTACCCTCACTCATTGGATCTGCACAAAACCTTAAATTCCTGCATTGGGTTTAAGTTGCCAACTGCCTGCCACATTTTACCCAATGGTTCCGGTCATACAGCAATAATAGTGCATAGTGTGGCATGTTATCATTATATGCTGACTACCTGTGGAGGGCTGCGCCACCTAGTAACTCCAGTGATGTGGGTTTTTCTTGTGCTTTGAAGTAGCTGTTTTCCTTTTTTGCCCTTAGTTCTGCACGACAACTCAATAAAAAGATGTTACAATAATTAAATGCTAGAACATCAAACACCACCAAAGTTAAACTATACATAAAACTAATCTGACAAACTTTGTGCATTTTCGTTACGCGGTGCTATAGTCATTGGTAAATAAGCACTTTTTGCCTGCCACCCCATTAAATTAGTGCTGATGGATCTGCATCAATTTGAAAATACCAAGAGTTTAACATACTAAGGCCCTCATTATGATGGCGGGTGGACCGCCACAGACAGGCCGTCGGTGGTGGTCTGCCCGCCATCCAGGGCATCGGACCGCAGAGGTTGGGGGTAGGACTGACACCTCCAACAGGATCACATATCCCGTTGGGACGGCAGTCGGATTCCTAACCCTACAATGGAGGCGGTGGCAGTACAGGCACCGCCATAGGGATTAGGATATCCCTTTCCGACTACCTGTTCATGGCGGTCCCACCGCCATGAAAAGGCATACGGAAAGGGACTTCGAGGGCCCCAAGCAGGGAACCTGTCCTCCCATAGGCCACTGTTAAGTGGCCCTTGGGGCATATGTAGTGCCCCCCCACACGTCCATGCACCTGCGCCAGGCACAACATGGTGCCTGGCACACGGTGCATGGATGTGCTCAAAGGACCTTTTTTGTTCTGCGGCATGTGCTGCAGCCCTTTCTCATATTATTCAGAGACGTCTGAAGTGGGAAGGGATATCCGCCTAAGCTGAGCAGGTACACCCTGTGTATTGGCTGAAGGTTTAGACAAGCTTGTAAGGACTAAAGGTTCCCATATTGTGCTAAACCCTACCTCTTAAACCTTTACTTTCTTCTCCTTTCAAAATGACTGAATCTGCGAGTAGCAGTGGAAGTGCGGAAGGAGACGAATTTGCTAGCGCTCTAAACATCACAGAGAATTGCAGACAGGCAGTAACTCTGAGATTGTTAGAGCATGGCGTACCTGTAACAGGTGGCCATGTTACTTTCGTGATTGAAGCATACGAGGTGTTCGGATCAGAGGTATCCTATTCCCAACTGCAGATCCACAGACACATTTATTTCTCGAATACATTGAAGTGGATCCACCGGAAGAATACATCCCATACGAGGACATTGAAGTCCCATTAACCTACCAGCAACATAAAAACTGGTTTAAAGGCGCCCTAAATCACACAACTTCGGTCGTAAGACTCGGTCCACTCAGCATAGGAGGAGCGACATGGCCGGTCTTAGTGGCTTATACTCCACATCCTGAGATAGACACACTCCCAGTAGGGGAAGTGCTTACACTATACAAAGAAATAGTCAGGCTATACAGACACATTGTCCAGTTCATCATGCGAACACTCACATTACAACCTGTGAGAGCTACTCCACCTGGAACAGTCCAGACCCAACACACACCAATAATTAGCCCACAGATACTAAAAGCAATAATGGGTGCATTCCCTTCAAAGAAGGATCAAGTACCATTCTGAATCGCTCAAAAAATAGCACAGTTGGAAGCCGTATTTCCACATACGGGTCCGCAGGAAAAACACAGAATGTTAACAATTTGCTTGTCAATGGGGATGGTTCCATCACTTGAGGATTGTACCACATGGGGAACAATCTTTGCTACAGTATACATTAGAATACACGGTACCTCGACCATATCAGGTATTCTGGAAGTATTGAAACAGATACAAAATGAGTATGGAGCAGGACCTGCCCTGGACTTGGGGATGAAATTGATGGGTAATTTTGACCACGTCTTAGCAATTATGCTGAGCAACATCAAGGGGAAGCAGCAGCGGTGGCTATACGCCAAAGCATAAGGGAAGCAGCTCCTACAAATCAGGAGCGTGCATTACCAAAAAAAACAATTGAAGAAACCTATGCTTCACTAGGTAGAGATAGTTTGGGAGCCAAACCAGGGAAACCATAAGTGGGGAGTAATTCTGATAAGGATAACTCAAAGCAAGCACCCATTTCTTCTAAAAAGAAATGGGAAAACAATCAAACTCAATCCAAAAATAACAATAAAAGAAACACTTCACGATCAAGGGGTGGGTCTCCCCAACGGGAGTCCTCTGAAAAGAGGTACAACCTTAGGAATCATGATAACATTAGGAACCCTGACAGGTATCAGGATACTGATACACGTACCTTTCGTTCCTTTCAGGGTTCATCAAAAAACTCGGAGTGGGAAGGACGGTCAGAACAAAAGACTGAAGATCGACCAAAGGGAAAAAGGGAAACACATTGCAATTCAGAATCATCATCATCAAACAGGAAGAGCAACCTAAAGCAAAGACTCAATTCAAAAAGAAGAAAGTCGCTGGATTAAAAATCAGAGATGCCCAGGTTACTGAGGACTCAGCTTCTGCACGGGGAATGGGCTTTGACGATGCTCGACAGCGTGGCAGAAGTAACAATAGCTCGCCAGAACCTGTAGGAATTTCTGGTGACAGCAGTATTGAATGAATACATCACGGTGGAAACACCTGATACAAGAGTGAGTGTCCCGCATCGTCTACACAAAATTAATCTCCAAATAGAGGGGGAAATCTCAAGAAAATTAAAGGTCTCTTTTGGGAAAATTGGACATTTGGATATGACATCCTGTTAGCAGCAAAAGACTGCCCGCTTGAATTTGTAATGGATTGGGTGGAGTAGGGGATGTGACTGCTTATGTAGGCTTTTGCATGCTGGTTGGGAATATGTCCTGCTGCAAATTTGTGCATTTGGAGCCACTGACAGTTTACAGCCTTGTACCTCTTTCGCATATCATTATTGTGATGTTGAAACCTTACCATGTACGAACATCAGTGATTTATGTAAACTATGGTCTTTTGAGCAAAGTTGAGAGGACAATGGAGAGGACTGGACGACTGGGTACAGGCAGGGGCAACGAAAATGGGGAACCTGTATAGAGATGGAGATTTACTCCCTTTCGAGGATTTCAGTACTGACAGGGGCACCCCACCGGGTCAGTTCCTGCTCCACAGGGCGGTCACGGGGGCGATGAGGCGACACTGGAAGACGGGCACCCTTGAGCCACCATGGCACGCCAAATGTGAGTACATTGGTATAGCTGGGGGCATCATAAAGGCAGTCACATGCCTGTACAGGGCGATGGGGGGAGATTCCGCTAGGCCCCTGGATGAGCTGAGAAACCACTGGGTGGAAGATCTAGGAAGGCCCCTAGAAGACAAGGACTGGGAAAACATACTGCAAAGGGCGCACAAGGCATCCAGAAATGCACGATTTAGGCTAATCAGCTTTTATACACTGCATCGGGCAAACATCACTCCGGAACGAATAAACCAGTACTTTCATAGGGATGCAGAATGTCCAAGGTGCAGGGAAGTGGGAGCGAACTTCATCCACATGATGTGGAACTGCCAGGCTCTGACGCATTACTGGCAGGAGGTGACTCTGCTTGCGTTCCTAAGCAAGCAGAGTCTTACTTAGGAACGCGAGACGGGGCCTGGGCAAAATCGACAGGGCTCAGGCGTGGGAAGCACTGGTTGAGGTGATGAAACGCAATGATCAAGAATCTGGCGCAACCACCCCAGCGGCAGTCTCTAGACAGGGGAGCCCCCCAAGACAGGGCCCAGAAGGTGGCCTGGAACAGGAACCCGGGGAGACAAATACATGAATATATCAAGGAAGGCAGAGTGGGGCAAACCAAAGGGAGGAACACCTGATAGCTATGCGTTTACTCAACAAGTAGCAGGGGAAGCAACAACTAGCTGTCATGCAATCTATGAAGTGCCTGTAGTGAGGGGGATGGAGGGGGGAGTTGGGGGGTTACAAACTTGGATGACTGAATCAGATGAGACATGCAAAAACCGATGTGTACACAGAGATGTAGAATGTATCAATACCTTGCAGTATAATGTAAATTGATGTTCTGTGATGCACTAAGTGTTGAAAGATTGAATGGACAATATACTAATGGAAATAAAATATGTGGAAAAGAAATGGTGGTTTATATTCTCTCTAATTTATCTGCATTTGCGGTCATGATGACATATATATTTACAATATCAATTGCACCTACATATTATATCTGTAGCGGCTGGATCTGGGCATACTTTGGAAACTACAAGCAGAGGATGGTAGACAACCTCAGGAGATACTCCGATCCTCCTCCAAGCTATAACAACTGCAGCCTGCACTACTCACCAACAAGAGGAGAAGCAGGAGGAGCAGGAGCTGGTAAAGGAGGAGTAGGTCCAATTCAAAGAGGAGGACATTGTTGCCCTAAACATAATATCTTCAAGAAGGCTACTTTATGAATGGACAGCAGTGTTCCGACTAAATTCCTTCTGAGGATTCCAAGTCCCCAGCCATCAAGCAGCCACAGATGCTAGCTCCACCTATGCAACAGTCACCTGCTCACAACCCTCCACTCATGGGCACCTCTGTAAATCTCCTACACACTCCTCCATTAAGGTGCATCTTCAGTCTTTTCTCAATCATCTGAAAGAGACCACACTCCTGGTGAGGACCAGGTATGTCCTATTCATGAATTACTCCCCACAACCTACCAAATGCCACCCCTCTACATGCTGGTCAATCTGCTGACCATGTCAGACAGCCATGTGTGCAATGGTTGTTGGCATGAGCTAATGCAACTCACTAGGAGGATCTATTAGACTAATGAGCAGCAGGATAATCATGCCATGGAGTCTACTCTCCTTGAAGTCATGGACTCTCTTAAAGGTGTCCCGCAGATGATGGACTGGCAGGCCTGTGCCTTAGATAATGTTTCAAACTTTTACCGAGCCATGGCAAAGATGCATCAATAACATTTTCAAACTTTAAGGGAAGAGAGTGTGCAAGGCACCATGACTTGGCCATGAAGATGATAGAGGCAGTAGGTAAAAATGCCATTGTCAATCATAACGTCCAACGCATGGAAGAGATTCTACAGAGGTATGTCAACATTAGAGAGACACAACACCTGCCACCTCCACCAGCATCATCTACATCACCTCAACTACCTGCACCACCTCGATCTGTACCTCCTCTGCTATTTCAACCGTCCACATCACCAACTCACCCCCCAACAACTCACCAACCAATAATACAAGCAAAGTCTCAACCATCCTCACCACCAGCAATGCGTAGGCAGAGTAGTAGGAACAACCCTCAAAATAACTGAAACATTCATATCAGATTTCTATTTTGCCATTGAATTTCACTGCAACCATTTTATTGCAATAGAAAATACACCGTTGGATCAAAAGCCTGTGTGAAACTTTCATGTGTGTTGAATTTGTAATGTTGTATATAATACATAGCGAAATGTTATGTACGTTCTGTTCTTGGTTTACCTTCAACACGTGATTTTAAAAATGCATTCTGATATAGAAAGCAACTTCTAGCTAACTAAACATTTCCTTTGAATGACATACAATGTAAGATACAGTTACATTTGTAAACATGAGAAAGAGATTGTTGTTTGAGCTGAAAAATATGTTTATATATATTTAAGGATAAAACATGAACAAACATTATACTTAGGGGTAATGAAAATCTGTCCTTGGAAGGGGTTAAAATGAACACAAATGGAGCCTTTGATCAGTGGGGAAATGGTAAGTTAGAGTGTGGTGGGAAAACAATAAAAACGCATCAGGAAACATCACTGGAACCAATATACATACAAAAGGAAAAAAACAAAGTCCATAGTTTTAAAAAAAAGTCATAAATCAAGGGTCCACCATCTCAAAATCAAATAAAGTCAGTCCCCAAGCCAGAGGGGGCTGATGGGTTATGTTCCTGACTTGCCTGACGGCTCTTGTGATGGCGAGACTGGACTATTGCAATAGTCTTTACCTAAATGCTCAGCAGAGATCCTTGAACAAGCTACAACTGTTACAGAATGCAGCAGCTAGACTGCTCACAGGAACATCGAGCTTTTCTTCGGTATCTAAAGACATTAAAAAATTGCATTGGCTCCCAGTAAGGAGTCGAGTACGCTTTAAGGCTCTATGCATGGTTTTTAAAGCACTCCAGGGCACAGGGCCGGAGTATTTAAAACGGCGACTCCAATGGTATACTCCGGAAAGAACACTACGATCAAAGGGGGCCAAGCTGGTCATAGTGCCGCGTGTAAAAAAAGCCCAATGGGGTGGCAGAAGCTTCCTTCACTGTGCGGCAAAAGCTTGGAATGATTTGCCGTTTCATCTAAGAAACACCATGGATCTTCTGTCCTTCAGAAAGGGCTTAAAAACATGGCTCTTCTCACAATAATCCGGTCACGATATTCTTTATTCCGCCTACGGCCCTCAGAAGATTAAGCTATCGCCAGGACACCTCCGGGTAATCGACGCGCTTTATAAATGTCATTAACATTAACATTAACTTGGGGTCGAACACTCTTGGCCATCCCTGTTTTCTTCTTTTACCACAACAAAATTTAAATTTGCAGACATGGACAGCTTGGGGCAGATTTACCAAGATTTTGCATCAGAGTAGAGCCACTTTTGTGGCGCAGCCCTGATGCAAAATAATTTTTATTTACTAAGTCATGCAAACCTTCTTTGCGGGGCTTTGCTTGGTTTAGTAAATACAAAGTAATGCAAAGCAGCATATAACACTGCCTTGCGTTATCTTGCGCTGCGAAGGCATTCCATGGGTGGAGTATGGGGGTTCCCATGTATTCTTCCATGTAATTTGGAGCATTCCCAGATTTACAAAGACCTGTAAACCTGGGAATGTGTCAAAATGCTATGGCTTCCACAGTGAGGCATTCCGCAGCACACATGGAAAAGCGGAAAACGCCTCTAAGGATTGTTTTTGTATAGGAAAGTACCCTCCCTCCACAAAAACAATACTGCTTGCGTTGGGGCTAAGCAGCACACAGTGCACCAGCGCAAGAAGAGAGCAGAAATGTTCCATATCTTTATAAATAGGGCACATTTCTGTTCTCTCCCTTTCACACAAAGCAGCGCAGAAAATTGTCTTGCTGTCCTTCGTTGCATGAAAGATTAGTAAATCTGCCACATAATGTGTCGTGGCAGGCTCAAACACTCCAAGGGAAGTAGAACACACAGGGGTAGCAGGGGAAACAGAGATCACAGCTGAACTGTGAGATGGGACATCAGGGGGTGTAGTGGGGTGGGGAGGCACACATGACATTGGGAAGTCATGAGGCTACATAATGTTCAGAGCTGCTCTGTGACCGTATCTCGGTGTATCTGAAACTCAGCAACTAAGGGGCATATTTGTGAGCGCCTTGAGCCACCGTAGAGTCACCTTTTGAGATGCTCCAGAGGTGCAAATCACAAAATCATAATTATGAAGTCTCACAAAGCCACTTTCCATGGCTTTGAATGGCCTCATAGATATGGAGTAAGACAAGGCAGCAAAAATCGCTGTGTTGCCTTATTCTGCGTTAGGGAGGAGCTCCATCGGTGTTGCAGTGGGTGTTCCCACACAACACCCAAGGACTTTGACGCTTCCCCACATTTACAAAACCATGTAAACCAGATGATTACCCAAAACCTTACGCCTCTCCAGGAGAGGCCCAACGAGGAGAAATAACTGTATTTCTCCTCGTTATTTTCCTCTTTCCATGTGTGCTGCATTCTGCAGCACATATGGAAAGAGGAAAAACCCTCCCAGGATTGTTTTTGTGTAGGAAGGTGCCCCTTCCAGCACAAAATCAATCCTGCTGACAAAACAGGCATTGGCGCTAGGCTGCCAAAACGGCACCAGCGCTGGGGGAAAGGACAGAAATGCACAGTATTAGACACATAAAGTGCTTTCCTGCCCTTTCACTTTGATGAAAGGCAGCACAGTTAGGTGACTTGCTGCGCTGCCCTACGCCAAATCCCCATAAATGAGGCCCTAAGTCTCTCAGTGTATCTGAAACTCAGCAACTTAGGGCCTGATTTAGATCTTGGCAGATGGGATACTCCATCACAAATGTGATGGATATCACGTCCACCATATTACAAGTGCATTATACCCTTTGGTACTTGTAATGCAGCAGATGTGATATCCGTCCCATCCGTCAAGATGTAAATCAGGCACTAAGTTACAGATATCCAGAGAGATCACTCCCTTAATCTCTCCAATTGGCCTCCAGGTCTCATTGCGAGTAGCCAAGGATACATAATTAGGGGAATAGTAGTGGGCTTGCCAAGAAAGGTGTGTGGTCTTGGGGCAGAAGTGTCCTTTGACTCTAGTTGTTCTGGGCAGACACAGGGAGGAGGAGATGATGCCTTGCCAGTGGGTGCAGCTGAGTCCCCGATGGAATGGGGGCCTCAGGAGTTACAGAGGACGTTGGGTGCAGGCCAAAATGGTCTGGGGGCCTTCTCAAGACCAGGAGGAGACCCTATATATTCCCCCTTTTGGCTGGTGGTGTCCACGTCCCCTGCCCCTCCCTCGGCTCTTCTGCTTCTTCTCAGAGTTTGTTGGTGACAAATCTTCTAACTCGCCAAGTGGGCGCACTATCCCTGCTAGTTGTTGCTTTCTCCTCCTCATTAGTGGTAGAAAGTTTTCATGCCTGCCTCCCAATCGAGATTCTTGTTTACTCATGAGATGTTCTTTGGTTCACCCGTTCCACTGGAAAGTAAAGTGAGAAAAGAAAGACATTTTGAATTCTCTGATCAATAATGCATATATACATATCTTTTGCCAAAAGGGACATTTTTTCCCATAGTACAGGTGCTGGAATTGTGGAGTTTGTACTAAATGCCACACTATGTTTTGCTTTCATATTCACATTATGATAATTATAAATAGCTAAAAAAAAAAGACAAATTGCATAATATTTGTGGAATCAGCCATTCAAAGGAGGAGAAAGTTTTATATTAAGGGCCGATTTCTGTGAAAAAATCACTTTATAATGCTGAAAATGTTGCATTTCACCATTTCCAAACATTACTAATCTGAGAAAAGAACGTATTAAAATATGGCAACAAAACATTGGAAAAGATTTTGAACTAATCTGTGTATTTTGAAACAAATATTTCACACACTAATAATTAATTTCGTGAAATGCGAAGGTAAAAAGTAACAATGTTGGTTAGTAGGTAAGGTACACAATGTCAGCATCACATAATTAAAATTTTGAAAAATGGAAATGGTACTGAATTGCAAATCTGATTTTTTTTAATGCATTTTCATTATGCCAAGAACAGTTGATCAGTCACTCCAAACTTAACAAATAAACTTGCATGTTAGAACCGTTTAAGTTACAAACCTTTCATATCACAAAAAAACAAGTTGTTAAATATAACATGAAGGTTATACCAATGCTTACAGTGAACACATGCTAGAACACTACGGGCCACATGCATCAAACTTAGGAATTGCGATTCCTAAATTGGATTTTTAAGAAATCGCAATTTAAGAATCGCAATTCCTTATGCATGTAGGAATCGCAAATAAATTTGCGATTCCTGCACATTCCTTGTTTGCGACTCGCAAATTGCAAATAAGGAATGGCTTCCCATTCATTCCTATGGGCCTAGAGGCCCATAGGAATGAATGGGAATTGCATGTGCAATTTGAGAGTACCAAATAGTTACTCGCAAATTGTGCATGCAATTTCAAGGGTGCAAGGGTGCCAAAAGGACACCCTGATGCACCCCTGAAAGTGCAATTGAAAAACATGTCGCACACACACATGCCCCAACGGCATGTTTGTGTGCAACATAGAACTTTGAAAAATGCACTTTTGTGCATTTTTCAAAGTTTTCGCAAATTACCATCAACTTTAAGTTGATGGTAATTTGCGATTCTTAAAGCGAAATCGTAATTTTTTTTTTTGTTGCATTGCATTTAGGGAATCGCAATTTGCGATTCCCTAAATGCAATCGTAATTTAAGTAATCGCAAATTTTGCGATTACTTAAATGGCGATTTTTGCATTTGGGATGATGCATCCCAAATGCAAAAATTGCGGTCGAAAAGGGGCAGATTCTGTGAATCTGCCCCTTTGCGACCGCAATTTCCAATGATGCATATGCCCCATAGTTCCAAAAAATGCATTTGCACTTAAATTAGCATTTCTAATACGCACTTACAGTCTCTCTGCTGCTCATACACTCCCAGCTTAGCATGGAGAGTCATCCAGGCTGGTAGGACAAACCTATAATATCCTGGGCCTTAATACTGGACCAGCGACAAAGGTCATCCCAGCGCTTATGGCAGAGCTTCCGCCTCTGGAAGTGGACACCCAGTGCACTGCAGAAAGTGGCGATGTCCTTCCAGA
This sequence comes from Calotriton arnoldi, assembly GCA_963921515.1. Lineage (NCBI taxonomy): Eukaryota > Metazoa > Chordata > Amphibia > Caudata > Salamandridae > Calotriton > Calotriton arnoldi. The sequence goes on from CAWUFW010008323.1 coordinate 141,599, forward strand.
TTTGGGCCCAATCTGCATTGCTCAGCTCGGAATCAGGACCCCCATAAAGCTGAGGGTACTTGTCAACCACCCCTCGGCTGATGATCCCTAATTTAGTCTGAGAGAAAGGGGGGCCTTCTAATCAAGTCGCTCAGCCATGTTGGGGGCAAGAATAAGGCAGGAAGCAACAGGGTGGAGTAGGACGTTGTTGTGGCAAAGAAAGGATGGCTTAGAATGATTTCAAAATAGCTAACTTCCTCTTCTTGTTTGTGATTTCATGTTTGTTATGGTAGGCTATGTGAAGCACCCTCTGCAATCGGAGTGGAGACTCCGGAGGCAGAAGGGTACACTCGGCATGGGGAGGAAATAGCACCACATGAAGGAGGGAGAGCCCTGCATGTAGCAAAGTGGTAATAAAAAAATACATTTTGTATACCTCAAGTATGTGGCATATCAGGTGAGAACCGGTGTCTGGCAATGCAGGCTTCCTTGGTCATGCCAAAGATGGTAATCCTATGCCTGTAAACCCTCTGTTCTCCTCCTATTCCGTCTACTCATCCACTTGGGTGGGGATCTCCATATGGTTAAGAATAGGGAACTTTTCTATATACCTTACCATATGGAAATATACACCCAGACTGTGGAAAAGTATAGAGAAAAGTAATAAAGTTTATTTAACTCGAAATAAATTAGTAAAAATATTTTTATGTTAAATATTAATGTAAATAATGTTCTACATTTATTTTATATTTAGAGCAAAAGAATAAAATTGCTACATAACTATCCACTTAATTTTTAAATAAATCTTTAAATAACTTAAACATACTAAATGAAATTGAAATTATTTTGCTGAAGTTTAAAATAAAAATAAAATCCCACCTAATGCAAAAAACTGTTTTTATTCTGCATTGTTGTTAAAAATTATGTATAAAATTAATTAAAAGTAATTTTATTACACTTTATTAAAATGTAATGTTACATTAATTTTCGAATTAAAAAAGTTTGTTCAAATATTTTATAATTAAATAATAAATGTTAAATTTTTGTTATTGTTATTGTTTTACTTTTTTTAGTGTTACATTATATTTCTATATTTTTTTTATAAATTGTTTTTTTATTTTTACCGCTTTTCAAATACTTCAAGCCAATAACATTGAACTGTAGTTCAGCTCACAATGACCTTTCACTTCAAGAGTGCAAGTTCTGTCAGACTGTGCCATATCAAGAAGACAGAGATACAGGAAATCATTAATGATGGGAGGAGTGTTGGCATCACAATACAATCATGTAATAGTGGAATTGTGATCTTGGAAGGGAGTATTCCAACCACTTGCTCCAAATTTTCATGTGTTTTTGGGATACCCCACAAGCTTTGTACCCCAGCTCATCTGCCTTTGTTTAGAAATTCATTCCCCGTGACCACTAAGCCAGTGTGGGGACTTCCACAACTCTCCAGTGTTCGGCTATATTTCTCTTGGCCACCTTAAAACCTATTGCAATAAGTGTGTGTATGGTTCTTGGACCCCCAACTCTTCCATCACTCCCAGCAACACTAGTTTAGGGTCAAGGTTTATTGGCGTACTTATGACCTTGCTCAAGACTGAGGCCACTTTTTGTCAATATCTCACTATCACCGGGCAGGACCACATCATATGAAAGAAATCGCCTACAGTAGAAGAACATCTTATGCGACTAGGGAATGGCCTGACCATCTTCCAAAGCCTCCATAGAGTGTAGTAATACCTATAAAGGTATTTACATTTTATGAGTAGTCGGTGGGAGGAGATGGTCAGTAGATGTTAGTACCTCAACATTTCAGACCATTCATCATCTTCTAAGTCACCTAGAACTTCTTCCCACTTCTTCCTGAGTTGGAGCTAGAAGTCCGCAGCATTTGTTCTGAGCGCTTGGTATAACTGGGTGATTCCCTTCTTTCTCAATTTTTCAAAGTTAGTATAATTTCAAGTGTATTGCATTCTGGAGACCCTGGAGCCACTCGTGATTGTAGGATAAGGCATGTCATAGTTGCAGGTTGAGGAATTGTGAGTTGTGTAAAGAAAATTCTTGGGTGAAGTCATCAAAAGATTTCATGTGGTTGTGTGACCAAACATTGCCCATAGTGGATATTCCTATGAGGTCCCATTTTGTAAAACCTATAATCTTTGCCACATGAGGGATCCATGTGCCACTCCATAACGGAGTTTGCTGCTGTGGGAATCTTATGGCATTTAAGGAATCAGAGGGTTAGATTATAAATGTGAGCCTTGTAACCAGTGGGAGTGCATGGGGACAGTCGTGCCATATAGGATGTTTAAAACACAATTATTCTCAATTCTAACTAACTCAAGTTCTATTGTCTGGTCATGAAGGTCCCCAGATATCCAGCTTTTGACCATTTGGGAAGTACAATAATATAGTCTGAGTTTTACCCAACCTAGGCCACCTAAATTTGGGGAACTCTAGCATTTAGCAAAGGAGACACAGGGTACTGACTCTGCCCACAGAAACCTGGTGATCCTGGATTGACGTTCAGAGAAAAAGGAGGCGGGAAGTGTAAAGAAATAGTTTTGAGTATGTATAAAAAATGGGGCAGAGTTATCATTTTAAATAAAGTCCCAGGGCCCATTATTGAGAGGGGCAGGCCTGTCCAGGGCCTGAAGACGTTTTTAAGAGATGCTAAGAGCGAATCAATGCTTAACTCACAGCTTCTACTCTGCGAAGAGTGATTACCATTCCCAGATAGGGAAAGTGGTTTCCGGCGACCTGCAGGTTCACATTTACTAGGGACGGAGGGATCCCTCCACAGACCGGCACATAAACAGTTTTCCCCCAGTTGACCTGCAAACCAGAAGCATCCCTGTAGACCCCAAACATTTGGGTCAGCCTTGGAATTGTAACCTCTGGATATTACACATGAAGGAGCATATCATCTGCATACAGAGAGATTGTATCTTCACTGCAGCCGTTCCATGCAATGCCTGTCACTTGTGCGTCTCTTTGGACCCATTCTGCCAGGGATTAAAGAATGATGGTGAACAAAAGGGGGAGAGCGGGCATCCTTGGTGGGTTCTCCTCTTGATTCTAAAAGGGTCCTACATCGCACCATTCACTCTGACCTGTGCCCATGGGGAGGCATGCTAAATGAATGAAGGGGGCCCAAAGCCCATCTTTCTAAGAACCCCAAACATGAATGGCCAATGGACTGTGTCAAATGCCTTTTCTAGATCTAGAGTAGAGTGGGAGGTAACACAAGATCGGTAGCCCGGGGTTGGTGCAGGCAATGTTGTGTGCTTCTGTTTGGCATGAAGCCATTTTGGTCTTTATAGATCACTATACTTATTACCTCTCTTAGCCTGGTGAGGAGAATCTTGGCTAATGTTTTAATTTCAGTGTTAATGAGTGAAATTGGGTGGTAGGAAGCACAACGTTCTGGGGAATTTTGGTTTTTTTTAATTACCAAAATCGCTGCCTTGCGAAGGTCATACAGGAACTGACTGGTTTTGAACACTGATTCAAACTATTCTCATAAATGGGAAACCAGCAAGGCTGCATATTTCTTGAAAAATTCCACAGGGAAACAATTTGGGGCCAGGGTTTTCCCTGAGGGCACTGCTACAATAGCTTTTTCAATCTCCTCCTCCGTTATGGGGAGGACCAGCCTGCATCTGTCTTCCCAGAATAGGGTATGGATCGGGAGGTCTTTGCTAATGGGATTTTTAGATTCTGCCTATGGGGGACGTATCTTGGCATAAAGCCCTTTATAGTAGGCCACAAAAGTTCCTGAAATCTCATCAGATACTGTTATTAGTGGTCCGGTCATGTTTTTAATTAGAGGGACTATTTTGGGAAGATAATCTCTGTTACCAACCAGTATAATATTTTCCCTGACTTGTCCCCTATTTCATAAACTCTGCTCCATTTGAACAGCCTTGCCTTTAATTGTGTGCTGGTGGCCATGTCACTTAGGGCATCAGTCTCCTCCCTTTCTGAAGTAGTCATTACACCTTCTAGGTCTGAAATCTTTTTCTCTCTTTCCCTAGTCATAACCTTTGCAAGGTTCATGGCCCTGCCTCTGATGACAACTTCAAAGGCTTCCTGTAGGGTGGCACAGGAATAGACAGAGCCTGCATTGAGCTCAAAATAATCGTCTATGTGGCCTCTACAATGTTCTGTAAATTGGGCGTCAGACAACCACCAGGAGTTCAGTCTCCAAAGGCTGCAGTGGCCCCATTATTTGTGCGTATGTACATTTGAATTGGGGAATGGGCGGAGAGACCCCTTGGAAGTTTCTGTAAGGAAAGGAGTAAGTGGCATTCCAGTGCAGGAACGAAAAAGTAAGCTAGGCGGGAAGAGGTAGCATGTACAGTGGAGCTGTACATACTAAACACCTCCTTATAATCTGGCAAGGTTCCAGCACACTGGAAAAGGGCAAAAGTGCTACCGCTGTTAAAAAAAACCCACAGCTGATCCGAAACAGACGGCATGCTACATACCTATCTTCTTCCCCCCTGCTTTTTCCAAAATATTGGAAAAATTGGTTAACAGACAATTGTCCCAAATCCTTGAGGAGAACAAACTGTTACACTCTAGTCAATCAGGTTCCAGGCCACACTTTAGCATGAAAACAGCGCTCCTGGAAGTGGTGGAATATGTTAGAGACACCCTTGATAAGGGAGGCAAGACCATCCTGATTATGCTGGATTTATCTTCGGCCTTTGATACTGTTCCTCATCAAAGGCTACTCGAATGCCTTTAGGCAATGGGGATTAGGAACACTGCTCTGAACTGGCGTTCCTCTTTTTTGGACAACAGAAGCCAATAACTTTGGCTGCCTCCTTCCTTGTCCAAAGTTCGCACACTGATGGTGGGTGTTCCTCAGGGCTCAGCGTTGAGCCCTACTCTGTTTAATGTCTATCTTTCTCCTCTGGCAGCACTGGCAGAGTCGATGGGCACGAAAGTAATCTCACATGCAGATGACACCCAGCTTCCTTTCTCCTACGGAAAGGGAGAGGAGCTAGATCGGGAGACCATCACAAACTGCCTCTCCAATGTGTTTCAGTGGTTGTCCTTGCACCAACTAAAATGCAATCCGGATAAGACCAAAATCATAATCTTCAGTGCATCTTCCCCTAACCTTTGGATATCTGCTGGCCGAAGGAGGCCAGCAGCCGGGCCCTCAACAAAGTTCTGTAATGAATCTAGGCATACAATTTGATAGTGCCCTCTCCTTTCAACCTCAGATTCAGGCTATGATGAGCTCCTGCTTTGGAATAGTTCAAAATTCCTGCCCAGTCAGAGTCTGCTAGGAAAGAGGTAATCCAAGCACTAATAACAAGGAGAATGGACTATGGTAATGTCCTTTACCTTGGTCTCCCGGAGTACCTTCTGCACAGACTTCAGGTGGTACAAAACTTGGCAGCTCGACTCCTACTCAATCTGCACCCTAGATCTCACATGCCCGCTCATTTGGAGGCTCTTCACTGGCTCCCAATGAGAAAGAGGTTACGATTTAAGGCCATGGTTTTAATGCATATCCATGACTTCATTCCTGCCCTCACCTTGCGCTCCACTTCTGAACACCTGGCTAAAGTCCCTCGTATTGGCCAGTTTAGAACATGCGACAGATCATTCTCTTATTTAGGGCGACTCCGCTGGAACAAGCTCCCGAGGGAACTGCACCTAACACTAGACCTTCCAGTTATTAAAAAGAAACTGAAAACTTGTCTTTTCACACAATCTGTATAAGTTTCATAAGTTGATGCCATCCGTCTCCAGCGCCGGGACACTCCTGGGAGTAGCTGTGCGCTGTATACATTTTCATAACATAGCATAACATTGTAGGGATGGATGATGAATACGCGTGTGTCCAAGCCCAATGCCTTAACTCTATGGCGAAAATAAGTGGGCCTGTGCGGAGCCATGTAGTTGCTCCAATCCAATGCAGAGCCAACCAGAGCATTGAAATCCCCACCAGGATGGTTATGCCTACCGGGAGGCTACTGAGGATCCCCGTCAAGATTTGCAAGGTAGAGCTAATCAAAGTAGGGGGGGCATAGACACTCACCGGTGCCTGCCACATGGTACAGGGATGTTGAGGTGCCCCCCAGGGCAGTATGAGGAGGGCCAGGGGGAAGAGGACCCTGCTAGGGGCCCCCAATGTCGCTTCCTGAAAGCCTTTCCATGTCTGAAAGGCCGAAATGGAATGGCTGACGGAAAGCAACATCATAATCCCAACGGCGGAAACGCTGTCCTTAAGGGATTATGCTGCCTTTCCGACTGACCAACGGCTCCTTGAGCCCGTCGGAATGGCGTCGGATTCCCCCGTAGGTTTAAACTCCGACTGCCGTCATCCTAATACGGCGGTTGGACTTTAAACCTACTATGTCGGGCCCTAAATATATTACACAATTTACATGAATATTTTTCATTTAAATAAATAATATCGTTTAAAAATTATGAATGATCGAAAATATATTTAGTAAAGAATACTAATGTAGTTACTTCCCACCTTATACCCCTATAAAACTCACAACCCACACCTAAAACTTAAGTTTAAAAAACACATTTGTTTCACTATTAACAAATATTTATCAATTTACTAATTAGCATCAATTAATAATTAATGATTACTTAGTTATACATAATTTACTTCCCACAATATACACCTACAAAACACACAACACACTAATCAAATTTAAAATAACAAAACATTAATTACACAAACAATTTAATAATTAATACCCTGTACCCCTGTAAACCCCACAACCCGTACCTAAATTAAAATTAAAAAAATGTATTAATTACACAATTTGCATAATTAATTAAATAAGTAATATTCATTAACAACTAATTATCAATAAATTATAATTAATTTACTTCCTACTGAGTACCTCTATAAACCCCACAACCCGCACCTAAAATTTAAACAAAAAATAATAATTGCACAATTCACATAATTCATTATAAATTAAATAATTAATATTAATTTAAAGCTAATTATTAATTAATTATAATTAAATTACTTCCCACCCTGTGCCCCTATAAACTCACAACCTGCTATGGTAACAAAAAATAATTACAATTAATTTAATAACTTCTAAAAATTTAACAAGCACATTAAAAAACATAAACCATAATTATACAATAAATGTACAACATATATATTTAAAATATATACTTAAATACTTAACAATAATCAAAAAACTGTATTATTAACAACTATGGGCCTTATTACGATGTCGAGCGGACTTGCGTCCTCCCAACATGGTTGCGGGAAAGGAACCGCCCGACCATAGGTCGGCAGTTCCAGCATCCCAATTTGGATGCGACCGCACATAGGGGGGTCGGAAACATCCATTTTTCAATGGAAACTTGCGAGGCGGGCTAAAAATGCCCGCAGCACAAGCTCCCATTGAAAAATGGATGTTTTGAAACATCCCTGCACCATGTGGCAGGCACACGGTGCAGGGATGTTTAGGTGGGCACCAGAAGTGCCCCCAGGCCACAACGCGGAGGGCCAGGGGGAAGGGGGCTCTGTAAGAGGCCTGTAATGTCGCTTTCCGACAGCCTTTCCATGTCGGAAAGGCCGACATGGAATGGCTGTCAGATGCCGACATCATAATCCCAACGGCGGAACCGCTGTCGATAAGGGATAATGAGGAGTTTACGACGCACCGATGGTGTAAGTGTCAGACAGTCCCTCCGACTGCTGCCTCCGACCGCACACATTATAAAGCACAGCAGCAGATGGCGGTCGGACTGCAACAGACGAGCTGTCGGTTGCGGTCCGACCGCCATCGTAATGAGGCCCAAAATGTTTGTAACGGTATTAATGATTTCGATATTTTCAAAATCGATATTACTTACCTTAAAATTGATATTCTTGACAACAATATTCTTGTAGACAATATTTCCATATCGCGATATTTTGTACATGATATTTTGGTAGGACGATATTTTAGTTTCGATATTTTGTCTGATTACCAAATTGCATACCTGACGTTGTTATCAATATATGTGTTGTGTTCCTGTAGAGGTAATTGCTCTACATAGTAAAACCAATGAAATACAATCAAACACAAATGTAACCCCTCCCCCATCTGTCATCCTCCCAATACTTCCACCACAGAAACATTTGCTGCCCTAAAACATATCTCAACACCCTAACAGGTAATATATTGTAACCAAAGGAAAGGGGAAGCAGGAGACTGAGTAAAAAGGAGGAGGGTGGGTGGCCTTGAACTGATGTCAGAGCTGAAGAAAGCGCAACTTGATTCTAAAAGGCAAGAAGGCTTCATCTTGAGGGAGTTCGTCAGGGAGAGAGACAGACCTCTCCGCAAATATAGTCCTGAAGCTGGTTTTTCATATTGGTAAATGCAAGGTGCTGGGGTGAAAGTTCCTTGAGTGGTGATCATATAAAACGAGATGGGTCCTACAACACCAGTTGAGGGGCTGAACAGTAGCCGGAAAAAGTAATGTCAGTCCTTGGCGCTCATTGTGGATTGATCATGTGGCTCACTCAGGGTCTGTCCTCGGTCCCTCTCCAACCCAGATGATTCCCTTGTAGAAAATGGATCATCTCTGTTATCTCCCAGGGTCAGTTTCAGACGCAACCCACGCAGACAGGATTAAGGTCGGCTTTTCACTCATTGAGTCAGTGGGATCACCATCTGTGTTGCATCTCGCTGCATCTTATCCCGCTTGGAGTTACTAGCTCCTCCACCTCGGCGTTCCTCCACTCCATTCCCAGGCCCATTCTGGGGAGTCAAAGAAGTGTGTTTTGTCCTGGAAGATCATTTTCAGTTTTGCCGGGAATAGTAACATGTAGCGAACGTTCATGGATCCTAATTTTAGTTTCATCTGGTCAAAAGAGCATTGTTGTTTCTGAACAATTTGTGTATAGTCAAGGAAAATGAGGATTTTGTTAAAGTCATGCACAAGCTTGCCCTTCTTCCTGGTGGTTCGAACAATCATGTCGCTGTCTCTGTAATTGAGGTACCTTGCTATCAAGAGGTGGGGTGTTGCAGCAGGCATGGGCCCAAGGCCTGATATGCCCTCTCGATGAAGAAACAGTGAACTGACAGCCGACCCAGAGAGTTAAGCACCTATCAGGTTGACGCGTCCTTTTCGGGCCAGCTCCTTCCCAACAACCCAGCGCCAAGCCTGCACCAGGGAAGTCACTCACGTTTCACCTCTGCCTGCTCCACGGGACAGGGGGAATGCCTGGCTTCTCACTGTCAGCACAGGCATCCCAGTTTCCTCAATTGATGGGGCCTACCTGGGCACCACCACTACCCTCCACTCGGTTGAGGTCGTGGAGGCCCTGCCGCCAAGGCCTCAGGGCACGGTCTACTCCAGGGCTGCTTACCGCTCCATGTGGCCACCTCAGCTTCCATGTGGCCCGGGGAAACACAAAGGGCTCAGTGGTCTCGGACACCTCCAATATTTGCAGATGCAGCATTCGTGTCATGGATGAAGCAGGTCTACAGAGCCTGTCAGCGCAGAGCTTTTGCTTGATCCGTCTGCCATCTTGTGTGTGCCAGACATGCCCCCCATAGTTCTTTACATTTGTAACTATTTTAAATAATTTATTTTATTTTAACATTATTTCCTAAGGGTGGGTGTTAAACTGCCAGTGGTTAGTCATGTGATGTGCTGGCCTTATTTTAGCTCTGAGCTGGAGTAATTTAATACTGTTTTGCATCCCATTTTGGCTGTAGTAAGTAGGAAGGGGCTTACTATTTTGTGGTGGGTTCACGTCCCTCCCTAAACCTTGCCTAACCCTCTGTTAACCCTCCTTCCTCCTCCCTAACCCCCCACATTTAGTAGCAAGCCTTCCCTATTTCGCAGTCACTCCCCTCTGTTACTCCCACATTTCTTACTAAAACGAATACTTACATTAGTGGAGTCTCTGCAGTCAGGGCAGAGATCTCCACATAGAAAAAGATGAGAGTCAGGAAACGCAACCTCTGCATGCATGTTTCTGAATACCATTTTGTAATATGCTTGTATTACTATTGTAGTACTACAAAACATAACAGAAAATGCAGATTGAGAAAAGGCCCCACAATATCCAGAGTTGTAAGATGCAGATGACACTACTTGCTTGGCTTGTACTTAAATCACCGATATATTTAATAGCTTTTTTTCAAGCTCCTCGTGTTCCACACACAGAGATCCCAATTCCTGAATAGATCTAAGTGGTTTCAGTAATGTTGGCTACTTTGCACCCCACTTGCTCTCCTAATACTCCCATCAGTACTTGACCCTTGTGATACTAATCTCTCCCCACCACCTCCCTAAACCTCTTTATGCACTATCGTTTTTAGTTTGGAGGACCGTGGTGCCGTGAGGACCGTGGTGCTGTTAGGAAAATCTCAGACTCATACCCTGAAAATTAAGAAGTCAGGGCAGGTGCCATTAGGGTGACCAACCGTCCGTAAATTTCACGGACCGTCCGTAATTTGGACCTCAGGTCCGTTGTCCGTGAGGATCCCTTTTACAGACGCCTTTTGTCCATAATTTTGGGCATTGCAGGGAACAGCATTGTTCCCCTGCATGAAGCCTCAGCTCCCTGATGGGGCCGCCTAGCACTCCTCTGAGCACTAGAGCAGCCCCACCCTGCCCTTTGTCATTCTGTATGCGGCTGATTGCCACATACAGAATGACAATGGGCCAGTCTGGGCTGCAAAGCATGTACTGGCCTCCCCCAGCCTCTGTTTGGGCAGGGCATTCTGTCAGACAGAAGAAATGTGCAAAAACGCCAATGCTGCTACATGAGAATCCAGTTCAAGAAAAGAAGCTGGTGAAAGAAGTTAAAAAGAATGGGCTAGAGTTCTTTCACAGTCTCGTCATTTTAGAACTGATGCAGTTTCAATATTATATTCAAGGAAGCCATGATTGCTGCTTTTTAGGTCAAGCCTAGCATTGCAGCGCATGCACTGCTCGCTTTGCGAGGCATGCAGTATTGAGTATGGCGTGGAAGCTCCATGTAAGCTCCGCCCACTCTCCGCCCATCTTTTTTATTGGCTTAGGTCCAAAATGCTGCCTTCCCATTGGTTTTAGGCTTGTTAGTCCCTCCTCCTGATGGCCATGTCATTTGTATCCTTCCATGGCTACTGGCCCCTTTACTTTCAACACTATTTTGTTCCCCTGCTTCCCCCCCTCCCCTCCTGCAGTCCGTGACTTCTCGGCCCACCACCACCACCCCCGCACTCCCGTTCGTGCCTTTTTGCCCGCCCGCACTCCCGTTTCCAATGCAATAGGTCTCGCGTAAATGCGAGTCCTATTGCATTGCAAATGCTTGTTTAAAGTAGTTCGTGCTTGTTTTTTACATCGTCCGGCAGCACTGAGGAGGAGTAGAGAGCTGGCACAGGATGGGACAGTGTCTGTGCAGAAGCATGCACAGTCAGACGTCGGCTCACGGGTTGAGACTGGCATCGCGTTAATCAGTGGCAAAGCCCGCAGCGCCCCCTCGGTTTAGACCCTAGAGCTCTGCGGCCGGGGTCTTGGCTGGGTGCCGGAGACGGCTCGGGTGTGCCCGAAGCAGAGGGATGTTGGGACGGACTCCTAATACATCCAAGGCTGAGCGCAGTCTTGCACTGCTTGTCCCCTGTGATGTGGCGCATTACCGGATGGAAGCCATCTGCTGTAAGGCAGTGCTCCACCAGAGCCATGTATAAACACGAGGTTTGTTTTATTGCGAGCTATTCATAGAGCTCTGTGAACGGACAGGAGCGCGTCACCACCAATCTCAGGACCCCTGCGTTATACAACCGGCGTGTAACAGGCGCGGGCCCTTTTACAGGTAGATGGCCTATAAAGCGGAATGATGGCAGGAGAAAGTTCAGGAGAGATTGGTTCTAGAGAAGATCCCGCGGCGCACTCAGCAGTGCGCTTGGCTCATTCATTCTTTGTACTAAGCACAACACAGAGGAGTACACACAAGAGTGTCCAATGCTTCTCCTTGAAAAAGAACAGCGCGGCGCCCTGTCTTTAGTTGGTAGCACTATTCATATGAAATAGAAATAACCATATGTCGCCGAGCTCCTCTTCAGTGCGAACGAGTATAAGTGATGAAATAACCATATCGCTACATTTTAAAATTTACTTTGAATAAAAACCCTTGCGTGTGGTATAGTATTTATCATCGTCTGTAAAGCTGTAACGTAACTTAAGGAAGGGTACGTTCACTGTGGCAGATCTGTACAGAGGTAGGTTCTGTTCGCAGTAGGCGCCTGTGGCTGTTGTACTTGGGTTGTGCAGCGCAGTGACGCCACTAGCCGCTAATAGCGCCAAAAATGGAATACATAAAGTGCACAACGAGAGTAGGGAGTGAAGTTTCTCTGTGAGGAGAGCAGCTGAGAGCCATTACATGGTAAAAGGCTGGGTACAGGTGTTGACGTGTGCCCCAAACATGAAGGCACACACGCCACTACCTTTAACTCGAGTTCTGGAAACTCAGTGCGAGAATGAGATTTTATGAGGAACATTCATAACACAGGGTCGATTAAAAATAGCCAGGGGTGAAAGCTGTTACTTGCAACTCCTGGCTTGCTCCTTCGGTACCCCTTGCTCTTAAGCCAAAGAAGGAAGCAGCAGAATCTCTGAACGGAAACAGGTCTATCAGTGATCCCTTTAGTTTTAGTAGTTTCTACGTTTAACTAACCCTTCCCCTGACCCCGCAGCAGCAAACAGCATGCTGTTGACGGGCACAATGGGACAAGCCGTCCGCCCTTAAATGTAGGTCACTGAGATTGGACCCGGGCCGGGGAAGGCAGAGCCGGACCCGATAGGGGCCCGGGTAGAACGCCGGCCGGCGGCGGGAGCCCGCCCCGCCCCCATTAATCAGAATCCCGGCTAGGCCGGGGGGGGCCAGGATTGGCCACAAACAAAGGAGGGCGAGCAACGTAGGCAAGAGGGGGATTAAAAGAAGGGCCAACGGCCCGAAAAGGCACAATTCAACCCCCCTCCGGAGCGAAGAAGAAGAGAAGACGACGATCGCGAATCCCCGAGTTCTTCTTCGGGAGCCTGGCCCGCGGATCGAGTCCTGGTCTCCCCACGGCGGGAGCAGCGTGAAGAGGAGCCTCCACTCCCGCCGGACAACGGACACAGCCCCCAGTCGGAGCTTCGATGGCGGGAGCAGCGTGGTAGAGACTGCCTTCACCCCGCCGGAAAGGAAAGGGTATCCCAGCCCCGGGGACAGCAGAAGAGCAGCGGGAGCAGCTTAGAGAGCAACCGCACCGGTGGGAAAAAGCGGCGGGCAGCAGAGGGCGACGGGATCCGGCCGTACACCCCGCCGGTCGGAGGAAAGTGCCCGGCTGCGGCAGGCAAACGGCTCCGGCGCGTTCACCAGCACCAGCATCCCGCCCAAGACCGGTGTGCGGGCGGCACGGAGGACCGACATAGAGGAGCGGCAAGGCGGGAGCCAGTTCGCGCCCTTTTTCCCCGAGGCACAATTCAGCAGCACGCCGAAAAGGACCGGACGAGCCCAATTAAAAGGACAGCGGCGCATTACAGGGGCAGCAAAAGCACAGCTGACTACTGGGCTCCTATTACGTACGAAACTGAGGATACAGTACGCCCGGATTGACCGGGAACCAAAAACTCGGCAAAACAGAACTGAGCAAACAGTTATAAGAGGGCGAATTGGGCAAACAGCTGCGAAATACAAACCTGGGCCAAGAGACTGAACAAAAGCAAGGATGGCCAGCAGAAAAAGCGCAGCTGGCAGAAAAACACAGCCCCCAACACGGTTCAGGGAGAACCAAGAAGGGCCAGCAACCCAGAGAAAAGGACAGAAACGACGCAGCAACGGAGCAGGACCAGACCTAGATGAGGACCTACAGGCCATGCTGGATCAAGCCAGGGCCCAAGTGGCGTTAAAGGGACAGAGCTGGATGGACCAGCAAATCGAGGAGGCGGCACGGGAAAAAAGCAAGAGGCCGCGACAAGCATCGCCAGCATGACCAAACCCGAAGAAAGCATCGGAGCAGGGGCTTGCAGCCAAAACGGCGGCCCCAAAGAAGGTGGCAGGCAAGGGGCATGCAGCCAGAGCGGCGACCACAAAGGAGACAGCCAAAAAGGGGCATGCAGCCAGAACGGCGGCCCCAAAGAAGGCATCAGAGAAGGGGCATGCAGCCAGAACGGTGACCCCGGCAAAGCACAGCGGGGGCGGGACACATGGCGCCCCACAGGCCAGAAGGGAGAGGGCCAGAACTGGTGCGCAGCTCCGAGTCGGAGGAAAGCGGCAGCGAGGAGGGGTCTGTAGCCGGCACGGCGGCCCCTCGGGAGCGACAGGAGAGAGGCAACGAGACAGGCGCCGGGGGCAATTGTAAGCAAAGCGCACGCCGCAGCACGCTAGAGCGCGAGGAGGGCCAGGGAACAGGCAGCAGCCCTTGGCAGAATGTAAATATGGGCACGCAGCTGGGGGTACACAACGTAGCAATGCGGGCTCCGTGGTTCACCCAACCCCCATGGCAGGCAGATCTAGGGAGACCAGAATTCCAAGGTGAGGCATGGAACAGGGAAGGGGAGGAACAAACATCCGGATTGCCCTGGTGGCAGTGGCCAGGGATAGGAGCCCCAGTTAATAGGTACTCCCCATGGGGACCAAGGGGACAAGGGAGGCCCCCAACACCGGGCACAGGGTTGGACAATGGGGGACCAGCAGGGAGGGCAACAGGACAGGAGCCAAGGGCAACAAGCCCAGCACCACAGGGCGTCACGGCAGAGACCGGGGCAGCACTGGAAGGGAGCACAGGGGCCAGCGGGGGGAACAGCCTCACCCAAACCAAACCCACTGAGGGACAGGACAACAATGGGAAGCCGGCTAGCGCATATATACGACCCTCCCCGAGTGACCCACCAACTACAACAAAAATGCTAGGGTTGGCCAACCTCATCCCCCTCAACGTTAAGGAGAGAATTTGGAGAAAAGAATTCATAGATATTTTCTCACTGCTGGAGGTGCGCCAGGCAGGGTTAGACCTGACGGCGCAAGACAAAAAGGAGGAGGACAGACGGGCCCCCCGAAAACCTAGAGTGGAGAGGTCAATAGAGAACTGGCTGAAGGCCTTCAGAACACTAGCATGCATCTTCATTGAAAAATTCCCCCAAAGCGCAGCGGCACTCTGGCTTTATGAGCAGAAAGTACACGAGGCGCAGCAGCAGTACCAAGGCGAGGCATGGCTACACTATGACGAGGGCTTTAGGGAAAAATGCAAGTCTGGCCAATAATGGAATGGGATTGCCAAGACATGGAAGGCTTCTCAAAGCACATGGTGGCGGCCAGAGAAGGGGTGGGCGCAAGAGAGACCAATTTTCGTCAATACGGGAGTAAGGGCAAATTTGAGAACCAAGGGAAGGAGTTCAAAGGCAGAAACCAGGCGGGACACAAGTCGAATAAAGCCTGTTGGAAATTCGACAAAGACGAGTGTAAATGGGGAGCGTCATGCAGATTCAAGCATGCTTGTGGTTCATGCGGTGGAAACCATCCCACCATCCGCTGCAGACGCAACACAGGGCCAGGGGCCAACAAAGAAAAGACAGGCGCTAAAAAATAAGGCACAGGCCCCGCTAAGCAGGGGCAAGGGGGAGGGGGGCGGAGGACAGACGCTGCCTACCCCCATTAGGACGGGCAAATTACTACAGCTACTACAGGGGTACCGCAAAACCAGCGACAAACAGTTACTGGCAGAAGGTTTCACGCAGGGTTTTCCAATACCTTACAAAGGGCCAAAGGGAGCGCAGGAGAGCCGGAACCTGAAGTCAGTGAGGGACAACCCAGAGGTGGCTAGGGAGAAAGTAAAAAAGGAAGTGCAACTTGGGCGGATGGCCGGGCCTTACAATGCTCCCCCGCTGAAAGACATGGTGGTCTCCCCACTGGGGGTGGTTCCCAAAAAAGAGCCAGGGAAATTCCGGCTGATTCATCACCTCTCCCACCTGGAAGGCGAATCGGTCAACGATTGGCTGGACCATGGCAAGTGCACGGTAGCATACGCATCGGTGGATGATGCGGTGGACCTAATTAGGCAGGCAGGAAAGGGCGCCCTGATGGCGAAGGCGGACATAGAATCTGCCTTCAGGTTACTGCCAGTTCACCCGAACAGCTACCACCTGTTGGGTTTCAAGCTGAATGGACAGTATTTCTACGACAAATGCCTACCCATGGGGTGCTCAATATCATGCGCACACTTCGAGGCTTTCAGTGGCTTTCTGGAATGGGAACTGGGCGAGAGGGCCCCAAATGGCGGGCGGGTGCACTATCTGGACGACTTCCTGTTCATCGGAAAAGCAGGCACAAAAGAGTGCGACGACCTCCTAGACAAATTTGTGCAGATGGCGCAGGAGTTAGGCATCCCCCTGGCGCAGGACAAAACAGAAGGCCCAACCACGAAATTGTCTTTCCTGGGAATTGAGCTAGACTCTGCGGCCGGGACGTGCAGGCTGCCACCAGTAAAGGTAGCCGACCTGCATGAATGCATAGAACAAATGCGACGTCAAAAGAAAGCAACGCTAAAGGAAGTGCAGCAGCTGCTAGGGAAACTGAATTTCGCAACGAGGGTGATCCCCGCGGGGCGTACGTTTGCCAGGCGGCTAGCCTGGCTAACCAGGGGAATGACGCAAAAACACCACAGGATCCGCATCACAAAAGGGGTGAAGGAGGACCTGGCGCAGTGGGACAGTTTTTTGGCCGATTTCAACGGCACCCTGATATGGCGAGAGCCCTGGGTGCACGCGCATGAACTAGAGCTCTACACCGACTCAGCGGGGGGGTACGGCTTCGGGGCAATACTGGGATCCGCCTGGACAGCAGGTGAATGGCCAGAGGAGTGGAAAAGGGCAGGGCTGACAAAAAACATAGCACTGCTTGAGTTATTTCCCATAGTGGTGGCGTTTCACATTTGGGCCCAGCAACTAGGGTACAGGCAAATTACACTGTGGTCAGATAACCACGCAGTGGTGCAGGCCATTAACACATGGTTGGCGAAATGCCCAGCAGTAGGCACTCTATTGCGTAGACTAGTGGGCTGCCAGCTGCAGGGCAACATTGCGATTAGGGCACGCCACATTCCAGGAGCAGAAAACTCAGTGGCGGATGCCATTTCTCGTTTTCAGTGGAACAAATTCAGAGAACTCGCCCCAGCAGCGGACAGAAAGATGACCAGAATGCCGGAGGAAGCATGGACATGGGTGGAGCAGGGGTGGAAACACTGCTGAACAATGCACTGGCCCCGAGAACAAGAGACCGTTACAGTAAGTGCTGGGAAACATTCAGGGACATAACGGGGCTGGAAGGGAACCAAGGGGCGTCACAGGGAGAGGTCATGAGGTTCATCGAGTGGGCGTTCGGGGCAGGAAGAACAAAAACCTGGGCTCAGTCGCACCTAAATGCAGTAGCTTATTATGCAAAATTGGAAGGTCAAACAGATCCCACTAGGGCTTTCAGATGCAGGATGGCAATGAAGGGATGGGGGCGCCTACAACGGCCAAGCTCAGATGAGAGGCGGCCCATCCATGTCAAGATACTGACAGAAATGCTGGGGGCAGTAACAGAGTTGTGCTCCTCACAGTACGAGGGAGCCCTATTCCGCGCAGCGTTCGCGGTGGCATTTTTTGGGGCCTACAGGGTCAGCGAACTGGTAGCCCCATCGGTTTGCGTCCCAGGCACCGCCTGCATCCACAGGAAGGACGTGGAGATTAAAGAGGGTCACATGGACATACTGCTGAGGCGGTCAAAAACAGACCAAGCGGGGAAGGGTAGACGGACCAGAATACACTGCTCGGCCGATGCAAGCGTCTGCGCGGTATGCTTATTGAGGGAACTCCTGGGGAAGAGGGAGCGGTCCCAGGAGCCGCTCTTCAGGCACAGGGACGGGTCATTCCTCAGCCGCTTTCAATTCATAGCGGTAATGAGAAAGACCCTCGGGAAGATAGGTCTCCCCGCGCGCGAATACGGGTCACACTCCTTCAGAATAGGGGCTGTCACGACAGCTGCAGGGCTAGGTCTGGAGGAGGGGCTGATCAAGGGGATAGGGCGTTGGTCATCCAACGCATTTAAGCAATACATACGCTCCACGATTTACTAAGCACGGTTTTCTCCCGCCCCACCCAGGTCCAAGAGAATCGCGGAAGAAGGTATGGATATTGGGACACTCCTACGTGACGCGGGCGCAAAAATGGGCGGCAGCCAGACGCAAGTTCGGCGGAATATGGCTGCGGGACACCACCATAGAATGGTTGGGGCGCCCGGGGATGAAATGGGACCAGCTGTTACCTGCGGCGCGGGAAGCATGGAAAAAAGGGGACAAACCAGATGCGGTAGTAGTACACCTGGGCGGGAACGACTTAGCAGCACTGGGAAGGCGAGCACTGTTAGAAAACATGCAGAGCGGCCTCACGGCACTGGCACGCCTGATCCGCCCGGCGGAACTGATATTCTCGGAAATCATAGTGCGGAGGGCCTGGCGCGGGGGCGCATGAGCTGGGGGCAGTGGAAAAGTCCAGAAGAAAGCTGAATATTACCATGGCCAAAGTCTGCAAGGCCCAGGGATGGGGGTTCGTGCGACACGGGTTCATAAACTTGAGGGCGCCAGGGTATCACCTGGAAGACGGGGTACACCTCATGGGGGTAGGAATGGACATGTTCCTACTAAACATCGTAGGCATACTGGAACAAATGGGTTTCAAGTAGGTCGCGAAGGAAGGGCCCTGGTAGAGGGGAGGGAGCTCCCTCCGATCGGGAAACCGTAGGGAGCGTGGCGGAGCAAAACACGGGGAAGCTAGTAGAGAACGGAATTACTAGAAGTTAGACGGAAGGCTCTCACAGTGTCCTTGGGATGCCTCATGGCAGGGGTGCTGAGGGAGCCATGGGGAGGCATGCCGCCAGAGAGAGAATAGAGGGACACTCCCGCAGGACCCTTGGGATGCCTTACGGCAGGGGTGCAGAGGGAGAAGATGGCAAGGACCCAGCCTCAGAAAATTAGAGTAGATACGCAAGTAAGGTCCTTGGGATGCCAAACGGCAGGGACCCCTGGGAGTAGGGAGGGCCCACGAAAGGGTACAGGGCGAGTGGGACGGCACTTGCAGCCCGGGCAGGTCCAAAAGGACACCCTCCAAATCGCTAGCAAGTTGAAGCCTAGACCCGTAAATTGAAACCCAGAGAAAGGGGCCCCCTCCCTCCTCTCCCTGGAAATTGAGGAGGCTGGGTCGTCCAGGATACAAATAGAGAAATTGCAACGAGCAATAGAGGAAAGTTAAACATGGACATTGAAGGACTATACTATGACCATGAATGTTAAATTTTTGAAATATGAAGATTTCATGTAAAATAAAATGTTTGTTTTTGAAAATAAACTGCGACCTTTTCAGGCACCAAAGAAATGGTCAAGTGGTGATTTAAGGGAAAGCGCGCAGTGGTGGTAACAAGCATGGGGGAGCAGGGAGGGATGACTCGCCGCCTGGAATGGGTTAAAATGATGTGTGCTATCACTTTTTGATGTCCAATTCTGTCCAACATAGAATTACAATTTTTGAAGGACGTGGTATCCTCACCATCCGAGTAAAATATCAGATTTTCTGGTTTACGTTTCAAAGCTGAAACCTAAGAAACAGTTTTCCTTAAGTCTACAATAGAACGTGCCCTAAAGTGCCTTCAAAGCACGGTACGAATGGCATGTAAGCGCCGGCACAAGGCAAGCACAGTGCGAGTCTTCCAGTTGCTGCTGGTCCACAGTGTTACCGAAAACTGCACCTGAGTGTGAGCATCGGCGACCACACCACAGAATATGCAAGCCTTCCAACATTTTCATTTACACGCGTGTCACCAAAAACCGGCACAGGTGCACAATACTACACAGAGAGTACAGTTGCACTTCACTCTAGAATAGTGAACACTATTCTACAACCAGTTTGGGTGCATAGTGGTACCAGTACACTATGCAGTTAGTACAGGTGCTCAATGCAATGGCGTAACGCAAAATTATACCACCCACCCCCTGCAGAAGGGAGCTGTTAATGTTTAAATATAGTCAATAAGGAAGAGAAATGGCCGAAATACACAACTATTTGGCTGAAAGTGGCTGCGATGGTGGCAAAACGAAATATAGCCCAAAAATGGGGGGCAAGACAGATACCAGAAGTGTGCAAATGGAAATCTGCCATGGATTGGTCCGCCAGGGCGGAGAAAGTGGTTTACAAGGCCAGAGGCTGTCCACACAAGTGGGATAAAATCTGGGGACAATGGCAGAAATACCGTGGGTATTGGGTAGAGTAAAGGGATGGTTGGGGGGAGGACTACTCCAGATTAGACTAGAACACTCTGAGAGTTAACTAGGGACTCGAAGAGAGGGCTGTGATAGCAGGTGTGCTGTCGATAACAATGTTATGCTCTGTACAAATAATTTGGATGTGATGACTGTGTGTTATTCTGAGCTGGTTTAATAAAAATGTTTTTAAAAAAAATAAAAAAAGAATATAGTCAATAAATACGTGCTGGGCACCGGCAAACAGCAGTGCAAATTAAGCACTTGTTTTGCAGTACACTTAGTTCTACAATTTTAATGATTACCACAAACGTGCTTGGGGATATTCGGAAAAAGTGAGTTTCTCCTCCTAAACCGGGCAATTTTTTTATTTTGTCATATATTGCCCTCATTAAAGAGTCTGTTAAAGATTCACCACACTGGTTCTCTGTTTCTGTGATGTAATTGTGTACATGGAGCCGCTGTCCTCTGAGGCGTCCCTCTTTGCTAAAAAACTGGGTTTTTAGAGAATGTTTTTGGCTCAGCACCATCCTTAGAAGTTAGTGTACATGCATGCGATCTGTAAAAAGCATTGGTAAAGCTCCGCATGTTAAAGGCAAGAACAATTGGTTTTGTCAATGATTGTTTAAGTAATAGTGTTTCACGTACAGGACATTGTATAAGGCTAAATAAGAACAGTAGATATAACACCCAGGATAATGTGCTGCGTGGCTAAATAGTTTTAAGGTCCTAAAGGCGAGACCGATTGCATTGCAAATGCTTGTTTATTTTATGCAACTAACAACCATTGACAAAGCCAATAGTTCTGGCTTGTTGCAGGTGTAACGTTACTTGTTGTGTTATATATCTGGATACAATGACAGAAGAGGCAAAATACCAGTCGGGCAGCATACTATACTAAGCACAGATTTTTAGCTTAGGTGTTTTAAGCCACGCCCTTAATTACATCAAACACCCCCTTTGGAGAGACCCCCCAGTTTTTTCATCCCACTTAAAGCCCTGGAACCAACACCATGTCACAGTCACCTCATGGCCTGGGACTGTGCATCATGCATGACTCATGACTTCCACTTTTTCAGATTGCCTATGTGCAAGGGCATAGTGAACCCTCCCCCCACCCCTTGCTTTAGGAACTACAGCAAGGGTGAAATTCTTGATGGGCATCTTCTGTCTGCAACTCTGCAGACAAAGGCTCAGCTCATAATTAATATGAAAAGGTGGGCGAGTGAGTGAGTGAAGGGATGGGTGGATGGCTGGATAGATTAGTGAAAGGGTGAATGGATGCATGAAAGGGTGAATGGATGGATAATGAGAGAAAGGATGAATGGATGAGTTAAAGGATGGATTGTTGAGTGAAAGGGTAGATGATGGGTGAATGAATGGGTGGATGGATGAGTGAAATGATGGATGGATTGATGAATTGATAAGTGAAAGGGTGAATGGATGGGCGGATGAGTGAAAGGGTGGATGTAAGGATGGATGAGTGAGTGAAAGGGAGGGTAGATGGACAAAAGGATGAATAGATGAGTGAAGGGGTGAAAGGGTGGATGAATGAGAGAAAGGATGGATGAGTGATAGGGTCAATGGATGGATTCATCAGTGGATGAGTAGATGGATGGGTGGAAGGAAGGATGGCTAAGTGAAAGGGTCGATGGAGAGAGAAAGGGACGATGGATGGATGACTGAAAGGGTGAATGGGTGGAAGAATGAGTGACTTGGTGGGTGGATGAGTAAGTGAAAGGCTGGCTGGATGGGTGAAAGGCTAAAAGGCTGGATCGATGAGTGAATGGGTGGAAGAGTGGATAGATGAATGTACCGATGGATAGGGTGATATGGATGGAGGGATGGATGGATGAGTGAAATGATGGATGGAAGGATACATGATGGATAGGTTTGCAAATGGTTGAATATGTTTGGATATGGATGGGCTTAATTATATACTATTGCGCGACCTCCTCTGATGTGTCTGTAAAACTTACCTTTTGTCCCGAAGTTTTGTCCTGAATTTTGACCTCCTGTCCTGAATTTTTGTCCTGAATTTTGATCTCCTGTCCTGAACTTTTGTCCTGAATTTTGACCCTTTGTCCTGATTTTGCACCCATGTCAGTTGGTCACCCTAGGCGCCATTGACCGGTTTATTCCACATCTCCCTTTACTATCCAGGTCTAAATGAGTCCCGTGGTCAAACCACCATGGATGTTCTGTCTCAACCATCTGATTATTGTGGTACCGCACTGAATATACTGAATGCGTGGCTGTGCAAAAAGACTTTGAACATGTTGCAGTGAAGTTCAATGCTATTTCCTAACTACAGTGGAACATGCTGGGCAGTTTCTGACAGTAACTCATTTGGGGCTGCTCATGATAATCGCTTCATGATAAAAGAATTGGTCAGGGTGTAGCTCTGAATGGTGCAGCAGCTGTAGTGACTGCTACATACATGCGAGCCCGCGACCTGTGGTTTCTCGCGTGTGTGTGCCATCCAATGTTTTTCCATGAAAGCTGGTAAGTGGAGACACGCGCTTCTTTACCGGTGTCTTTGTTTTTCCATAAGTCCACACGGTTGTTGAGGGTCTCGCGGGGGAGTATATATTTGAATTGTGTATGATTGTGTATATATGGGTTGGTTATGCCGTTGCGGCATTCAACTGTTACCTTCAACTCTCATTATGCTGTTGCTTACGACGGCATCTGAATAAATGAAGAAAACTTGCATTACCGCCTCCTGTGTTTTCTGGGACTCGGATTTCACTTCGTTGTATTTTTTAACAGTGACACTATAAACACAGTGGTGGGAGGGGTTCACCAAACCCAATTATGTCTCTCCTTAAATTTCACACGTTTTACTTCATCTTATGTGCCCTAAAAGTATTTGCTGTTTCCAGAAGTTATGTGTCTGTGTTTTTTGTTTCATGCGACAGACATATGTCTCATTTATAGTGAACTGAATCACCTCGAGATGTCTCGGTGTGTTCAGGTTGAGGATGGGTGTTTATGACGGCATGATTGAGAGCTCAGAAGCTGAAGGCAGCGTGAGCATCTCACACTGCCTGACTGTGGGTCAAAAATAGATTCACACTACGTCCACAACCACTCTTTGGCACCTCTGCAGAGAGCTCAGAGCAACTGTCATTTTTGTGGCACCTGTAATTGTTTTTCTGTGGGAATTGGTTAAGAGGTACAAATATTGACAGCACTGAATGAAAAGAAAATACAATTCTTACAGGTGACTGGGTGGGTTGTTGGGGATAGTGACGTGGAGTAACTTAAAGGAAGTATGGGTAGAAAGAGACCGTGAAAAGACACTGCTGAAGAGGAAAGAGATGAGGAGCGAGATGGATCATTTCAGATAGATTGGGAGAGAAAAAGGCATACATTGGTGAAAAGTGAGACTACAGAGTAAAGCATGTGGATTGAGACACACGGAAGACCACTCCCAATTCCAAAGACCTTATTACTGTTTAATTCAAAGATTCATATTTTCAGAATTGAAAGATTTTCAGTTCTATTTATTCACAACAAAACCATTGTCATCACTCATTTGATTTAGCAAATTCCATAGGTCTAGCTTGTTTTAAGCAAAGGTCCATTGTTGTGTAATATATGTCTGGATGCAACAACACTGGTCAGGTGGCACCATAGGTGAAGCACATGATTTTAGTTGACAATGTTTTAAGCCATGCCCTTAATTACAAAGGCCAAACCTCTTGGGAAGAATTCCTAGCTATGCTTCTTTGTCCACACCCCTTTTAGAAACCCCCCTCCTCCTTTTTGTTCCTTCTTAAAGCAGTGATAGGAGGTATGTTTTCCTTGCTTGACTCAGGTCCCATAGAACCCTAGCAACATCACTGCCGACAGTTTGTGTAACCCTGAAGTTTCCTGAAAATGCTTCACTTTGTCATCATTTATAAACATTCCTTAGCAATCCCAGTTGTCTGGCTTACCATGAGCGCGTAGTAACCATCAAAGAAACGTTACGTTCTAGTGAAAATTGTTATAAGAGCATCATCTGGTAATTTGGCTGGCTCAGAAACAAAACAGTTGCAAATCCCAGAGAATGGTTATATAGTAACAATATGGCATTGCGAGTCTTTATGGTTCTGTCTCGATCTTCCAGCATAAACAAGGAAACAACTAATCAATGAGAAAACCTGTAAACATGAAGGGCCAGATTTACAAAGGGCTTGTTTTGCCCTTGCGTCATGATGCAAGTCCTTAACTGGGATTTACTAAGCCATGCAAAGCCACCTTGCTTTTAGCTGTCTTGCGTTACCTTGCGGCAGGGAGGTGTTCCATGGGTGGAGTGTTGACATTCCCACTCACCTATCCATGGATTTTGACCCATTCCCTGAATTACAAAGAGTTGTGAACCTGGGAATACGTCAAAATGGTACGCCTCCCAGACCTAGGCGTAACAAGGAGAATTATCTTTATTTCTCCTCATTACCACATATTTCTATGTGTGATGCATTGGCCATTCCGCATCACACATATAAAAAGGAAAATGCCTTTAAGGATTGTTTTTGTGTAGGAAGGTGTTGCTTCATGCACAAAAACAATCCTGCTCGTAACGCCGGCACCCTTGCACCATGGTGCAAGGGTGCCTGCATTGGTGCTAAGCAGTACACAGTGTGCCAGCACAAGGAGGCAGCACAAATGTGCCACATCTTTGTAAATATGGTGCATTTCTGATGTTTCGCACAACAGAGTAAGTTGCCTTGCTGCGCTGCTTTGAGTTAAATGTTAGTACATCTGTCCCAAAGTCTTTATCGGCATTCCCTAACGTTGACAAGTAACTTGACACCCGCTTGTAAACATGTAAAAGCAAACTGTGCATTTTATTAACATCATTATTAAAGGAAAATGTGCTCTTTTAAACAGAACAGAAAACCAAAAATTAGAACCAATACATTAAACACTCGATATGTTGTGTTCCCTCAGGTGGAATTGTAAGCAAAGATCTCTCTTGTACAATATAGAGAATGCATGCCAAAACTAGTAACTTGCCTTTAGGGCAGGAGAAAAGCAGAGTTTGTTGGACAGCCTGTGCAGATGCGTAAAGTTTTCCACTGTGATTATATTACCACTTTAGTTTCTTGAAGCATAGGCATTTATGATAGAAGCAAATGCTAATGAGACGAACAGCATGCAATGTTCTCATTTAGAGGCTCCAAGTCTGATATTTCACTCATTGTTCTCTTTTTGCATTTTGGATAGTGACACCTTTGAGCTTAAGCAATACAACAGGACCCCTTAAAGTGAGGTCATTGTGAGTCTGAAAAAAAACCAACCAAGTTACTTTGTGTAACAAGCATTGGCAAAGCCTATAGGACTGGCATTAGCCCTAAGTCTTTTGGTAATTCTTGTTTTGTTTTCTTATGGTTTTTGCAAAACGTTACTGTTTGGTAAGCTACAAGACCTTAATCAATCTAAAGAAAGCCATTGGTTAAAGACAAAAATGCTCATTTTGGTAAAAAAAAGCACACATTACCAAAGTACTCCCATGTACTGAAGGGAACTACATTGTGTGTGTATACATTATGGTATGCTGACCCTGTTAAAAGATAGCATGCCATAACTCATGGTGAAGTCTGCCATTGGCTGAAGTGGGCTGATGCATTGCCCCTTGATGTATCTTGGAGTGGGTGGAATTAAAATGTGAATGACACAACCTGGCTGAAAACCGTATAAATGTCATACACATCATTTTAGTAAAAGGTCTTGGCATAGACCCTAAAAATCCAATCGCATTGGCTGCCACCCTTATGCCTTTGAGAAATAAATAAACAAAGAAAGAAAAAAGATGGAATGAGAAAGAAAAATGGTAAGAAAGACAAAGTAAAAAGGAAGAAAAGAAAGGAGGCATGAAAGAAATTAAGAAGGAAAGAAAGAAGGAAGGAAACAAGAATAGAAATAAGGCAAGAAAGAAAGACTAAAAAAAGCCAATTGCCAGTGAAAAAAGAAAGAAAAGAAGAAATAAGGCAAAATGGGAAGAAAAGAAAGAGGTAAAGCACTAAGATCAAAAGGGCTTGACTAACACAGATCAGAAAAGGTCAATTGTTATGCCATTGGCTGCCAGCCTGTTGCCTTTGGGAAAGAACAAAAGAAGGAAGAAAAAAAGAAGGAAGGAAAAAGAAAGAAAGAAGGAAGGAAAGAATAAACAAAAAAGAGGAGGGAAAGACAGAAAGATGACAAGAAAGACAGAAGGCAAGAAAGACAATGAAGGCAAGAAAGAGAACAAAGCCAATAAAGACAGAAATAAGACAAAAAAGACAGAAAAAGGAAGGCAAGAAAGAAAGATAGAAGACAGGAAAGACAGAAACAAGGTAAGGAAGGAAGAAAGAAGGCAAGAAAAGAGGAAGGAAGAAAGAAATAGGGCATGAATGAGAACAAGAAATAAAGACAGAAAGAAGAAAAGAAAGAAGGAAGGAAAAGGCAAGAAAGATAGACTGAAGGGAAGAAAGACAGAAAGAAGGCAAGAAAAAAGGCAAATCTATGAAAGACAAGCACAACAGAAAGAAAGCAAGAAAGAAACAAAGCAAGAAAAAAAGGAAAGAAAGAAGGAAAAAGGATAGGCAAGAAAGAAGGAAAAAGGAAAGAAAGAAGGCAAGAGAGAAAGAAAAAAATAAAAAGAAAGAAAGAAAGAACGACGGAAAAAAGAAACCAAGAAAGAAAGATAGAAGGAAAGAAAGAGACACAACTGCTGCAAATTAAACACAATGAAAGGCCAGTTTTCTTCCTGGGCAAAGTTTATTAAAGACCATTGGTGTAGGTGAGTCCTGAATAAACGTGTTTTGATAAAAAGAGGCTAACTTTATAATACAGAACAGTTTCAAATGGACACCATCGGATTTGGTGTGAAAATGTGGCAGTCAGATAAACAAAGGACACTCCAAAATGAATTTGCAAAAGCATTTGAAGGAGACAGGAACTGATAAAGCTGGAATGTGCTCTGTGCATGAAGAGCTGGGAAAGCATCCTGCTATCACATCAGGCTCTAAACACTAAGGCAACACTAAAGCAATAAAGTAAAAACAAGAACACTGGCACTATAGGGGACTACCTTGTATGCAGATGTGCTCATGCTCATTGTGAGAGAGCAAAATACAGTAAAAGTGAAGTTAACCAGTGACTTAAGTAGGCTGACCCATTGCCCCAGGCTGTATGCTCTAGTGGGCGGAAGCAAAATGTGAATGACAAAACAACAGACCAATGGATGAAGAGAGCTATCGGAAAGCCCCTTTAAGTAAGAATATTATACATATAATTTCAGTAAAATAAAATGTCTTTGCAAAGACCAGAATTAAAAATAAGCAAGCAATACTGGTGTGAATTTCAAAACAAGGGCACAGTAAAACAGCCAGTATCACACAAACTACTTTCGGGCAAAAACTTAGAGAGATCACTGAAAAACTTCTCACAGGTCATTCTTATGGTAATGAGGGATACAAAGCAAACATTGTTCAAGTTTATTTGAAAGTAAGAGAGCTGCTTAACTTCACTGTGTCTCTTAGCATGCCTCCAACAGTTCTACATTCCCACATTCTAACAACTCCTCTCTACATTCTGCATTCTATATCTTAAAGCAATACGTATAAAAGCAATGCATACATCGCTAATAATTAACACATCATCCCCTTTTATCTACAAGCAGACAACAAGGAAAAAAACAACATGAAATATTAGCTATGTTAACATTTTACATAATCTCTAAATTCTGCAGGGCCCCTTCTAATTCTCTTGCTTCTCCGTTGAATGTACACTTCAGGCAGAATGTTGTTTTCCACTATTTTGTTAGTGTTTCTATTAGCAACATTACCTAAAAAAGGGAGAGAAATCGGTCTTGTATTGTTGGTCCCATCAATTCTGCTTGAATCATGGGTAATATCAGAACCACCATCAGCAGTAGTGTTCCTAACAATATCTAAAAATGTATTGTCATTACTGCTATTTGTCTCGCTCATGCTATCCACAGATCCTTTCAACATCAGAACACTTCTGAGGTTCCATACCTTCCTTCCTTCCACCCTTAGAGCAGTAGTAAAAACTTCCCCAACACTAACAAGATCAGACCACCTGGGAGATTCTTTCTCCAACAGTGCAGTTATTTTTATTATTACTAAATCTCCAATCTTCAATTTTGAGCCAGAATAAGATCTTTTGACATTCTCTCCCTTAACTTTCATTTTGTCTTGATACGTTTTCACACGCTCTCTAACTTTGGAAAAGTCAATATCAAGGTCTTTCTCATTTTTTACTATTAGCCACCAAGGAATTAACTACAACCCAGGTTTTGTCCTTTTTAACATCTCAAAAGAAGACATTCTGGTAACTGAAATGGGAGAGATGCTGTATTTTTCAAGTGTGGATTGTAAGTCTTTATTCCAAAGCAAACCACTTTTGAACGCCAACTGAAGGGATTCTTTGACAACCCTATTAAAGCATTCTACCAGGCCATCGATTTGTGGTGATAATCAGACACCCTTTTATGGATTTTTTGTGGATTACTCCAAATCCGGTTAAAACAACACTTGTTCTTCAGGTATTGCATCCCTGCAAAACGTCATCTACAAACTCTATTGTTAGTACCAAATTTCTCTATCATTCTAAAATAGTCAACCAAACTAATGGCAAATGCTTTTTTTTTTCTAGGTAAAACACCAAAATCCAAGGGCGGTGGTTTGCCGAGCCAAGATGGCAGTCGCACCTTGAGTGCGCTCCCGGACCCCTCCGCCATCCGCTCGCTATCCGCCCAAGGAGAGAGCCATCCAGCTATAATTCCGCTGTCTGGGCGACTGCTGAGCACCCGGCGGCACCCCTGGCTGCCGATTTCCATCGGAGGAGCGCCTTTACGATGCAGATTGTGTGATCGGCGGACCTCGGCCTCCAAGATGGCGGGCCGCCGCCATTGATCGGCGAGCTCCGCAGCTTCCCGACTCATTAAGCACCTTCACGGCCGGCGCTGGACGGAGGCCCCGAGGAGTGTTCCCCGCGATAGGGGAGGTCTGGGAGTGCTGCTGGCCCTTCCTGGGGCACTTGTCCGCGGATACGTGGCTGAAGGCCCGGCCGGGCCTGCTGATTGGGCAGACTGTGTGCGGCGAGGAGATGCCAGGCGGGCACTCCTCGCCTGGGATAGCCGCCGCCATCATCTCCCGGGGTCCCAGTGACGGGGCGTGCCCTTCGGCCGCTGTTTCGAGCTGTGGGGACGGCTGGCCGCATGGTGGCGGCCTCAGCGGCGAAGATTCCTGAGATTGACTGGGGCCGGTGCCTGCATCCGACCCGAGCGCCCCCGGCGTCGCTGCTGGAGCCGGCCGCCGGAGGGGGGGGGCCATGACCTGTGCATCATCTCTGGCGGTAAGTCCTGGCTGCGGGAGGGGGTCCCGTGGTCATTGGGAGGGGGCCCCCTCTGCAGGCACGGGCGGCCCAACACGGAGGGAGGCCCTGGGGCCCGAGCTACGCCCTAACGAGCCTGGGCCTCCTGAGTCCTGTTTCAGATGCAATTCCATATCTGTGGCGGAGCCCCCTGGGGCAGGGGGCGGTGAGGTGGTGTCGGCCGCTTCTTCGAGCGGTGGTGGGGACCCTTGTGGAGGTACATCCTTCCTGCCTTCAGGCCCAGGCCCTGGGTCCACCAGGCCTACGCTCCCCTTGCTTCTCCAGTGTCACTACACTTACCTGCTCTGCTTCCCGGATGGTGCTTTGGGGACAGGGGGTAATCGGCCGCGTGTATCGGGCGGCGGGGGGGTCCGTATCGTGGGCCCTCCTCCACCCTGGGCCGGTGCGGAGCTTGGGAGAGGGGTACTGGTGACTAGCATCTTCTCTGGCGGCTTGCCTGAATCCTGGGCCCCCTTCCTTGGAGACAAGGCCTGATCTTTTGCAGCTCTCCTTTGGATTCCCTGGTTCCGGCTCCGTGAGGGTCCTGGGGCTCGGGAGACCGGGTGGTATCGGCCGCTTCATCGGGCGGTGGCGGTGTCCCGGTGACTGGTTCATCCCACCGGGTCTCGGCACTAGGGCCCTGGACCCATTGGGCCCCAGACTCTTCGGGCCAATCTTGGCACTGGGCTCAGCGCCTTCCCCCCCTAGGTTGGTGCGGCGAAGATAAGGGGTGTTCGGCCGCATTTATCGAGCGGCGTGAGGGCCTCCTCGCGAGTCCCCCCCCCCTGATCCGCGTATTGAACCCTGGTGAACTAAATCCGACAACCTCCCCAGCGGCCCGCCTTCGGACCTCACCCTCCGTCACCCCACCGGGTGTCTCCATATCGGCCGCCTTGGTTGGGCTGCGGATTGCCTCAAAGGGGCCACCGTGGGTTGCCCATCGGCCTCGGCCTCCTGAGCGACCTGTAGGCCCCCCTGTGACATCTGTGCCTCGAGCCTCTTGGAGGGGCCCTCCCCCCTGCCCGCGGACCGCCGCCATGGGCCGGAACGGGCCGGAACGGGCCGGTCAAGACCCCGGCCACCCAGACCAAAATGGACCTCTTCACGACCACTGACAATGGGGCTACGGGGGGTGCCACCGACAGGGTCGCACCACCGGCAACAGACCTATCCACCATCCTGCAAGCCATCCACACCTCGCAGTCCTCGGTGGAGGGGAAGATTGCGGAGGTCCGGGTGGACATGACCCTCATCCGGCAGGACCTCCGGAACGCCACGCCGGGATTACAGAAACTGAATCCCGTATATCATCAGTGGTTGACGACGTTCAACAACTTAAGGGGCAGGTGGTGCGCCTCCAGGCGCACACCCAGGAGCTGCACCGGAGGGCCGAAGATGCTGAAAACAGATCGCGCCGCAACAACCTCCGCTTGGTGGGGTTTCCGGAGGGGGCAGAACAGGGCCGCCCGCCAAATTAATTGAGAAATGGCTGAGATCCTGGCTCCCGGAGGGCTCTCTCTCTCCGTGGTTCACAATAGAGAGAGCGCACCGATCCCTTGCCCCGAAGCCTCCGGCGGGAGCACCGCCCCGTCCGGTCATAATGAGAATCCTCAATTACAAAGACCGCGACTCCATCTTGGCCGAAGCCCGCAAGCAGCGACGCCTCCCTTACGAAAATCACTCGATCCTGATCTTTCCGGACTACACTCGGGAGGTCCAGGGCCAACGCCGCTCGTTCGGGGAGGTCAAACAGAAGCTAAGAGCCCTCAATATCCAATATCGCCTCCTCTTTCAGGCACGCCTACGGGTGGTGTTCGCCAACAAAACCTTGTTCTTTGACTCTCCGGTGGATGCATGGACCTGGGCCACGGAGGAGCGTCCCCTTCGGCCTAATGATCAGATTCCTCTCCAGGATGGTGCAGAGGGTCCGCCCGCTCGCACTGGCTTGCCAGAACCTAGGCCCCAGCGTAACTGCTCCCGTAGGTGCCGTGGGCACAGGAGGGCCCGCTCTGACTCCCCGTTGATTCCTTCCCAAGTGACTGGGCCGACCCGGGGGGACCTTCGGACTGTGCGACGCTCAGGCTCATCTGGCCGCTTGGGTCGTGGAGGGACCTCACCGACCTCCTCCATGCCTGATTTTCCAGACACTGATCTTTCCCGTAGCCCAACTCTTCTCAGTAATCCAGTCTGAGTCCGCTTCTGCCCGCCGGGCCTGGCTCCGCGGCCGGAGGCACGGGCCAGCTTACCCTGTTCTCTCTCTTCTTGGACTTGATTATGGACATCCTGTCATGAGGAGGGGTCCTCCACGCCTTGTTCGATCCCAAGCATTGTAGTTTGGTTCTGT
This sequence comes from Calotriton arnoldi, assembly GCA_963921515.1. Lineage (NCBI taxonomy): Eukaryota > Metazoa > Chordata > Amphibia > Caudata > Salamandridae > Calotriton > Calotriton arnoldi. Next base: position 173,558 of record CAWUFW010008323.1, read on the forward strand.
ACTGTTGTTAATGTTAGGGCGACAGATGCTTCTGTTCCTGAAGTATAGGGTGGGGGGTGGGGGTAGGGTGAGGGGGGGACCATTGTCCTATGGTTTTTGAATTTGGTTTTTTGTTGCCTTTTTATTTCACCACACCAGCATTCACAGGACGCCCCGTCCTGGGCATCAAGGGACATGATTCATGGTATCTGGGCCCCAATCGCGCGTCCCGGCGTCAACGCCCTGGGCCGAGCTCCCATCCAGGGCCGCCCCACTTCTTGAGACAGTCCACTAGGATGACAGTCATGTCACAGCAAGGTGTATCCTTACGCCTCCTGTCCTGGAACGTCAATGGTCTCCTCGACCGCCTCAAGCGATCAGAGGTTCTTCGATACGCGCAGCGACAGGGGGTAGAGGTTTTAATGCTGCAAGAAACACACCTGCTGGGTAACCACTGCCCCTTTTTAGCGCGATACGGGTACGACAGGGTCTGGCATTCGGGCTTCACACGCGGGTCCCGCGGGGTTGCGATTTTGGTGCAGCGTTCCCTTCCGTTTGTGGCGACGCGAGTCGTCCATGACGACCAGGGCACCTTCTTGGCCCTGTCTGGCTCCCTGAACGGTGTCCCCCTTAACTTGGTGTCATTGTATTCTCCCCCATCACGATTGACCGCGTCTCTGGCCGCCTCCGTTGGACTCCTGGCTTCCTTGCCCCCGGGCCCTGTCTTCCTGGGGGGTGACTTCAATGCGGTTCCCTCTCCTGTGCTCAACACGACTGGGCCCCCTTCCCACGGCAGACTGGCACAGGCGAAACACCTAACGGACTGGGCCGAATCCCTGGGTCTTTGCGATGCATGGCGTGTGTGGCACCCACGGTCTAGACAATTCACCCACAATTCGGCTGCGCACCACACACACGCGCGTATAGACACCTTTTACATACTGACCGCCTTTTGATCCAGGATGTCGCTATCCTGCCTAGGGGTATATCCGACCACTCCCCGGTGCTACTCACTGTGGGAGCCCCTCCCGTCTCCATGCGTCAGACATGGAGAATGAATGCGTGGTTTCTCCAAGACAAAGACTTCCGCGAGGTGGTAGGGCGGGAGCTTAAACAATACTTCCAGACTAACGTGGGGTCAGTGTCATCCCCGGGCGTCTTGTGGGAAGCTGGCAAGGCCACGATATGCGGAGTTGCCATGGGGCAACTCAAAACCCAGCGGCGCACGCAGCTGGAACAGCTCACCTCACGTGAAGTGCAGGCCTTGCGCCTCGAACGGTCCACCGCCCTGAACCCGGACGCCTCCGAAATGAGGCTCCTTGCTCACATTCGTGAAGAGATTCGCCAATTGTCGCTTGATGCGGCCAAACTCCTCTGGTGCTCTTCCGTCGCCAGGGTGTACGGTTGGGGAGACAAGAACGGCTCTCTCCTCTACAGACTAGCCACCTACCCCAGAGCGAATCGCATAATTCCCGAAATTATAGATCGGGACGGCTCGGTGTGTAATTCCTCGGGCGACATGGCCCGGGCTTTCGCGATGTACTAACACCAATTATACACGGCCGGGACTCCCTCCCTGTCCCTTACAGATCTGCTGCAGGCCGGAGCATATCATCTCCCTCAATTAGACTTAGAAGTCCAGGGCGATCTGGATCGTCCTATCTCCCCCGCAGAGATTGGAGAAGCGATTACCCTCGTCTCATCTGGTAAGACGCTGGGACCGGACGGCCTTCCCCAGGAATATTATGCTCTGTATCGTGAGACATTGATTCCATATCTCGCCCAGTATTTAGGGAGGCGATAGAGAAAGGTTCCTTCCCTTTCGAGACTGATATGGCCACTATTGTGGTCCTTCCTAAATCCCAACCACCCTCGCTGCGGTGCGCGGACTATCGTCCCATCTCCATCATTAATACGGAGCTGAAGCTATATGCCACAATACTCGCCCAGTGTCTTAAACCCCACCTACGTATTTTGGTCCATCCGGACCAATGTGGGTTCATGCCAGCGTGTGGTACCCGTCATTGTTTGCGGAGGCTCCACACAACTTTGGCTCACCGTAACCTGCTCACCCCCTATCTATCACTCCTCCTGGTAGATTTTGAGAAAGCCTTCGACTCGGTAGACTGGGGGTTCTTGGACGACGTCTTGGCGGAGATGGGTCTCGGACCCCGCTTCCGTAGTTTCGTCCGACTACTGTATGCTCGACCGAGGGCACGGGTCCTAGTGAATGGAGTTCTGTCCGAACCCTTTCCGATCCGCAGGGGAACGAGGCAGGGATGCCCCCTCTCTCCCCTGCTCTTTGCTCTGGTGATGGAACCCCTGGCGGCCCTGATGCGTTCGAGCGGGCAGGTGCAGGGTTGGGAATGGCCGTAGATAAAATCGCCCTTTACGCGGACGATGTCCTGATTTATTTGGCGGACCCCGGTCATTCGGGCCCTCACTGTCTCCAGATCCTTTGGTCCTTTGAGCAGGCTTCGGGCCTCCGGCTTAATCCTGAGAAGTCAGTCTTGGTTCCCCTCCACATGTCCAGGGAGTGTTTTGATTGGCAGTCCACCATACCACTCCGTCGTCAATCCTTTAAATACCTAGGGATATGGGTGATTTTACTCCCTGAACTAAGCTGGGCCCTTAACGTCACCCCCCTGGTGAAGCGGGTCAAGGCGGACCTGTCGAGGTGGCAGTCACTACCTCTGAATCCCATGGGAAGAGTCGCTCTGTTTAAAATGATGATTCTTCCCAGATTCCTTTATATGCTCCAAAACACCCCCATTAATTTTCCGAGAACGTGGTTCCGAGAACTTGACAGCCTGGCTTCCAAATTCCTCTGGGGAAAGGGCAGGTCCCGACTGGCCCTGGGCGTTTGTCGGATCCCCTCCTTTGACGGGGGCTTAGGGATGACCCATCTATACTTGTATTATCTAGCCACACGCCTGCTCCCCCTGCACGACTGGCTCAATGGAGGATGGTCGGATCCGGCATACAGACTGGAACTCAGTGAATTGGGCTTGTCCAACCTCCAGTCGATGATGTATGGGGCGCCTGTCCCGTCTCGCCTGCCGGAAGTGACGCGTTCGGTGTTCCTGGCCTGGCGAGCCACGCTGCGCCACACTGGGTGGACCCGCAAGCTGACCCAGTGCACACCCCTGTGGCAGGGTACCTGGCTCAGAGAAGTCAACGGGCTACAAGGCTTTCGGTCCTGGGACCTCATAGGCATTTCCCAGCTAGGCGACATTTGGGTGGGTGACCACATGCGCTCCTTCCAGGACCTCCAGGCTAGACATTCAAGGCATCACTCACAGTTTTACAGATATTTGCAGCTTCGCCATGCCCTTCAAGTACACTTAGCGACTGGTACACGACTCCCGGACCATAGCCCTCCCGAGGCACAAATCATGCTGGGGGACCTGGGGAGAGGGGGCATCTCCCGCATTTACCGGTCGCTCATTAACAACATTCCAACATCACTTGACCGATTAAGGGCTCAATGGGAGGAATGGGTGGGTTCCTTGGAGGAGGAGGACTGGCGCAATGCCCTTATGGCCCCCAGGACAGTCACTGCTTCTGCTAGATTGCGTTTGACACAGCTTTATTTCCTGCACGCTGCCTATTTGACGTCGGTGCGCTTGCATCGCGCGGGGCTCCGACCGACCCCCTCCTGTGATAGGTGCGGTCATGAGCCCGCCGACTTCTTTCACATGGTATGGACATGCCCACACTTGGCACGCTTCTGGGAAGGCATTGAGGAGGAGCTCACTGAGGTGTTGGGGTGGGAGATCCCACACGACCCAAGACATGCGCTGCTGGGCATCACAGACGGGTTGGATGGGTCCAGGAACGAAAAACTGTTTTACACTACGGCAATGGTTGTGGCCAAAAGAGACATAGCTTCTGCCTGGCCACAGACCCTCCCTCCATAAGGAAGTGGCGGGCCGGGGTGGACTGGTGTGCCACGCAGGAGAAGACAATGTACATAGCACGTGGCTGCCCCAAGAAATATCGTAGGGTCTGGGGGAAGTGGTTGGGGGGATTGGTCTGATCTCGATGGGGTTGCTCCAATATCTGTCCTTTTGAATTTGTACGTCTTTGGCCTTTGGGTTGTCCAGATTAATCCAAATAATCCTTTGTTATCATGGTATCTTGGTGATTGGCTGGTACTCTCTGTGAAATCAATAAAAATTTGTTTATCAAAAAACACCAAAATCCATAAATGTCAATCCCTGATTTTCTCAATGGTCCCTTGGCATATTCTGTTCAATTGACATCCACAACATAAGCTTTTGCTGGCTTATCAATACTAGCACATGGTTTGCCAATTCCTACCCATTTATCAATCATTCGATTGATTCCAAATCACAAATAAAATTAATGGCTTCTCCTTTTAGTATTAAATATACCCAAATGCCCCTAATGTGTCAATAAGAAAATCTTACTCCTCAACTTCTGTTGGGGGGGCAATTTTATCACCTCTCACCACAGTACTATCAGATACCATTATTTCACTCCTTAACTTGATAAATGAAGCTAAGTCCCCACTAAATGTGGCCTTCATTTAATCAAATAATCGTGAACCAAAATCATTATTTCTTCATCTGACTGATTCTTTCCAAACTTCCTCAGTAATGGCTTTCCATAATTCATCATTCTGATTCCATGCATTCACATCTTAGTTGGTATAAGCCACATCTCACTTGCTCTCTTTCAACGCCAAATCAATACATTCTAAAGGAAAGTGGAACGTACAATCAGAATGCACATTATGTTGTCTAGGTACATATTCCACAATATATTGCTATTCTTGAGGTTTAGCTGCCATACGTCCTAAATGTGCTGTTAGGACTCTTCATCCACCAGCTAACAGCATGTTTACAAGTGGTTTATGGCCTGTAGATAAGATAAAATTTGTCCCCCAAAGAAATTGTTTCAAATTTTGAGTTGCCTATGTACAGGCCAACAAGTCCTTCCCAATGACATAGTTTCTCTCAGAGTTTCCCAGAGACCTAGAAGCATAGGATGCTACCCATTTTTAGGTCGAGCCTATAGCGGCAGCGCGCATGCGCTGCTCGCTTTGCGAGGCATGCAGTTATCTAGTATGGAGTGGAAGCTCCGTGGAAGCTCCGCCCACTATCCGCCCATCTTTTTCATTAGCTTTTGTCTTTGTCCTTCCTAAATGCTGCCGTCTGATTGATTATGAGGCTTGTTAGTCCCTCCTTATGATGGCCATGTCCTTATTTGTAACCTCCCATGGCTACTGGCCCCTTTACTTTGTTGTTACACAGCACGTGTACTATTTATTTATTGTTGTTACACAGCACGTGTACTATTTATTTAGTTTAGTTAGGCAGGACGTGCTTTGCTTATTCGGCGGGCAACGCCCAGGAAGCAGCCCGGACAATGGGGGCCATGGCGTGGCGGGACGCAGGTCTGCTAGGAGCCTCCCGGGGGAGCTTCCCACTCCCTGCATTTATGACCAGAGAAGCACAGAGCGGCGAGCCCCCGAGCAGCCCTGGGCAACGCTGGATGAGGAGATAAGAGGCGGCTGCCGCACGCACTACCAGGGACAGCATCATCACGGCCATCGCGATGTACCAGGGGCTGTGGATGAGCTGCGCCATCCAGAGGACGGGCCAGAGGCAGTGCAAGGTGTACGACAGCATCCTGGCGCTGTCCGGTGAGTCCCGGGCAGAAGAGGGCTAATGGGGGTGGGAGCGGAACAGCATAGGGGAGGGGTGGTCCAGTGCAAGGTGTCAGGCGCTATACTATATACTGAACCTGCCCGGTGAGTGCGAGGCTGGGCTGAAGCGGGTAAATATCCGGGTAAGAGGAGTTTACACTACCAGGGGATGCAGTGCAAGGTGTCGGACATTATAGTGAGTGCGAAACTAGTCCGGGCCAGGAGCAAGACAGTGGAAGAACACCGGCAGGGAGATCCAGTCCACAGTGCGTTGAAGTGGTGGTCGAAGTGGAAGTTTCTCGGTGGCCGATGGGTCCACTTGAATGGAAGTGTTGGGCTGTGCGTACGCTCATCTTTAGGAGGCCGTGAGTTTGTTGCTTGACAAGTGTTATAAATTTCACATTTCTGTGAAGAAACCTTAACCCGTGTCTTGAACGATGTTTCAGGCTCCACCTGTTGTGGGCTCACTGGGCTGTGGCAGGTTTAATCAGGTAGTTTTTTTTTAGGTGGGGGGTGGAGTTTGGCCTCTCTTGGCAAATTAAGGCCGATGACGTACCATGCTGTTTGGAAGCGGGGGTCGCTGGGATGCTGGTTTCTGCTTGACTGCACTTCCCGGCGGAATAATTCCTGCCGTTATATAATGTGCCTGTGATGCCAAAATGGTCGTCCGTCATTTTGCATGCTGCCTCGTTCCCTTCACTCCATCGGACCCTGTGATTCAGTGAGAGGACGTCAATGTATGCGCCCATCTTAGCTATTTCAATTAACAAACATCATAAAGAGGGTATTAATGCGATGCTGTGAGAAGCAATTATTTCTGGGTAATGAACTTGCTTTGTAACTTCATTTTATTTCGCATAGAGATATGGAAATGGTGGCATGTAGAAAGGCACTGAACACTAGTTGAATATCAATTGGATTGCGCATCACCAGCTCTGAGTGGCACTCTGTAATCAGACGCATTCTTTCCGCACAATAGTGCACTGGTAGGAGAACGCGGAAATAATGTTGCTTATCAAGCATGTTTGTTCATACGTAATGATACTTAGTTTTTCTTAGTGGTCATACGTTCTGTATTGGCTGAAATGTCGGGAAAAAATAGCAGAGAAGTTAAGGAGCGTAGATTTCGAAAAACACATGGTTACTGTGCAACAGAATGGGGCACAGTATTGGATAAGAGCGACGTAAAATAAACAAAGAGTAGGCGGTGGGCAGCGTTATGCTTAGATGCGGACTGTGCAATGCACTCAATGGTGTTCCCGCATATAGGTGCTGGAATTAGGGGAGTGGGCGATGGGGTGGGAGTCCTGCGGCACTCCCAAAATAACGTGCTGGAGCTCATAGGATGGATGAGCTATAAAGGTGTCTTTAAATGTATTTTGTGTATATCTTGTCACTGTTTTCTATTTGTTTAAACACAAAGGTGAGATGTCAGGCTGTCTTCTCACAAATTGCAACTCATTCTTTAAACAAGGAACCTGGTGTTTATAGAGAGAGGATTTTGTAAAAGTAACAACTCCAAAACTAATACACCTTCCCTGTACTACCTACTGGTCCCTTCTCACCTATATCCATATCTACTGACCTCACATCTTGCCCCGCCCCTTTCAAATAACCTCCTGACCCACTGGTCCCCCTGACCACTGATTCTTACAATCCACTCACCTGCTCCTCCGCAAATAAATCCAGGCCCATTATGCAACCCCTCCTTGTCTTTCATTTCAACCTCCCTCTACCCAAGAACACCCCTGGCCATCGGCATATAATGCAGTATTTCTTTCACAGATTATTTATTTCTGCTACTTCCTAAAAACGTTCTTTCCAAGTTATCAGGGTGTCTTCCAGAACCACAATGCCACTACTGGTGTCTACCACAAAATCCAACCCAGGCCAGCATGCCACAAACTCAGTAAAAGACATTGTCATTTACACCTCCAATAGCTCAAACTCTGGCAAATGCAAGACCAATTTGCATTGCAAATGCTTGTTTACCTTTGTCTTTCTGCATCAACACTGCGCCTAGACGAACACTACTGCATCAACATCTACTACACATTCTTTCCCAACCACATAGGATCTTTAGAAAGGTGTTTCCTTGTTTTGGTTTTATTCCATCTTTAGAAATTTCATGACCAAAATACTCAACTTCCTCTCATATAAAAATTGTATTTAGAAAGTCTCAGTGTCAAACCTTTAAATTGCAACATTTTTAATATCATGTGTAGATTTTGTCATTTCCTCAAGGTTGGAACCAAAGACTGAAATATCATCTTTAAAAGCCACAGGAGTAAGTTTCATAAGACTTTGAATCTCTGACATGGTGCTTGTCAAGCCAAATGGCATCCTACACAATGGAAACATCCTTTTCAGAGTCACAAAAGCAGTCAGGTGCTTGGACTTTTCATGAAATTCAACCTGATGGTGTGTACTTGTGGGAAGGAACAACAGTAGAGAGAACTGTTGCTCCAGCAAGAGTCAAAACAATTTAACGAACGTTTGGCAAAGGACGTCTATCTATCCAAATCTCATTATTTAAATTTCATAGATCTACTCACAAACGCAGGTGTCATTGGTTTTTTAATGAAATAACCACAGGAGATACTCATGGAGGAGATCCAATCATTTCAGTGATATTCGTCTTGCACCAATCATTTAAAATTTCTTTCAATTTCTCATGATAGGAAAAGGCATTTTCCTCACCCTATGCATAATGACGAAATTTTGCCTCTTTCAAGAAAACTCTATGTTTGAATCCTTTATATCTTCCTAATTTCTCTTGAAATACATTAAAAAATTGTACTTTAATTCACATACAAAGTAGGTACCTTGTTGCAGTAAGGTTGTAGCATACACCAATAGTAAAGCATTGAGATCTAATCTTATTCCCATTTCCTGTTGATGAGGCCAAAATAAAATGGTATCCGCTTTAGTTGCAACATAAACATGACCACGTGTTCTTCAAAATATGACCAGATATAGTCTACTAAGTTGATTTTGTGATCTATATACCCACCTGGTTGTACATCAGGAGAATATAATTTTTTTTACCCCCCCCAATTTGTGATAGAATGATTTCCCTGTAATGCTCTACCAAGCTCAGAGATCCACCATCATAATTGCTAGTAGTTTACCATTGATACTAAGAGTATATCTAGGAAGCCCCTTGCAATGCTTGTTTTTCACTCATTAAGTAGAATTGGGATTCATATAGACATCAACATGTTCATTGCATGTGACACAATTAATTTTGTTACCTAGCTTTAAAAACTCTTCCAAATTGTCCCTTTTAATACATCTAATACATACTTTATCTATAGCAAGACACCCTTTGAAATTCCCTATCTGGTACAGACCAACACACCAAAAGCATACAAGACCACCCTTCCTTTTCAAAATTCTCCTTATCATATTCTTTCCTGTTTTTTACGGTTAGGAATATATTTACTACACAAATATTACTAGCACTTTCCATAGATTTGATATTTTGATGTCCTATTTCACTTACACATTTTACAGATTGTTCAATATCTTTAGCAATGCTTATAAAAAAGTGTATGTAATAGTTTCAAACACACAAAATACTGCCAAAGTTTGTAACGCAGAAACATAACCTCCAATTGACTCATCTTCTTTTTGTGGCTAGAAGTAAAATTAAAAAATTTCCATCACTGTATTTATGTATTTTATATCTTGTGCCTATTTTCTTTATCGCCTTGTGGTGATATCTCCATTTCGCCAGTATTTTCTACAGGAGATACAGTTTGTACTCTTTCAAACCTACTCCACCGAAGCAATGCTTCAATATGAATATTTCCTTTGTCTGAACAAAGTTCACCCCCCCCCAAAACTTCCACGCAGGTCATAAATACCGGGTACCATAGTTCCCATTCCACTGGTGATTCACCGGGTATTTGTAAAAAAGGTGTAGGAGCAGCAATATTGATCACATTGATGCAGGCAATTATTTGCAACTTAGGTACATATTAAAGATTTTCATTTCAGGAAGGTGAACAAGAAAGAGATCGCAGGAAAAGTAGAAAACTGTACCACTTTAATGAAGTGTTCTAAAGCGTTCTTAAAATGAAATGGATGGAAAAGAAAAAGAAAAACTAATAAATAAATTAAATAACAAAAAAAGTGCCAATAATTATACAAGAGTTCCACTGCAGAAGATTTGAACTCCAAAATGAATGATGTGGAAATGGAAAATGTTCCCAAACGAAAATGGCTGACAATGTGTGATGCCGCATGCATTCCCACTGCATTGCGGGTGAAGCAAAGAATTCTGGATATGTAGGCTTGTAGTCAGTAGCGGTCGGTGGTGGGAGTGCCGCCGGGGTGCTGATTTGGGGCGGGGAGGGGCAGGGTGGGGGTAGTAAACTACGGATTACTGCGGATTACAGGTAAGTAAACATATAAATAAATAAAAACGAATTTCGTTTCTCGCGCTGCATCGCATTTGGCGATGCAGCGCGAGAAACGAAATTCGTTTTATTTATTTATATGTTCACTTACCTGTAATCCGCCGTAATCTGTAGTTTACTACCCCCCACCCTGCCCCTCCCCCACCCCACGTCAGCGCCCGGTGGCACTCCCACCACCGACCGCTACGCTTGTAGTGAAGAAACAGTGGAGCGGGAATGAATGAGCAACGCAAGCTCATACAGCAAGCTCATTCATCACATGAGTTCTTGCTCGAGCACAGCCAACTAACTTTTGAATGCTGCCACTGTTTGCTTGCTGGAAAAGAAATGCCGACATGCATTGTTATGGTTATTCAGCAGATTAAATTAAGAGCCAGACTCTCACCAGTGTCAATGTTGCTGCCAGAAATAAATCAGCTGATGTCTCAGGTGTAGCATTCAAAGTCCTTACGTTGTTGATCAGGCAACCCACGATTTGTTGTAAAGTACTGGTTCGCTAAAGTATACATTTTGATTCTAGGAACAAAAGTGAGTGCTGCTCTTGCAGTCTGCCAGGTCTTCACCAAATTATGTGATAATGAGGACCACAAAACGAAGAAATTGTTCAATGTTATTTGAAAGTAAAAGAGCAGCTTAACATTCAATGCATCTTATAGCAACCATTTAATAGTTCTACCTTCCCACATTCTAACAGCCCTATCTACTTTTTTTTATTGTACTTGTTATATGCTACAACATAAAGCAATACATATTAAAGCAATAGATACATTGCTAATACTTAACACATATGGTTGTCTATTAAGATCTGTTATAACCAACATTATCAAAACACCTTACCAATTCCCTTATAAACATTAGTGGAAGCAGCATTATGGTTACAAACCAACATAAACACTACTGAAAATCCCCAGTTAGGGTTAGCTACGACACTACACCATCCCTCATTGTATTTCTTTTTTATTTTTTATTTGTTTATTACGTTTTCGTTCCAGATACAAACATAAACACAAATCAACAAAATAAAAAGAATCAATGATTAACACAAATCTTAATATCATCCTGGCACGGTCAAAGAAATTTGCATCAGTTCCCAAAGGATAATGTTCATCAAATGTACAATGAAAACAAATATATATCGCAGTGCTGCACTACAATAAAGAGTAATATGAAAGAGGAACCACATCCTGCAAGAAAAGCAGCTGCATCCATCAGCTAGTTATACATTTGACCACAGACTCTGCATATCCACAGCAATGTGCATACAGTGATTCCAATCAACATAGCAGGCCCCATTGCAAGAAGTAAGGAGCCCCAAACAGAGGTAGTTCAGTCCTGATCATCATCTGCATTTTGTCGTGTGAGAGTGTATTGTGTATATAGACCCCAAAAGCTCTTCGGTCTGTTACTAGGAGGCAGCAATTCGTTATATGCATCAGATTGAGTGTTGCAGAACAACATATCCCTTTCCCACTCAGCTATGGTAGGTGTGGGCCCCTGTATCCATCGTATAGCTATTCTTCGCTTTGCTAATAATAGTCCCATAGCGACTAACTTTCTAACACCCTTACGAAGTGGCTTAGTGTATCCTAACAATGCCAATAAGGGGTCAGGAACAATCGGCAATCCTGTGATATCAGTGAGGGACTGAAATATATGTCTCCAATATGTTTCTACAGTAGGACAGAGCCAGGCCACATGTAGGAAGTCAGCCCCTGCCATATTGCATCTGTCACATCTGTCTGTGTCACGTAACCCATATCTAAACAATCATAGCGGCGTATAGTGTACTCTGTTGATGAATTTAAAATGAACCAATCTATGTCTACCATTAAGGGAGATCTTTTGTGTGACCTCGCAACAATAACGCCAGATTTCATCCGTGATTGGGGTGCCAAGTTCTACTTGCCAGTCTAATCTGGCTTTAGAGTAGGCTGTGTGGGTAGACGCTTGTGCAGAGGCATAGAGGCGTGAGATCAATTTCACAGGTGTATTAGAGCCAATTAAAATGGTTAACGCTGGGAGTTCAAGGGGTTCCAGCAGATCATCCCCCAGTAGAGCACGTAAGGAGTGCCGTAGTCTGAAAAAATAGAATTGTGTAAGTGCAGTGGGGGACTCCACCCCCCCAACCACCTCTTCCCATCTGCGGGCTCTCCCCCCTACAAACAAGTCCCCCATTTCCCGTATGTGTAGAGTCTGAAGGGCACAAAAGGCACCCCGTTCTGAGCTAAGGGGAAGCCATTGGCACCATTCCACCCGGAGTAATGGCAAGTATAAATAAGACCCTGCATGGAGTTTAAGGAGAGTATGCCAGGCATGAGCCGTGGAGTTAACCAAATCCAAAACTCCGCAGAGCCGTATAGGAGGATGAGTCAGCAAGCGGGGTAACGGGTCAGGGAGGTCAACCACCTTCTCTATTTGCAGATGAGGAAGGTCCGATGGACCATGAATCCAGGGATGGGCATGGGAAGCCTGCGCTATCCTATAATATAATTCCAGAACAGGAGCGCCTAGGCCCGCAGAAGAGTATGGCATCATAAGGGTTTTAAAGGCAATGCGCTGGGTTTTACCTGCCCACGCAAATTTACATAGGAGCGTGCGCAATTCCCGAAACATGTGGCGGGGGACTACCATGGGTATGTTCACAAAAAGAAACAAAAACCGAGGGAGCACTATCATTTTCATTAGTGAGACTCTGCCTACTAAGGAGAGAGGGAGGCGTATCCATCTATCAATGTCGTCACTCAACTTGGTGATAGCTCTGCCGTAATTGGCCCTAATCACCTGGTCCGCATCTGCATGAATCTGAATCCCCAAATATCGAACCGGGTCTGTCGTCCACTGCAAGGGGAAGTTCAATGGGGTCTGTACCGTAGCCAGAGTTAGTGAATGAATGAGCGATTTATCCCAGTTAATTGTAAGGCCTGACAGCCCACCAAAGCGGACCACTTCCCTAATTATTGGGGAGAGATTAATAGCCGGGTCCTGAATATATAGCAACATGTCGTCCGCGTAGGCGGATACAATTAAATTATAGTCAGGGAAGCGAAGCCCTCTGTGCCCATGATATTCGCGTATGGCACTAATCAGTGGTTCAGCAGCAATAGAGTAAAGCAGTGGAGATAAGGGGCACCCCTGGCGAGTACCTCTAGTGATGTGTATTGGTGAGGAAACCATATTGCCCATCCGTATTCTGGCTAGAGGAGAATTGTAAAGTACTGATACCAGCTGCAAAAAAATTTCCCCCACACCCAATCGCCTCAACACCGCCTTCATGTACTTCCATTCAACAGAATCGAACGCCTTTTCAGCGTCAAATTATATGACAAGGTGCGGCCCGTAATAAAACCGGCCTGCTCCGGTCCGATTAAAGATGGCATCAATGAGGTGAGTCGATTAGCCAGGATTTTGGCAAATATTTTTTTATCGACATTTAACAATGATAAGGGTTGATAAGAGGAACACCTTTTGGGGGTCCTTGCCTGGCTTAAGTAATGTAACAATTAGTGCCTCCCGCATGGTTGGTGGCATCATCCCGCTCTCACCCACTTCCTGGAATAATGTGCTAAGGTGAGGTAACAGTATGTCACTGAACGCTTTATAAAAGGTAACAGTTAAACCATCCTGTCCCGGGGCACTTCCCTCCCTCATGGAATTTAATGCTAGGCGTATCTCCAACAGGTCAAGGGGTCTCATCAAAAATTCCCTGTGGTCCATTCGTTAACCATGGCAGCTTAATGTATTCCAAATAATGCAGAATAGCGCTGTCTGTGGGGTTAACCTTCGTCGTGTAAAGCTCTTGGTAGTATCTGCTGAAGCAGCTATTGATGTCTGCCTGGTCCATTAACAGCGTGCCTTCTGTATCAAGCAGTGCATGTATGTTGGAAGAGTCTGATCTGCGTCGGGCTAGAGCAGCTAGCACCGATCCCGGCCTATCACCCTCACCATAGACCCTGGCCGTGGCATACTTCCCCATATGTTGCAGTTCACTATCTGCAATACTGTGATATTCCTCTAATGTAGCTTTCAATTGTTCCTGCGTTTGGGAAGAGTTGTTATCTAATAAGTCTGCTTTCAACTTAGCCAGTTAAGTTTCAAGTAGAGCTAACCTGTTTCGAATAGATCGGAGCACTCCCGCATGTTTTGTTATAGTCACTCAGCGCGTATAAACCTTAAATGTCTCCCAGACAGTTGCGAATGTGTCGACTAACCCAACATTGATGCGAAAGAATTCGTTAATGGCCTCAGTGAGCTCCGCTTTAAAAACTGAATCGAGTAAAGAGTAGGGCGGGAAACGCCACAAGAAGGGGGGAGGCCGACGCGATGGGACTGCGAGTTCCAGAAGTATGGGCGAGTGGTCAGAGAAAGTGCGGGCCAGTATAGTGCAACTCTGAACCTGAGCCAACAGGGAAGCGGATATGAACCAGAAGTCAATGCGAGTGTGGATATCATGATAAGCTGTATAATGGGTATACCCTCCTTGTTGTGGTGATCTGGTTCTCCACACATCAACCATGTGGAGCTGTAATTATTATTTTAGCAGCAGCATGTGGAGCTGTAATTATTATTTTAGCAGCAGCAGAGCGGGACCTGGGAACACCCTTAGATCGATCCAGGGTGGGATCGAGAACACAGTTAAAATCCCCACCCCAGAGGATCGGTAGTGTACCAAAATCTTTAATAAGAGCTGAGAGAGATAGATAAATTGTGGGTCATCATAATTGGGACCATAAGAATTGACAATAATAAAGTTTGTCTCTCTATCATGACATCTAGTGATAGTGTACCTACCAGCTTGGTCAGTAACACAATGCTCCAGCTGGAGACCGGATTTGGGGTTCACCCATGTGAGCACTCCACGGGAGTGCGAGGTGAACCCAGCTGTATGAGAGAGACCCACCAATGAATTAGTCTTGAGAAGTGTGCTGCCGGGCGACAAGTGAGTTTCCTGGAACAATGCGAGGTCTATATCCTTCCTTTTCAAGAAGGCAATTATATTGCGCAACTTACTGTGGTCATTAAGACCCCTTACATTCCAAGTCAGAAGCTTCAGCTTACGTGCGTGGCCTTGTGTCAGGTTGTGTCGCGACATGTAGTGTACACCCGCCTGTGTAGGCATGTGTTTGTGAGGAGCACGTTGCGTACTACAGTCATCAAGGGAAAAGCAACTCCTATTGTCCATGCCAATAACAAAACATTAGATCCAAACAATCCCAATACCCCCTCCACCCACGCCTTGCACACCCCAACTATGCAAAGTCGAATTCCCATCCCTCCCTGAGGAAAAAAAAACCAATAAAAATTAAAAACCAAATAACAAATATTTCACCAACACTTTTGGTGATTTCAATGAGAAAGTGCGTGCTACGCATTGGGGCAGATGTTGCCCGGCAATCCAACATGTGTCCTTCTCTACTCCAGGCCACCGGACCATAAGGCAAATAACTCCCTTTGGAGGATGTTAACGATGGGTCTATTGACTGAACGACACTGAGGAGGGTCAATTGGTTAAGAGTAATAAACAAAAATACACTATATGTGCATTTGAAGATAGCTAAGCACTGCTGATTATCAACATTACAGAACATAAAAAAATAGCAAATATTTCAAGTATTCTACTGAGCACCACTTGAGAATTGTCACATCATTTACTCCATGTTAGTCATTCTCGTCTAGGCTTCCAGACGCCGCATCTGCTGGCGTGTCACCCTCTCTGAACTTTGCAGACGTGCCTGCCCTGCCCCACTCTTTAAGGGCCTTCTGGAGGGAGCGAGGGTCTGTGAAGATCTGTTGACGGCCTTCTCGACGCACCCTGAGCCGCGCCGGATAAAGCATTGCATATTCAATATTCTGTTCACGCAATTTGCGCTTCACGGGCACAAATTGCCTCCTGGCCTCTTGAACTTTCAGTGTAAAATCAGGGTAGAGGGAGAGATTTGAGCCTTCATATTGCAACGAGCCGAGCTCCCTTGCTTTGCGGAGCGCAGCATCTCTGTCCCTGTAGTTCAAGAGTTTCGCTACGATAGGGCGTGGGGGAGCACCGGGAGCCTGCTTAGGACCAAGTGAGTGATGTGCCCTCTCCACAACAAACATTGACGAGAAAGCCTCAGGGCCCAGCAGTGTAGTGAGTAGTTTTTCTACGAACAGCTCCATGTTGCCTGTCGCAGTCGACTCCGTAAGGCCCATTATGCGGAGATTGCTCCGCCTCGATCTCGCCACTAAGTCCTCAGCCCTATCCTGGAGGGCTGTAAGAGCTTTCTCCATATTTTTTTGTGCAGCATTCGAGTCCGATTGGGCCTCCTCAGATTCCGTGATCGGCCATGTCTAGGTGTTCCGCATGTTTATCAACTCGCTCAGACATCCTGTCTATTTGATAAGCAAGAGTGTCTATTTTTGCGTCAATTGCTGTTAGACCTTTCTGCATTGATGCAATGATAGACTTGATGTCCCCAATGGTATCGTCTGCTGGGCGGTCGGTGTCCGACAATGCAGACTCCGCTGTATCATCGTTGCGTCTGGACTTTCGCTGCTCAAGTTGATCTTTGGTTGCAATTTGTCTGGTTTTCCCTTTGTCTCTGTAAAGTGCGCTGAGCCCGACTAAGATAGAACAGCTGATACGGGAATCTCCCTCCGCAATTTGCGCGGCGCGCAATTCAATCCCGGGCCTGATGAAGGTGGAATAATATCTTGTTCAGTGTGTGGTGAGTGCTCAGTCCGAACCCAGCGCCCCAGTAGAAGCCGCAGCGTGTCACCAAACCGCCGAAGATAGCGAAGCCAGGAAGGGAGACAGGTCACAATCGCCTACCACTAAGCAGTTCGTGCAGACTCCCAGCTAGGCCGCCATTTTAGGAGATGCTCACTGCGCTGGATCCAAGGTGCGCAACAAAGGAGACCACGACGCTAAGATAGCGTGGGCTGCTTACTCAATGCTAGAGCGGCGCTGCACTCCAGGAGCCGTCGGGCGGGAGGGCGCAGTGAGCAAGCACCATCAACCTCGCATGTACTGTGAAGTGACAAGCCCAGTATGTGTACGGAGGGGGGAAACAGCCAACAAGTCACCCCCCTCCCGAATTCAGGATCTCCAGCACACCTCACCGCACAGTTTTACGAGCCCAGGTGGTACAGGCATATAGGGCCGATATAATGCAGACAATCTCCTGGGTCTCCAGCAAGGGCTCGCGCCTGGTGTAGCCTCAATTATCAGCCGGGTGTAGACAAGGGACTGACCGGGCAGGGCACGCGCCGTCCCTCCGTCACCAGTGCATCAACACACTCCAGGGGCAACCGGGCAGGAGGGCGCGGGGGGCAGATGCCGCCACCTACGCAGTAGCCTCGATCCGATCAGCAAAGCGCACGAACGGGGGAGGGAGCAGGCAACAACCCAACCCCGCCCGAAATCAAGGCCCCCAGCGCTCCTCACCGCACCGATGTCAAGGTCCCAGCAGCCAAGCCCTCCAGGGCCGATATAGTGCAGGCGTTCCTCCGGGCCTCCAGTTAGGGTGCGCAATGCAGAGCACGCACGCAAGTGACGGTGTTCGGGCAGAGCACGCCTCCAGGCCACGGCCTCAAGCAATCTCGGGAGCCAGGGCTTGAACACCACCGCAGTCTCAGGATTCAGAGTGGCAGCATCGGAATCTCCGCGCCCCAGGCAACATTTGCCCTAGTCTCTTCGGCGATATCGCGGCTCCAGAAGCAGCAAATTCCTGTCGGATAGGATCGGTGGCCGACGGAGCTAAATCACTGTGCGGCCATCTTTGAGCCTGGCAAGCTCCGCCCCCCATCCCTCATTGTATTTCTTATCATGAAACCACAAAGTGACATCCCAAATTAAATCAGTAGAGGCAATACTATTGTCAATACACACAAGATCACCAATGAAACCACTGATAGGTCACTGATGCTCTATCAGATGAAGGCTGCAGTAATCCTGGAAACACACTGATACCCTCAAAGACTTTCCTAAACCTAACTCTAAGCCGAATTCAATCTTTGCACTGGTACAAGTGTTTGTATACAGGGAAATGCCCTGTCTTTCTTACTATTTAATACTGGTACATAGTGATACAGCACCGCAGTAGAATTGCTTACAACATTTGCCCTTTATGAGGAACTTGAAAGACATTTTCCAAAGACAAACATTGTTCACTTACAGTGGATCAAGTAAATTCATGTGCAGATTAGTGTATTCGAGAAAAAGTTATTCCGGTGCCCCAAAAGTTGCATTTTCTATTGAAATTCATATAGTGAATTATTGATAAGTGACAATCGAAAAATGTTGCCTAACAGGGTAGGGCAAGGCTGATGTTACCCTTGAGCTCGTTGCACTCTACAAAGTGCTTAAAAACACTGGAGATGGGAGACAGTCATAGGGTATTGTCAAAGGCCATGCCCAGTATCCAGTCCCAGTTGGGTATCTCCAAGGGCTACTGCCAGGTGACACTAAGAGGGCAGGGAGGTTCCATGCAAATCAATGACATATGCCGCCCTGTGCCAGCTGGTCATAGTCTTAGATCATGCCCATGCAGTGCTGGACTGCATTAAGTACATCCGTGTAAATCAAATAAGGAGCTCAAAAATTATGTGCAGAAAGTTAGGGTTAGATACCAAGAACAGTCATTTCTCAATATAATAAGAAAAACGTCCAGTACATTCCCAGAAAGTCATCTGGGGAGGAGAATCAAAACAATATATTTCCCATTTCAATTCCAATTGGACTTTTTGCTTTCTGCTCCAGCAAATACTGCTGTTGATTCAAACAGTTTAAGTAGGTTTGAATTTGAGTAAGTTTGAGGAATTGGAAGTAGAAAAAAATTATCATTGAGTTTTATAGAGTTAATTTTGCGTATATCTTCAACATCCAGTTAAAGAACAGCTGATGGATCAGTTTGAAACTAAAAGCACGTCTGATAGCTGGCAACATTTCGCTCCGTCCACTATTACATGATGTAATGGATAGCGAAACACAAAAGAGCTTATGAATAAAAGCTGTTATCCTCGGGGAGGGCATGCATAGCACATTTGAATTTCAGGGTGGGATATACCCACATACGAAAAGACTGAAAATACCCCTTTCCCTGAGAAAAAACAATAGCATGAGAGTCTGAAGACAGTGAGCATATTTTTTAATTTTAAAGCAAAGTAAAACATTAGGTGGCATTAAATACTTTCTTTCTACTGTAGCCCTAACCATATCCATGACCCGAACTCCGTGCTGGTACCAATATGGACTGCAAAAAGGTCTATGTATTGTTCCCAATATCAGTTAATTCATGTACATACTGGTATTACTATAAAAAAAAAATCTTGGGGGGATTGCTTACTACTTTGGCCCTGTATGATGAATATGTGCAAGACACACAAACTTAAGTTTTTGGGGCCGAAGTGGCCAACTGCCTCGCCCTCATCCTTGACAGTCTCTAGGGGCGTGGAGACCGGCCCCTGGGTATGAACAAAACCCTTACAGGTCTCCAGGTTTGGCCCAAGGATGGGTGGGTTTGGGGGTATCCAAGTCTGGCTGCACGGCATGAAGGAAGGTCACTGCTTTGGAAACACGTTGGTTTATACTGCCAGACAAAATAAATATAGACATTTTAGAATCCGCTACTGAGTGCTCATGGGCTTAATGGCATGAAGACTTGGATGTGTATATGTTTATATGTAACTGTCATTATGATGATGAACATGGAGCTGTGAACTCTTTTCCAAATGTCACACTTTCCTGTGAAATATGTTTTTTTACCACTGCGTTTTGTGCTATAAAAGCAACCAAACACGGTATATATAGTAACTAGAAGTCGTGCCCCCACCATCCACAGTGTTGTTGTTGCCAACAAATTGCGTACAGTTGTCATCAGTGAGGTCACAGAACACGTCATGAGTGTTGTAATATGTGAGGCCATAAGCAGGCATGGCAAGGGTGTGAGTTATAGTTAGTTGAAATAACTATAACTGTTGAATTTCAGTCTTTTTTTAAAGTTTAAAATGTTATGTTTAAACTGACGTTTTCATCTAACTATAACGTCATTTTCACCTTTGTTTTTTACTATGAATTTCTGAGGTTTGTCTTTTTTTGTTTTAATGCAAAGTAAGATATTATTACCATACCTAATTATAACATCACTTTAATCTTTGTGTTTGCAGTGAATTTCTACTTTTTTAAAATAGAAATTAATATTTTCTTACCCATGCGATGCCTGGAGTTGGCCGCAGCAAGCCCACCTGCGCACACCAGGCTCAGTGCCCAACCCTCTTGGGCAGTCAACCCTGCGGACAGGGTGAGGTTGACCACAAGTCAGGCCTTGCGCCCAAACCCATTTTCTGTTTTGCTAATTATTTTGGTGCCGTGTGACGAATATGCATTAACCTTTCCCCGAAAAAAGTCCACTGACCTCAGCTCCTTCCCGTAAAGTTGCGGGGTGATCCTTCAAGCGGGGGCAGGGAAAAAGGGGGCAGGTCCAAAACATCATGTTAACATGCTAATTTCTGTAGGAAAGTTTGGGAAGCGATACACAAAAAAAATCTGAGCAGAATTACAGCAAATTTAGCATTAAGCTATATAGTCACCCATAAAGCGTGCTTTTTGTTACTTGGCGGAAATCTGTTCAGCCATTATAGAGATATGAAGGTTTAAAAAATAGTGCTATCTGTTGCCGCTGGACTTCCCAAAAACAACAAAGCTGAGCATTCTCAGAAGGATCCAAAGTTCTGATTAACTGGCTGCAAAATTTTGTGGTTGTCTTTACAGGACTCGGAAAGCTGACCCCGAAATCTGAGAAAAAATGTAAGAACCATAGAAGGGGGCAGGATAGGGATACCCTGACTCCCTAGCCATTGTGGGGGCGTCCCAGAGGGAACCTCCCATGGGTGAAGAAGAAAAAAAACCTTTTGGGTCATCGTGGTCCAGTAGACCGAAAGCCTTGTGCATCGAGTAGTTGGCCGCTCTCAGTGGGATGGATGCAAGGCTTGCAGACAACCCCCTGCTGTGCCCATATATATATATATGTGGGCCACCACTGTGTAGTTATACATTAGGTCACATCTTCCATAGGAAGAGTGTTTTTTGTTTTGTTAATACCTTTGGTACAATTTGGCAAATCTTCACAATAGTTTCCAAAAACAAGGATCAATGACCTCAACTCCTTCCTGGAAAGTTTCGGGGTAATCCGTTGACCGGGTGATGAAAAGAAGCTGTGGTCTGAAAACATATTTTACATGCTAATTTCCATAAGAATTTTTGGGATGCAAAACAGAAAAAACAGCTGAATGGAATTACACAAAAAAACTTGCTTGCTTTTCATTATTTGGTGTAAATCTGTTCAGCCACTTATTGAGAAATTTCTGTTTAAATTATAGTGATATCTGGATGGTTCGTTCCACCGGAGTCCTGCAAGACTCCACGGTAAGATAAATTTAAAAATAGGACAATCTCATTGGCCAAGAGGGCTTTTTTTTCTCGCTGGTCATTTAGGTCCCACAGAGCCTGTACCGTATTGTGGGAGTGAGCTCTCTAATTGGCTGGCTGCTATATGAAGAAAATATTTGTGACAGCCATTACAGGACATAAGGATTTGGTCCCAGTGTCCTCAGCTTGGTTAGAAAATCATACAAGGGGGCAGGGTAGGGACATGCTGAGACCCTGGCACTCATAGGGGGACCCGGAGGGACCCCTGTAAAGCACGTAAACTACAAAAAAAGATTTTTCCATGCTGCGGACCCACAGTACACCCACTGGAATCATTGCAGCCTTCGTGGGGTACAGTGGGACTCCTCCGGAAGACTGGTACCATGAGACTACACAATCTATACTCGTAAAATATTTTGAAAAAAATAGTCAAGAAAAAGGTGCATTGTGGGGCCATGGGGGGGATAGCTGCCTGTGTGATTTGCCAGGTGGTGGTCTGGTTTAGGGCCTGCAAGCTTCCAAGGCTATGTGGCTGACCCCGTGCAGTGCCCGACCCATGGGTGGTGTTGGGCGTAGGGCATCATCGCAGGCTGGGCCCTATTGCCAACCCCACACATGCATGGCCTAAAGCTATGCAGCTGTGCTCAGTGAGGAATTTGAGTGAATATGACACTAAGTATATCTCCCAATAAGTGTTATCCTGTAAACATAGAAAACATCCTTAGCGTAACAGCGTAAAACTGTCTTTACTATTTCAAACCCCTTTGTAACTCATTTCTTATCATCATCAGTGTACATCTAAAAAGTTTTTTTAACTAACATGCATCTCTTTACATCCATATTTGAGCAGTAACATCCCAGGATGAATAAGAACAAATCACACACCCATAGTTGTTATCAGGCTAAAACAACTTATTACAAAAAATGGCTACTATTGCACTCAGTTAATGGTATGTATTATATACCTCATGCCCATGTGGGGAGTATTCAGTTTATTAATCCATTGTCTATACATCATTCCCCCAGTGGGAAAAGGTTCCTTACAGGAACTCATTTGTTCTTATGTGATTCATTTATACTCGATAACAATAATTGCAGCTACTTCGTGTTGTATCCATCATGACCAAGCAGGCATCTATCAGTCCATTAATCAAGTATTATATATTCAGCTCCAGTGAACAAGCTAAACCTAATGCAATCAATTGTTCTTTTCTGTTCTTTGTGTCACATTGCTGTCTCTTCAAATGTTCCCTAGGGTGGTTTGATACTTTTTGCCTCTAATGGAAGTAAAAATTTAAAACCACTAAAAATCAAACAATTCACAAGCTGCTCCTATCAGAAAAAAGAGAGTTACAGTATTTCATATGTGGACAAATAATCCTTCTTTCGTATTCAATCATCTGAATCATCCGTGTTCGGTTTCAAGATGTATCTAGACTCTAGCCTTCTTAATGTCAACTCTGTGTTGCACCCCTATCATGGGTTAGGGTACACTATCAATGATGGAATATTTCAGGTTGTCTTCCTTTCCTTCATGAAAATGGCGTACCACAGGGTAATTGCTGTCTTGGCTGCTTATCTCCCAAATGTGTTGTAAAATTCTTTTGTGAGCCTCCAAGATAGTACTTCCTATGTATCTGTTTGGACATGGAAAGGTATATAAAAAGTACACACAGAAGCAACTTGAATTTTGCATTGAATATGGAAACTTTATATATGCTCTTTGATCTGTCCATTTTCTTCTATACAAGTTAACTCAGCGAAAGAGTAGGATACTGCTATAGCCTAATTTATGAAACTGATTTAGGGAAAAAAGTGTGTGACATCTATACATGTTCATAAATTTTATAAAACATTTAAAAAAACAGCTGAACAACCTTTGCAAGTAGGTCGTCTGTACAGTCCATAACTAAAAAAGTATAACTTACAGTAGCAGGAACGTGTATGAGAGGAATGATATCAATATTCAGTATTACTAAAATATCTAGGAGAGCATTCCTCATCTAATAGCCTGTTAAATGTATTTTAATTGTCAGAAAAAGAACTAATGTCATAAACATCATAGAACTCAGTTTTTGTATTCTATTATGTTTTAAAACCTGGCATTCACACAAAGCCTGTGTGTTGAAGGTATCAAATAATGGATACTATGGTATGTTATGTTATCTTATTTTTAAGGATTTGTAAAGTGTGAGTAATCACCCGAGGAGTATCCAGGTGCTGGAGCAAGAGTGGAGGTTGTGTCTGCAAGGTCTTAGTTGAAGATTCAGGTCTTCAGCTTCCTGTGGAATTCTGGAAGTGAGGAGGAAGCCCTTAGGTGTAGAGAGTAGGTGTCTGGTGGGCTGGTGGAACTGGAGGCGGGAGTTGAGGTATGCTGGTCTGATGTCATGCAGTGTCTTGTATGTATGTGGGAGGAGTTTGAATTGTCAGTGTTTGTATTGCCAGCCAGTGTAGATCTCTAAGGTGAGGCATAATGTGGGTATGCTTGGGGATCCAGGACAAGTCTCGCGGTGGCGTTCTGGATGGTCTGAAGATCGTAGAGGAAGTGGTTGGGGATTCCGGCATAGAATGTGTTGCCGTAGTCAAGTCGGCTAGTGATCAGGGCTTGAGTGGCAGTACGTCTGGTGCTCTTGGGAATCCATCTGATGATATTTTTAAGGATGCTTAGCACGTGGAAGCAGGAGAAGCTGACTTCATTCACCTGAGAGGCCATGCTGAGTTGGTCATCTAATATGATCCCCAGGTTGCTTGTGTGGTTGGTGGGTGATGGAGTCGGACCGAGCTCTGATGGTCACCAGGCAGAATCCCGGGGGGGGTTGTGTCCCAGAAGATCAGCACTTCAGTTAAGATTCAGGCAGTTGGATCTCATCCATTCTGATACATGGATCATGCATTCGGTGAAGCTGGATCTGGTTGTGGAGGATTTGTCTGACATGGAGAGGATGAGCTGGGTGAGATCATGGAGATGCCGTTGGATTTGATGATGTCTGTGAGTGGTGTCATGTAAGTGTTGAGCACGGTGGGGCTGAGGGATTATCCTTGAGGGACTCCACAGAGCAGGTTCTTGGGCGCCGATGTGTAGGGGGAGTCTGTCTCGCTGTGTTCTCCTTGTGAGGCAGGAGCATATCCTTTAGAGGGCATGGCCTTTAATGCCTGTGTCATGTCATTGTTTGATGAGGCTGTGTGACACAGTGTTGAATGCTGCCAAGAGGTCCAGCAGTATGAGAGCAGCAGGTTGTCCTCAGTTTAGAAAGGTGCGGATCTCATCTGTGGTGGCGATAAGTGCTGTCTCTGTGCTGTGATTGCTGCGGAATCCAGATTGGGAGTGGTTGAGAAGATTGCGGAGATCCAGGTGGTTGCTGAGTTTTTGGTTGATTGCTTTCTCTATCACCTTTCCTGGGTACGGTACTAGGGAGATGGGTCGGAAATTACTACGTTCGTTGAAGTCCATCAATGTTTTTTTTAGGAGGGCTGTGACTTCAGCATGCTTCCACTCCTCTGGAAAGGTTGTAGACTTAATGGAGGAGTTGAAGATGTGGGTGAGGAATCTGTTGAGCATGGGTCCTCCCAGCTTGTAGATATGGTGTGTACAAGGGTCAGTGAGGACCCCGGAGTGGAAGCTATTCATGATTGAGGTGGTGTCTTCCTTAACAAGTGTTCTCCAGTTGGTTAGGTGTCTGTCCAAGTGGTAGGTGTGCAGTTTGCTGGATTTTGTGGCTTTTCGAAGTTGTTGTAGATCTTCTCAATTTTGTTGTTGAAGTAATTTGAAAGGTCGTCGCAGAGTTTCTAGTAGGGGGTGATGGAGTTGTTGAGGCGTCTGCGGTGGAGAATTCCTTGATGATTGCCAAAACTCTTTGCTTGTGTTAAAACTGGCTTCAATCTTATCCATGAGGGCTCTTTGCTTGGTAACTCTCAGGAGGTTGTGGTAGTGCCTGAGGGAGGACTTGTTGCTTGATCTGTCCTCAGCGCCGTTGTTGGTTCTCCACTTTCTTTCCATGTGTTTGCAGAATCTTTTGGAGTCCTGGCCTTCTTCCGTGTACCAAGAGACCCAGTTGTTCTCCTAAAACTGACATCATTGTTTAATATTGAAACCATCTCCTATGCTGATAATACTCAGTTAATTCTAGTGTCAGACAAACACTCTACCAATGCAGAAGAGAATCTCCAACTTTGCCTCACAGAAGCATTTCGCTGGATGCAATGTAATCACCTGTGATGTAATACCCAAAAACTGAGATCATGCTACTAGGAAAGTCTAACAATTTCACGCACAGCTTATGGTGGCCTAAGGATACCCCTCCTCCTCCTAACATGGTAGCTGTAGTAAAAAATCTAGGATTGAAATTCGATACCTCATTATCCTTCCATCCACAAGCTTTAGCAGTGGCAGGGATGTGTTTCCAGCTGATAAAGTCCCTAAAAAAGTTCTTTGACTTACTCCCATTTACGGCAGGAAACAGCCTATATGCAGGCACAAATAAGTCCACCCTAAAAAAACTTCAGACAGTTCAACATGCAGCAGCTCGTCTAGTGCTGAAACTACCACGCTGCTCCTCAGCCTCAGCAGCCCTAAAATCTCTACATTGGTTACCCATTCATAAAAGAGTGCTATTTAAGATTTGGTAATGACCTTTAGAGCTTATAGAGCATCAGGGCCTAAATACCTTACGGCTAGGTTTACGCCTTATGTGACGACACGCCTCCTCAGACCCTCATCAGTGAATCTTCTTAAGCCTCCACCTTTCAGATGTAAATCAAAGGGGGGCAGATCAGTAGCAGTTAGCAAGGCTAAAGCCTGGAATCTTCTTCCTGGCCATCTCTGTTTCATTCACTCAGAGCTAAGCTTCAGGAAATCCTTGAAAACCTGGATTTTTTGAGCCCCAGACTCCCTGTGTCTCTCACTTATCTGACCAATGCAGTACCGTTTCTAAGCCTTATGTATGATCCCGCATAGCGCCATGATGCTCCCTTGGAGTGATAGTCGCGCTTTATAAATAATATATACTACAATACAATTGTTGGTTCTATGATGTTTGTGTGTTTTGATGGGTGCAAGGATGTCGACGTAGCTGCAGATCCATTGGTTGAAGTTTGTGATGTCCATAGCTAGGTCGTTAGTGGTGTTGGGTTGGTTTGCTTTGACATGTTGTGCCAATATGTTTCCGTTCTTTTTCTGCAGTTCCGGCTGGGTTGGATGGTATTGATAGGAGCTTTGGCATGTGTCATAGAGATATTAAAATGGATAATGCAATGGTCAGTCAAAGTGAGTGAAGAGGTGGAGCGGTAGCTGATGCAGTTGCCAAAGGCAAAGATTGTGTCTAAGGTGTGCCCTGCATTGTGAGTACGGTCCATGACAAGCTGGGAAAGTCCTATGCTGTGTAGACTATCGATAATGTCGGTGGACCAGGGGTTGAAGGGGTCATCTAGGTGGAAGTTTAAGTCTCAAAAAAGAAGGAAGTTCTTGGAGTTGATGGTGGGGGGTGATGAAGTCTGAGATGAGGTTGCTGAAGTCGCCCCGTGGACTGGGTGGTCTGTAGGTTAGAGTGCCCTTCACGGAGTTGTTGTTGTTTGCTTGCAGATTGAAGTGCATGTGTTCCATTAAAGGGGTGTCCGGGTCAGTGGTGGTAGTGCATTTGAGGGTGCCTTTGCTTTGTAGATGATGGCAAGACCTCCACAGGGTTTGTGGAGGAAGTCCTACTGTGCAATTTTGTATCCTGTTGGGATGGCCACAGCAATGTCGGGGGCTGAGGCTGGGTTCATCAGGTTTCCATTAGGAAGAGCAGATCCGGTGTGCTGTCATTGAGGAGGTCCCTAATTTCAATGGCAATTTTTTTGAGTGAGCGGGTGTTTAGGAACATGCATGTGAGGGTGTGTTGATGGTCAGGTGTGGCGGTGGGTGTGGTGAGGTTGTGGGCTGGTGATGTGGAATTCTGCGTGAGAAGGGTGTGTGGTGCCAAATTGCTGCGGGTTAAGTGGCAGTGGGAGCAAGAGAAAGGTCCTACCATGTTGTGAGGTGTCGTGCCGCAGCAGCGGGTGAAGGGGCATCCAGGATCAAGCACGTGGAGGTCGGTCGCTCCAGAGTAATGGCGGTGGGTGATCCAACCTGGGGTTGTGGTGCTGGGCATGGTCCAGGCATGTGCGGATGCAGACGGGCTTGCCTTTGGCAGGCCTTCGGTGAGCCCGCTGTGCTTCACTCCGTGCTCACCATTAAGTAGGTCCATGGAGGGGAAAGGAGGGCAGGGGGGGCGGTGGGTGTGGCTAAGAGGAGGCAGGAAGAAGACACAGGAAGAAGATGCAGGAAGAAGATGTAGGGAAGCAGGTAAGGTGCGGGGAAGGCTGGAGGAGGAAAAGAGTGGAAGGGGGTTGGGGGCTTGGGGCTGTGGAAAAGATGGAGGCACAAGGTACAGAGGCACAAAGAAAGAGTCTTGACGGAAAGAGGCACAAAGCAAAGCAGCACAAAGAGAAGGGGTACAAAGCAAAGGCAGGGCATGATAAAAAAAAGCAGAGTAAAGGAAACGAAACGATTGAGAGGAAGAGGCAAAGTATTGAAAATGAGTGAGAGAAAGAGGCAAAGCTAAGTGACAGCATTAGAGAAAGAGGCAAAGTAAAGCCAGAGTGAGAGAAAGAGGCAAAGGCAAGCGAGGGAGAGGAGGGGAAAAGGAGCATGAGAGACAGATAGAGGGAGAGAAGAATGCACTGAGGCACGGAGAGCGGCAGCACCGAGGCCAGGTCTGAAAGGGCCTTAGATTTGTTGGAGGACCAGTCCCAGGTAAGTGGATAGTTGGGGCCTAGGACTTGCTCAATGGGGCCATGCAGCGGCTGCCATTAAGTAGGTCCTGGGGAGGAGCGCAGAGGAGTGGTGGGCGGGGCTAAGAGGAGGCAGGAGGAAGAAACAGGAAGAAGAGACAGGAGGAAGATGCGTGAGAGCAGGTAAGGAGCAGTCGAAGGTGGGAGGAGAAAAAGCGCTGGCGGGGCTGTGGGAAGGATGGAGGCACCAGGTACAGAGGCACAAAGCAAAGCAATATAAGGAAAACAGGCACAAAGAAAACAGGCACAAAGCAAAGCTGCACAAAGAGACAGGGCACAAAGCAAGGGCGGAGCATGAGAAAAAGAGACAAAGTAATGGAAACAAGTGAGAGAAAGAGGCAAGCCTAAGGCAAAACGTGAGAGAAAGAAGTAAAGGCAAAGAGTGAGACAAAAAGGGAAAGGCAGAGAGTGAGAGTGAGAGGAGGGGGAAAGGAGCATGAGAGACAGAAAGGGAGAGAAGAACACCCTGAGGCATGGAGTGACCGCGGCAGCGAGGCTGGGTCCGAATGGGCCTTAACTGGTTGGAGCACCAGTCATAGTCCCAGGTAAGAGAGGAACTTTGGCCTAGGTATAGTTCTTACATAGGTTTCCACCAATAGCATGTTAGGCACAGGGACAGCCGTAAGACAAGCCCATCAGCCAAGCCCTGTTGTTCATGGCTGAGTCCTGTAAGCAGCAGAGGAATGACCCGCAACAGGTAGCCTCTAGGGCCTGTCCTACGACTGCACCACAGGGGCTGGCCATACCAAAGAGGTATGTACTATGTTAACAAAAAAGCAAAACGTTCACTGAAAAAAACACAGTTAATGTGATGTTATTGTTAGGCTTGCTCGTAATATATTAATCTGTGCTTCAAATAACCTCGTAAAAATCACTGAAAAAAATCACAATTAATTGAGGTTATCCTTATTAAACAAAACCTAAAAATCCTCGAAATTCTCTTGTTTTAATTATTTGTGGTGGAGCCGGTCTTAGGTTGCTTGTGTTCTGGCTCAGTGAGTTCCTGGCCTGGCAGTTAAAGTTGGACTGTTCCCATTGGAGCAGGATCAAGACTGATTTACATATGGATGGGTCCAAGCTGAGGTGGCATGGTGTGCAAAATAACGATGGACTGGGATGCAGCCTTCGTGGTTACCAGTGGCTGAGATTAATTAAAGCATTCCACCAATCACTTTTTTGTTTACTCCAGTTGTCGTCAGTGCTGTTCGATACTTTCTTCAAAGATGCGTTTTCTCTTTGGTCTCCGCCATGCTGTTTTTGTTTATCTGCTTGTACAAGATTTTAATGGGTTGGGTTCACTATGTTCCTTGTCAGGCCGTGCCCCTGATCCGCTATTTCATTCTTTTTTACGGTAAAAGCAATATTTGTTAGTAAATGCACTCTAGACTTATTTGAAAGAGCACTTCTGTCTGTTTTGCTGCCCCTTTTCCCTGTTTTTACTCTCAAAACAACACGACATTTATTCAAAATTAATTTATTTTTAAGTACATTTCTGATATTTGCAAATATGCTTATATCTGGATTCCTGAGTCTGGGTGACAGAGTGGCGCAAAATGTGTATTTGCATCTATATAAAGGTAAGTGTTAGATCTTTTTTGTTCCTGGCAGGTGAATCTTTGGTCAGTTGCATCTCTTTTGTTATATTGGTCCTGAGCCATGTCTCCGGTCATGAGTTCAAAATATTTTACTTATCAATGTTATGATAGTATATCTCAATAAAGAGATACTTCCAAGCATTTTGGTTCTTTCAATAATGGGCTAATGTGTTATAAATGTAGAATACAATTGCACGTTTGGATTGCACTTACATCAGACTCCCAAAGGTCACGGTAACAGAACATAAATACTGCAAGCAAGCCTCTTAATGAACTGTTAATCTACTAATGACCACAGTTTCCAAATGCTGAGAGTTGAAGATTGTTCAATGTTTCAGCTTGAGTTTCAACACTATTGCAACATGTTTGGTTTAGAAATATCTCAAACGGCTGCAGCAAACGTCTGGCTTTCTTTTAGGTATGTACTCATTTAATACAGAACATTAATAGCATTGAAGGGCAATGTGCAAATCTTGTACAATCTGTAGATGGCAGCGCATATTTGTTCACAGAATAGTTACTAACGTGGACCAAGAAAAGTTGTTCACGAAAACATACCCTACGGAAACTGATCAAATGGAGGATGCTAAGTGGCAAAACTATCAGGTAGTGATGATAACAGGCAATAACGAAGTGAATACAGAAGCAACCACCTCTAAATCAACTTTTAGAAAGCTGACTGTCCTTAATAGAACAATAATATATGGATATAGGTGCATATACCTGAAACCTTCTGCCATGGCGGAAATATAACATACCCTACACAAACAAGAGACAACTCACACCACTATACCAATTTTTACTACTAAATTCAACCATAGAACAAACACTGGCTGCTATAAAAAAAAAGTATTCCAAAAGAAGGTACCCCCACCCTCAAGGTAAGAGAAGATGTTAAGGGAGCATGCACATTGGCACTTATCCATTGAATATAGCTGTCAGGCACATCTTGTTATGCTGCTTTTTAGGTCGAGCCTCGAGTAGCGCGCAAGCGCTGCCCTGCGAGACTTTAAGTTAGGGAGTTTGAAAAGCTGACCAGACGCTCGTGCGTCATGGCCTTTTACCTGCGGTTACGCGCGCGGCACACATCTGTTTCCAATTATCGTGCCCAGACGCGGGCGCGATAATTGGAAACACATGCCTGCCGTGCGTGTAATCGCAGGCAAAAGGCCATGACGCACGAGCGTCTGGTCAGCTCTGCAGGCTGCCGCGCTCGCTCGCCCCCGCTCCTCTCTTGTTTGTTTTGCATTTGACGAATGTCATTGATATTAAGAACTAGCCTGGAAATACCCAACATCACTTCTGTACTTCGTGCCACTTCCGCCTGGACCAGCTGTGGACAAGGTCAGGCAAAAGCCCTGTCAGAGCTCCCGCGTGTTTACATTGTATTTGCCCCAGTGGAACAAGGACGTGCGTTTGTTCTTCCTCATTCGTCACAGGCTCATGCATCACCCTGACAGCGTCGATTGTCAATTAGCCTCGCGTTACTAGGCAATGAATCGGTGCCCTGATCACCTGTGTTACTATGGACACATTTGTTCTACTTCACACGCTAATGCTGCACGTGTGCTACTTTTCAGTTTTACTACATAAAATGCATATTACCATACAAACAACAAATGGATACATTTATCCCCTATAAAACATAATATGCCCCGTGGAATTCAGAAGTGGACTGAAATTTAAAAGTATGAAGTCATATTGGATTTTTGGTCGAGATGACATCATGAGAATATTTTAGCAGAATGGATTATTTCTATTATGGAAAACGTTTCAGTAATTTCGATGGAATTTTAAAGTAATTGTATCACATTTTTCAGAATTCTGAGTTAATCTGCAATCTCTGGGTACTGAAAACACGGTGTTACCTACGATTGGATATATGTGCAGCATGCTATAATATTTCGGTAGAAAGTACCCCAACATCTATGGCAATTCCATATCCTCGAGAGATAGCAATTGAAAGAAAACCCAATTTCTCTAACATTTCTACTCCATTCCTAAAAATTTGCCGGAAATTCTGATTTCTTTGAATTAAAAACCCTGTACAGACTTGAAGCTTGCAAGGACACTAAACGTATCACATTTCACTTGACATATCCATGGAATTCTCAATAGAAAGTTTGCTAGCAATGGCCAGAACATTTCTGTGGAATGTTTAGTTCTTCCACATTACACAGAAGATTCGTGCTAAAAGAATTTCCGGGTACCTCCTTAGCACACCCCTATGCTGTGTACTGACTCCATTCCTCTTCTTCACCCTCATCATGACATACTGAGATTAGGAAACAGGGGCCACAAAGTGCCTTGTAGGACCCTGTGTTTGCCCCATTCTAAAGGATGGGTGTTATGACCCTTGACTGCAGAACCGACAAAAAGCACACAAAAAAAGAATAATAAGAAAAGGTGTGATGACGCGGCCTCCAGGCGCAAGCATGTTGATGATGCATGTATGCGCCTTCAGAAGAAAGAAGGCACTATTTTCTTTTTTTATTATTTACCGATCCAAGATGGTCAGTTTTATTATTAAATAAGAAAAAAATATTTGAGCACACGCAATGTAAAGCAACCTGGTAGCAAATCACAGCTGCAAAGCCCTAAAAAACATTACAAAAATTAAAATAAAAATTTCAAAGGACAGCGGGCTGGGGGGGCAACAGGGGAGCAGGTGCGGAGAAGCAACAGGGATAGGCAGTGGGCGAGGGAGCAACCGACACACTGAGTTGCAAGGGAGCAACTTAGCCTTTTTGGAATGCTGTGTGGTTCGGCAGCGAGTGGCAGCTGCCGGGTCCTCCAAAATATTAACCTACGGGGTTAGGGGAGAAGCGGAGGAGCTGGCGGAGGGGGTGAAGTGGAGGTAACATGGGGGCACGTATTTGAGGTGGGAGAAGTAGCACACGAGAGAGCAAGAAAACACATGCACTCTCAGGGAGCACTTACTTAAAAAGAACAAGCATTGGCATAGCCAATAGGTCTCGCCTTTGGGACCTTATAAGTGTTTAGTTATCCAGCACAATATCCTTGGTGCAACAACATCAAGTGTTGCATGGCTAAACACTTATAAGGTCCCAAAGACGAGACCTATTGGCTATGCCAATGCTTGTTATTCGGAGGCTGTTTGTCATTCACCTATCTGAATTGCTTTTCGGGTGGCTCTCTTATATGCAGTAATCGAATGTCAGAATCGGGTTCTCTATGCTATGTTATGTTGGTATGTTATGTCACGGCCTGTTATATTTCGTTTCGTTATGATAACTGTTTTGTATGAAAGTGCATCTTCTTTGCGTGATTTCCCCTGGTTTTCTTATTTGGAACTTTGTATTTTTTATCTCTGCTGTAGGCTGACGCCAACCAAGCAGTTCTAGATTCGTGTGTTCAGTAGAAACAATACACCCTTGTCGCCTCAGTATAGCTACTACTACTCTAGTGTGCCGTACTTAATCAAGGAAACTGCTTGACAATGAGTGCTATTAAAGAAGTGTACCTTGGTTAGTGATTTCCCAAGGTCCACAATCCTCAATTAGGTTAATCTTTTATATTAAAAGTAACTCTCAGGGCTCTTTTGAGATGAACCACAATAGTGGCATCAAAAAGCTGGGCTGCACATGACAAAATAATTGGGCACTGTGCACCCATGTTCTAACACCAACAAAAAAGAAGTGACTTTTACCAGGCTTATGCTAGAACAGACTTTGCAGCAAGAAGATCACACATTAGGAACATAAACAAGCACTGGCAAAGCCAATAGGTCTCAGCAATACGAGAGTTATTGGCGTTGTCAATGTCAATGTCTTTTAGCCATGTTGTATAGCAGCAAAGATGAATGTCCTTGAAAAAAGCGCTATGACATGGCCAGTCATGGCCGTGTCATAGCACATTTTTGTCTGGCAGCAGGTGTGGGAAAAGCAAGACAGCACGGGGCGGGGCAAGCAACACAACACAGGAGGGGTGGACGGTGGGTGGAATGAAAGTAAATAAAAAGGCATTTAGTATGTGCTAAAATGTTCCCCACACTTTGCATAACTTTTACCAGCCTTGTGGTTAGTTGCGTCATATTTCACCAACTACAACAGGCTCTTCGAGAAAGTGCATGCACAGTCTAGCCAAGACCTAAAAAGGGTTAAAGCCCAGAAACTAGGAAATGCTGGTTGACTTAATCATGTAGTTATCCTAGTCATTTAAAAGAACGTGATAGTCAATCACCAAACTATAGTTTAAATAATCTCTCTAAATAAAACATGTGCATAAAATGTGCATTGAAACAACAAGGTTCTCAAGGAAACCTCAAAGCACATATATTGATTAAATCAGATTGTATCTAACAGAGTATAACTCAAGAAAGGGAGCAAATCAACCACACTCACAAAAGTCCAAAAGGGTTAAGAAGCCAGAAACTTGAAAACTATGGTTCAGTTGATTTTGTGGTTAAAAGGGGAAACCTGACTAGCTTTCCCGTCCCTTAAACAGGCATGACAGTCACTCACCGAACGTTAATGGAAATATATTAGAGCAGTAGGAATAGGCTTAAAGGAATAACTCAATACATTGATGTGATAGAAAGATCTTACCAATTGGTTTTGGAGTTGCCGCGTTCGGAGATAATGAAGCACGGCAGAGGATTCCTGTTCGATATATGAGATGCTGCCGCCAACCTCAGCGTGCATGTTGGTCAACGCTCAGGGGCCTCATCCTAAAATGGCAGCCATTAGGAGGCGGTCTAGGTAATGTACAATTGCAAGTATGCCGAGCGTGGTGACTGACATCGTCATACTTGTGAAAAAAACAATCGGTTACAAAATAATCGAGCGGGCTACAGATCAGATAACAGATACATTGTGTCCCTGTAAAGCTGTAAAACATTTGACCTAGGTATTTGAATACACAGCAAATGTGACAAGATAAGAACAAAATTTTACAAGCCTGTTTACAGAAACAGATCTAGTGAAAACACGAGCGTTCGTGTGAAGTGCTCTTCAACAAAGAAAAAAGTAGTTCCTAAAACAGTTGCTAAAAGGGCAGCAGAGGATGGATAGCAGCAACTGGTCCATGCTCTCGGAGAGGGCTAAACACAGGAAAAGGCATGACGCATGCATGCTATGGAAAAATGGGGCGAAAGAATATGAGAGCGACGATGGAGCCAGCAAATGGGAAGCGTATGGGCGAACTGAAGCACACATAGTGAATACAACATGTCTCTTCGAGACAGCACATGTGCTATCTAAACCGAGAACTAATAAAAAGCAGAAATGTTAGGCAAGCAGCTACCCAATAGTGATGTAAAGGAATAAAGAAAGAGGAGGTGTGGGAAACACCATGTGTTTTTCAGTTGAGCACACTAGCTCACCTGGACTACAGCTAAACAAATTGGTTGGCAGCAGCCCATCCATTTATTGCTGTGTTCACTGAGTGTGAGAAGATATCCACTTCATGCCATGTCGTGTATTTCCTTCAACCACTTTGCAGAGGGTCGGGTGGGGAGTTACATTCAGTTATCCATCTTCTCACAATGATGAAATATGTGATGTTGACTGCAGCAAAAAACAATGACTGAAAAACCTTTGGTTTAGCTTGATCAAAGGTGTGGGTGCCCAAAAATGACATTTCTCCATCAAAGGTGAAATAATGATTTGTAATAGATGAAAACAGTGGGTACAACATGTGACCAGAGTTCTAGAGCGGTAAATAGACATAGGGGCCGATCTCGGCCGGTAGGGCACCGAATCGGATTTGGCTTAACCGGATCCGATTCGGAGCCCTCTTTCCCGACCGATTCGTACGTGCGTCCGGCCGAGCGATTACGATGCGAGCGCACGCGAAATCGCCGACCGACTCGTACGCGGGTCCGAACCGCTCCGACCGACTCGCACGGACACGACTCGCACTGCGCAATGGACTCGTTCCCCGGCTGGGCAAGTACGATGCGCGCCGCGAGCAGTCCGATCGACTCGCGCCGACAGGCTCGAAAGAGCAGTCAGAGCCGGACTTTGGGGGTCCGTGTCGGACCCCCCTGTACGCGTAGCCGCGCGAGTCGCACACAGGGGGGACCCATGGGTCCCCCCTACCTGTGCATGTATGCCGCGAGTCGCATCGAGGCATACCCGCTGTAGGGGGCGCCCTTGTTTGCCTCGCACCCATTGAGTCAATGGGAGCTTGCGTACGCGTTGTACGTCCGGCTCCCATTCACTTCAATGGGAGTCCGACCAACTCGAGTCCGATTGCATGCGTGCGCATCGTACTCGTTCGGTCGGACTGCCAGAGTCCGATTCGGTCGGTAATCTCTCCGGGTCCGGCTCGGTCGGAGTGATTTCCGGCCGAGATCGGAATCGGCCCCATAATATCGAAATAAAAATATCGAATGGACAGAATATCGAATCCAAAATATAGAATGGACATAATATTGAATGGACATAATATAGTCGTTAAATATCGAAATTAAGGTAAGTAATATCGATTGTCAAAATATCTAAGTACAAAATATAGGCATTAAAAAATATCTAATTTTTAATAATATCGAATTTTTTCAAAGTGTTTTGTATGTTAGTATATGTGTTAAAAGTTTATATTAGTTTTTGTAATGTATGTTTAATTTTTTTAAAGCAATGATTTTTATGTTATTTAATTTTTGCGTCATTTAATTCCGTAGCGGGTTGTGGGTTTATAGGGGAATAGGGTGGGAAGTAATTTAATTGTAATTAAGTAAATATTTATTTTTATTTATTGGTATTGATAATTAATTTATTGTTAATTAATTATTAATTGGTAATTAATTG
This sequence comes from Calotriton arnoldi, assembly GCA_963921515.1. NCBI lineage: Eukaryota > Metazoa > Chordata > Amphibia > Caudata > Salamandridae > Calotriton > Calotriton arnoldi. The sequence goes on from CAWUFW010008323.1 coordinate 210,205, forward strand.
TTATTAATTGGTAATTAATTTTTATTCATTGATTAATTAATTTTTATTCATTGATTAATTGATAATTATGTTAATTCTATTAATGTATTATTTGTAGCGAGTTGTGGGTTGATAGGGGGATATGGTGGGAAGTAATTTAATTGTAAATAATTAATTATTGAAAATAATTTTTTTGTTTTGATAATTAATTTACTGTTAATTAATTATTAATTGGTATTTTATTTATTTATAAATTTTTGGTATTGAATATTAATTGGTTGTTAATTAATTATTAATAGGTAAATAATGTTTAATAAATAAATTGTATTGGTATTTATAATTAATTAATTATTAAATATTTTGTAATTGGTAATTAATTTTAATAATAATGTTTATTAGTATTGATAATTAAATAATTGTTATTAAAATATTAAAATATTACTTTCCCTACTGTTGCACTCTCTGGAGTGGGAATAGTAATTTTCACTCCTACGCTATCCAACGCTTTCCCTACTGTTGCACTCTTTGGAGTGGGAATAGTAATTTTTACCCCTACGCTATCCAACGCTTTTCCTACTGTTGCACTCACTGGAGTGGGAATAGTAATTTTTACCCTCCCGCTATCCAACGCTTTCCCTACTGTTGCACTCTCTGGAGTGGGAATAGTAATTTTTACCCCTACACTATCCAACGCTTTCCCTACTGTTGCACTCTTTGGAGTGGGAATAGTAATTTTTACCCTCCCGCTATCCAACGTTTTCCCTACTGTTGCACTCACTGGAGTGGGAATAGTCATTTTTACCCTCCTGCTATCCAACGCTTTCCCTACTGTTGCACTCTCTGGAGTGGGAATAGTAATTTTTACCCCTACACTATCCAACGCTTTCCCTACTGTTGCACGTTTGTAGTGGGAATAGTAATTTTTACCCTCCCGCTATCCAACGTTTTCCCTACTGTTGCACTCACTGGAGTGGGAATAGTAATTTTTACCCCTAGGCTATCCAACGCTTTCCCTACTGTTGCACTCTTTGGAGTGGGAATAGTAATGTTTACCCCTACGCTATCCAACGCTTTCCCTACTGTTGCACTCACTGGAGTGGGAATAGTAAATTTTACCCTCCCGCTATCCTACGTTAAAAATATTGAATATTTTTTAATAATATTACGTTAATATATGTATGTATTAAAAAATAAAATGTATGTTTATTTTTTTTTACTTAATTATTCATTAATTTGAAAGTTATTTGAGTATTTTTAAGTATGTTTTACTTAATTATATTTATTATCTTATTAATTTTACATTACTTTTAAGAGATTTAAAAAATTCGATATTTTGACTAACTATATTTTTACAACGATATTTTTGATTCGATATTTTTGTACTTACCTGTTTGTAGATAGGGAGTCGATATTTTGGTATTCGATATTTTTAACTCGATATTTTGTCAGGTCGATATTTTCTTCCTCGATATTATGTCAGTGATCCTTCTAGAGCACCTCATAGGAAAACAAAATATGTCCAAGATCTGTGTCAATGTTTGCACACAGGGAGTATCCCTTAGAATAGTCTGAATAAAACAATGTTTACTCTAGCTTGAGTACAATAAAGAAGCTGCATAATGAATCAACACTCTCTTCGAAAAGTGGCCAAAGGAAGACCTCATTCATTAACTCAAAAGATTCTTTTAGTGTGACTTCATCAGCCATAATGCCCTCTATCTTCCATCTGATTGATAAATTGATAGCAGAGGTCACTATATTTAATTTGGCTTGTGAGGTTATTCTGACTGAAAATTCTATACAGGGAAGAGCATCTTCCCCACTGTGAAGTCTTAAAAGCAGCCCTCTGAAATGCAGGAATCTACTCAATGGAAAGGATCATCATAGAGCTGAGGGACAGGCCTGACTTGTCAGCACAGTTTTCTAAGATGTAGATATAGTGGGCTTTAGCTCCACCCAGAGGAGTGTGACTCTCTTTCTCCCAATGCTATTGGCTATCTGATTTATCCTTCTGAACGTATAGGAATTGCTTGCACTAGAATAGGAGGGACTATTTTACATCTGAAGAGTACACATAATTACCATGGTGTTTGCCACATTTAATTATTCAGCTCCTAAATGGATTCTATGCAGTAAGTAATTCCTTTTGCTACCTTTTTCACAGCACAGGCAAACCTTAATATTGCAAATGTTACACAGTGGATATCATATTCACCCCATATGGACACACGAACATAACTGACAACTCTCCAGTGATCTGGAGTGACCACCACATCATTCTCTTCAAGATGCCCATACCAACCCACAAGAAGAATATGAAGATGACAGCTATCCACAACAACACCTTCACCTCCAGATAATGGAAAAGTAACTGGGCCTACTAGCACCCAACTCTTACCTTCAAAAAACATCAACTAATGAGCATCCACAGCGTGTACCAATTCAGGACCTGAACTAATAGGTAGCACTAAAAACCTCCACCTGGGTTAACTGACCACACGGACCAATGACAATATATAAAATATGAAAACACAGTTCAGCGTATTACAACAATGAAGGAGGAAATTAAGGGATGAAAAATACAAAATTATACTGTGCCACTACAATGTAAAATGCAAAGCAGCCGTCAGGACCACAAAAAAACATTGACACTCCACTGACATTATGGAGACAGAATGCCAGTCATTGGACCTTCACAAGATCCTAGCAGAATTTTGCAGTCTAATTCCGAGACCCAACAGCTTCCAGCCTTCTGTGACAAAACTGTCACATAATTCATTCAAAATAGAACAAATAGAAAACTACCAAAAGGACTAAACAGCCAACTCAGTCAAAACTTCCACATGTGACTGGGTCTATGAAAGGATGGATGTCAATCTATCATCCTTCATTAGATGTGATGTCCTATCCAAAAGGAAACTCTGTGAAACCATCAATGCAAGGAGACCATCTGCATCGTCATGAGACCTGGGACCCTACCCAAAGACCTTTGAAACCATCAATAAAAACAATTTCCACAGGAGAAAGAGCCAGAACATTTTAAACAAGTCTTTGGACCTAAGATACTTCCCTTCACAGATCACAAGCTCATACATAAAGCAATTCCTCAAGAAGAACCTCACATCCCATGCAGCAAACTACAGACCAATATCTAATGATTCATTCATGAGTAAACTATTTAAAAGAGCAATGTTCACTCAAGTTTCCAACTTTACTAGGGGCAATCACTTGATGGCGGATCTGGGCACATAATCTGCTCTGTGGTCTATATGGGTCAAAGTAAACCACACAGTGGACAAGAAGGGAATGAGTGCTCTACTACTCTTGGCGTTGTCAGCAGCTTTAGACACAGTTCAATACAAGATGCTACTTCTACGAACTCTATCGTCTCAGAATATGAGAAAACACACTTAACCTCCCACCTCAAAGACAAGACAAGTCTAGTATTCCTACACTTAGAGGTACAGAAACTACTTGTAATTAAGGCAGTCCACATACTAAATACATATACAATGGTGACATGGATACATTTGTACAGGACGTAATAATTTTACTAAATATTTACGGCCCAACAGCAATCAACCAACCACTCTACAGCATCTGGCAGGCATGCTCTGAAGATACAGACCTATTTTGAAGAGGTCTGCTGAACTGTGGAGGCTTCAGAGGACATAGTCCAATGCTGCAGGTCTTTTTACTTATCTATCACATCACCATGGCAACCACATAAAGCATGATCGTATCACAGCCCACCTGGGCAGATCCATGACTCTCTTCCTCTGACAGGAAGCCTGCACAACACAATACATTACTCCCAGTGGTTTTACAAGTGCAGCAACCAATAACGAAGATTGTGGGATTATAAAAAGTAACTGCAAACACCATGTAGAACTGAACATTACCACCAACATAATTCAAATAACAAATTGCATTTCTATCTCTAATGCTCCCTCCCTCACTCCACCTCTAACTGTGCTCCACAGCATGATAAACGCATCTAGGTGGGCAACACTCACAACATGGAAGCAGTTCACACAGAGGCTCACACAGAGGCTCACAACTAGGAAAACACACTTCCAGCTGTACACTGTGCAGCATGCCACCCATCAGGGCAAGCGCTTCAGCACGCCACTTTGGGATAGTAAGCACTATATAGATGCTACAAAACAAAACAATGTGCTAAACAACATTTATGCATGCAGCGCATGTAAACAGCCTTTACAAGTGCATATGTTTTCATAAAGTCAGACCTATTCGCTTTGACAATGACTATTAATTGCAGGGGTGAGGAGTCTGAATTTCTTAGTTTGTTTTAAGAACCACGTGAATTTCGAAAGGACCCCATGTAGATGTCAAGTCTGAATTATATTTTGCACAATGGTTTATGTTAGGTTTTATAGCTGTGTAGATGCAGCATGCTGGATCAAAATACCCCCCTGGAACAAATGGGAATTTCACTTCTTGTAAGCATTAAAGGCAAATCTGGGAGCTTCCTTTCCTGACAACGATTAAGACAGGCAGCACAACAATATCATCAAAAATCTACCCTTGCCAAACCACAGTTTCTAAATTGTATTCAAAGTATCTTTCTTGAAATATATGATTTGTATTTCCCCAAATAAATGCATAAACCCTGGCTTCCATATTTTCAAAATAATTATGTGGGGTGCAGATTGGCAAATATGGCCACAAATATAGGGCCAAATTTAGAGTTTGTAAACGCAACGTAGTGCCCTCTCTGCCAAACCCTCACTCCGCCTGCCTCATTTAGCCTGACAGAGATGGGGCAGTCAGAGCAAGGACTTTATACAGTTCGCCCCACTTAGGGTGGACAGTGTAAACTCTTTTTCTTCTTGCCTATCACCGCCAGGAAACACCTGGTGGAATGGGACAAGAAAAAAACAGTAATGACCCCCATATCCTGTGAGAAAACTCCCTGGGTGTGTGGGTCATCATTTTTGTTGTTTTTCAAAAAGAAAAAGAAAAACAAAAAGCTTTTGAAAGGTTTGATGGCCGAGTCATGGCTGATGGCACCGTCGTCAAACATTTCCTACATTGATGGCAATGACGCCAGTTTCTGTCCATGTAGAGAGCTGACCACATGGCTAACAGAGAACTCTAAATTTGGTGGGCAGAGGCCCCTCAGGATGGAGAAGGTTTTGTCCTCCGCCATCTCCATGGAGTAGACTCCTTTCATCAAACTCTAAGTCAGACCCATAGTATTTTCGGTAGGACAAGCACCTTCAATATAATTTATTTTCCCGAATTTCCCGAACAGAGAAAGCAGTGAATTCTAATTGCGATGTAGGGCATTATTTAGCTCTGCCCATGCTTGTTGGCCCTTCAAAAAAAAGCAATCATCTAGAGTTTCTCCGTACAACAATACTCAAATATTTTGCACAGCAATATTTACAGTGATGTTGAGCATATTCCGGAGTCACGTTGTTTCGTAGTTTTTCTTTGTATATGTGCAAGTCTGCTCTATGTTTGCTGGCAGTGGTGAGCCTTCTGTGTGAGCGCAACTTGTGCCACTGTGCATCGCTCTCTATGTGTGCATGCTGTGGTGTTTTGTATGTGCTCATTCTTCGGAGATGTTTGCCTAGCCAGTGGCGGTGCGTCCATTAGGGCGCTGGGGCGTTGCCCCACAAGCCGCCCGCGCCCGCAGCTCCCTCAGCGTCTCTGAACTTAAGTAAACTGACTCAGTTTACTTAAGTTCAGAGACGCCATGGGAGAACTGACATGTCAGTCAGCATGACGTCGGACCGCCCACCCCCTTCAGACTCTGAAGGGGGTGGGCGGTCCGGCGTCATGCTGACTGACATGTCAGACCAGGGGCAGGCAGCAGCACAAGTGCGCATGACTGGTGAAGGTCGGAGAATTTTTCCGACCAGCCCAGTCATGCGCACTAGTGTCTGGCTGGCGGGGCGGCTGCGCATTAGGAGAGCGAGGGTTGATCAATGCCGAAACCCTCGGTCTCCTAATTCGCAGGCGGGCAGCGAGTACCCCTGCTAAGCCAATCCTGGCGCTGCTGGAGCTGCGTCAGGATTGGCTGAGAGGGGCTGCTGTTCCTGTTCAGAAGTTGAACGTTGGCGAGGGGAACCGGCCCAGGAGCAGAAGCGGCGCGGTCCGGAACCGGTCAGGTAAGTTTAGTTTTCTTTTTTTAATTTTAAACTCCCCCACGCGACTCCCCCCCCCGCGAGTATTGCGAGCCGCGACTGTATCCCCTATCTGTTGTTGCGGTCTCCTGTCTGTTGGCATGCCCTGCCCGTGGTTGTACTGCCGTGTCTGTTGCACTAGCCTGCATATTGTTGTAATGATCTGGTTGTTGCAGTGTGCTGTCTGTGTTTAGTCTGCCCTGACTCTGTTTGCACTCCCCTTTCTCTTGCGCTGACCTGTTTCTTGTGTTTCTGTGGCATCGACCTCTCGTTTATTTTGCCACATTGTATGTTGTACTGCCCTATATATTGTTGCGCCCCATGGTTGTTGCCCTGAACTGTCAGTTGCTGCGCTGCCACGTGCGTTGTTGTGGTGTCATGTCTGTTGCGATATCTAGTCTGTTGCGCTGGCCTCTGTGTTTCTGCTGCACTGTGTTGTTGCGCACAGCCCTGCATGTCGCACTGCCTTTGCGTTACCCTGCCCTGTGAGGTCTTGCATTGCACTGGCTGTTGCACTGCCCGCTCTCTGGTTCTGCTTATCTGTCTCCTCATGTGCCCTGCATTACCCTGTTCGTTGCGCTGCCCTGCCTGCTGCACTTCCCTGTCTGTTGTTGTGCTACTCTGTCTGTTGTACTGCCATGTCTGTTGTTACGCTGTCCTGCCTCTTACACTGCTCTGCTTCTTGCATCTCTGCACTGGCTGTTAGACTGTCACCAATCTTGTTGGTCTGCCCTGTCTTTGCACTTCCCTGTCTCTTACTAATCTGTCCTGCCTGTTGGACTGCCCTTCCCCTATTGCACTTCCCTGTCTCTTGTTGTGCTGCATTGCTTCGTGTTGTGCTCTGCTCTCCTTTCCTTTGTTGTGCTGCCCTTTCTCTTGTTGCGCTGCCATGTCTCTTGTGCTGTCTCTTGTTGGTTGCCTTGTGTCTTGCTGCACTTCCCTGTCTCTTTTTTCGCTGCCATATCTCTCATTGCACTGCCTTGACTACTGTTGCTTTGCCCTGTCACTTGTTGCGCTGCTGTCTGTTGTGCTGCCCTGACTCTCGATGCACTGTCCTTTCTCTTGTTGCGTTGTCATGTCTCTTGTTACACTGACCCGCTGCACAGTATTATCATCCCGGATTTCGGCGTTCTAGGATTTCCACTGCGTGCACTAGTGTGAGTACTACCGTTTTCTTACTGATTCGGGGTTATTGCAAGGTCTTTGTGTGTGGGTTTCTTTTTCAAGAAGATCTGACGTCTGCTTGTTTGGGAACGGAGTATTGCAGTGCAGCTGTGTGTCCTGTATGTGCACTGCGGATGCTCTGTATGGATGTGTTCACTACGTGCTTCGTGGCCGGCAGCAATGTAGCGCTCTTTATGTGCAGTTTCGATGCACTGCAATGCATCTTTCCGCCGGGCGGGCACATTGTAGGTGTGCAGGGTGGCTGTACTGCAGTGCAGCAGTGTATGGTGTGGGGCAAATACACTGTAGTTCTCAATGGGCATGGCGCCTGCACTGTGCAGATGGTGCGCTGTGCAGTCAGTGTATAATGTGTACAGTGCACATTGACTGACTGTAGCTGTGAGTATGTGGGGACACTTGGACCGGAGTTGTATGCAAAGAAAAGGTGCAGTGTGCCTGCATGTTATGCACCCACAGAATGTTGAACTTAGTTTACAGTGCGCACTGTGGCACTGTGCATATGCACGGTTTTTGCAGTGCAGCACAGCGGTTGATACTCTTGACCTCAGCGGTCACTGGCTGCTACGGCCGGGATTGAAGTGCACTTTAAGTGTGCTTGCGGGTACGTGCTGTCTGATGTTTCCTTTATCTGTGATTTGCTCTAACAATCTCTTAGACGGCATGAAATATTCATGCACAGCCCATGCAGTAATTCATCAGCGCTGACATAGGGTCAGGAGCTGGTCTGACCTTATCTCAGCCCGGGGCCAGCTCTCTCCAGAGCCTGCTTCTGAGGTAGAGGATCTGCGCCGATGAGCGAGGAGAGGCCGGCAGAGAGCAGGAGGGGAGGCCAGTGAAAGGTGACAATAAGAGAGATGGGAACATAAAGGATGGAAGAGCAGAGGGGAGAGAGAATGGAGAAACTAACAAGAACACAGACAGCAGGAAACAATTTCGAATGTATTGCTGGCAGCCACTGCAAAGTAAGTGCGTGGAGTGAGGGTTAAGTGCCCGGTGCTGTTGTCCGCGGTGGCTCGAGTCCGCGAGTCATTCAGTGTTGAATTTATGATATAGGCAGCTGAGAATCCGTATTTGGGGCCTCTTACATCCTCTTTGGGCGACTCGAGTCGGCCGGGCCTGGTCAGGTCCCACGTGGGACAGAGCGGCCTGGAGTCCAAACTGTTGATGCTCTGCTACAGACCGAGTCAGCCCTTGCAGCCGTTACCCAACGGGACAAGCAGACGCATGCGCTGCATTTTGATAACAGAAATGGGTGACAGTGGCATTTATTGATGTCTGCACTGGGCTGGGCTCTGCATAATTCATCCCAAACATGCAACCTGCACAGAACAGAAGGATTTATGAGCAGGCACAGAAAGATTTGGTGGCGCGAGGAAGCCTGCATCCTTGCTACACATCCTTTGAGTAAAACTGTTCATGCAAATAGGGGCACACCGGGCTAGAAGCCTTGAAAGCAGACTTGCAAATAAAGCACCCGAAAAGGGAGGAGGGGTTGTGACTGTAGGGGGATGAGAGAGATGGGTAGATTTACAGATAGATGACGAAGGGGTAGAGAAGAGGGGGGGGTGGCTTCTATAGTTAGATAAATAACTAGCTAGTTAATGCAGATAGACGAACGGACGGATAGCCTCAAGGAGGGAGGACCGACTGAAGGACGAAATAAAGGATATGAAGCGAGTGACAAAAGAGAGAGTGTGACTACGGAGGACTGAGAGAGAACAAATAGAGTGCTAGAGACAGTAGAGAGAAATCAAGAGACAGACACACAGAGTGAAAGAGGGTGCAAAGAAGAGAAAGACAGACCTAAAGAAATATGGATGTAGATAGAGATAAAACGACAGAAAGAGATACAGGCCTAGAAAGAGAGAAAACAGATACTTGGAGATAAAGTCAATAGAAAGCAAAGAGAAAAGAGACACAGAACGCACCTGTAAACCAAAATGTCATGCCTGGTGTGTAATGGAACTAACCTGGATGTAATTGATAACATAAGAGAGAGAATAGATTGATAAATAAAGCAAGAGAGATGAAGCGAAATTGAAAGAAAGATGAAGAGCCAGAATGAGAGTGAGAGTGTGTGTGTGGGAGAGAGAAGCGATGGATTGTTAGAGAGAACGAGAGAGAGGGGGTGAAACAGAGAGAGATGGAACTAAGCAGAGCCAGAATGAGAGAGTGTGGCAGAAAGAGAGAGGGGTATAACGAGTATGTTGAGCTAGAGAGAGAAAAAGAGGGACATAGGAAGTAAGACAGATATAGGTATGAGCATATGTACAAAGTTATCTCTACTATAATCAGATACTGGAACAGACCATTGAATGTTGGAATGTAAAATCTTGTCCCGCTTTGGGGTAACTTAAAATTTTGTCTGCTACAGGAATTTTTAAATATGAGAGAATGTTAATTTGCTTTGGCAAGTCATGCATTGTAGACTGCACTTAGCCCACATGAAATGACACGTGGGAGGCCTGCTTTGGCAGTGAATTGGATCTGGAATTTCTGAGTTTGAGTTGCATGGTCAATATTTATGTGTCACTTTCATAGTTATTTAGACTGTGTTTCTGTTTTATACTGTTTCTGCCAAAATGTGACCTTGAGCCACAGTTTTGGTTGATTTTGATTGCAGTGGCTCAGTTTATTTGGTGATTCACAATTCCAATCATGGGTAAAACATGGCTTGTTGAACATAGATGAGATGTACTTTCAAATTGTTGGATTGCGTATTGCATTTCAGGTTTTCAATTTGACCAATCTTTTGACTTCTTACCAACGAAATACGAGGGTCTTCCTGGTCGAGGACCACACTGCTTTTTCTCTTATCTGTCTTGTATCAAGACCCTGCTGGACTATGGGGTGAAAGAAAGCTTGAATAAGCAGCTACCTATGTTATATGACATCTCTTTATTAATGTAATAACTGCACTTTCACAATTGCTTTATTAACCTTCCTGCTTTCTCAAATTTGCTTGAAAATGCACCATTTGTCCACTCTTTTTTCAAACATTTCTCGGGGGGAGAACCCCCCCGAACCCTCCTTAGGTTGTTCGGGCTCGCTCACTACGCTCGCTCACTGCGGTGCAATATGACAATCATTTTAAGCCCCACCTCTTTCAAATGTCACCAGCTGCCACTGTTGCCTACAGTACTGTTTTGTCCATCGTAGTTTATTAGTCATTGGGGAGCGCAACCGTGTTTGAAGTGGGCATCATCATGTTCGAATGCTGATGCCAGTATTTTGTAGTTTGGAAAAGCAGCTAGTTTGTTAATGTTCGTGGTGTGTGTGTTTATGGGTTTCTTGCTCATTTACAGTTGCAAGGGCTTTGATGTGCGCTGTGTCTGGATGGACTTAGCACTTGACATCTTATTCTTTGTTTGTTTGCTGTACATGCGTTTGACTTGGGATTTTTCTTGGTGATTGTCCTTGTGCGTAGTTCAGACTTCAATACACGCCTTGCTCAAATGTGTCCTGTGTGCTCAATCCCTCCATATGTATGCATGTCAATGGACACACAAAGTGCAGGGCCGTTTGAAACTCTGATGCTGTCCAGGAGAGAATTTTTGGCAAGCAGGATGATATTGACAGGTATTTGAATTCGGACGAGGACAGAGCACACAAGAGTGGAGGGCACTAAATCGATTTCACCAATTTCTTGATAGTCAATAAACTACGGCACACCCTTAGGACAACGTGTGTGCCAGGGCTAGCATGTTAGTCATCCAATTGAACAACCTGGGTCTGTTGAAGGAGAATTAATTTTCTGAATATGTCAGTGAACTGTAAGGGCTTTCACGCATTAGTTACTTACTGGGGCTGTCTTGTTGTCTAGGCTCTATGTGATTCTGCTGAGCAGTAATTGGAAGAACGTCAATCAATCACTCAGTCAATTTCTAGAGTGCTGCTTGTCACCGGGGGGGGCGTCCAGGCACTGACAGGTCCAGTGGTTCAGTCGAAGATCCAGGTCTTCAATGATTTTTGGAACTCTGGCAGAGAAGGGAAGGTCCGGAGATGTAGGGGGAGGTTATTCAACACCTTTGCTACGATGTAGGAGAAGGAGCATCCACGGTTTCTGCATCAGTGAATACAGGGGCAATTGTGAGTGCAAGAGAGGCAGAGCAAAGGTGTCTGGAGGGCTGGTGGAAGTTCAGGCAGTGGGTAATGTAGGCCGGGTTGCACTTGTGAAGGGCTTTGTATGCGTGGGTTAGTAGCTTGAACTGGCATCTCTTCTGTATTGGGAGCCAGTGGAGTTCCTTGAGGTGAGGGCTGATGTGGGTTTGGGAGGGGAGGTCGAGGACGAGTCTGGCGGCTACGTTCTGTATCACCTGAAGTCTATGGAGGAGGTGGGCTGTGATTCCAGAGTAGAGGGTGTTGCCATAGGAATATGGCACATTACAACGCGATGTAATACATCGCGTGCCATTACAACACGGTCGTTACAACGACCGCGTTGTTAGTACGCGATGTATTACATCGCAAGTCTTTACAACCACTTCCACTAGGGGGCGCGCTGGACTTAGGAATAGTATTATTTACTATTCCTACTCCAGTTTGCGCAACAGTAGGGAAGGTGTTGGAAATTTATTTCCAATAACTCAGCGCCCCCTAGTGGAATTCGTTGTAAAGACTTGCGATGTCATTACATCGCATACTAACAACGTGGTCGTTGTAACGACCGCGTTGTAAAGGTATCGCGGTGTAATGACCGCGTTGTAAAGGTCGTTTCCCTTGCCATAGTTCAGTTGGCTGGTGATGAGGGCTTGCCTGACTGTCCGCCTTGAGCTCTGATGAAACCATTTGAAGATTTTGTGCAGCATACACAGGATAAAGAAGCAGGAGAAGGATATGTCATTGACTTGGGAAGTCATGGTGAGCTTGCTGTCCAGTATTATGCCGAGGTATCTGGCGTGGTCAGATGGTGTGGGTGCTGGACCCAGTTCCAAGGCCACAATGATTCGTCCCAGAGGGTGCAGAAGCTCCTGAAGATCAGTACCTCGGTTTTGTCCAAGTTGAGCTATAGGCAGTTGTTCCTCATCCAGTTGGCGACGCTGGTCATGCATTTGTGGAAGTTGATCCTTGTGGTGGTGGAGCTCTCAGAGAGGGAGAGGATGAGCTGCATGTTGTCGGCATAAGAGATGATGTTGAGCCCATGGGATCTAATGATGTCAGCCAGGGGGTTATGTAGGTGTTGAAGAGGTTGGGGCTAAGCAACGAGCCTTGGGGTACTCCAAAGGTGATTTCTTTGGGTTCTGAGGTGAAGGGTGGTAGGCAGACTTCCTGTGTAATTCTGGTGAGGAAGGAAGTGATCCATTTGAGGACAGCTCCTTGAATGCCAGTGCTGGGCAGCCTTGTGATGAGCTTGAGGTGGGAGAACGTGTAGATTGGTCCAGAATGATCAGTGCCGCTGTTTCACCTTGGTGGAGGAGGGTTCGGATGTTGTTGGTAGCTGCGATCAGTGCCGTCTCGGTGCTGTGGTTGGTGCGGAAGCCAGATTGGAAGGTGTTAAGAAGACGGTTAAGTTCCAGCTGCTTGATGAGTTGTTGGCTGATGGCCTTTTCTAGGACCTTGGTCGGTAATGGGAGCAGGGAGATGGGACAGTAGTTGCTGAGCTCGCTGGGGTCTGATGAAGGTTTCTTTATTAGAGCGTTGACCTTGGTGTGCTTCCAGTCCTTGGGGAAGGTGCACGTGGTTATAGATGCTACGAAAAGAGAGGTTAATTCATGGTTGATCTTGGTGCATCCTACTTTTAAGATGTGGTGTGTGCAAGGGTCAGTGGGGGCCCCCTGAGTGGACAGTGTTCATGATGGTGGTCGTTTTGTGGGGGATGAGCTCATTCCATGTGGTCAGTCGGTTGCTTGAGGTGGTAGCGGGATGGATGAGTAGTTGGTTGAAGAAGTCGGTGGGTTTGGGCTAGGGGTTGGTAGTTCTTGTAGATCTTGGCGATCTTGTCGGGGAAAAAATTGGCGAGGTTGTCATAAAGTTCCTGGGAGGGCGTAATGTTGCTTGCTGTGGTTGCAGTGCTGGATAATTCTCTTCTGATTTTGGAAAGGTCTTTGTTGTTGTTGGGGCTGGTTTCGATGCGCGTGGCTAGTGCTGTTTTCTTGGTCTCTCATAGCTGTTTGTGGTAGATGTGACAGCTGCTTTGAAAGAGGTCCTGTTGGTGGTAATGAAAGATTTCTGGCTGGAATGGAGACGTGGAAGATTGATTTTAAACATTCGTGGCAGGTAGGGATATATATGTGATGTCGACAGCTAGCTGACGGTTAGAACAAAAGCGGGCGATTTAAGGACATTGCTTAAACGTTTAAATATGTGGAGTTCCACGCATTAAAACGGGCAGCCAGTGGGAGAGTCTGTGGGTGATAGTTGTTTTCGTGTAGAACATGGCGGGTAGGAATGGGGTTGGAAAGAGGGGAGGAGGAAGTGGGAGGAAGGAAAAGAAGAGAGTAAGGGTAATGTGAGTGAGGAATGATGGTATCAAGAAGGCAAAGACGATTGTTTTTGTAAAAAATAGATGAAACAATGTGTTTAAAGAAAATGAAATATCGCTTTGCAAAATGAAAGGAGGGATACTATTTAAATTCTTTACAGTGGAAGTAATACCAAAATATAGCGTGACGTAAAAAATGGTAATGACACAAGAGTACATAGTAATATGGGATGATGTAGAGTGTAAGATGGTCGATTTTGTGATTGAAACTGATTACTGTTTTATTGTGATTTTAGTGGCCCCTGATGAAGGGCGACTTGAGCCCGAAATGCATTGGGTTTTTCTGTGAATAAACACTGCCTTCGACGAACTTTGCCTCAGTCGTGTTCATGTATAGAGGTCCGGATGGATACATTGTGAACATTAGAAACTTGGTAAAATGCAACGAAAGTCCACGTGTGGATGCACAAAAATAAAAAGGATGTAAATTTGATGAACAAAAGAGATGGATTATAAAGTAGAGACAGATGAAAGAGGAATAATGACTGCCAACATGGCGCAACCAAGATGTGCAACAGGTTGGGGCGAAGGTCGCCCCTTTTTCAGGTGATCTTTTTTAGTGTGCCATCTGTTTTCCAGTTGTTTGTAGTGGCGGATGCCGGTCCTGAGGTCTTCCGTGTACCAGTTTTCTTGTTTGGTAGCTCTACTGTGGTTGTTGTTCCCAATGGGGGGCGATGCTGTCTGCGCTGTTCGAGATCCAGTTGTTGAAGTGTTTGATGTTTTGGTCTAGGTTGCTGGAGTAGTTCTGGTGGGTGGTGTTGAGGGCTTTGGTCCATGTGGTCCCTGAGATTTTGCTCCATCTGAGGTGTGGGGCGCTGGGTAGTGTCAGGGGCTGGTCCGGTGGCTGGTGATGTTGAAATGGACGATGTAGTTGTTGGACTAAGTCAGTTCATGGTATGGCTGTATTTGATGTGGTCGCTAGAGGTGAAGATGGGGTCCAATATGTGGCCTGTGGTGTGCGTAGGGTTTTGGATGAGTTGGTAGAGGCAGTTGTGGTTTATGTTGTCGAGGAGGGTGGAGGTGCTGGTGTTGTTGAGGTCATCAAGGTGAAAGTTGAGGTCCCCGAGGAGTATGTTTTCGTTGGAGTCAATAGCGAGGGGGGCGATGAAGTTGCAGAAGCTAGATCTTGGGCCCGGTGGTCAGTCGATGTGGATGCCCCTTATGGTAGATTTGCTGTCCGTTTGGATTTTGAAGTTTAGGTGCTCCATGGCTGACGTGGAATTGTCCATGAAGGCGGTGCATTGGATGATTTTTTTGTGAATAATGGCTATTGCTCCACCTGGTTTGTTGGTGCAGTCGTGGTGGGTGATCTTGTATCCTTCGGGTACCGCTGTAGCAATATCAGAGGCCAAAGCTGGGTTGAGCCATGTCCCTGTGAGGAAGACGACATCTGGGGTGCGGCTGAAAAAGGAGGTCCCAGAGCTCATACTTTTACATTCATCTGGAAACCAATTTGTTCTTATTCCTGTAGGTTGGTGTCCACTCCAGAGTCTAGTGTGACCTTGAACAGACATGAAGATAAGTTGGCAAGGATCTTATGTGTAAGCCACAAATTAACATTAGTCAGCTAAATATTTGTTACCATTCTACAAAAAACACCAGGGACTATATTATGGAAAGTGCCATGGGGTGCAATGGGCGTGTGCGCCCCCTTTGTGTGCCACTGGGGCACTTTGGTATTACAGGTAATACTGATACGGGCCATCAGTGCACCCCCTAATGGCAGCCTTCTGTAGGAGAGAAGGTGGTCCCATAGACCCCCAGACATCCCCCTGAGGGCAGGTGCAGTCACTCACTGAATCCACCTGCAAGGAGAATTCTAACCCCTCTTCAAAGTGCAGGCGATTTGCTGTCTGCATAGAGTAACAAGGAGCAGCTTTAAAGCAGCCGCTCCGTATTTAACTTGAATGCACTAGCCACAGGATAGCGCATTCATCATGATAGGGTGCACTTTCCCTGTTTGTGCCCAGTGCACTTGTTTAAAAGTGTGCCTTGCACAAACAGGGAAACAGGGAAAGTGCACCCTATTTGTAATAAGGACCCAGATGTGTATTCAGAACAGAGGATAAGGCTAATCAGAGTCATCACTCTTCTTAAGCTCGATTTTGTCAAAATAGATATGTAAAAGTGTCATCTTGACAGATAGATCTGTAAGCTGAGGAAAGTCCATAACAGGCCTTCCAATCTGAGTTTTAATTTTATAACAAGATATGAAGTTACGTCAGCCCCTTGTTAATGTGCTGGTCCCTATTGCATCTACCAGACCATCAATGGTCTTAGAATTAGTACATAAAGTTGAATGGAAAAAGGTTTTAGTACTTGAGACAATCCTCAGTGACAACCTGCACCTTGTCCTTTGCACTTACATTTCTGCAAGAAGGTGACAGGATGCATCATTTCGTTACCGAAGACACTGAGGGGTCGATTCCGATCCCGGTCGGAGGCGCACCTAATACCATTCGGCCGGGAAAAAAGCCAGGCGAATGCCTGTTTCCCGACCGATTCGCACATACGTCCGAACGAGCAAGTACGATGTGCACAACTGCCCAAATCCCGACCCAGTCGTACTCACCCAATACAGGTCCAGTTCTCCGACCGATGCGGATCCGGAAACGCAGAATCGAGTCGCACGGAAGCCAAAATGCAGCCCCGTCCGGCCGGACAAGTACGATGCGCTTTCCGTACGCGCCGAACCCGTTGCTACGCACGGCACGTCAAAGCATCCGGGAGAGGCGCACATAAGCTTCGATTCGCGCCACAAGACTATCCACGGCTACGAGACGAACACGCGAGCGACGAGGACGAGGCGAAGCAAAGAGAAAGACGAACGAGACGAACCAACCATGAATCCCATCGTGCCGATCCTACCAATATTCTACATCTATTACCGGAACAGGCACGGACGCGTACGGCGCAGAAGGTAAGTCAGACACCAACCACAAAAACAAACTACACGAACCCGACATATCACACACACACAGAGGGATGCAGAAATTACTTGCAACAGCAGCACCATAGGGGCGGGATGGCCATCACCAATGCCACATATACACATAGGGGCCTTGATGCCAACAACTAACACCACCCCTACCCAGGGGGTGCTAGATGCCTGTCACTACTACCACCTCTACCCATGGGGGGCAGGATGCCTGTCACTACTACCAGCTCTACCCATGGGGGCTGGATGCCTACCACTACTACCACCTCTACCCATGGGGGCTGGATGCCTACCACTACTACCACCTCTACCCATGGGGGCTGGATGCCTACCACTACTACCACCTCTACCCATGGGGGGCTGGATGCCTACCACCACTACCACCCCTACTCAGGGGTGCCAGATGCCTACCACTACTACCACCTCTACCCATGGGTGCCAGATGCCTACCACTACTACCACCTCTACCCCTGGGTGCCAGATGCCTACCACTACTACCACCTCTACCCATGGGGGGCTGGATGCCTGTCACTACTACCACCTCTACCCATGGGGGGCTGGATGCCTACCACTACTACCACCTCTACCCATGGGGGGCAGGATGCCTGTCACTACTACCACCTCTACCCATGGGGGGCTGGATGCCTGTCACTACTACCACCTCTACCCATGGGGGCAGGATGCCTACCACCACTACCACCCCTACTCAGGGGGTGCCAGATGCCTACCACTACTACCACCTCTACCCATGGGGGGCTGGATGCCTACCACTACTACCACCTCTACCCATGGGGGGCTGAATGCCTACCACTACTACCACCTCTACCCATGGGTGCCAGATGCCTACCAGTACTACCACCTCTACCCATGGGGGGCAGGATGCCTGTCACTACTACCACCTCTACCCATGGGTGCCAGATGCCTACCACTACTACCACCTCTACCCATGGGGGCAGGATGCCTGTCACTACTACCACCTCTACCCATGGGGGCTGGATGCCTAACACCACTACCACCCCTACTCAGGGGGTGCCAGATGCCTACCACTACTACCACCTCTACCCATGGGGGGCTGGATGCCTGTCACTACTACCACCTCTACCCATGGGGGGCTGGATGCCTGTCACCACTACCACCTCTACCCATGGGGGGCAGGATGCCTGTCACTACTACCACCTCTACCCATGGGGGGCAGGATGCCTGTCACTACTACCACCTCTACCCATGGGGGGCTGGATGCCTACCACTACTACCACCTCTACCCATGGGGGGCTGGATGCCTACCACTACTACCACCTCTTCCCATGGGTGCCAGATGCCTACCACTACTACCACCTCTACCCATGGGGGCAGGATGCCTGTCACTACTACCACCTCTACCCATGGGGGGCAGGATGCCTGTCACTACTACCACCTCTACCCATGGGTGCCAGATGCCTACCACTACTACCACCTCTACCCATGGGGGGCAGGATGCCTGTCACTACTACCACCTCTACCCATGGAGGGCTGGATGCCTACCACTACTACCACCTCTACCCATGGGGGGCTGGATGCCTACCACTACTACCACCTCTACCCATGGGGGGCAGGGTGCCTGTCACTACTACCACCTCTACCCATGGGGGGCTGGATGCCTGTCACTACTACCACCTCTACCCATGGGGGGCAGGATGCCTACCACAACTACCACCACTACTCAGGGGGTACCAGATGCTTACCACTACTACCACCTCTACCCATGGGGGGCTGGATACCTACCACTACTACCACCTCTACCCATGGGTGCCAGATGCCTACCACTACTACCACCTCTACCCATGGGGGGCTGGATGCCTACCACTACTACCACCTCTACCCATGGGGGGCTGGATGCCTACCACTACTACCACCTCTACCCATGGGGGGCTGGATGCCTACCACCACTACCACCCCTACTCAGGGGGTGCCATATGCCTACCACTACTACCACCTCTACCCATGGGTGCCAGATGCCTACCACTACTACCACCTCTACCCATGGGTGCCAGATGCCTACCACTACTACCACCTCTACCCATGGGGGGCTGGATGCCTACCACTACTACCACCTCTACCCATGGGGGGCTGGATGCCTGTCACTACTACCACCTCTACCCATGGGGGGCTGGATGCCTACCACTACTACCACCTCTACCCATGGGTGCCAGATGCCTACCACTACTACCACCTCTACCCATGGGGGGCAGGATGCCTGTCACTACTACCACCTCTACCCATGGGGGGCAGGATGCCTGTCACTACTACCACCTCTACCCATGGGTGCCAGATGCCTAACACTACTACCACCTCTACCCATGGGGGGCAGGATGCCTGTCACTACTACCACCTCTACCCATGGGGGGCTGGATGCCTACCACTACTACCACCTCTACCCATGGGGGGCTGGATGCCTGTCACTACTACCACCTCTACCCATGGGGGGCTGGATGCCTACCACTACTACCACCTCTACCCTTGGGGGGCTGGATGCCTACCACTACTACCACCTCTACCCATGGGGGGCTGGATGCCTGTCACTACTACCACCTCTACCCATGGGGGGCTGGATGCCTACCACTATTACCACCTCTACCCATGGGGGGCAGGATGCCTGTCACTACTACCACCTCTACCCATGGGTGCCAGATGCCTACCAGTACTACCACCTCTACCCATGGGGGGCAGGATGCCTGTCACTACTACCACCTCTACCCATGGGTGCCAGATGCCTACCACTACTACCACCTCTACCCATGGGGGGCAGGATGCCTGTCACTACTACCACCTCTACCCATGGGGGGCTGGATGCCTGTCACTACTACCACCTCTACCCATGGGGGGCTGGATGCCTAACACCACCACCACCCCTACTCAGGGGGTGCCAGATGCCTACCACTACTACCACCTCTACCCATGGGGGGCTGGATGCCTGTCACTACTACCACCTCTACCCATGGGTCCAGATGCCTACCACTACTACCACATCTACCCATGGGGGGCAGGATGCCTGTTACTACTACCACCTCTACCCATGGGGGGCTGGATGCCTACCACTACTACCACCTCTACCCATGGGGGGCTGGATGCCTGTCACTACTACCACCTCTACCCATGGGGGGCTGGATGCCTACCACTACTACCACCTCTACCCATGGGGGGCTGGATGCCTACCACTACTACCACCTCTACCCATGGGGGCAGGATGCCTACCACTACTACCACCTCTACCCATGGGGGGCTGGATGCCTGTCACTACTACCACCTCTACCCATGGGGGGCAGGATGCCTGTCACTACTACCACCTCTACCCATGGGGGGCAGGATGCCTACCACCAACAACACCCCCACTCACAGGATGGCTAATGCATGACACAACAAGCACACACCAACATAAGGAATGCAGCAAAAAGACATCCCCCCAACACCATGACAAGCGTGTGTAGACTGTGTCAAATGCCTACAACACTGAACATGACTTTGAACATACAATGTGACCCCCTATCACATGTGTCACACATAAATGTGTGTGGCCCCCACAATGCAAGCAGACCATGACCACTGTGGCAATGGGGTCCAACCCCCATCATCACAGTGACCAAAAGGTAAGTGTGGGGTCCATAGCTGAAGCACATATTGAACATTGTGGCAATGGGGTCCAACCCCCATCATCACAGTGACCAAAAGGTAAGTGTGGGCTCCATAGCTGAAGCACATTTTGCACATTGTGGCAATGGGGTCTAAACCCCCATCATCACAGTGACCAAAAGGTAAGTGTGGGGTCCATAGCTGAAGCACATTTTGAACATTGTGGCAATGGGGTCTAAACCCCCATCATCACAGTGACCAAAAGGTAAGTGTGGGGTCCATAGCTGAAGCACATTTTGAACATTGTGGCAATGGGGTCTAAACCCCCATCATCACAGTGACCAAAAGGTAAGTGTGGGGTCCATAGCTGAAGCACATTTTGAACATTGTGGCAATGGGGTCCAACCCCCATCATCACAGTGACCAAAATGTAAGTGTTGACATTGAAAAAGCTGCAACTGCCAAACTGCATGGATGATTCCTGGTCACAGAACAACAAACACATCAGTGGCAAAGTAGTGCTTGTGTCCCATAGCAACATAGATTGTGTGAGGCAAACAGTGCAGTGCAAATAAGACATACCTTTGGCCATGTGCAGACAAACATCACCCATGGGGGCTGACACTGTCAACATCCATCAATGACACAATGACAGAAGTGACCATCATAATGCAGACCCACATATTTGCACCAATGGGCAAACAAATGTAGATACCCTGTGGAGACTGTAGATGTGAGGTGAACAAATAACATACCATGGCAGCAATGGGACACACAAACAATGATCATTGTGCTGACTGATGACCTAGGAGTCCCAGGGACAGCAGGTGAAACCCACCAAACAACATACAGCCAATAGCACACTAAAGATATGCCAATGCAGTGGTGCAGATGCACAAACAGGCAGACCCACACTGCACATCAAACACAACAGGTGAGGGGGTGCCAGTGTCCCCAGGCAACCACACAACACATGATGAGGCCTGGATACCAATTACACAGATGCACATACAGTGCCACACAGAAGTAACTCATGGATCCAAAACCCCTATGTGGGCAATCAGGCATTGTTAGATGAGAGGGAGCACAAATTACACATGTCACACAAGCTTGTAGGAACAGCAACGAACACAGCAAGAGACAGACCCACCACAGCACTACCCCCTGGGACCCCATATTGTGCTGACACTAGCCTGCATGATAATCCCACTGTGATGACAATGTCAGATGTCGTTCACACTGTGAACCCCAGCCATGTGTCCTGAGCAACTAACTACCATCACACCTACACAAGCTCCAATCAATCAGCACGGCCTGCCAGCCAAGGCCAATATGGAGGTAGGGGTCTGGCCGTGCAACAACTCACTTTTGCACACACTCAACACCACACACCCTGATCTCCACCAATGTGCAGCAGTGAAGCTCACATGGACTGGTGACATTGCACATGCACCCATGACAATACCAGGGGTGGTGGTGGGAACCAAGGTGCAGAAACCCATCACACATGGCCAGTCAACAAGACTTGTCAATGTCTGACACACAGCACAGTATGCTGTACATGGGCATGATGTGAAATCCACCACAATCAATGGGTTCCTGGCCATAGTCACACACCAATGAAGAAGCCAAGGTGACACACGAAGAACACACGTACACAACTACCAACATTGCAGCTCTGACCCTGAGGAGTGGCAGCAGTCACACACACAACGTGTCACAATCACTGTAAGCTAACACAAACTGTAAATCACATTACTCGTGTAAACAACAAGTGCCAAGGGGAATCCTGAATGTGTCCCATCTGCGTTTGCCCACATCCCCAGCACTGACAACAAAGACAACCTGGGATGACAACCTCATGAACATTAGTTTGCCATGCACCCACATCACAGAGAAACCAGGTCCAAGATGCTGGATGAACACAGAACAACTCAGCAAGCATCACAAACAGGAACATCCCTAGGGACACAGCCTGTGTAGGAAAAGGGAAGGGAACACGCACAGACATGCTTACACAACACAGGCCCACGCAATGTCACCAGATTACACACTGCCATGAGGGCACACCACTCCTGTGGAAGGTCCGCTGTGCCAAACCTTGTCTGTGCACGACCCAAACATGTCAGCAGAACACTCCGTCAGTGAGTCAACAACCACAACACACAGAAGGCTCTGCTCACATCAGCCTGGGTACGGGGGTGTCACGTCAGTCATCTGCACACACACCAAACACGTGTCAAGCAAGTTGCACTGTATACACAGATGAGTCCTTCGACATTGATGTGCACAACTGCATGTCCAGTGGAGCTGGGCACACAGTCAGGGAAATCGGAACATTGAACAGTGGTAAGCCCACCAGATGTGCATCAGTGTAAGACAAAGATGTTCATTTACAAATGCAAAAAGGACATCCCTGTGTCAAATGTTGAACATTACACCCTCAGACTGTAGCAAAGGATGCCATAGATCCCGAATACAACAGGACACATATCCCATGGACCACATGGAGTCCATCACTGCAACACTTCATCGTCCTGATGTGAACACTATTACAACTGCAAATGCAGGATGCTACTCATCCACATCATGTACATCAAAAGAAAACCCAAAAGTAAACAAAAAGAGGCTTTATTCAGCAAATGTCAGGGTAAAAACGGAAGTCCAAAAGAAACTAAGGCCAATGGCCAGTCCAAAATCACAGTACCAACGGGGTGAGAAGTGACAACAGGTCACACATTGCTTGCCTGCACTGGTACGGTTGGGGGACATCACCCTTGGAGGGGCATACAAGGGGCAGGCCAGGCACCGCAGGGACAGGATCAGGGGATGGCAGAGTGAGGCAGTGAAGGGGTGGTGGGTGCAGGAGTGTCACCGGCAACTGCAGTGGAGGTGTCTGACTCAGGGGGGCCGGCACCACCGTGGTACACAAGTCAGTTGGTGTGGGTGCCGCAACCACTGCAGTGCGCTGGACTGATGTAGTGGACTGGGTACCCACTGCAGTGCCCGAGTCAGACGTGGTGGTTGTGAACTCCACTGCAGTGCATGACTCCAAGGGAGTGGAAGGGTGGGCAGATGAGGTGGGCAGGACAGAGGGGGGGGGACCCGGTCCCCACAACAGTGCCACTAACAGGCAGAGTGACTGGGTTGGGGGTGGAAGAGCAAGTGGCAGGGGGGGAGGGCCTAAGCAGTCTGGGGATGCAGTATTGGTGTGTGGGGGAACCTGGGGCAGGGTGTGGCGGGGGAACCTGTGCAGTGGTGGCCTGGGGGATGGAGGAGAGAGACTGGGCGCTGGAGCTGCGTGGTGGTGGTGGTGGGGTCTTGCTCTTCCTGCTCCGGGGGGACTTCCGAATGGGCTCCTGTGTCTGCCTGCGCCTGGGGGAGGGTGTCCGGGGGCGAGGGGCACTCCTCTCTGTGTGGGTGGACTTCCTCTTCCCCTGGTGTGCTGGGTCAGCAGGAATGGTGGGGAAGAGGCCGAGGTCACACAGGAAGACCTGCTGTGTATGTGGGGTAGCAGGCGAGGCAAGGGAAGGGGTCTTGGAGGGAGAGGATTTGGAGGACTGCAGAGTGAATGTGGATGCCTGTGTGTGTGTGTGTTCCCCATCCCCTGTGGTATCAGTCCCCTGAGGATGCTTGTGTGCACGTCTTGCCTTACTCTTGGGTGTGTCTGTGCTGCTCGTGTCTGTGTGTATGGATGACTGTGCAGGTGTGCATGTGCTTTGGACAGGTAGGGGGCAGGAAGTGTGGATGGGGCAGAGGTGGGAGGGGTGAGGGACTGTTGGAGGAGGGACACTGCTGCCGTCAGGGAGGAGTCCATGGACCTATTGCTCCTCTGTAGGGCAGACATACCCGTCGAGATGCCCTCCATGAACGACACCAGCTGTGTCAACAGAGTGGTGTGTGCATGGAGGACACTCAGCATTGCTGTCTGCCCTACATGGAGCTGCCGAAGGAGGTACACAGACTCCTCACTCAGGGCAGCAGGGGACACAGGGGCAGGGGCTGCGGTGCCTGGCACGAAGGAGACACGCTCCCGAGCACGGGAGCCTCCACGGACCTCAGGAATGGGAGTAGATGGGAGGGCGGTGGTGGTGGTGGCGGGGCCAGACAGACTAACTGGCCTTTAGT
Source organism: Calotriton arnoldi (assembly GCA_963921515.1). Taxonomy (NCBI): domain Eukaryota; kingdom Metazoa; phylum Chordata; class Amphibia; order Caudata; family Salamandridae; genus Calotriton; species Calotriton arnoldi. The sequence continues at coordinate 234,677 of CAWUFW010008323.1, forward strand.
GGCTGCCGAGACCCGCCTCCACAAGGGAGTCATCCTCCGAGCTGCTGTGGTCCCCAGCTGAGGTGGATGGTGCTGAGGACTCCTCGGTGTGGCTCCCCTCACACTCCGTGCCACTGGGTCCCTCTGACCACTCGTCCGATGCTGACCCAGTCTGGCTCCGCTGCTCCTCCTGGTCCGTGGAGCTGTCCCCTCCTGTGGCCGTGGATGTATCTGCAAACAATTAGGGAAACAGACAAACATCATTCACCTGCACTGACCGCACACACCACAGTAAGTACAGCACATTACAGAGCAAGCCCTGGCATCCTTAGTTGAACATTGCCTAAAGTCCTCACACAGATTCGGGAAGCCAATTGTCAGTCTGATGGTCAACCATGGGACTCACACCCCTCCTGCCCTTGCACCCATCTGTCTGGTGCCTGTCTGATGGTAAGACCCCAGTGTGGACACATGCACCACCTACACAGTTGTTGGACATTGCAGGGAACACGGTGAAGCATGTGAACATGCACACATCACATCTCTTGCCACTGAGTCAGTGCAGGTGTCCGGATAAAGGGATGGCCAGATTCTAATTAGAAATGCATGTGATGCATACCAGCACCAGACACCATGATGCACCCATGTCCGGATAGTCAATGCCACAATGGGGTGCATGTTGCACATGTCACTCCCCTGCAGGATCAGTCCCAGGAAGTTGAATGCCATGACACAGGAATGCGTGCAAAGTCATACATTACTGTCTCAAGTCACATGGCCATGGCAGCCAGACAACAACAGTCTGCACTGTGTCACAATCCGAGGGCATGGGGAATGCAAGTTATGTGACTGACAAGTGCACATGTCCATCCCCCAAAAGACCACATCATCTGTACTACTATTTGTCCACGTCATACCAACTGGACATATGGGGGACATGAAACACAACTCTCTGAACATGAGCACCTCACAGTGTGCTGTGAATGAAAATACAGCTGCCTGAAATTCACAGTCGCAAACACCTGTGTGCACAGTCAAGTGATCAGACACCTATAAGTCACAGAAGTATCGTCTATCATGGTCACATCTCAGATGGCATGCTGAGCCCCAAACGATGAACATACCAGTAGTCCTGACAACGAAGACACAGCACAATGAGACAGAGGCAGACACCTGAGGGTACATTACACTGATCACAACATGCCAGATGATACACGGGAGTGGGAGTACAGAGTGTATTGTATGCACTGGAGTAGGCATGACTGTCCAGCTCCACCTGTAAGAGGGATGAGTCCTGGTCAGTAGGCAGGTGGCTAAGCATGTGTGACACACTGGATACACATACTCCTGAGGCCCAAATATTGTTCCCACCAGCAGCATGGGTGTGTGCCACATTCCCCAGGGACATGTGGTGAGTCAGAGCAGCAAGCGGACCACATATCAAAGTTACACGCAGATCACATGTCAGAACTTAGGCATTGTGTAAGCAATTGACCCACCCATGAATTGCACAACATAGTCACGGGAACAAATGCTGTCCCCCACCTTGAGCAAAGCAAAATGCAATGACACAGTCCCCAAATGACACAATTTCCTGACTATAAGGGCCACACATATGCGTATCAGAGGAGAAGTGGGCATGTAACAAATGAGGGACATGGGTCCTGGACCACATGACTGATGTACTGTGGAAATTTACTCAGGCCAGAGGAGGGCACATAGCATGGCAGACAAAGTGCACAGTGCAGTCATGGACTCACCCCCTCCTTGCTGCTGTCTGTCCTTCAGCTGCCCATCCAGGTCAGGGAAGACCACCGCCAGGATCCGGAGCATGTGGGGGTCAGGGTCCGGTGTCCGCCCCTCCTGCGAGGAGGCGACAGCTTCAGCTGGACCCTTCCGATCCTCCGGGTCCAGCCACGAAGGTCCTGCCACCTCTTTTGGCAGTTGCGGATCCTGCGCCTGTAGACCCCCACGGATCTTACTTTCCGGGCGATGGTCAGCCAGATGTCCTGCTTCTGGTGGGCATCAACCTGTGAGGATGACAAAGTGAAAAGGCCATTACTACACATGCAACATATACGTGCATCACACAGTTGGATATACATGTCTCAATTACAGGGGCATATGATGTACACAGGCAGTGCAACAATGGCTATGAACAGTTTGCCAGCAGTCACTACATGGTATCATTGCATGGGAAGTAAACCTAGTTGGAATGCACTGTTACTGCACTGTACCAGTTCAGTGCATGTAACTACACACTTTGGGGTGTGACAACTACTCAGTGGGCATGCTAGCCAGTGGTGTGCACAGTGAAAGTCCTGCTAGTCAGACAACATGCACAATTAGTGATGCAGTGGACAGCACACTCACCTGCTCCCCTGGTTTCCCATACAGCTTGCTGTACTGTGGAAGGAGGCTGTCCAGCAGGGCCTGGTTCTCCTCAAGGCTGAAGGCTGGGACTCTCTCCACAGTACGTGCCATTGCAGGAGCCAGAGGATGCATAAACAGCAGCAGTGTTGGTGGCAGATGTCGTCCTGGAGCATGTAGTGCAGGCAAGTGAGCTCTCAGGGGAACAGCCAGCATTATATGTGTGCTGCAGAGGCAGATACTGTCCCATGTGTCCAAAGTGATAGGTCCAAGTCGTTTGCATCTTCTAAATCTGACCAATAAATGGTATAGCAGCACTAATACACGCCCACAGCATCCTTCAAATCTTCAACTTCATGACACCCATGATTTTGCAACATTGTTGTGGCTGGCCAACTGAATTCACTGCATCAGACTTGTTGGAGCTTCGAAAACGCGTCCGTTGCCATGCCAGGCCCCAGCCAATGTGTGCTCACCGATAGGTCCATTGCTGTACAACGCGTACCCGGGATACAACGTGTACCCGCTCACATTGAATGCAATGGGCCGGCCGGGCACACCGATCGGTCCATTGCAGTTCAACGCGTACCCGCGATACAACGCGTACCCGCTCACATTGAATGCAATGGGCCGGCCTGGCACACCGATCGGTCCATTGCAGTTCAACGCGTACCCGCGATACAACGCGTACCCGTGATACAACGCGTACCCGCTCACATTGAATGCAATGGGCCGGCCGGGCACACCGATCGGTCCATTGCTCTACAACGCGTACCCGGGATACAACGTGTACCCGCTCTCATTGAATGCAATGGGCCGGCCGGGCACACCGATCGGTCCATTGCTCTACAACGCGTACCCGGGATACAATGCGTACCCGCTCACATTGAATGCAATGGGCCGGCCGGGCACACCGATCGGTCCATTGCAGTTCAACGCGTACCCGCGATACAACGCGTACCCGCTCACATTGAATGCAATTGGCCGGCCGGGCACACCGATCGGTCCATTGCTCTACAACGCGTACCCGCGATACAACGCGTACCCGCTCACATTGAATGCAATGGGCCGGCCGGGCACACCGATCGGTCCATTGCTCTACAACGCGTACCCGCGATACAACGCGTACCCGCTCACATTGAATGCAATGGCCAATGTGTGCGCACCGATCGGTCCATTGCTGTACAACGCGTCCCTGTACAAGTCACTGGCATATGTCACCATGCCTGTCACAGGTGAACATATGCCAGCCACATATACTTCCCAGGGAGTGAGGGGCACACCTACAACACCACAGCCTGTCCACACTGTATCCTAAGGCATGTAAGGCTGCATTACATGTTCCGTGTATGGGGGTCAACATGTTGTTTTTTGGGTGGCACTTGGGGGCAGCCACTCCCAGGCTGTGCACGTGTTCATGGGGACAGAATCCTTGGTGTGTTGTGCACATGAACACTGTGGTGTGCAACTGTTCATTTCAGGGCATGTGGCATGGTCACATTTCACGGTTGTGTATGTGTATGTCATGTCACATACCCCCTGAGTCCCATGTGGGATGGTATGTACGTCCCAGGGTGACCCATTGCCACAATTGTGATGGCCCTCCACAGTCTGTGTGCATGTCGTGTTTACAATGTCTCTGATTCCATGTGCACAATGGGAGACAGTCTCCACATCCACGTTGTTTGTGCATGGACTTTGATGTTGTGCGTGTGTGTGTCACAGACGTCCATGTCTGTCCTGCCGAGGCAACAGGGACCACTACCTGTGGGGGTCATGGTTGTTTAGCTGTGGTGTATTCATGATGCACCATGTCATGCCAGTGTCCATGTGTCAATACAGGGTCCCTGGGAATCTACCTGTCGATGAGCTGTGATGCCTGGAGCACATCTGTCCTCACATGTCACTGTTGTGTGTGTTTGGAACGTGACAGCAGTACATGGGTACTGTGACACAGCCTAATGATATCCCATTGCACAACCTGGGACTTGTTGAGGACACATGTTGAACTGTAATGTTAGATGTTAGCCATGTAGCTGCCATACATGTCCTTACGGAACGACACACGCATCATGTACTTGTGTCTCGTAATGATGTATTATGTGATATTGAGTCTGGTCTATGCCACATATGTGGGGTGACTGACAATCTTTCTTTCCTCACCTATGCACTGCAGGGCACCAGCTGTCCATCGGCCATTCCCTGACCTTGCAACGGTGGTTGAACGGGACTGCATCCGACGGTACCGCTTCACCAGGCCACTGATTGAGGAATTGACGGTGCGGTTGGCCCCACATTTGCAACCTGGCCGGACATACCCTACAGCGCTGACCCCCAAAGTGAAGGTGATGGCAGCCCTACACTTCTTTGCCACCGGTACCTTTCAACACACTGTGGCGTCTGCTGGTGGGATGTCACAGACCATGTTCAGCCGTGTGCTCCGCGACGTTTTGGAGGCTATGTTGAGGTACCTGAACCAGTACATCTATTTCCCTAGACTTCAACAACTCACTGACGTGAAGAGTGACTTCTATGCCCTGGGGAGGATGCCGCATTTCATTGGCTCCATTGATGGGACACATGTGGCTTTGGTACCACCACAGGCCCAAGAGCAGGCATACAGGAACCGCAAACACTACCATTCGGTCAATGCACTGGTGGTATGTCTTGCAGATATGAGCATCACACACGTCTGTGCCCGTTTCCCCGGTTCTGCACACGATGCCTACGTGATGAGGAGTAGTCGCATCCCGAGGATGATGTCACGGATGCGGAACCAGCGTGCCTGGCTTGTTGGTGTGTACTGACTTTGTAGCATTGTGTGTGTTCTGCAATGTAGTGTTCCGCCCTCTTTTCCAACTCAGCTAATGTGCAATTGTCTGTATGTAGGTGACTCCGGATACCCCAACATGCCGTGGTTGCTGACGCCCCTCAGGAACACTGTGACACCAGCCCAGATGCGCTACAATGAGGCACATGGTCGGACCAGGAGAGTGATTGAGCGGACATTTGGTCTCCTGAAGAGCCGCTTCCGCTGCCTAGATAAGACAGGAGGGGCCCTCCCATATGCCCCAGCAAAGGTGTGCAAGATTGTCATCGTCTGCTGCATGCTACACAACCTGGCAGTGCGGAAGGAGTTGCCTCTCATCCTGGATGACGATGACCAACATCCGCCACCTGTGGAAGATCCTGGGCTGGACCACGATGCCAGTGGTGATGATGATGATGAGGGTGATGTCCGCACACAGCTCATCACCAACTTCTTCAGCTGAATGTGAGTATCCAGGGATGTTATGTCAATGATGTGAGTTTGCATGATATGTGTTGGTGGTGCTCTGGTGCTGTTTGAGTGTGTCCATGGGCTACTTGACTGGATGCGTGCAGCAATGTGTCCTTACAGGTAGTCTGTACTCCACAACAGTGTTGACATGCTAACTTGGTCCTGGGTGGGTATCTTGTGACATGTATTGGGCATGAGTATTGCAGTTCTGTCCTGTTCTTCAGTGCTTTTGACTGTGTGTCATTTCTGTCCTTCACAGGGTACTATCAGAGTTGTTTGGTCAACTGTGATCCCCGACACCGTGAATCAACTTCCAGGGTGGTAGCTGTCATTTCCCTACAGGTGATGTGCGCCACACCCATGGACTTCCTTTCTTCTACACTTGTTGACAGTGTGCCCACTGCCAGGTGGGATTACCTTGCATCTGTAGTGGTTACAACATGTTGCAAATGTGTAATAAACCTGTGCTTCACTTTGTGATGTGCGTTGTCTGTGGTCACACATCTGACTGACATTTGCTTCCTGCACCAGTGGGCTAGTTAACACAGACTGTGAATAGGTGTTGTGTCTGTGCATTGCACCGTATTTCCTGGCAACATCAGTGTAGGCAATGAGTCAGATGGCCCTGGTGTGTATGTGTTGTGTAGCCCTGGTGGTGTGTCTCCCTCATATGTGTCACGTCACCATGACTCACATGCCGGTGTTGTACTTGCTGTAGCAGTTAGCATGCACAGTGTCATTTCACAGATCATCATCTCCACTTCAGAAACAACGTTGTAATCACAACAGAGGCAAGTATGGTGTATTAGTGAGTTTATTGACATACATGTGTGAGTATAGTGCACAGGATGGTGGGTGCTGTACATTGTGATTGTAATCCAAAGTTCCTAGATGATTTGGAAGTCCTGATAGCAGAAATGTCCTGAGTAAAGTCCACAGTCATCTGATACATTGGTCCAACTTGAGCTCCCCATGTCATGTGGGAGAGTTGTGTTGCATTCGACAGGGTGAAGAGTTTGCGCACAAAGGTGATTTTCCGGAACAGGTGTTGGCTTCCTGGGGGTTGTGCATGGCCATCAGCCTCTCAGTTGTCCTTCCTCGGACGACCCCTCTTCTTTGGGGGGACCCTCAAGTGCAGGCTGCTGCGGTGCAGGGGACTCTCCGCCAGAGTCATCCTCCCTCCCTGTGGCAGTTGCAGTTGTTGCAGCACCAGATGTTGTGGGCACACAGGGAGGTGTTGACATGTTGGTGCACATCTGGCGGAGGCATTGTAATATGTCCCTATGCACCGCCGTCTGTTCTTGCAATGTGTCCCACTTGGACTCCATGCGGGACATGTGTAAGTCCAAGCGGGCATGATGGGCAGCCTGCTGCTGTTGAATGTCCCTGAGGATCCCCACTACCTGGCTGAACTCTCCGGTGCTAGTCTGGTATGCATCAGCTATGCGTACCAGTTGTGGGTCATCATGCAGTCCAGACCCCTCTGCAAGCAGCAACCTATGTCTACCACCCTCCCACCACCCCTGGCGACACGTGAAGGACCTGCGTTGGCACGCACAGGTGACTCTGGGCCCCCTTGGGGGTTGTTGCTGGTGTTGGTGTCCGTAGCTCCACGTTGGGCCGGGGTCCGTGTGCTGTTGGTGGTAGTGGTCCTTGGTCTGTCCGTGTCGGCAGGGGTGGTCTGTGTGTTGGCAGTTGTTGAAGGGGTGGGTGCAGGGGGTGCAGCTGGTGGTCCTACTGGTGCTGCATGATGACTCACTGCGGAGGTGCCAGGTAGGTCTTCGTCATCCGAGGTGGGCAGAGGCTGTTCCACCCCAGTGAGCTCAGTGTCCCCCGGAGCCTGGGACAGGGACTCCTCAGCGTCTGCTGCTGTGTCCCCATCATCACCTGTATTTGGAAGAGACACACAATGTATGTAATGTTTCTACAGGCATCAATGGTTCAAACACCTGACAGTTGTGACTGTACCTCTGGATGCGGGCCTGTACATTGCATTGTCCTAAGTTGTCACAGTCAGCTGTTGATATTGGTGTAGCGCATTGTCCTGACAACATGAAGCATTTCAATGTGAATGTTGAGGTGTGTGCATAGCCAGCATTGGTGGTATTTGGTTGACATCCGGACATCCTTCTCCCTCCAGCCCAGTTATCCCACCATGAAGCATGCCACCCTTGCAGTGGGTGCAGGTTGACTCTCAGGATGTCAGTCAGTGGTGTCCTGCTGTTGGTTGGTGGCCAGTTCCCAGCATGGCCTTGTGCTCCCCACAACAGAGCACCAGTGTCAGACATCTTTGATGGGGCTTTCCACTCTCTGTGAGGTGTGCATGCTTCAGTGTGAGCTTGCTGGGCCATGTGGCTGGGGGATGTTGAGCTGTGACTACCACTCCCATCATGCTATTGCCTCCACCCCCTTCCCAGCATGCCCATACTTCCTTCCTTTTGAGTGTACTTCACTGTGTGTGGGTGTGACAGCAATGGCAAGATGGCTGACAGTGGTGTCCTGCTGTTGGTTGGTGGCCATTTCCCAGCATGGCCTTGTGCTCCCCACAACAGAGCACCAGTGTCAGACATCTTTGATGGGGCTTTCCACTCTCTGTGAGGTGTGCATGCTTCAGTGTGAGCTTGCTGGGCCATGTGGGGGGGATGTTGAGCTGTGACTACCACTCCCATCATGCTATTGCCTCCACCCCCCTTCCCAGCATGCCCATACTTCCTTCCTTTTGAGTGTACTTCACTGTGTGTGGGTGTGACAGCAATGGCAAGATGGCTGACAGTGGTGTCCTGCTGTAGGTTGGTGGCCAGTTCCCAGCATGGCCTTGTGCTCCCCACAACAGAGCACCAGTGTCAGACATCTTTGATGGGGCTTTCCACTCTCTGTGAGGTGTGCATGCTTCAGTGTGAGCTTGCTGGGCCATGTGGGTGGGGGATGTTGAGCTGTGACTACCACTCCCATCATGCTATTGCCTCCACCCCCTTCCCAGCATGCCCATACTTCCTTCCTTTTGAGTGTACTTCACTGTGTGTGGGTGTGACAGCAATGGCAAGATGGCTGACAGTATTGTCCTGCTGTTGGTTGGTGGCCAGTTCCCAGCATGGCCTTGTGCTCCCCACAACAGAGCACCAGTGTCAGACATCTTTGATGGGGCTTTCCACTCTCTGTGAGGTGTGCATGCTTCAGTGTGAGCTTGCTGGGCCATGTGGGGGGGGATGTTGAGCTGTGACTACCACTCCCATCATGCTGTTGCCTCCACCCCCCTTCCCAGCTTGCCCATACTTCCTTCCTTCTGACTCTGCTTCCCTGTGGGGTAGTGTGCCTGTGCTGAATGGATGGCTGACAGTGTTGTCCTGGCGTTTGTTTGGCTACAAGTCCCATGTGTGTCACTGTGCTTCCCACAGCATGACCCAGGCTGGTGGTTCTTTGTGGGATAAATATTTTTAGTGTGAGGCAATGCATTTTCCCAGGTGAGTTGTGTGTAGTTTGGGTTAGGGGTGTGTGTAGGAACAGCTGCTGGTAACTATGGTCATAGCTGTCAGTCCTCCTTCCCACCCAGCCAGATATCCCACCACGGAACGTGCTTCCATTGCAGGGAGTGCAAGTTGTCTTTCAGGATGTCAGACAGTGGTGTCCTGCTGTTGGTTGGTGCACATTTCCCAGCAGGGCCTTGTGCTCCCCACAGCAGTAGCCAGTGTCAGCCATCTTGTCAGTTGTTTTCCACTCCCTGTGATGTGAGCATGTTTCAGAGTGGTGTTGATGGGCGTATTGTGATGGTGGGCAATATCTGTGACTACGACTCCCATGATGCTATTGGCTACACTGACTTGACCAGCATACACAGAATTCCTTCCTTTCTGTGGGATTCCCTGTGTGGTGGTGTTGTAGTGGTCGCTACATATCTGACAGTGTTTGTTGGTTAGATTTGTGCCACTGCCTAGCTTTATTTGTTGTAGAGTTTGTACATGTCATGACACAGTTACATATCACTATGAGATGGCATGTATTGTGTTTATCTGACTGACATACACATCTTGGGATGAGTCTGGTTTTGTTGCTGTGGATTTGCTAAGGGTGCATGGTTTGACTATCCCCTTGACAGTGATGTGTGTGTATTGTCACACGATATTGGGTATATTGGTTGTGTACTCACCAGGCTCTGGGATGTCTTCTAGTCCATAGACGCTCACTGGTGGGAGGATGGCCCGCACCTTCTCCTCCCAGGGCCTGAGGTATAGTGGTTTGGCAGGAGGGCCACTGCCGGTGTGTTGGCTCAAGATGTAATCCTTCTTCAGTAGGTCCCTGGACCCTGACCCTCCTGCGCACATCATACCACCTGTTCTGGATGTCTTCCTTTGTGCGCAAACATGGTGATTGTGCGTTCACCCTGTCAACGATCCTCGCCCACATCTTGGTTTTCTGCGACATGGGGGGTCTGTTGGACCAGTGTACCAAACAGCTGTGGCTCTACCCTGAGGATCTCATCTACCAGGACTTCCAATTCACTATCTAGGAACTTTGGATTCTTCTTGGGGGGCATGGTGATGGGTGGTGGTGGTGAGTGATGTGTGTGTTGGTGTGCAAGTGAGGGTGTGTGAGTGTGTGTTTTGCTGGGTGTATGTGAGGGTGCTATTTGTAAGGGTGGGCGGAATTTGCGTAGTCGCGCTACGCAAAGCTCCGCGAAACGGTAAAAAACTCCGCGAGCACGCAAAAGTTTCGCGAACACGCGGAATTGCTTGTTCCACCCGTTCGCGATGCTTTTTTCCTGTTCGCGAATGCTGTTTGCGTGCTCGGGGAGAAATATCTCGCAAACACGCATTTTGAAAGCGCGAACAAGCAAAAAAATTCCGCGAAGTCGCGGATCGCGGAATTTTTGGCAATTCCGCGTTCTTCGCGGAACGCGAAATTACCCAAATTCCGCAAATTCCGCGAGCGGAACGGAATTTACCACCCAGGCCTAGCTATTTGTTGAGGTGCTGATGGTGTGTGGCTTGTGTGATGGATGAGCTGTGAGTGTGTGTGTGGTTGCTGTCTGTTGGTGTTCTGTGCTGGCAGGTCATTTGAATTTGCAAAGGATCATGGTAGGGATTTGTGTCCTTTATATGGGTGGAGTTGTGGGTGTGTCTTTGTTCCCTGTTCCCCCCCCAGTATTTATTGGCTTTGTAATTGCTTGTTTGGCCTTTTTTTGTGTTTTTCCCTTTGTACTTTTTGTGCAGGTAGGAGACGTTCTTCTGACCGAGTCGGACCCTGCAGTTGTCTCGTGCGAGCTTCTCCGAGTCATTCACGCTGTGTTTGTGCTGTTTCCTGTGCTGCGTACGCGTCGTTCGCGGTGTATTGGGTTGCTTCGGCTCGCTGTTTTGTATGCGTGTCGGTCGTACGGCTTGAGCTCCGTGCGACTTGGTCGTGTTTTCCACGCGTTGCATCGTACTTGGCGGGTCGGAGTTCGCGGGTACGTTTCATTCGGGATTCTTCCTGGTGCGTGTCGGTCGGTTCGATTCGCGTGCTTTTCCGGCCTGATAGCTGTTCGGCTTGTGTTCCGTACGAGTCGGTCGGATTTTGCACGCTTTTCATCGTACTTTGCTGGTCGGGCTGCACCGGTACGTGTCGGTCGGAATTAATTCCGGCTCCGAGTCGGTCGGTACGTTTTCCGGCCCGAATCGGAATCGGCCCCTGAGTTTGAATTAACTGGAAAAGAGCCATGGGGAAACAACAACAAGGAAATTAATCAAACTTGATATTCTGAAAAAATTTGCTGATTCTCCCTACAACGCATTTAGCTTAAAAGAGTACTTTAGCTCAGTTTCAAATAAAGAACACCAGGACCCAATAATAGACTCAGAAAATTTAGATCGTTTAGTTATTGTATTAATGTTCCAAAATCAGCACAGATAACCAATTTCTTAAGCATCTCAATCAAGAATATTAAAGCATGTAGTACAAGACTACACATTTACTCAAAGGTTCAAATCCAAAGAGGATGTTTTAAAACAAACATCAGATGCAAGGTTGCAGATTCATACCACAATTAAGACAGAAGGGTAGTTCGATTCTCTTTAAAAGCATCTAAAGATTTAGAGCTAAGGGGTAAAAGGAATCGATTTAAAAGTCCTCTCAGCGCGTGTCCATGACATGAGCAAAAATGGGAAATAAAGCAAAAATCAATTCGTTTGGCAAAGAAGGATTCCAGGTCAACTGCAAAAGAGCAGCTGCATCAGCAAAAAGGCAGTCCAAGATAGTGTTTTTTGGGTTATTGTAAATTCATAGGAAAAGAATTCCATTCTCTCCCTAAGGAAGAGAATGATAACCCCGATGTGATGCATCAAAAGGGAAAATGTATGTAATTGAGTGGATGTGTGTCCCTTGGAATGAAAACTAATAGCACTGCGTTTCCCCTCCTTTGAGGATTCTTCTTTTATAGTCCTTCTGACACCTTAATGACATGGTGTCACCCCACTAGTCAGTCCATTGTATGATTAGTTTACGTATGTAGTCACCAAATACATTTTAGTCACTCCTGCATTCTTTCTCAAGCACTCCATGTGAACGACTTGGCTTACTGGGCCTCACAGGTTTGTCAACGGTAAGAAATATACAATAAAACAGACTAAGGCATCAGGTTATAGTTGATTTTCCCACCTAGCCATCTCACAGTGAACTTCAAAAGAATGTCCTTTTTATGTAAGATGAAACATGAACAGAACCAAAGATGCTACATTTGCAGAAAATGCCAATGAGTTATTGTGCTTGCTGAGGGAAAATTTGCAGCCCAAAAAAGAACAAGTTTAATCCATACAGCATCTTTAAATGAATTAAACTTAATTGGAACCAAATATAGTGCATTGAATCATCATTTCATAATAATAGAAGAAGAAGAAATGTTTCACCAAAGTATTATTACACAAAATTGATGGTATGCAGACATAATATCGAGTTTTAAATATCGATATGCCATAATATCGATGTTTAAATTTCGATGTGACAGAATATCGACCTGCAAGAATATCGTCAACAAGAATATCGACATGCAGGTAAGAAATATTGTTTTACTTAATATCGAAGTTAGTAATATCGTAAGTAAAAATATTGTTGTTTATATCAAATTTTTTGTGTGTGTTTTGTATGTTAGTATATGTGTTAAAAGTATAGCTTATTTTTGTAATGTATGTTTGAATTTTTTACAAGTAATTAATTTTATGTTAATTAATTTTTGCGTATTTTAGTTCCGTAGCGGGTTGTGGGTTTATAGGGGAATAGGGTGGGAAGTAATTTAATTATAATATATTAATTAATAATTTTTTAGAAGTTATCAATTTTTTTTTAAAATATCGCGTTTTAGTTCCGTAGCGGGTTGTGGGTTGTGGGTTGTGGGTTGTGGGTTTATAGGGGAATAGGGTGGGAAGTAATTTAATTGAAATTAATTAATTAATAATTTTATTAATTAATATTTTTGTATTTAATAATTTATATTGTTAATTGTGGTAATTAATTGGTTATTAATGACTTTTTTATTGGTTATTAATATTTAATAATTAATTGGTAAATAGGGTAATTGTGTAATTTTTTTAGGAGCTGGTTTTGATTTTATAGGGGAGTGGGGTGGGAAGTAATTTAATTATAATTAATTAACAATTTTATTAATTAATATTTATGTAATTAATATTTTATATTGTTAATTTTGGGTAAAAAATGTTATTAATTAGTTATTAATTGGATATTAATTATTAATAATTATTTGGTAAATATGTTAATTGTGTAGTTTTTTTAGGAGCAGGTTGTGGGTTGATAGGGGAGTAGGGTGGGAAGTAATTTAATTTTAATAAAAAGTTTATTATTTTTTTATATAATATTTATTTAAAGTTATTTTATAGTTTTAATTTTGTGATCTAATTTATTTTTGATGGTTTTTAATTTTCTTGTTAACTGTTATTAATTAATTAATTAATTGTTAATTAATTATGTTAATTGTGTAATATTTTATAATATTGGTGGTGTCGTTTATAGGGGAATATGGTGGGAGGTTAATTATTTTTGACTAATTAATTATTTGTTAATTAATGTTAATTATTTTGCAGGAGTGGGAATACTAAATTATTCCCCTCCGCTATCCAACACTTTCCCTACTGTTTCATTTGCTGGAGTGGAATTAGTAAATTATTCCCCAACGCTATCCAACACTTTCCCTACTGTTACACTTGGTGGAGTGGGAATAGTAAATTATTCCCACCCGCTATCCAACACTTTCCCTACTGTTGCACTCGCTGGAGTGGGAATTGTAATTTTTACCCACCCGCTATCCAATACTTTCCCTACTGTTGCACTCACTGGAGTGGGAATAGTCATTTTTACCCCCCGCTATCCAACACTTTCCCTACTGTTGCACTTGCTGGAGTGGGAATAGTAATTTTTATGCACCCGCTATCCAACACTTTCCCCACTGTTGCACTCACTGGAGTGGGAATATAAATTTTTACCTCCCCGCTATCCAACACTTTCCCTACTGTTGCACTCACTGGAGTAGGAATAGTAAATTTTACCACTCCGCTATCCAACACTTTCCCTACTGTTACACTCGTTGGAGTGGGAATATAAATTTTTACCTATCCGCTATCCAACACTTTCCCTACTGTTGCACTCACTGGAGTAGGAATAGTAAATTATACCATTCCGCTATCCAACACTTTCCCTACTGTTACACTCGTTGGAGTGGGAATATTAATTTTTACCCCTCCGCTATCCAACACTTTCCCTACTGTTGCACTCACTGGAGTGGGAATAGTCATTTTTACCCCCCGCTATCCAACACTTTCCCTACTGTTGCATTTGCTGGAGTGGGAATAGTAATTTTTACCCTACGCTATCCAACACTTTCCCTACTGGTGCACTCACTGGAGTGGGAATAGTAATTTTTTCCCTCCCGCTCTCCAACACTTTCCCTACTGTTTCAATTACTGGAGTGGGAATAGTAGTTTTAACCCCTCCGCTATCCAACACTTTCCCTACTGTTACACTCCGTGGAGTGGGAATAGTAAATTATTCCCTTCCGCTATCCAACACTTTCCCTACTGTTGCACTTGCTGGAGTGGGAATAGTAAATTATTCCCCTCCGCTATCCAACACTTTCCCTACTGTTGCACTCTCTGGAGTGGGAATAGTAATTTTATAACCTACGCTATCCAACATTTTCCCTACTGTTATAGTTAATGTAGTGTAAAATATTTTTTACAAATAAATATTAATTTTAATATTTTAATGTATTATATATATATATTTTATTTGTATATTTATATTACAGGTTTATGTATATATATATGATATTTATAATTTTTATTATGTTTCTAACATTTTATAATTAAATAAAATAATTATTTATTAATATTATTAAGTTAATATATATATTTGAAAAAATTAAATATGTATGTTTAATTTTTGTATATATTACATTTATTATTTATCATTTTTAACTTTTTGAAATAATTCTAACTATGTTTTTATTAATTATATTTATTATTTAATTAATTTTATATTATTTTTAAGACATTTAAAAAAAACGATATTTTAAACAACGATATTTTAAACAACGATATTTTGATTTCGATATTTTTGCACTTACCTTTGTAGAGATAGGATGTCGATATTCTGTCCATCGATATTCTGTACTCGATATTCTTGTAGGTCGATATTCGGTCCGTCGATATTCTGTCAGTGATCCAAAACTGACATTAGCTATGGCCTACTGCCAAAATTTTTCATCATCTATACATGCAAATTATTCTCTAAAACCACTTTACTTAAAACGTTTCCAAATCTTCATAATTATTAGGGTCTCTTCTATCACATCGGTAAGTTTCAATTTCCAAACTACTTTTATCACATAATTGCACCACAATCTATTTATAATACATTTACAATGAAAAGCAAAAGAACTGTTGGGCCTCATCATTAAATCCATTAGTTTTCAGCAGTACGTGAATAGTAAAACATCATTTCATGAGTAATCTTGATATGAAAATCTATTAATAAGTGTTATAACTATTTAGCGACGTATTTTCTTGTTTTCTTACTCTTTCAAGCCCACTTTCAGTCAGTCAGTCAAAAGTTCTTTATTTCGCTAGTTATAAAAAACAGCATAAAAAGTATTCTATCATCATTTAAAATCACAAGATACTTTAAAACAATGCTTAAGAATTCCAATCAAATCTATTAAAATGATTAAAAAACAAAACTATACATTTAAAAATTATACAAAATAATCTTCATCATCGGCATTTGCGAGTCTTTATAACACTTTGGAGGAACCGAGCCATACAATAACAAATATACGGGTCAGGCAACCGTTTTAGAAGATACAGAGCTGGTCGACACTGCCTCAGCCCAAGTTTACTCAAAATAGGGCAAATAAATCTCTTCCTCTCCTCTCTATATAATGTGCAAAAAAATAGCAAATGGAGGTCACATTGACTAGACGAGGAGTCACAAGGGCAGGGGGACAGAGCATTCAATGAGTGGGTATTAGCAGTGGAACCAACCATCAATGGTATATATTTCATGCGAAATCTTATCAACAAAAATCTGTGATAATGATTGGTCACAAACGATAAATAGTTAAGAACAGATGAGTTTGTTTTGGGGTCGAGGTGGTATTGTCTTACCCTAGGTTTAAGTTGATTGGTTTCCCATCTCTTCTCATCCTGCTTTTCAATTAAAGGTTTTTTCAACTTTGACCTAGGGATGGAGAGACAGGTCGTTGGATCGTCAAATAACTTTGGGTACCCAATAGTGTATAAGCTATTCTTGACAAACTGCAACCATTTTATACTACTGCACCCGTCTAGTTTTAAGCAGTCTAATAAAATGTCTTGTGTCAGCTTTAGGGTCTCCCTCCTCCATATCGAGTGCCAGAGAAGAGTGGGAGCGGCACAAATGTGGTCAGAAATAAAGAGGACATCTAATTCTGTGTGGCAATTAATAGCAGGACAAGACTGGGGCACGCCTAATAGGCGCTTCCAAAATTTGTTTACTATTTGTTGGAGTCTACAAGCAGGAATGACTCCCCACACTGCTGCACCATAGGTTGCGACAGAGATTGTTTTCGCTTCATAAATCTTCTTGATAGTTTCTATCGGCTCGGTGTCTAATTTCTTAATGAAACTAAAGATGCCCCCTATGCTTCTTTCCATCATAAGGGCTCGGTTTTCTAGCATATTGCGCCATGAATTTTTGGAGTTGAACAATACACCCAAATAGGTGAACGATTTGACTACTTCCAATTTCCTCCCTTCAGCATGCCACTTCATTTGCATTTTCGGTTTTGCTCCCGCCACGAGCACAAATGATTTAGTTTTATTAACTTTCAGATCTAAATTGCTCATGAAACATACGTAGATATCTAGCAGGACCGCATCATCTGCGTAGAGGAGTATGGGAACTGGAGCTGAATTGATAATAGGGACATCGCTCCCGGTCTCCACCAGTGCTGCCTCTACACCGTTCGTGTAGAGAGAGAATAGAAAGGGGGCAAGTACACAACCATGCCTTACGCCGCGAGCTAAAGAAAAGGAGTGAGAGCGCTTCCCGTCTCTGCCCATACGTACGCAAGCCTAAGGTGAGGATGACATTTCTAGAATGAAATTAATTATTGTTCCGTCAATCCCCTTTTTGGCCATTATGGACCAGAGCTTCAAATGGGCCATTCGATCGAAAGCGGCTGACAGGTCCATAAAGGCCACATAACGCTGACCCTTTTTAGCCGCCGTATATTTACCTATCAACAAATTTAAATTGAGGCACTGATCCACTGTCCCCTTTGTCTTTCTAAACCCTTATTGCGCTTGAATTAATGTATTGTTCTCTTCCGCCCATGACTCTAGCCTATTTAGCAAGAGTTGGCCCATTCATTTTACTGTGCTGTCTAACAGCGAAATAGCGCGATCGTTTTTCGCTAGCGCTTCAATTCATCTAAAGTAAAAAATAATTTCGATCCATCCCGTGGGGACTGACACTGAGACTCCTCTAATGAGGCTACCCCTTCTCTACCAAAAACCCCCGAGAAATGACTTACCCAGAATAAAGCTTTCTTTGATTTGATTTGATTTGACTTACCCAGTCATCCTCCGCCACATGCACATCTGTAGATGGATCAGGCTTATCTCTAAGGAATGGGGCATTAATTAGATGCCAAAAGTCTTTACTATTTTTTAAAGTAGCTGCTTTTGTTAATTTATCCCATGCCTCTACTTTTAGCTCCCTTAATCTATTCTCTCTTTCTGTTTTGTAAGTATGGCATAGAGATTTTACCAGTAAGGTATCCCTTGGATTTGCACGCAGGGCAGTAGGAATATTTTTAAGAGCTTTAGTGCAACGGTCGTTAAACCAATGCACTGTGTCACTCACCGTACTGCTATAAGGGCGTAACAAGGTGTCATTAATTTTGGTTATTATTCGCTCAAAAGCTATCGCTAGTTCCTCTGGGTGTGAGAGTGGATCTAAACAGGTTGTAATTTCCTGTGCCATGGTAGTAACTATTCTGTATGTAAAATTTGGTATATCCGCTTTCTCCCACTTTAGGATAATACCATTTTTTCTTGGAATAGAGGGTTTGGGAACTCGTTCGCCTGAGATGGGGGCTCTCCTATCCCAGGGTATGTGGCAGCTAATTGCCGCATGATCGCTAAAGGGATAAACTGTTGTCTTAGATGAGGAAACCTGAGATCTTAGGTGTTCAGAGGCCAAGATAAAATCTATCATTGTCTTGAAAGATCGTGCAAAAAAAGTATTGTCTAATAGGGCAGTATTGACATCTGCTGAGTTTATTATCTCCAGATTATCATTATGGATGAAGTGGCAAATGGGGTCTCCATAATCATCCGTGATACCACATATGGGAAGGTGTGACCTATTGCACGTGTGAATGTTAAAGTCCCCCATCCATAGAATATCTAATGGGCTAAGATTGCTTTCCTGTAGTATGTCTATATTTTTCTCAATTGAGGCTATTACCTCAGCCATATCACCCGCGAAGTTGTTATTGGATAGGTTAATTAGGAGCCAATCCCTTCCTTGCCTGCCTTCACATAAAAGAATGTGATAATATATTGACCTATTTATAAACTTTTTTACCTTGGTCCCACTATTACAGGCTACTAGGCTAACAAGCCCCCCTCTTGCTTGGCCTATACGTGATGCTACTGCCTGCGTCTTATACGTTCTGAACCCATCTATGCTGATCATTTTCAACTCCCAAGTTTCTTGTAGACACACGATGTCAAAATTTGAGACGATTTGTTTCCATTTAGGATCATGTGATTTCAGTCTAAAACCCACTATATTCCACAAAATAAAAGTCAGGTTGTGCTGTTCGGGCACTAGGGTAGATGTTAACTTGCGTGGGAGGACGCGTTGCGTGGCCTGTACTACAGTTTGACTTGTGAGTCAATCGCACGCCTGTACGTCACTTAGGAGCTCATATCTATTTTTCAATGGCGCCGGTGACCAATTATCAAAATGCCGATTATGGGGCAAGATGGGCAGGGGCCTTGTCTGTCTATTATTAGTGTGCCTTAGGGGTTCTAGAGGTTTATAAAAATAACCGAGTGGCAGTGCAAAAATCTGTGATTCAAGGCTGGGTGCGGTTGGTAATACTTGCAGCAGGTGCTCTACCAGCCTTTGGTTGTTGAGGCTTATCACAACACAGTCCCCCCCTACAGTTTTTATACCAGTACCCACCCATTTCACCCGTCTCGCCATTATAATGTGGTTAAACAGCCTAAAATCCCCCCTGCTGAATTTAGAGAGCCAATGTAAGACCTTGTCCATCAGCTGCGATGTTGTCTCGTACTGATGCTGTCGAAGTTCGGGCATATTGCCTAAAATAATAACGTATGGGCATGCTTCTGGAGGTAAGTCCAGGTGTTCATCGTGTGACATAGGTTGTGCTCCCTCCATCGGTCTTGAGTCCTACACACACTTGGGGCCATTTCTGTCTCTGCAATTGCCCCATTGCTCCTCATAGACCAGACCCGTCCGGTCCTGTCCCTGTCTCCCTCCTCCTGCTAATGTAGTTGATTGGGCAATATCACGCTTTAAAGCGCCATATTGTTGGAGGTTCCGCGAGGGCTTATCTACCTGAGGTCTTTCTTGCTCTCCGGGAGGCAATGAATGAGTAGGAGGAGAGCCTATATTTTCGGTGACCTCCTGTGTAGCACTATGCGGATTACTAAGGCGAGTTGGGCCAGGGCCATGGCCATGGTCTAATGTCTGTTGAGGTAGCCTTTGATTGTCTCTCAGTAAGGCTGGGGAGCGTCTTCTATATTGCTTAGCGTATCTGTAATTGGCTGTAAAACAGTACGCTGGGTAAGGTCCATTTTTTGCATTAGCATTTGCAATAGAGCATTCTCTAGAGGGGGGTGAAGAGATGCCTACATTGTGGGTGTGGTTACAGTGTCTCTTCTGGCTTGGTTCATCACTGTCATGGTATTTTTGTGCTGTTTCGGGGCCTTTCCATTATTATTACTGGTACTTTTGCCACCTACCTTGACCCTCCCCCTCTTCCGTTTACCAGGAAGGATGCATTCCGTTCCAGTCGGGTTAGTGTCCTTTAAGGGCTCCCCCATAGCTACTATCGTTAGGGTAAGGAATACTTAGTAAAGTGGTCCCAGGGGTTAAAGGGCCTTCTCCCTCCCTTGCATCTTCTCGATTGATATTAATGAGGGGGAGTCTTACCTCTTCCAACGAGAGGCGTCGTTCGGTGATCTCAATTTCCTTTGACAGGACATCTGCTGCTCTAATCAAGAGAGTCCAGGATGGTTATGATCTCCCCTCCCGGTTCGGCAGACCTTGTTTTCCTCTTGCCCATGGCCCGTGCTTGGGTCTCCCCCCCCCCTCAAAAGCCAAATGAAAGGGGGATGGCCCAGTCCAGCCTCTTCCAGGCGATGACGGGAGTGGACAGGCCTGCCCTTGGCCCGGGTGCTTCCCCGCATGCATCCCGCACCACGGAACTCCGGCGCGCTTTTAAGCGCGAGAAAACAGCAGAGGAAGTCAGGAGTTGTGGTCCTCCCCCAGCGGCAAACAAGGCTGACAAGGCTTCTCCCCGGGTTCCAGCAGAACTTTCACAGGCGGCTACAATTGCAGCGGAACTCTGGCGCGCTTTTAAGTGCAAGAAAACAGCAAAGGGCGTCGGGAGTTGTGGTCCTCCCCCAGCGGCAAGCAAGGCTGACACGGCTACTCCCTGGTTCCAGCAGAACTTTTCACAGGCGGCTACAATTGCTGTGGGACTCCGGCGCGCTTTTAAGCGTGAGAAAACAGCAGAGGGAGTCGGGAGTTGTGGTCCTCCCCCAGCAGAACTATTCAAGGCACACTTTTATGGTGCTGTTACTACACTTGTCTCTATTGCTGTATCACTTTGTGCAATATGCACATTCAGGTTTTTGTGTCATCGGGCCAGATGTAGGTGGCTAAATACCGAGAGCTAACGCTGAAATTCGCAAAATTTCAGCGTTTGCGACCGGTAAATAGCCATTTACAATGTAGGTAATGCCAAACGCTATCGCAAAATAAGGAATCGCTAAAAATAAGGGAAACCAGTTAGCGACTCCTTAATTTCCGATTAGCACACACCCGAATCCCTAAATAGCGAATCGCTAAATAAGAAATCCTTAAAATAAATCGCAAATCGATGTACCAAAAATCGTTATTACCGATTTTTCAAATATTCGTTATTTAGGAGTCGCAAATTACCACTGACTCAAAGCAGGTGGTAATCAGGTGCACTGCATTTAAACAGGCCCAAAATGCAACAGTGTGAAAACAATGGCGGTCCTCTATGTAATTGCAAGGCGGCTTCGGATGCAAGCAGCAAGACTGAGGATCTGGAGACGGGAGGAACGCATGTACAGACTGCGCATTACATTATTCCAACTGACTGAGGCTGAAATCCATGAGAGGTACAGGCTTCACCCCCAAACCATCCTAGACCTGATACGGGACCTGCACCCACTCCTGGAGCATCAGACACCAAGGGCGCACGCTATACCACCACATGTCATGGTGCTTTGTAGCCTGCACCTACTTGCATCAGGTAGTTACCAGGGGGTGATAGCTGTGGCAGGTGGTGTGTCACAGAGTTGCCTGTCCCGCTTTTTCAACACTTTCCTGGATGCCATGATGCAAAAAATGCACCACTACATACGGTTCCCCAGCACACAGGCGGAACTGCATAAAACCAAGATGGATTTTTATCAAAAGGCACAGTTCCCACATGTAATAGGGTGCATTGATGGGACACACATACCAACCTGCCCACCTGCAGCTACAGAGCACATATATCGGAACCGCAAATCTACACATTCTATCAACGTGCAGGTAATTTGTGATGCGGACCACATCATCACCGACATCGTAGCCAAATTTCCAGGGAGCACCCATGACTCCTACATATTCAGGAACAGTGGGATCTACACACGTCTGGCTGGTGGCGAATTTGGGGAAGGATACCTGCTAGGTAAATCAATGTGACACACCCTGATGTATACCTTGGATGAATGTGTTGGTGACTGTTATTAATGACTCTTCCTTTCTCACTCAGGTGATAGTGCATATGCCGTGCGGGCATTTATCCTGACTCCATATCTCAACCCATCTTCCCCAAGTGAGAGGAGATTCAATGTGGCACATAGATCTACGCGCAATGTTGTGGAGCGCACATTTGGGCTCCTAAAAAGCAGGTTCCGCTGCCTACACAAAAGTGGTGGTGCACGGCAGTACCGCCCTATCATCTGCTGTAAAATAATAGCAACATGTGCCATGCTGCATAACCTTCCCACAAAGAAAGGAACAGCAGTGGAACTAACTGACTCAGAGGATGAGGGTGAGGATTGTCCACAGCCAGAGCACAGCGCAGCAGGTGTGGCAGCAGCACCAGATGGGAGACACAGACGGGCTAAGATCACACGCAACTATTTCTGAGTAAGTAATGAGACAAAGCCAGTAACTGCAATTGCGTAACGGTGTTTTATTAACCTTAACTCAGGCAATAGCACAGCACACCGCCACACCATGAAGGCCTCAACATGCCATGCCAATATTCACTGAACATACAAAAGGTGAAATGGGTTACATCACCCATCTCACAATGCCAGGTGATGGCTGTCATTATGTTCTGTGCCGACGCGCAGCACTGCCGCGTTCCCTGGGCACACTGTCCTCCCTGACAGTCTGTCCTGTGGAAGCTCCGTGCCTTTCACTGCGCCTCCTGGACTCAGTTATCGGGGGTGTGATGCTGCTGCGGCTAGTTGCCTCCTCACTGTCCCCCACATCCCCTGCACCTGTTGCGGCTATTTGGGTGGTCTGGAGCACTTCCAGGGCACTGGTAACTGTGACCAGCCCCCTTGCAACGTCACGGCTGCAGTGGGCCATCTCTTCCTGCATGGCCACCGAGCGCCTGCTGAGAACAGAGGTGGCAGTGGAGAGGCGGTTCACCGCCTTAGTGTAGCCGTCCAATTTCTGTCGGTCCCTGCGCCTCGCCACACGATCTTCATCTAGTTTGCTGCACAGCAGCCTCACAGCCTCTGACATGTCCCGCATGCCCTCAGCTACAGTGTTGTTCATGCTGTTTATGCCCTCCTTAATTTCAAGCATGTGTCTGTTCATGTACACCATCTGGCGTTGAACTGATTTGATGGCTTTGCCTTGCAGGCGCTGTACCTTCAGCATATTCCCTTCCAGACCCTCGAATACGCTGGACTCCTTGCCCTGTGCAACAGGACTGGCTAACCTCGATCTGCGGCATCTGACACCTGTGTGGGCGCGCTCGGTGGGGGACTGTGTCCCTGCACTGTTCTCATCCTCTACCAGTGTGGAATGTTGGCCTCCCATGCTATCCTCCTCTGACCCCTCCATCTCCTGGAGGCTAGCCACTGTATGCCTCGTGGCTCTCGGTGGTGGTGGCGGTGGTGATGGTGGTGTTGGTGATGGTGGTGTTGGTGATGGTGGTGGTGGTGATGGTGGTGGTGGTCGTGGTGTGTGCTCAGCAGGTGACAGGACCTCCTCATCCTGTGTGTTGGCTCTCCTGGGTGCCTTTCCTGTGTCCCCTTCAGCAGACTTGCACGCTGCCTCGCCTGTGGAGACAGAATGTACATTTACTCACTTGTCTGGCAGCATTGGCGTAATAATAAATGTCATGACTGCCAATCAAACTGACTGTCCTCCGCATGCTAATTACTGATGTGTGTCACATGCCTTTGGGTTCAGTGGACTGACTGTTATGATATGTGTTACTTCTGACTACATCTCCCATAATGCATTGCTGGTTTTTTGGAAAACATGTACTGGAGTGGGAATCATACTGGCTCATTGGGGATTGTGGATTGGGGTTGGGGAGTGGGGGGCACAGCATGCTGTGCATGCATCTTACCTTTCCTGTTGCCAGCTCTGGCTGAGCTGTCTGCGTCTCCAATCCCACTCACGCTCTCCAGCTGGATGGTGGACTCCACCAATAGTTCCAGGGCAGTTGGTACAGGCGCTGTAGATGTCCCACCACCTGTCAGCGTGGCTTGCTTGAGCCTTTCAGCCACCCTCTCTTTAGCACGTTTTCTGAGGTCATACCAGCGCTTCTTTAGTTCATCTATTGAGCGCTGTGTTACGCCAATTGCATTTATCCTCTCCTGGATCACCAGCCATATTTTCCTCTTTTGGGATTCTGGGACGTGCAGGGAATGTTTGCCGAAGAGCTTGTCGTGGTCCTTTGCCACCTCCTCTATCAGCACCTCCAGCTCCCTCTCGCTGAATTTGTGCTTTCTTTTTCGCTCTCCTGCCTCCATTTCCTTCTCCTGGTTGTCCATTTTTGGTTTGGTGTGTCTGCAAGATGCTTGCAAAGCAGCTCCTGTGTTGTAAGGTCTGCTCCCTGCCTGTCCCACAGCTTCAGCCACAGTGTAGCAGCAGTTGTCAGGCCACTTCCTGCTTGTGATGTCATCAGAATGCACCGGAATGGCAGTTTAAATAGTTAGCGATTTCTTAAAATACCGATTCGTTAATACCGATTCGGTAATACATAATCGCTATTTGCTAATCGGTAAATCGGAATCGGTATTTCATTTTACCGATTTTTACCGAATCGCTATTTTTTAACGAATTATTACCTACATCGGACTTTGCGAGTTCTTAATAGCGATTCGGTAAAAATCGCTATTAAGAACTCGCAAATTGAGTTTTACCTACATATGGCCCTAAATCGGTAAAAGTGTCATGTGAAGTGTTTTTGAAATTTTAGCGCTATCAAGGATGCAGTGGGCAGTCTCAAGGTCATGGTGATAAAGCTAGAATGCAGAGGGGGTTGGGCCCAAGATATCTGTGAATTGTAGGAATACCAGAATGGTAGATGAGCCAATCCTTAAATATTCTTGGAGCTTTGGATTCGCACACTGCACCTGTCAGTGAACATCTCTTGTTTTGTGGTTGACAGAGAAACATAGGGTACTGTTTGCATGCCCACCAGTGGGTGCACTGCAGGCTCTGTGATCAGCAAAATCCTCAGCTACAGAGACACAGGTGCAGTCCTGTTGGCAGCACAACAAATAGGGAAACTACAATAGGTACAATATGAATCCTCCAATTTGATGTTCTTCCTGGACTATACTATTCAGGTACAAAAACAGAGGAGAATATATGACGAAGTGAAGGAATACAGACTCCTTTTCTCAGTTAAAGTCAAAATGATCTTCAGGGTGAAAACCTCCTTCTTGGAGAAACCTGAGACAGCGTGAGAGTCAGCAGTGGAATGTAGGACACTAGGTGCTACACCTAGGGGATCACAGAGCAATGACTCAGAAATGGGGAGGCAGGGAGCCAGATCAAAGGAAAAAAGACAGAGTTTAAGGAAGAGAGGGTTGGGAATAGCCAGGGAAAACCTCCAGAAGATATGCTTAAAGAAAGGGCTCAGATTACGCAGGTCACAGCATGGATTTTAATGGTCATGTGACTAGTGTCAACTAAGGTGACTGGAGAGAGCAAGGAGCCCAACAGTTTGGGGGCCCGGGAAGGGGGTTTACTATTCTTTCCCCCTTTGAATGATGGGGGCTGATTGGTGTGTAGATGGTATAGGGCTCTATCCTCTTCTTAAACCACTATATACAGGGGAGGGCCACTCTACACAGAGGAAAGCTTGAGACAAACCAAAAGAATGGGAATGTTGAGATTTGAAAAGACAAGTCTCCACAAGTAATGGGGCTTTTGGGTATCAGATAGGCGAAAGCATGAAGGCTACAGCAGCTATGCACAATCCCTGGGACAGATAGCAAGGCAGAGTTAGCTGGACGTAAGTCACACCTCAAGTGGTAGCATTCAATCTTGCCCTTCGTTTACCTAGGACCCGATCCGACCATGGTACTGTGAACTAGAAATAACATCATAAATAAAAGGGTCTTTCAAACTGGGAGCCAACGAAGGTTCTGCAGATGTTGGGAAATGTGGATCTTTCTTGAAAGATTAAATGTAAGTCTAGCAGCAGAGTTCGAAATGATTCGAAGTTGAGCCAGGAGAGTAACCGAGATGCTTTGCTAAAGTGCATTTTCGAAATCTATTCTGAACAAAATAAGACCTTGCATACAGTCTTTCGCATGTCAAGTGGGAGGTATCTAAAAACCTTCTTCAGCATTTTAAGAATACAGAAAAAAGTAGTTGCCACTGTACGAACTTGTTAAGCCATCAATAGTTCCTGATCAAGTATGACACCCAAATTCAATACCTTATAAGAAAAGGTAGGAGCATCCCCAAGTTATGGTGGTCACCATTCATTTGACCAGCTACCTGCCTGGCTGTTATTCAGAGAGAAGCACTTCTGTTTTAGCAGAATTTAGTTCAAGGCAGTTTGTGTACATCCACGTCACAATAGATCTAAAACAGGTCTGAAAGCTGGCTAACGATATGTTCTCTCATCCTGCGGGTGGTGGCCAGGCACATTCAGGGGAAGGTCACAAATGCAAAATGCCATTGGTTGACACCTTAAAGGGGCAACAAAATGAGGGTTCCACTAAAATCTTCTCCTGAAATGTTAAAAGCCTGGGAAAAATAATTAAAAGCGTAGTAGTATTCCAGATTTTCCGGAGGCAAGCCATGGAGCTAGTCCACCTACAGGGAAGACACTTGATAAGGATAAACTGATGGTTCCTGAGAATAGGAATATATGTATTGCTGGCACATGAAGAAGTCACATAAAGCTCACAGGGGCGGCCACACTAGACAAAAAATCAATACCATTTGCGGTGTCCAAGAGATTCAAATGAGCGCTCTGTGGGATTTAGTGGAAGAAAGGAATCTCAGAAATTCACAGTCTAGCGTATTCCACCCCAAGACACCAAACAACATGCTACATAGGATAATGTTGGAAGCCTCACCTGCATACTGGGGGGTGATTTTAATGATGACACATCCAGCTCACTAGAAAGGTCTACAGGCAGTAACAGAACAGGGGGAAGGGCTAATGAATATGCCATGATTTGCCTGAACTCAGGGATGTCTGGCCCCTTAAACAGGAGACTGACAGGCATACTCCTACTTTTCTAGTCCCCACAGTTCCTTCTTCAGGATTAATTACCTCTATAATCCATCATCAGATGCACCTAGGCTCAGCATATCACCCAGCCAGAAGCCTATTGGACCACTCCTTCACTGCTTCTTCCTCATGACTCCTGACTTTAGGCTCTATGGTGTAAAAGACAGAAGGCATACAGGAGCTTTGGAGCTCTGGGGCAGGGAAATGATTGATCAACTGGCTACGGCAACTTTATTCTACTTCCAAGAAAATGCAGAGACAGTCCACTCAAAGGGAAAGCTGTGGTACTTAGAGGGCAGGCGCAATCTAGGATACACTATAAAAAGAGGAGGAATTAGGAAAAGACCCAGTTGCTGGAGGGGAACATTTTGGAGTGGGAGATGGGATTAAAATCAACACCACTAGAAATTAGGCTATTGAATGACTCTTGAGAGGAGTGTCATAGTGAACAGAC
Source organism: Calotriton arnoldi (assembly GCA_963921515.1). Classification (NCBI taxonomy): domain Eukaryota; kingdom Metazoa; phylum Chordata; class Amphibia; order Caudata; family Salamandridae; genus Calotriton; species Calotriton arnoldi. The sequence continues at coordinate 262,292 of CAWUFW010008323.1, forward strand.
AGAGGCAATAACATATTATCTCTCCACACAGAGAAAGCTCCATGAAGTGAGACACAAATCTGGGAAAATGCAATTGAGACTAAGTCAAGGGGAAGAGGGAACTAGGTGGATCAAGAGAGTAGTTGCAATGTCTGGTGAGGACCTCTCCACTACAAAGGCATTGCGAAGACTTTCCCTGAATGTTATGAGAAGCTCTACATAGCATATTAAAAAAGTGATAAAGAGGCGATGAGAAACCTTTTTTACATAAATAGAGCTTCTGAGACTAACACCTGAGGAGGTAGTTAAATTATAAAATGCTACAACAGTGAAAGAGGTGACAGATGTCATTGGCCAACTAAAGGGAAGGGGATACCTGGGCTCAATGGATTTTCAGCCAAAATGTTAAAATGCCTCTCGTCTCATATGGGGCACCCACACTGAACATGGTTTCTGGAGGTGAAAGGGAGAAGGAAAGTTGCTAGAGGAGCTTCGACACATTATCACAACTATCATACCTAAGGAATGTCAAGCTGAGGCATGATTGCTCCTCCTATTATCCCACCTCTCAGCTAATTGTTAAGACTAAGGTGATAACAAAAGTGCTGGTAAACAGAATCCTTACAGTTGTCACAACTCAGATCCACCCTGACCAGTCAGGTTTCATGCACAGGCACTCCACTAGAGTGAACCTGTGAAGATGACATCATTGATTAAACAGAGTGGAGGAGATGTAAGAGCCCCTGGCTAGTCTCTTGGATGCTGAAAAAATATTTTCAATTACATGGAATGGGAGTTCCTCTAATGCTCGAATACTTTGAATTCAGAACTAAGCTTGGATAAATGCTCAGCGGCAGTCAGAGTTGCTTAAATATGGGAGCTTAAAATGTAGGGCTGAAGAAGATATATTTACCCATATCAAATAGAGATAGAGGGAAGAGCAGATATTTTGGTGCATGGTTGCAGACAGACTGCCTGGAGCCCTGGGAGTGCAGAACCCCATAACGCAATACTTTGGAGTCCTGGGTATACCAAGTGACGTTGACGTGACAGAGCTAAATTGACCCTTTGTTCCCTGGGCATGATGATTGCTAAAAGAACCATAGGGAGAGAATGAGGAAGTGGAGCCCTATTTTGGAAACAGCCTGCAGCCTTGCCTTGCTGGAGGATTTTCAACTCTGAAAAAATAGACTAAGCCCGAAGATAAAAATTTTGACTGAGTGAAGACGCTAAACGTATCTAGCTGTCAAGAAGACTTCTCTGGGAGTGAAATTTAAATTTCTCCTGCTCTGTGCTTTTCCTACCAAAAACAACAGCTTCAATGGGACCTCGTCCAACACATATCAGACATTGTGGAGGCCCTCCTCATATACAGCCTGTTGCCTTGCCCCGCTGGAGGATTTTGACTTCCAGAAACAAATCCCATGGTAAAACCTCCAACAGGGTAGAACCTGGTTATACCTAGGTGTCAAACCTGGCCATACTTAGGTACCAGTCGTGACCATTGACTACCATTGTCACATTCTGGTGCTATTTTTACTCAAAATTTTTAAAAAATCATATCTCCTGTTATCACTTATAGGATTTTTGTTGTTATTGTGTCATTTTGCTCACCAAATTATTCACTATATTTTATAAATTGTAATGGGATTTTTATAGTGTTGTATTTTTGACTTTTTAACTGTTTTGGTAATTCCAAATGCTTTACATATTTTCTTACATTAAACTTGTCTGCTCTGTGCCATTGCTACCAGGGTATGAGATCAGGTTTAAATTACTTAAACCTTTAACTGGACCTAACAAGATTATGACCTTTATCTTGTGGTACTACTATCCACCCCAATTAATAATTCACTTTCTCAAAGGTCTAACTTGGAAGAAGAGTTTAGATCAGCTAGTAAATTATGTAATATCTATCCCAGGTGCCGATAGACGAGGTGCATATGATGGTTTGTGATCAATATTGGCCTGAAAGGAGTGGAGACAGTTAAACTAGTTTCATTGAAGTGATGTAGTGATAGACTGTCAAACTGGATAATGGCGCATAGTTTTTGGATCCACCATGAGATAGGGAAAATAACTTTGACCCCATCACACTAACTCTCTTTTATGTGTCATTTAAGAGCAGCCATTTTTTAAGAAGAGTGACATTAAAAGATTCAACTAACATTTAGATAAGCCTAATTCTTTTTTTTTTAAAGAATCTTTTTATTGAATACAATAAACAACAACACAGATTCACATGATACATTTCCCAAATCTCATTGATGATGTTATCGTGGAACTTTGAGTTAATCTTAAACAAATAATCTTTCCCTTGATCAGAGCAACCTTGCTTGTTACAATTCTCGATCATCCTGGGACACTTGCGTTGGTAAGCTAGGTGGAACACATATATTCCCTCTGAAATCATTCCACTTTCCCCATATCTGTATCCACTTTCTCGGGCACCCCCTAGACACGTACACTGTTTTCTCCCGAAACATGCACCAATCCATGTCTTTTCCCCAGTCTCTGTCGGCACCTCTCTTACTCTCCACGTCCGAGCTATATTCCGTTTTACCACCATCAGACCCAATGACACCCATGTTCTCTCTTTACTACTCAAGTCTGTTGGCTCCCATATGTTTAGTAGACATCGTTTGGCCTCGGGTAGTAATCTCTCCCGAGTACCTCACCCATACAATGAATCACCTCATTCCAGTATCTACTAATGTGTGGGCACTCCCAGATGATGTGAAGGAACGTGCCCATCTGGCCACATTGCCTTCTGCAATTAGGATCTTCCCTATATCCCATTTTGACCAACGCTGTCCCAGTGACATATATTCTGTGCAATATTTTTAATTGTACTAGTCACAGTTTAGATGAAATTGCCACCTCTTTAGGTGATGCCAGTGCTTCTAGCCAGTCCTCCTCCTCCAGCCCCGGTAAATCATTGTCCCATTTTGCCCGGAGCTGCGGCAGAGGATCGGGTGAGTGGTTGATCAATTTTGAGTATATCAGGGAGATTGCATTTTTAGGCATATGTCCGTCAAGGAGCCTATCCTCAAGGGGCGAGGCTTCAGGAGGGGCCTCCCTTTTTGGGATCACCACCTGCAGTGCATGGCGTATCTGTAAATATCGAAATCTTTCAGTCTCTGTCATTTCATATTCCTGCTTTAGCGTCTCAAAGGGCACTACCTCCCTCTTTTTCCAAAGGTCACCCACTTTAGTTATCCCGATAGTATCCCATTTATCAAACCCTTTCGTACGCCCGAGAGAGAGCCCAGTTGTTCAGTCTCCCATAGTGGCGTGGCTAGTGTTATCTTTTTTGTCCATCCCATACTCTTGTGCACCATATGCCACAACTGGATCGAGTGTTTCGTAGGACCCGTCAGGTTCATTTTCATGGGTTTCAAATAGAGCGCACAGGTGTGATTACTCCCAGGCAATAGCCATCTGTCCATTGCATATCCTGGATCAGTCTGGGGCCGATACACGCAATGGTTGATGGCAGCTAGCTGCCCCGCCCAATAGTACTTTTTAATGTTGGGCAACCCAATGCCCCCATCATACCATCCTTTTACTAATTTTGAGAATGAAATTCGCGGAGGACTACTTCCCCACAGCAACGCTCTCTGTGCACTTTCTACGTCTACAAAGTAGGATGCGGGATCCAGATCCGGCGAATTATGGAGAACATACAAGAAGCAAGGCAGTGACATCATCTTGAAAAGTGCCGCTCTGCCCAGTAGCGACAGTGGAAGACTCTTCCAGTGTTCTACATCCTGTCTTAGCCTCTGCAGTGGTGACAGCAAATTAGACGTATAGTACAGCTTGGGGTCCCTTGTAATGAAAAGCCCAAGGTACTTGAAGCCATCTATGCCTATCGCTACCTTACATTCCTTAGCAGCTGTTGGCATATTCAGCAAAGCACAGTGTATAGGAGAGGATCATGTTAAGAAAGCAAACACTTTAATCCCTACATGAAGGATCCTTGCAAATGCAACATTAATTGCTCCAATAATAAATCATGCCTGTTAAACCACTTGTTAATATTTACCTAAAAATATACTTTCGTCCTGCAAATAGAACATCTTGCTCCCAATTGTTTAAGCTTTACCATTGAAATGATAACTGTATAAATATTTATTGATTGTAATATTGTTGCAAATGCTGAAACAATGTGGGATTAATCTATGGATCTGGTATGGAACCAATAATTTTTCACCAACCGAAGCCAAAGAAATTCCCTGTCCGATTGGACTCTAACTTCCCTGTATTTGTCATTACTTTCGTGCCTATGAAATGAATACAATTGTACGTATAGTGCTCTATAAAACCCCTAAAAATTAAAAAGACGAAATTCTAGAACCCCGTGCTACTGGCCTTCCAGTCATGTTTTTTTGCTTTTCCTTCTAAAGTTACCTGCGTCTTTAAAGCCCCTAGCAGATTTTTTGTTATTAACTACTACTTGTGCAAGAGGGTCAGTATAAAGGAGTCATATCCAGCTGATGAATTTTGGACCTAACCCCAGTTTTTCTAAGACGGCAAAGAGATACGTCCACTCCATGGTATCAAACGCCATGGCAGCGTCCAGGGACACCACCACTGCATCTTCCCTGATAGTGTCTATCCTCCCCATGACCCCATGTAACCGTCGTAGATTTAATGACGTGTTTCTTGGCGGCATAAATCCCGATTGGTCTGGGTGGACCAATCCCGAAATGACCCGGACTAGCCGGGTAGCCAGCAACTTTGCCAGTATTTTGGCCTCTGCGTTTAACAATGATATAGGCCGGTAGGACGAACATCGATGTTTAGGTTTACCATCTTTGTGTATCACTACCAGAGTCGCTATTCTTTGGTCTTGCGGCAGTTGTCCCTTCTCTAGGCTTTCTACATACATTCTCTGAAGATGTGGGGCTATTCTATCAGGCCTCAATTTGTAGAGTTCTATCGGGAGGCCATTCGGGCCCATTGCTTTCCCGGATTGTAGAGTTCGTATGGCCTGTGCAATTTCATCCGGCGTTAAATCCCTATCTAGCAGTGTTCTATCTTCTTCTGCTAGCATTGGTAAGTGCATTTCTGATTACAACTCCTTCACCTCTGTTTCCTGCCTAGTGGTCTTAGAAGCATATAGTAGCTCATAGTATTTAGCAAATTCATCAGCAATTTCCTGCATATCCGTTAACTTGTCTCCAGATTCTAGTAATAGTTCTGTGACTAGCCGGCTCGCCTGCTCCCTCTTGTCTAGCCAGGCCAACAATTTCCCAGCTTTGTCTCCCTGCTCGTATATTCTTCCCAATTTATTTCTGTGTAATGTTTTCGTCATGTCTCTTGCCTCACTCCTGTACTCTTCTTTTCTTAAATTGAGAATATGCATGCTGTCTCGCTCTTCTGTTATGGTAAGGTTACCCTCTAGTTCCAGTATTTCTTCCTCCAGCCTAACTAGTCTGGCATCCTGTTCCTTTTTTGCTCCCGCTATCTGGGACACTGCCTGCCCTCGTATTACTGTCTTGAAGGCTTCCCAAAGGACCTGGGCCGATTCCACTGATCCCTCATTTTCTCTAAAATAATAGTCTATATTTTCTGAGTGATCTTTTGTTTAATCTTTGGATTTCGGAGATGCCAGGGGTTTATTGGCGCTATTCTGGTCTCGCATCCGATACCAATATCTACTTTTACCCATACTGGAGAGTGATCAAAAATATCTCTCGCTAAGTGTCGGATCTCCCTTACATATTGTACTTGATCTGCCGGGGTCAGTATATAATCAATTCGGGAGAGACTATTATGGGCCCCTGAATGAAATGTGAAATGTATATAGTCGGATGTCGGACCCTCTACACATCTACGAGCCCCATTGCGTCCAAGAAGTGCTGGAGTATCATCTGCGATGGCGCTAAATCTCGTGGGGGATGACGGTCAAGTCTCCCCGACATCATGGAATTAAAGTCTCCCCCTATTACCAATTTCCCCATTGGGAACTATAGTATCACTTTCCCCAGTTCTCTTAATGCGGCCTCTTGCAGGCCAGGTGGTGAGTATATTGATACTACTGTCATAGTTTCGCCCTCCCATATGCCCGACACAGCCGTGTACCTACCTAAATTATCAATACATGTTTGTTCTATTGTCATGGGGAAAGACCTTTTCTTCATGATACCCACACCCCTTGAACCCGTGGTGAACCCTGAGTGTGCCACCAGTTGATAGCCCCATCTAGCCAAAGCTTTGCACATGTTCCCTACAAGGTGTGTCTCCTGGAGTAGTATTAACTCTGGGGCTTGTCTCTTAATGAACTGCAATACAATCCCCCTTTTTAGCTTGTCTCGTTATCCGTTGACATTCCATGACAGGAGTCTGAAACTTTTATCGCCTCTTGTATCCATATCTTTGTCCCTTGAGTTCTGCCAATCTGGTGTCCCAACCTTTATCTAACTTCAGTATTATCCAACCATGAGGCTGGATGTATTCAGCTAGGTCCTCTGATCCTATACCCTCTCCCGGTATCCTCATCCCATTTTTTTCATCATGTGTGCATCTGTGACAACATAACTTGTCTACAATTTCAAAACCCCCAACACCCCCCTCCCTGCTCCCCTGCACTCTGGGCTTTGAACTGCCCATGTCCCCAACTATGCAGAGTGCCTGTCGCCCCATGTAGCACTAACTATAGGTAATACTAGAGGGGGGCTTCTCCCTTCCTCCGGACTCCCAAACTCCCGCCCATCTAATCGGTACACACTCAAGTCTTCATATTCCGTTATGTAAAGTCAATGGAGGTACTTATCATTCTCTAATTAATTCAGTCTCGCAGCTAGGTCAGTTCCAGAAGTCTTTTCATCCGTATGCGCCATTCTCCTCTGTCTACTTTGCCGATGGATCGTTCCGCCCTCCTTGCTGCGAAGCTTTGCTGTGGGAGAGATGTTCTTTTCCTTTGCGTGGATTATGTTCTCGCGCCGGCCTCCAACTCTCCAGCCGGTCTGGCGTTTCGAAAAACCAGGATCTTCCCTCTGCTTCAACTCGGAGCTTTGCTGGAAACAGCATTGAGTATCTCATGCCTTTTTCTCTTAGTTGTTTCTTAATCTCCAGAAAAGTTCTCCTTTTTTTCTGCACAGCGATAGTAAAGTCTGGATAAAAGTTAATTTCACTATTTTCAAATTTGACCGTTGGGGACACTCGGGCAGTCTGTAGTATATTGTCTAGGTCCCTGAAATTTAGTAGTCTCGCAAGTAAGGGCCTCGGAAGGGCTCCTGGTTTTGGCCTGCCTCCGGGAATCCTATGCGCCCTTTCAACCGCGAAAAAGGTCGACAAAGACTTTGGTTTCAAATAATCACAAATTAGAGTTTCTACAAACAGGTCAGCTGCTTGCCCCTCTGCTTTTTCGGGGACCCCCAGAATTGTAACATTATTTCTCCTTGATCGGCCTTCATAATCATCCAATAGGTTCTCCATTTTCCTATTAGCAACTTGGAGTTCCTTAATTTCTTGTTTCATCTGCTTTGTCTCCCCACTTAATTCTGTATTGACCGCTTCCATGGTCTTGACTTTTGTGCTTATGTTTTGCAAGTCTGCTCTCAGGAGCGTCACCTCTGTAGTTATCGTATCCATTCTATTTTCCAGAGATGTACGAACTCCCATTATGGCCTCCATGATATCCTTTAGTGACGGGTCTACTCCATCAGCTCCCATTTCTGATGCTTCACCTCCCTTGTTTGGGCCGTCTGGGTCAGTTTGTTTCTGCTGCGTGAATTTGTCCAGTTTGGTCTGGAGGGAGCCCTTCGCCCCCCGACATTCTGGCCAGTCAGTTGGTAATCAGCTGGGGTCAGTTTAGGTATTTCCCCTTCCCAAGCCTGTTGTTTATGTACGTCTCTTTATTGTTTCTTTTACACTCTACCAAATAGCCAACACCGATATCACAGTACTCCAATCCAACTCTTGTCGCAACCTGCCTTCTCTTCACTGTTCAAATTTAGTTGGGCCTTAAACAGTAATCATTCGCATCCAGTTTTTGCAGCTCGTGCTTGTCTTGTAGTGCCTCTTCTGTATGTACTACTTCTGCACACTTCCAGCATTCACCGAAGTAACAGTATGTTTTTCGTCTCTATTCCATTGTATCCGGTCTCCTCTCTACACTCTGTGGCTGCTAGCAATGTGCCCCGGACCTGTTTTTGATTTTCTCCTTGTTACCTTCTTCAGGACTAAGGTTCTACTACCTCTGCATCCGTAGTCGCCGTTTTCACACAAGCTTCTGGCTCATTCATGCGCTACGTCGTCTGTATGCTAGGTGACAGCCCTCCTGCTCAATCATGCAGCCATCGGATCTGATGTACTCCGAACTGTTATTACTGGGGTTGGGCCGCCGACTCTTCCGATCTATCAGCGCCATCTTGGACCCTCAGATCATTCTCTTTGTCCCCCTCCATTTTCGTGCCTTTTGAAACTTTCTTATAATCCCAGGCCGGGCCCCTATTGCCCTTTCACACGCTTAGTCACTCACTGAGGGGTCGCCACTCAAATTCACTGCTCCCAGGGCTTTTTCACTGCGTTGTGGCCGCTCGTGTTTGGCGTAGCGGCTTCTCCGATCCGCCGCCGCCCCGCTGCGTCACGGCCCGAGTTTCGCTGTTCCGACCGCTGTGCACAGACCTGTGCCTTTTTCACCCCGCACTTATGTTATCAGGTCCTTCAACTGCCACCTTTCCATTTTCCGGTCATACGCGGTCCCGGCTGTTCCCTCTGCGTTCTCTGTGGGGCACCGCTGCTACTTTAGCCCGGGGACTGGACTCTTTCTTATGCCTCCTCTGACAATCCTAATTCTTGTCTTTATCTGGTGATGTGAAATATATGCTTAACAGCTGTTGGCATATTCAGCAAAGCACAGTGTATAGGAGAGGATCATGTTAAGAAAGCAAACACTTTAATCCCTACATGAAGGATCCTTGCAAATGCAACATTAATTGCTCCAATAATAAATCATGCCTGTTAAACCACTTGTTAATATTTACCTAAAAATATACTTTCGTCTTGCAAATAGAACATCTTGCTCCCAATTGTTTAAGCTTTGCCATTGAAATGATAACTGTATAAATGTTTATTGATTGTAATATTGTTGCAAACGCTGAAACAATGTGGGATTAATCTATGGATCTGGTATGGAACCAATAATTTTTCACCAACCGAAGCCAAAGAAATTCCCTGTCCAATTGGACTCTAACTTCCCTGTTTTTGTCATTACTTTCGTGCCTATGAAATGAATGTAATTGTACGTATTGTGCTCTATAAAACCCCTAAAAATTAAAAAGACGAAATTCCAGAACCCGTGCTACTGGCCTTCCAGTCATGTTTTTTTTTGCTTTTCCTTCTAAAGTTACCTGCGTCTTTAAAGCCCCTAACTCCTATGGACCCCCTGAACTGCAAATCAGTGCCTCAAGCCAACCCCTTTGGTAGCCCTAAGACGGGACACCTAATTGATCTCCCATGCCGTGGTTCCACAGGGTAACACCTATAGTCCACTTGACGGGCCTGGAAGCAAAAAATGTATAGGTTTTGGGGTGCATAAATACAGCAAGTGGAGTTAACTACCATACTCCCAGGGTAAAATGAATGCTACGAGCTTTGAGCTAATGTGGAGTCCTTCATGCACATATTTTGTTTTATTCTCGAATATTACATGCGCTGACGGATGGCGTAATGCTTTGCGAATATTAGTGCACATTAATTATGATAAAAAGCTTCACAAACATTAATGCACCTGCACTTAGGGTTACCAGAAGCGGTTAATGAAAATTTATAGTAATGTAAAAAAATAATTGTGTACAGCGAGTGTTGCCCGCAGAGGACAAACCCATCCCATGCCCCTTCCTCCTCCTCCTTTGTTACAGATAGTCTGAAGGGAATACCCATAGGTTCCCAACAACCCTGAAATTGTTGAGCGCACTGGACAGTGAGTGGCCATTACTCTTCAGCTAGCTGCCCAACTTTATAAATAAAACCTGAAGCTGGAAAGCAGCTAACTGGCCATTCTGGAGCTGGGTGAACCTCTTAGGGCTTAACTGAGTGTTGAGCTGGTGTGCTGTCTGCCTTCTCCTTGCTAGGACTAAGCTAAGGTCCTGCTGACGTTTTGTTTGCCTGTCCTACCACAGCTGCAGACTCCGCACTGTGCTGCAGCCCAAACTATCCCGCAGAGCCTCCCTTGATGAAGAGTACCTGAACCTGCAGCACCCCTCACCACCAAACAGCATGTGGTGCACTGTGTTGTCAATGGCATAGCACTTCATACCCCTGTAGATGTGGCAAAGCACTCTAATTTTTATCGGTACCTGAATGTTTGATGTAGTATATGTTATTTTTTGTTATGGTAAAATGTATTTATAAAGCGCAGGCACACCACAAGCTTTCTTGGCGCTACAGTAAAACACAAGTTAGGAGGCTTTTTCAACTCTTGTTAAATTTCAAAGCCTCGTTTGAACAACCAGGTCTTTAAGTATTTCCTAAACAACAAAATATCCACAGCTTGGCGGATTGTCCAGGGCAGAGAGAGTTCCAGGTAGAGAGGGCTAGCACCGCAAAACTCCTGCCAGTTCGCTCTTCCAAAATTTGGGAACAACTAATAAGTTAGAATTGGCAGATCTAAAATCCTATGTGTGAATTGGTGGATGAGATACTTGAGGTTCTGAGACATATTCCAAGCATGGCCCAGCTTCCGTCGCTCTACTTTTGCATACTATGAGGACTGATGCAGCTGTGCATATCTGGAACAGGTGTTTCAACAAGAACCTTGATTAGTGGTTGGGCCAACAGTGGTGCATCCTTACCATAAAGCCCGAATCCAACTGACTCAGAACACTCAGCCACAGAGCACGACCACCATTCCAAACAGAATACAGAACACTGAGGGTGTTCTGTTCTGCAGCATTAACTCTTTACAACTCGTCTTTTCCTTTTAAATGGAAAAGGAACAATAATTGACAGAGAAATCATGAGAAAGCCTTAAGGTTTAACAATATCACAGGGAAGTAACGAGAACCTAAAAGGTTACATTGAAAGAATAAGACACAGAGGGGTAAAGAACAGAGCAAAGGGCTGGAATGCATAAAGGCCCTATAAGACAAGGTAAGCAAAGGATATCCTCGGTGAGCCTCAAAAGGGCAATAAAACCTACAAAAGTCAATACGACAAGTCTTCCAATCACTTAGTCATGAACCACACAGGAACTTTCCAAAATCTCGCCCCTATCCTTGCTTCAACATCAGAAGCTAGCGCCCTAGACCCTCTATGGCAACACTAGCCCCAAGACTGGAGCTGGCATCTCCACCCTTCCTCACATCATATCCTGAGATATAAGGGTCCCTCAAATGACCAGACACTCCAAAACGTGTGATTGTCATTTTGTAAACAACCATCAACATGTGGCCGGTGCATCCATCTGACAACTCACTCATCCCTCTCAAAACAACAATGCCAATCTTTCTGATTACAGGACCACGCTGTGTTGGTTACACTTTTGGCCTTTAACTAATTCAACAAACACTCCCCTGACAACCTTGGGCTTGAAAAAGACCTTGACCTTTCAAAAGGTCTGACACACTATTACCTAGCACGACTTTGACCCAATCGCAGGCATAACCGAATCACTGGTGAGATATTCTCCATAAAGCTCTCAAGTAGAGTAGCCAAGTAGAGATGTGAAGGGCCTCCTTAAATTCCAGCTAATGTTAGGGAGGCAGCTGAAGTCTCAAGTCAGATGATCATGAACATGTGCTGAGAACCATGTAACCCGAAGCAAAAACAAGGATGCCACTCCAGAGAGACTGACCCCTGCAAGTACTGTTAAGGTGGTGATGGCTCAGTCTGGTGAGCACACTCCACTCTGGACTAACTTTTGTTATTGTTATCCTTTTCTTCATTGCTCTCTTCACCTTGTCAAGCACAGTAGTGCAGCACTAGTGCTTAATTGGAGCCGGTGGTTGCCGGTGGGCCCACCGGCACTCATTTTTCTGCATCATTTACCGACAGCAAGAGAGCTGAAAACACACAAAGTGGAAAGGCGGAGGAAAAGAAACACGGAAAAAACATCACAAAAGAAGAAAGCAGGGACCTGTAAGAGTGAGAAAAATGGGGCAGGATGTGTCTGGTAGTGGATTAAAGAGGCAAATGGATTCAAGACTATGTCGGCATTTATTAGCACTGGCTGCTGGCAACTTAACTGAGATTTGGGCACTGACACTCATTGTTTTACAAATCAAACACTGCAGCAGCCACTTGGACATGCAGCAAGGCAGATCCATTGATATTTGTTGTCCCCCTTGAGCCCAATGTGCTCTACTGCTGCTTCCTCTATGTCCCATAACACTACAACTCACATTAGTTCCATGTATGTCCTTAGACCTTGAGACACTGTCTCCTTGCTTTGACACTGTTCACAGGGTCGGACTCGCCTATAGGGCAATCAGGCAATGCCCGATGGGCTGGTCTCACAGATCAGTGTGTGGGCCGATTTTTTAGAAGCTTGTGGGCCTGTTTTATGGCCCGGTGGGCCAGTTTTTACTGTTTATTTCTCTGATAAAAGAAACATTGCCTGCAGCAAACACAAATGCATGCAGTCTGGCACAGTCATACAGCTTGTATTTGCAAGTTCAAAACTGGCCTGATTTGCACATGTGGAACACTTTTTAAGCCATCTGCTTCGCTAATGTGGTCCACGTTTAGTTCAGTTGCCCGGCGTATTTTTCATCCCAGTCTGACCCGGACTGTTGATACTGTTGTGTTTCTTTCCTCTTACTTACTTTAAATGTTTGTAAACAGTTAAGTTTGCAAACATTTTTTAAACAACTGAAGATATGCAAGTAATCCCATTTTGGCATTGAGATTACAACCTTCCATTTTTAGTGACAGTGCACGTATCCATTAAGCATTGCAAATGTAAGCCTTTTGAGATTTTTGAATACCCTATACATAATGCTTTTGGTTAGTGTCTCTGTGTTCTAGCTATATTCTTAGCTTTGCGAACAATTGGGCTCCAGAAGCATTGAAACTATTCTTGAATATTGTATAGTGTTTAGCCAATGGTTTTGTTTCAGTGCAGTATATTGTTTTACTTTAGCTCTGATTACATCCAGTAACCCCACCTAATATTGATGTTCTCAGAGTGAAGGTGCTGGTCCTTTTATTTTTAGTGTATGACATTTGTAGTGTCAAGTCTTGTGTTTAGTATTGTGTTTGGCATTGTGTTTCGTGCTTTCTTTTGATTTGACTTGTTTTACTGTGACAACAGCGTTGCACTGTACTCAAACTTACCTAACTCACCCAGTTTTCGACTATTCAACCACATCTACCAAGGAAGTCAGGAATGTTCAAGTGGTTCCCAATTTCTGTTGCTGACTGAGTACCCTGAATGTTGGTAGCTAGTGACCCAAAGCTTTCACTCATTTAGAGGGCCCAATAACTAACATGGTACTTAATGTCAGCCCCAACCACCAGAAGGAGACGACATGCTCCGAGAGCCGTGGACTATGGAAGGACTGTGATTCCCCTGGGGCAAAGATGATCTGCATGTATTGGCAGTTTTTCACTATTTGGGCTGGTATCTTTGTCCATCCGGGCTTCTGTGTGGTGTCAGCGTGCTTTCCCTGTCCCCACCTAGGTGGAGCCTCAGTGGAGTGGCTGCTGGCCAGCTCTTCTTCTGCCACGCTCTCATTTCAATAGGCAATCGGGTGTCACTGCCTTGAGCATCTTAGGGGGAGTCTGGACTGGAAAAAGGATATTGCACCCAGCGCAACCATCAGGAATAGCTTGAGTCTTGTCCTGACTCCTGATCTTACGGTTTTAAAGCCTTTCCATTCTTCTTTGGGTTTTACTTTCCAATACATTAGGGAAATGCACTTAACTCAATCCAAGAAGAACAACATTACTCAGTGGCGCAACATAGGCCCCTGCAGCCCCCGCGGTGCGGGGGGCCCTGAGCTCCAGGGGGCCCCTTTAGCACAGTACCCTGGCCTGAGACATCTTGACTGAGTCCAGAGGGGGGCTCCTCCCTGCACTTTGAAAAGGAGGGCCCTCAAATTTCGTTACCTCACTGACATTACTTCCTGTATTTATTTGCTTCCTGTCCCATGTGACCCCATGAAGAGCACTCTATAAAGAGGCTGAATAAACTGCTTGACTTCTTGCACCGTTGCTAGTCCGGCTAGTTGCTTGCCTCAGCAGTCTCTCTGCGGGGCTCCTGTTTGCCCTTCAGTGGAATCTGCTGTTCCTGTTTTGCCTGAATCCTTAGAGGTGTTTTCCCTGGCTTCAGTTTTTCCTTTGAGGTACTCGACTTTCCTCCATTTTGTTTTACTAACCACTTCCGTCCAAACATACCATCTGGTGTCTGAGGCGGCAACAGATAGAGGCGCACCCTCTCTTTGCACAAAAAGACTCCTCCTGCACTGCCTAGAAGACATGCATGCCCTTGAGCTGTACTCCATCAGAAGTGAGTGTTCCATCCTGTTTTGTCAAACACGTCATGCACTTATGTTGGCCAGCGGCTTAACATTCTACAAAATGATACACTGGGTTTTGTTATACCTTCACATCCTGTTTACAGAGAGCTCTAAACAATTAGGCTTTCTCCAAAGTAGAACTTGTCGCCCCAACATACTGGAGGCGTTCAGACATAAACAGATAGTTCTGAAGGGACCAGTCGCACAGAGTTGTGTGCTCACATCCTGACTCATTAACTGGCAGTGACCAGTGCGGCTCTCAAGGTTGTTTGCTTGGGCCGTGAGATCATTTGTCTTGTGGGTGATTGTTGCTAAGCAAGTGCTACACTTTCTGTGCTTGGTGAACATCTGCTAGCAAAAACAGGAGTTTGCCTCTACAGAAACATAATCTGCAAAGCAAATATTGTTGCAGGAGGTTGGTTTATCGCCCAATTCTGCTTTGTTCACAAATCTTAAGTAATTGTACAAACTGTCTTACTTTCTTTTAAAGATTCGACATGATTCCGTTTTCCGACATTGTCTAAAATATATTAATGGCAACGCTAGTCTAATTTAATGGGGTCTGTGCAGTAAATTCATAATTATTTTGCAATAATTATGTATTATTTCTTGTTTTATTTTCCTTCGAATGAAACATTGGTGTTTTAAAAAATATATTATAGATATCTAATGCTAATATTACCCAACCTATGCAATAGTAGATTTTGATCCTGGCAATCTAAGTTTAATATCACTATGTTTCTAATATCTCTTGGTTATACAGTTTATCCTATTAAACAATAACTCCTCTGATAAATATTGGGTTATACAAATGTGTGAGGTGGATTTGTTTTATTAAGCAGAGGACCTGCCTCTTACACGCATTTTTATTTATGTTTTGTGGGACAATAACTCTATTTTAGACTGTTTAAATTAGTTTTAAAAATGAAATCACGGATTTTTATCAGAAACCTGCCAACTTAATGTATTAGCGCACAAGCCATCTTTAAGATGTTGTCATCGGCGCATTTCATATTAGATTTACAGTGTAAATTCACTTCAACCAGTGGGAGTTTTAAAAACACACACCAGGCCCTGCAGCCCCTCAATGTCATGCGGCAGAGTAAACACTCCAGAGGAAGGGGCACTTAGAAGGGTTTCTCATGCATCGGAAATAGCCTAGTTCCAGGAAAGCTTAAACATTTATTCTCCGGCCTGCTAAAGGTTGATGAAAAGCTGAGTACAATTCACACCCTACTCTTCCACGTGGAGAGGCGTGTTTCTATTTCGCACATCGTTTTTTATGACATAATCTGTGAAAATGTAACTCTATTGTTTACAAGTAGCTCAAAAGTCAACTTTCGTGAATGAAGTATTTTCGAAATAAAACGTGCACAGAATAAACTTGGTAGCTCGTGAAGCCACCAAGGATTTTATTTTTACTGTTCCTCCTTTTACGACCTCCACTAGGATTCTGGACCTTTGAGAAACAACCGGTTTTCTTGTGTTTTACTTAGAGACAAGTGGATTTTTAATCCCTTCCCCCAAGGCGAAGGCCCTGTAATCTGCTAGAACAGTGGTTCTTAATCTTTTGACTTCTGTGGACCCCCACGTATTCATTACTGGTACCCAGGGACCCCATTGAATCATTAATGGAATCCAGGGACCCCCACTGAGTAATTACTGGAAGCCAGTGACCCTGGCCTAAGCATTTTTGATCATTTAAACTGCAAAACAATACACACAAAAAACACAGAAACATAAAAAAATGATTAAATGTTTTATTTAATTCACAAGCAAATATAAAAAAATCTAAGTTTTATTTTAAATGGGAAGGTTAGAACTTTTCTAAATTTAATTGAGCCCGCTCATCATCCATACTATATTCTGTTGATGCACTTGCGTGGCTCCCATGAATCAATCTAAGAATGTTAACTTAATTTTTATCCTCCAATTTCAAATTCTTTCACGTATACAGAGTGTTTTAAATTTTTCATTAGAAATTGCTTCTTTATTTATATACACTTTATTAATCTGATAATATTATTTCATTTTCTAAGCAGGCGAGGACCCCTGAGTAGTCTTCACACTTCAGCTAAATACCACACTAAGGGGCATATCCTCAAGGTGATATCGCCGCGTTAGCAGCACTTTTCTGCCGCTAAAGCGGCGATATTTCTAACGCCGTATTCACAAGCTGCCGCTAACAGCCGTTAGCGACAGCTTCCTGGCGATAGCGGCCGCTAATAACATCGCCAACGATGTTAGCGACAACTAACGCTAATCATATGCAATGTAGGCGTTCCCGTGTTAAAACGCACGCTAACCCCACTTCGCGATATTCTCAACGATCGCCCGGACCGGCGATACGGTAAAAAAACAGCCGCTAAGGCCCGTTAGCTGCTGGGACTTAAGACCAGAAAATAGCTGGTTTTAAAAATGGGGATAACACTTGGGGCCACATCCCAGCAGGTTTTGGTGCTGGACAGCGCTGCAAGCAATGTTGCAATGCTGCCCTGCGACAAAACTACAGTGCAGGAATGCGCACCATCAATAAGATAGTGCGCATTCCTGGGCCCCAGTCATGAAAAGTGTTGCAGCGCTGCGACAAGACAGCGTTGACACACTTCTCACTACGCCCTTCTTGCGACAGCATGGATGCGCTGTAGTCACTGGACAGCGCTCCGTGACGCAAGTAATGACAGATACGTCAGGAATCCTGACGTATCTGTCTGCGCTAAAGACACGCATTGCTGCAGTCGTGTCACCACCATGACGCAACTCCAGCAATGCATGGGGCCAGCCTATCCATGTGGCACTGCGTCACCCTCACGCCTGCCATCAGGCAGGCGGAAGGTACTGACGCAGTGCCGTTCATGAGGGGTGCCCGAATGTCGGCGCTGTTGGAGATCCATCGGTGGTGTAGTTGCGCGCTGCGGTGTCATCGTTTGGAAGCATTGGTGGAGTGTTGGTGCGGAGGGAGTTGACGAGATGTTCTTCAGTGGCCTTGATCCAGCTGCTAGGGGGTGCGATGATGGCGGTGGCGTCCGGTGGGCAAGGTGAAGACGTGATGTTACCAATGATGGTCAGTCCAAGAGAGTCCAGTGTTGTGGCTGTAGATGAAGTTCCCGCTGGCGGAGGTGACGTGCTCGACCATGCGTCTTGCCATGTGGCATGTTGAGGTGACTTGCTGCTTGCGTCTGATGTAGGGGACCTTCCCCAGGAGGGGGTGGTGTCCTGGTCACTGGGGTTGTCCAGGTGGAACTTGAGTTCACCGAGTAGGATGTCGTCGGTGGATGGGAGACCCTGGGGTGCAATGAGATCTACAATGGTATTGGAGAATGGGGGTCCATGGCCCTAGGGGTCTGCACATGAGGGTGCCGCAGAGGATGTGCTTGGGCTTGGGCTTGGTCTGGATCTGGGAGTTGAGCTGGTCCATGGTCACCCTTGGGTCATTAGAGTGCGTGGTCAGTCGGAGTCTGCTTCTGTAGGTGATGGCAATGCCTCCTCCTTGATGGTCGGGGTGCTCCTTGCGGGTGATACTGCAGCCGTCAGTGATAGCGATGGCGATGTCCGGTCTGGAGCGGAGGTTGGTCCTGGCAGGCGAGGTGGCGTCCAGGGTTGATGGCGAGGAGGGTGCTGGCGTCGTAGCGGTGGAGTGTCCAAGAGGAAGGCTCCTTGGTACTGAGCGTGGTCCAGGGGCAGCCGGACGCAAACGGCGTAGCCTATGGGTTGCCTTTGGCACGGGAAACGACCATTACAACGCAGGCAGTACATCGTTAACAACGCAACTCCGACAACGCAGGTGCCTTTACATCGCATTTGATTACAATGCATTGTGAGGTCAGTAATGGGGTAATTTAAAGTTTTTCGGGTGGGTATGGGTTTCGGATGTAAAATAAGAAGATTGGGGTGTGTTTTGGGGTAAAACATGAAAATTGGGGTGTGCATTTGGGGTAAAATATCAAAATTGGGGTGTGTTTTGGGGTAAAACATGAAAATTGGGGTGTGCATTTGGGGTAAAATATTAAAATTGGGGGGTGTTTTGGGGTAAAACATGAAAATTGGGGTGTGCATTTGGGGTAAAATATCAAAATTGGGGGTGTTTTGGGGTAAAACATGAAAATTGGGGTGTGCATTTGGGGTAAAATATGAAAATTGGGGTGTGTTTTGGGGTAAAATATGAAACTTGGGGTGTGTTTCTGGGGTAAAATATGAAATTTGGGGTGTGTTTTGGGGGCTCAAAAAGGAATTCCAGGGTTCACGGTTGGGTTTGGGGTGCAAAGGTTAGTTTTGGGTTGCACTCAGTGATGTGGGAATAGTGATATTTATGTCTCCGCTATGCAACACCTACCCTACTGTTGCAATGTGCCTAGTATTAGCATGCATTGGAATGGAATGCGATGTTATGTCATGCGTCGTAACTACGTTTGTGCTTTTGGCACACGAGTGGTACGCCTGCTGTGCATGTGCGCACAACGGCCGCCATTGAGAAGTGCTGGTGGGGGGAGCGGGACAGCTGTGAGGTGGTAAACGCCGGAAAGAATTCTGGATGGGGATGTGTGTGTGAGCGGGTGTTGTAAATATTTCAATGAGGGAAGTCTTACCTCGAAGCCGGGTCCTGTGTCTTCGTAGCTCCTGCTCTCCTGCGTCTGCTTCCAGGAAAAGGAAGTAGGCAGTCAGGCTCCCTCCCTTGAGTCAATCACAACGCTGCGATGCGGCGGTGGGATTGGTAATTGGCAACGGGACAAGTCATGCAGCCAGGGGCCGGGCATGTTCTCCATGCAGGCTGTAATGCAGCCTGCATTGCGAACAGGGAAGTGCGCATGACTGCTTTGGGCGGACTGAGTGGGCCGGCCAAACAGTCATTGCGCACTTGAGTGGGCATGCCAATCCACCCATGCCCTGCTCCCTGTTTGGAGCAGTCCTACCCACCCTCCCACCCCCTTAGGATACATAGCATGATTACATCAGTCAGTTATCCCTTGTTTCTCCCTTTTGAATCTGTTTTTTTGGCTTCTCTGAGCCTGCGCTTCCCACTTTCTGCCGCTGCTGCCCCTGCATCCCCGCCCCCGCTGTCCTCGCCCGTTCCTGCCTCCCAGCTGATCGTTCCTCCCCCCTCCCCTACTAAATGACAGCCGCTGCGCGGTTGCGCACAGCGGGCGTGCCGCTGGCGCGCCAAAGGCGCGCCTAAGGCAAGCCTGTCTGCGCCCGTCCGCGACCAGCGCCAGGAACCCTGGATCTCGAGCCACCCACTGCTACAGCACAGCCACCCTCCAAGCACTCATCCCCGGAAAACTCAGAGACTGCCAACAGGCCTCGCCAAACACGACCCACGGCCAGTTATCCAGCCTCCACTGCCGCCAGGCCTTAACCACCACCCAGGCCTCCAACACATCCGATGCCAGCACCGGCGACACCCTAAGATGCATCCTCCTCAACGTGCGCTCTGTGCACAAACACCCCATGGCCCTACTCCCCGCCACAGATGACATCCGCACCCTCCTGGACCAAGGCCACTCTGCAGGCCTCATCCTACTCGACCTTTCAGCGGCCTTCGACAGCGTCTCCCACCGCACACTAGTTGCCAGACTACACGACGCCGGCATACAAGGAACAGCCCTAGACTGGATCCGATCAGTCCTCACCGGAAGAAGCCAAAGGATCAGAATGCTACCCTTCCTCTCCGATCCCACGTAAATCACCTGCGGAGTCCCACAGGGGTCATCTCTGTGCCCGACCCTCTTCAAAATCTACATGGCCCCCCTCTCCGCCATCGTCCGACAACACGGCCTCAGCAACGTATCCTACGCTGATGACACCCAGCTCATCCTCTCCCTCACCAAAGACCCCACCACCTCCAGACTCAACTTCCAGAAGGGTATGCAAGACGTCGCAGTCTGGATGACTGACAGCTGCCTGAAGCTCAACGCCGAGAAGACCGAAGTCCTCGTCCTTGGAGCCACCCCTTCAGCATGGGACAACACCTGGTGGCCGACTGCCCTCGGAAGCCCACTTACCCCCTCGGACCATGCCAAAAACCTCGGCCTCGTACTCGACTCATCCCTCACCATGAACCGACAGGTCAATGCCGTCACCTCCAGCTGCTTCAACACCCTCCGCATCCTCCGCAAGACCTTCCAGTGGATCCCCCCGGAGTCAAGGAAGACAGTCACCCATGCACTCATCACCAGCAGACCAGACTATGGAAATGCACTCTACTCCGGCATTAACAAGTCCCTACTCCGCAAACTCCAGACATTACAGAACACCGCCGCCAGACTCGTCCTCGGCATCCCCCGGCACGAGCACATCAGCCAACACCTACGAAGACTCCACTCGCTCCCCGTGGAGAAAAGAGTCACCTTCTAAGTCCTCACTCACGCCTACAAATGCCTACACAACAACGGACCCAAATACCTCAACGTTCAACGACAGAATCAACTTCCACGTACCCAAAAGAAACCTCCGATCTTCCAACCTCGCACTGGCCGAAACCCCGCGCATCCACAGAGCCAGAGCAGGCGGAAGATCCTTCTCCCACATTGCAGCCAAGACCTGGAATGAGCTGCTGGCAGACATCAGACGCGCCCCCTCCCTGAACACCTTCAGGAAGACCCCCAAGACATGGCTCTTCGGCTAACAGATCTGCGCCCCCCCCCCCTCTGCGCCTTGAGACTCTCACGGGTGAGTAGCGCGCTTACAATTCCCCTGATTGATTGATTGAGTTATCTTCATGTGATGATTGTTCCTCTTCTGCACTGCTTGAGGCAGTGGGGCAGCGCTCTTCCGCCATTGCGGTAGTGCCACCACTGGGGGTGCATCTTCTACGTGTAATAGGCCTGAGCGACTCGCCCCCCCGGCCCTCCTGTGCTACGCGTCCCACCTTCTCCTTAGCTGGACATTGACACCGTGGTGCACTCCACTGCACTCTCTCCAAATCTGTGACTCAGCCAGCAGGAGCCTCAGCCCGGTGGGATTTCACTAGGCTGGGTACAGCAGTCGCCGCATAGTCCGCTGGTGGACCTCCCGATGCAGTTGACGCAGCAGGGCCCCCTTAGGCAAGAAGTTGCAGCGCTCACGCCACACAAGTTCGGCATAGCACAGGGGCCTCACCCTCCACAGCATACGGCCAGTCCAACATCATGGAGCCTGTGATGCAGGGAGACGGCACACAGCGTTGGTAATCCCCTTCGTGCACCCCGGTGTAGTGGTGGATCGTAGTATGCGATGCAGAACTCACCACGTTGGTGCGCAGGAGCGCCTCTACCATTGACAGCTCAAAGGGTCGCAAGGCGGTCTTCTCACACAGGTCAGCAACGTGTCTCCATGCGACCTGCCAGACTTCACCAGCAGGTACGAGCGATCGTCACGCCTCAATGTCTACCGCCACAGCTCATCGACTCCACAGCTCCTCCACATCCCACTCCAGGCTCCAGGCGCAGGTCCGGCAAGGCATCCAGGCTCCAGACGCAGGTCCAGCAAGGCATCCAGGCTCCAGACGCAGGTCCAGCAAGGCATCCAGGCTCCAGACGCAGGTCCAGTGAGGCATCCAGGCTCCAGACGCAGGTCCAGCAAGGCATCCAGGCTCCAGACGCAGGTCCAGTGAGGCATCCAGGCTCCAGACGCAGGTCGAGCAAGGCATCCAGGCTCCAGACGCAGGTCCAGCAAGGCATCCAGGCTCCAGACGCAGGTCCAGCGAGGCATCCAGACTCCAGACGCAGGTCCAGTGAGGCATCCAGGCTCCAGACGCAGGTCCAGCGAGGCATCCAGGCTCCAGACGCAGGTCCAGCGAGGCATCCAGGCTCCAAGCGCAGGTCCAGCGAGGCATCCAGGCTCCAGACGCAGGTCCAGCGAGGCATCCAGGCTCCAGACGCAGGTCCAGCGAGGCATCAAGGCTCCAGACACAGGTCCAGCGAGGTATCAAGGCTCACATCCTGGTCATCCTGGATGTTGGCTGGCTTGCAGGGGTTGTTGATGTGTGCTGCACTTGGCCCTGGCGCTCTATTCTGCATCTTATTGTTTTTTATGCCTATTTTCTATTGGGGGTTGACTGATAGGCTATTTTTTGCATGAGAGGCAAGAAAGCTCACGTTTGGCTGACTAACGTGAGTTTTCTTGCCGCTAATGGGCCTATCACTGGATTTCGCCCGCTAACGCCGGAATTCCTATCGCCAATGAGCTAATGTTAGCGGCAGTTATCACCGCCTGACCCTGATACTATCGCCATGTAGCGGCGGCTTGGTAATACGCCGCTAACATGGCGATAGTTTTCAGGGTTAGGTGGCGATAAAAAAACTGCCGCTAACTAGCGTTAGCGATAGTTATCGCCATTTCTTGTGAATATGCCCCTAAATGTGTTATAGTATCAGGTCAGGTCATGGACTTCAATTCACCAAAGGGCCAGGGGTAGTAGAAGTGACATCACATGCCCTTTGACCATCATTTTCACTTGCACACACATTTACACATACACACACATACACACTCTATCACATAAACGCACTCTCACCCGCAAGCATGCACACAACCTACATTTAAAATCATTTTTTTTTACCTCTGGTGCCAGGGAAGGCTATATTCCAGCTAATTGTACTATTCTTTTATTACACTAATAGTGATTAATGTACTATTATTCACGATAAGTGTAATAACAAATTGACAGAAAACAAGGAGAGTGCAGCCCCAACTGATGTCCATAAGGACAAGTCGCCTCTGTGTTCCAGGTCCATACCGAAAAGCCATCTTAGGTGGGGCCTGTCTATAATGGAAAGCCCCGTCTGTTCCCAACTGCCAGTTAATGAGACTCCCAGCCTGCAGTAGGATCTCTGCTGTGATGCTCCAGGGTTTTCTGGATTTGCACAGGCTTTCTTCTACAGAGTGAACTTTCAGAAAAAAACTGCGCAAAGCTTTATTTCAAGCGGCTCTAGGAGAGTGGTAAGTTCATCTTTTAGTTTATTATGTGGCCAATGTAAACTCAACAGTAGGGCGACCACGCCCTATAATCGGACAATCTTGCTCAGTTTGAAGTTACCTTTTTTGAGATATCATCAGGATGTTAGACCCAAGTAACTTGTCAGATATTGCATGAGAAACCACAGTGAACTGTCTGAAGTTAAAACCTTATTTAAGATATTCTATTGGATTTGAACCTGAAGAACTCTTGTCGGCAATAGGTGTTTACACTATCTTCAGTAGTTAACCCACGATAAACAATACCAGTATTACCTGGTTTGCCCCAGTGAAGGAACTGGTTCATCCTGAGCTGTGGTTGCAGCTTCATGACAGCATCCTGTTTAATAGGACTTTGAAGAAATAAATACAGAGTTTTGCTACAGAGTGCTCTCACGGTCTAGGCTCAGAGTCCTTTCTTCCTATTCCATCTCATTTCCCTCAACCTTGATATACAAACAACCACATTCCATCTCATTGGTAGGCCTAGAAATCTCAGGATCTGAGGTAGAATTTACATACCCTTATGCCAAGTACTGTTTGTGTCACATCTGCCAAGTCAGGGTCTATCGTGTGTCAACGTCTGCAGGTCCTAATCCCTGAAGTTCCCTTCCTAATCTTCTCCCCATCATCTTGTAGCTGATTGTCACTGTTCTCGTTCTTGACTGCAGCATCAAGGTAAGGGTGGTGTTGGCTACCATTCTGCTCCTGCCTAAGTATCCCAGTTCACTGACACAAATAAACTGATAGTTTCATCGCTGTTTGCACTGTGTACAGAAACAATGGGCACAAAGTGCATATAGTATATTAATGTTGAATTCATCTTATGTTTTGCTGACCCAATAGTGCTCAGTCAGCAGTATCTTGCGCTGTGACATCAGTTTGCAGCAATAAACTTTAACCAAACTATTATTTGTAGTGCCCATTGGTCTGTGTTTCAGATGCATATAAAAACTGCATAAATGTATTATTTTGATGCATAAATGTTTTTCAGGGTGAGCAATCACAATAAACTCGACAAAACTGCCCTTCTTCCCTCAGTCTCGGGCTTAAAGGGACAGCATTCCCTCTCAAACAAAGTAGAGGGTCTGGCCTGCCATTTATTCTCGTCCACCATACATTTGAATGATCAAACCTCCACGCAGCAACAAATAGCTCCAGCGCCTCGAGACCCTCAAGGGTGATTTGTAGCGCTCTATAAATGTTTGATTGGTTGATTGATTGACTTCTGACCATCATACTGGATTGCTGGCCAGGATAACTTTGTGTGAGGCGCCTGATTCCCTTGTAGACTATGTCAGTTAGAAGTGGGGAGAGGATGTAGCCTAACGGCTAGGGCTGTCGACTTCAAACCGGGTTCGAGTCTCGGCAACGACACTCAACATCCTGTGATTCTGGGCAAATCACTTAATCTCCCTAACAAAAATGAATGTGTCCTTATGTAACGCAGTTGCTGCTCATGTAAAGCGCTCTGATACCTTATACCTTCAGGTCAAGTTCATGCTATATAAAACTCCGAAAAGAAAAAAAAAGTGACAGGCCTACGAAGCCTTAACTATCCCGGAAGCAGCATATCACAGCAATACCAAAGAGTTCGGTGTGGTCGAACAGGTAACAAAGTTCTAAACACAGAGTAGACAGCCTAGGTACAGCACTGTCTTGGCTGAGACCTCTCAATGGAAGACAGCCATTTGTAAAATTAATATGTCATACATTGGGACACATTTACGCTTCTAGATTAAGTGCTATGAAGTCTGTCAAGGTGCTGTCCACAATGGTGATTCCATCCTTTATCGAAGAACTCTGATTTATGAATCACGCAATTAGTACATTACATCAGCATAACTTGGAAAGGAAAACGGGCAGGTGTTTTCCTGGTGACTTGTGCTATCTTTTGTCTCAAGATTTAGAAATGGAGGACTCCCTAAACTGCAATGCAGCAGAGAGCATACTTCTGGGCTCCCTGACAAACACTGACCTATTGGATCAGTTCTCGAGTACCCCTTTATAATTGCCTGTAACATTTGGAAAAGATTTCGGCAAAATGCACCATTTGCCACTAATCGAAAAGAACGTTCATTGGGGTGAATGAAAACACAACCCCTTTTGACACCCTCCCTCCCCCATTCTTCGTGAGGTGGTCGGGCGTGCTTTGTACTCTCGCTCACCTGGTGCACTGTGGTCTGGTGTTTATGAAGCACAGTTTCAAAGTTTTCCAGTCACCACTGTTTTGAGGAGGGGCTGGTAAGGGGCCGTGTGACCTCCTAGATCTAGCCTTTGGTTAAGGAAGAGCTTTTTTCTCTCACTGTTCATCATTATACTAGGTGACAGGTGAGGCCTCTGTGTCCTCTCTTGTTCTTTCACCATCAGTGAAGTGACTCACCGACCCTGATATTGCAGACTGGAGATGAATTTGCCGTACTACTGGAGTTACAAATGAATTTGTAAAAAATATCGCTCTTTGTCTCACCCATTTCCCGTGTGCAGAGACACAAGGCAGGGTTGCCCGCTGTCCCCCTTATTATTTGCACTAAAGATCAGGCCACTAGCCGCATGAGGCTGGATCCCCTAGTGCGCAGGTTCGGCTGGACAGCTGAGACATCAGACAGAGTTGCCCTTTATACGGACGATGTCCTGTTTTTCCTTACAGACCCAGCGTTTTCCAGTCTACGGATTTTACAGATCTTGCGGGTCTTCGGGGAGACGTCATGGCTGTACATGAATCCGACAAAGTCTGTAATATTTCCGGTTTGCGGGAACCAAGGGAGGATGGCATGGGTGGCTCAACTGACCAGGGCCGCTGAGGGCTTTCAATATCTAGAGGTCTATGTCTCTCCAGACCCGACCATGTCTTGGCAGCACACGTTTGGTCCCTTGCTGCCTCGTGTCTGTAATGAGGTGAACGCCTGGTCCCCCCGCCTTTTTCTCTGCTGGGTCGCTCCTCCATTTTCAAAATAGTGTCCTTGCTGCAGCAGTTTATAAACCACCTGTATAGCATTCCTGACTCATGGTTCTGACAGGTAAACGCAGTTCTCAACCACTTTCTGTGGGGGCACAATACGGTTGGATCTTCACACATGCATTCAGTCTACCTACTGCGGTGAGATCGCAGCAGCTGATGAACAGTCCAATTATATCGCCTCTCACCTCCTTATTGTCAATGACTGGTGATACAGTGATCAGACTGATCCCACATATGCCATTGAGAGGTGGGCAATGGGAGCCCGGTCCATCTTGGACTATCTGTACAGTCGGATTGGGGTGGAGCACCTGCCTCCGGCCACCAGAGTTGTTATTCAATTATGGAGGCTGACGACACGTCGAATGGGCTGGGGGAGTAGACTGACGAGGGAGACCCTGCTGTGGCATGGGGCGGTCCTGCGTCAGGTCGTAGGGTTACAGTGTTCAGAGAGTGGGACCTCATAGGCTTGTCCACATTGGGAGATGTGATGCCGGGCACTGCCTTGAAGTCTTTCCAACAGTTGCAAGAGGAATGCCACATACACCGGAGTCAGTGCTACAAGTACCTGCAGTTCCGACATGCCCTTTCCCCCCCATATCCAAGGCTTAGTGGATTTGCCGGAGTACACTCCATTGGAGGGTAGGTTGCTACTGGGGGACATGGGGCCATATAATATTCGGCAGTTATATCAGACCCTGGTAACACACAGTCATACCACTTTATCGGCACTGTGGGTGGCGTGAGAGGGAGACATTGAAGATTTCAATGATGATGACTGGACAGAGGCCTTAGCAGCCACCGGGGGTGCTGCAATTTCATCACGCTATCGCCTTATCCAATTCGAAAACGTACACAGAGCCTACTACACCAGACACCCTTTATGGCGTATGGAAGTGATATCCTCCCCTGTTTGTCTCCGCTGTAAGGCTGCGTAGGGTACCTTTTTACATATGGTGTGGAGCTGCATGGCACTGCAGCGGTTCTGGCGTGGGGTGACCCTAGCTTGGCCCAGGGTACTAGAATGGGAAATCCCTCTGGAGCCTAAACTGGTCCTTCTTCATAGCACAGAGGAGATTGGTGGGAACAGATACAAGCAGCATCTCTTGTTCCTGGGACTGGTGTTGGCCAAGCGAGATATCGCCCAACATTGGAGGGCGGAGTCCCCGCCCTCGGTGAATGGATGAAGAGTAGCCATGGACAGGTGCATGGGGATGGAGGTGGTGGTCTTCCAAGAAAGGGGTTGCCCTCAGAAACATGGGGAAATTTGGAAGAGGTGGGCAGATTTCCATGGTAACCTGCTGCCCCCGCTCAGTCTGCTGATGTCGCTATTGAAATAGAGATACAGACATATGGCTTGAGGAGAGGGTAAAAGTCTCACATTGTGGCAAGGCACGATGTTATGGGTGTCGTTACTGTCCAGGTTTCAGGGGGGTAGTGTCCTTTATGATTGTTTTATGGGGAATAGTTCTTTGGGTTCATTGAGGCTTGCTGTGTTGCAAATGATATCTCCATGTGTAGGCCTTCCAGGCCTGGATGTGCTCAAATTTTCAATAAAATTTGTTTATAAAAAAATATCTATATCGCTCTTTGGAACAACAAATTTACTGTCGTTGTGTTTCAGAGCACTCTTTGACTCACAATAATTTTTCCCAAAGCTGCTGCTATGACAATAAATGCATGAAGCTTTGACAGCCACGTGACATTTCCTAAGTGTGAATTTTTAATCAATACGAAATAAAAATCTGGAAACACAACTACTCTTACACATATTTAATAAGGGAATAATGTCAGCTTTATGTGAGGTGTATTACTGCATATGTATGCAGATGTTTGCATGTGTTTTTTCGTGTGTACATGTGTTTGTGTGTGAATATATAGACTGGTAAATGTCTGTGCATGCATGTGTGTGTGCATTGTATTTATGTGTGCTCGTGGCATGTGCATATGTGTGTATGTGTGCACAGGTACCTTTGTACATGTTAATGTGTATATGTGCCTGTATATGTACAGGTGTGCAAGTGTGCAAGTGCATGCAAATGTGTGTCTTTTTGTGTGTTTACCTCTTCAGATTGGCATCCTGGTGCCACTTCCTACTGATCTCCAAATTGTGTAGTTAAGAGCAGGGTTCTGCACCTGCATACACTCTCACATCCCTCGTGCACTCCCAGTGTGTCTGCTGGCCTGTTGGGCCTAGACCACTGATGTCTCTTCGGAGCAGACACCCTCAGAAGCCTGGCGATAGCCCCAGGTGGCACAATGTTTGGGGGCGGAAGCCAGAGCCCCCCTGCCATTACCTGTGGCTCTCGCGGGGCAGGGGCCGCAGGAATCGCCAGCACCTCCTCCACTCTTAGATTCAGCCACCACGGGCGGCAAACGCATGGTCCGCCACGGGCGGCCTAAGGCCTAGCTATGCCACTGGATAGGCCTAAGTGTGGCAGTTAGGTCAGGCCATCCTGAGATGTGAGAGTGCAAATGATACCACGAAGGAGGGCTTCTCCCTCATCCCTTGGCATCCATGACCTTCAGCAGGTCTTCAGATTGTTTCGCCTTTCTCTCACCCTTTATCATCCATCACACTGCAAAGGTCTGCGTCCCATAACAATACTGCACCTCCGTAGTCCTCAAGCACAACATGGAAACACTTGCCACACATGATTAAAACATAGACTCCACACTTCAAAGCAAACACCCAAAACAGTGTATTGAGCTACCCATGTATTCAAGAACTTCAGTGCCCCACATAGGGGTAGTAAGTGCTATATAGATTTTGTAGAACAATACAGAATCAGACTGAGTCAGTCAGCCCGTAGTCACTGACTGCTGCCCAGCGCCCTCTCACAGTCTCTTGACACTGTCAGGATAGCCAGTGTAAGTGAGAGGCTGACAGTCACAGTCTATTGAGTGACCACCAGTTCCCCACCCCAGCCACCATCACGTAGCTCCAGGCATCCTGTTGTGCCACTCAGGTTAGCCAGGTGAGGTGCCAAGCCATGCTTAAAGCGCGTCTATGAGGAATTGCGGTGTATTATATGGTTGTGGACCGCACCATAGAATGCACTAACAAAACCAACTTGGATCCAGTCAGGCTCGTGTAAGTAAGTCCGTTTTTATATAGCGCAGCTACTCACCCTTACGGGTCTCAAGGCGCTGGGGGCCGGAGTGGAAATTAAGTGAGCTATTGCCCAGAGTCACATGGTGCTGAGCTGAGCTGCCTCCGGAGCCGGGGATCGAACCGTGAACCCTGTGCTCCGAAGTCAGCTGCCCTGGCCGCTGCACCACACCTCTCCACTCCTCGTGTGCTAAATCGTAGCTTGATCCTATAATACAAAGGACACTACATCTCCCCCTTTGCTAAATAAAAAGACCCAAGCAAAACACATATACATCATAGTTTCTCAATGAGTCGTCAAGGCACTCAAACCACTCTTCCTGTTCTTGTGGTGTGAGGCTGAGAAAACACAGGAGAAACAGCCACTGAAGGCACTGGTGAACTAGCCACTGAGGCAGTCCTGGGGCTCTCCTGGTCTTCTGATGAGAGTCTCAATCCTGATGTCTCGAACCGACATTTCCGAAGCAGGTGCTTGAAATGTGAGGAATCCCTCATAATGGACATTCCAGAACAGTGAGCAGTCACCATGTGTCCTTTACTAGTCACAACTTGCAATGGATGGGTGTTAGACCTGGCACCATTGGAGTGGGTGTCCCTTCCATTTTTTTGCTGTTGCCTCCTGTGTTTTGCTATGTTTTTGCTGGTCTAGATGCTTTGGGCACTTTGCCACTGCAGTTCAGGGCCAAGGTGCAAGTGCTCCCTTTTGTAAATTGATGTATGGATTAGTGATTCCGTGATTGGTTATTTGATTTACTTGTCAGACCCTAGTACAGTGCACCATGTGTGCCCAGGGCCTGTAAATCAAATGCTGCTGGTGGGCTTGCAGCACTGATTGTGCCACCCACAGAAGCAGCTTGTAAAATGTGGCTCAGGCCTGCCATTGCAGAGCCTGTGTGCAGTCTGGGACTGCCATGTCGACATGGCAAGTGCACACACTTGCCAGTCCCTAAACCTTCCCTTTTCTACATGTTAGTCACCCCTAAGGTAGGCCCAAGGTACCCCTGTGGGCAGGGTGCATTGTATGTGAAAGGTAGGACATGCCCTGATGTGTGTGGCATGTCCTGATAGTGAATTACAGCCAATTTCAATTTTCACTATTGCAAGGCTATCTGTTCCCATAGGCCAGAATGGGCAGTTTGATTATAACATCTTATAAACATAACTGACCCAGGGAACAAGATGGGAAAATAAAGTTTAGTATGCCTGAACTCAGAATGTTAAAGTGCATCTTTTAGTGTGGGTGATTTTCACATTATGTGTTTGAAAATACCACTTTTAGAAAGTGGGTATTTTCTTGCCTAACCATCCAGTATGCCTCTGCTAGGTTTGTGTATTGCATATCTGGCTTGTGAGTGACAGGAGCTGCGAGAGGGCAGTGGCTCCGGCAGTCTGATGGGTCAGGGCTGGGCTGAATGGGACCTGGGTTGGATTTAGAGTAGGGGTAGGAGATTTCTTTCACCTGCCTGGGCCAGGTCTGCTTTCAACAATGCTGTCTCCACCTCCTGCCAGGAAGCTGCACCAGGGAGGACAGAACTGGTTTTGGCTGGGTACAGACACTCTCTGCCTTCAGAGATAAAGGATTTGTGTGTATAAAAAGGGGGACCCAGACCCCAGAACTTTAGATCACTTCTGGGAAATCAAGAAGAACCTTTGCCAAGGAGAAGGAACAGAGAAGCTGAAGGAAGATTACTGCCCCTGTGCTGTTTGCTGTTGGGGTTGGCCTGCAGTGGTTACTTTATTGCCAAGGAAAGGAGAAAAGGACTTTGCTGTATTTGCTTTGTCATCTTGAGGAAGATCTCCAAGGGCTTGTGAGCTGAGCTTGCCTCCTGTTCTGAAGTCTCAGGGACACAAAGACTTCACCACCAGCTCCCCTGAATTTCCTTGCTGGGAATTCTATCCTGAGGAGAGAGGCCTGCTGCTGTTTAGGACCTCTGGAGACTGTTTGTCACTGGGAGCTGGAAAGTCGACGCATCGAGGAAGAAGCGTGTCGCCGCCGCCGCTGCTGTTGCCGTCGCATCGCCAAAGAAGTGTGTCGCCGCCGCTGCTGTGGCCGCCGCATCGCTGGAAAAGCGAGTCGCAGCGTCTGTGGCAGCGTAAGAAGTCGCCGCACGACGCAACTGGTGCATCGATCTCCGAAGACCGGGACCGGCGTACCGAGTTCAACGTAAGGCCGCTGGGCGGGCACGCATCGTACCGAAATCGTCGCACCGCATCAAAGACGCCATCTTGTCGCATTGCACCGGATCGTTGCATCGCATCGAGGCGCCATCTTGTCGCATCGTAACCGGAACGCAGTAAGAAACCGACGCATCCTCTCCCCACACAGTAAGGAAGCGACGCATCACCTCCCCTGCGCTGCAGTAAGGAACTGACGCATCCACTCCCCTGAGTGTAAGGAACGGTGCATTACCTTCCCTGCGACCCTTTTGTTTGCTTTGCGTAACGCATCCAAGGTACTTTGAGAGAAACGTGTCGCATTTACCATCTGCATTGAAATGAGTTAGTTCTACCATTTGAGAGTCATATTATTGATACTGTATTGTGGATTTTTGTCGTTTGGTCTTGTTTAGATAAAGATTACTTATTTTTCTAAACTGGTGTGGTGTCCATTTGTAGTGTTTCACTGTGTTAATGTATGTGTTCACAAATGCTTTACACACTGCCTCTGAGATAAGCCTGTCTTCTCGTGCCAAGCTACCAACGGTGTGAGCAGGGGTTATTTTAGGAGTGTATCCCCCTTTCCCTGACTAGAAGCAAGGGTCCCTATTGTGGACAAAGGTGCAAACCATTGCCAACTAGAGACCCCCATTTCTAACATTGGTGGTCAGCGGTGAGGATTTGGACTTGCATTTGTGACTTACATACAGTGATTGGTGTACACTACTAGTGAGTGCAGACCATTACGCAACCACATACATTTGTGGTAGACTCTTTTCCTTGGAACTTCTATTTTTGTTGAGAACTGCCAATTTTCTTTCACCACGAGCAAAGCAGCATCCATCGCATCTGCAGATTTTGATTTTGAAGAAGAAAGGGTTGATACCTACACTGTGCCACAACTCAAAGCTGTTTGCAAAAAATTTAAAATCTCCATGAAGGGCCTCACCAGAAAGGAGGAATACCAAAACGCGCTGAGGGCCTGGTTAGAAGCAAGGAGTGTCAGTGAGCATCCTGAAGATCCTATGGTGGAGTGGGAGGATTTAGAGGGGCAGCGAGAGGGGCCATTGGGCCTGGATGGGGGGAAAGTGCCTTCCAGAGTAGGCAGCAGTGTTTCTTCAAAGGGCCCTACCCCAGAAGAGCTGGAGGACAGGTAGAGGAGTAGAGTGCATGCAATGGAGCTAGCCAAGCTCAAGGTGAGGAGTCAGAATGACATAGAAAAGTGGAAATTGGAGTTAGAAAACAAGAGGTTGGCCTTGGAAGAAAAGAGGATGCTTTTAGAGCATGAGAGAGTGGTGAGGGAGCTGGAGCTCAAAGCAAAGAGTTTAGAGATCACTCCCTCTGGTGGCAGCACACCGTCAGTGCCTGTAGAAGGGAAAGTATACATACCCAAAGATGTGATTAAGGACTTTGTGAAGCATGAGGACATTGGGCAGTGGTTTAAGGCTTATGAGGCAGCCATGAAATCCCATAGAATCCCTGAGAAGGACTGGGGAGCGGGGCTGTGGGGCCGCTTTGTCAGTGATGGGAGGGACACCCTGTTAGACCTGCCCAGAGAGGATCAGCATTCCTATGCCCCCATGAAAGCAGTCTTAATGTCCAGGTATGGGTTGACCCCAGAGCTTTATAGGCAGAAATTTAGGAATTGCAAGAAGCTGGAGTCTAGTACCTGGTTGGAGTATGTGTCTTTCTTTTGCAGAGCATTGGATGGTTGGGTGAAGGGTAGCAAAGTAAATGATTTTCAGGCGCTCTATGATTTGGTTGCATGGGAGCACTTGTCCAGTAATTGTTTTCCAGAGCTACGCCAGCACCTGATTGATAGTAAGCTAACTGTGCCTAGAGAGCTTGCTATGGAGGCGGACCGCTGGGTCAGTACCCGGTATCCACAAGGGTCATGTGGGAGACTTCGCCAAAGGTGGGCAGGGTCCCCAGCAGAAGAGTGGGGGGGGACAAGGGTAAACAGAGGGAGTTCCAGAAGGGCCCCAAAGTAATCCCCAAGGGAACCAAGGGAAGGTTTCCCAGCCTCCCTCTGAGAAAAAGCCAGGGGCCCGACAGATAAGCCTGTTCAGAGGGGTCCCCAGAGATGTTTTAACTGTGGTCAGGTGGTCCACTTCTTCTGGGATCCTCAGTGTCCCAAGAAGGGTAACGCAGCACCTACTGGTGCACTGCCCCGGCAGATGGCTAGTATAGCCTTGGGGGAGGAGATGGGTGCTCAAGGTGGGTGGGGTCCCGCAGAGATGTCCCTAGTCTCTTTAGGAGACAGTGAGATGGTCCCTAGGACTCAGCTGCCTGATAACACTAAGAAGTACAGGCAATGAGTGACCATCAATGGCCATAGGGTGGAGGCTCTGAGAGACACCGGAGCCAGTGTGACAGCTGTCAGTTGTTGGCTGGTGTCTGAAGAGCAGGTGATCCCCAATGCATTCTACCCTGTAATTGCTGCTGACGAGCCACTGCAAGGTGGCACAGGTTCCCTTTGAGTGGGAGGGGTCTCAGGTACCTTTCAAGTAGCTGTGAGGCCAGCAATGCCTGTTGACTGTCTGCTAGGCAATGATTTGGAGAGCTCCCCTTGGGCTAAGGTGGAGAGAAGGTCTCATTTGGAGATGTTGGGTCTGCCAGAGTGGGCGTGTTTGACCACTCGGTCAATGGCAGCCGATAAGGGTGTTCAAGAGAACCTGGAGCCTGAAAGAGTGGCCCAGGTGCCTGCCTTAAAGGGGAGGAGAAGAGGCAGGGGGTGCAGGAAACCGGACCCCGGAGTTCCCACGGTCCAGGAGGAGGCAGACCTTGAGGGGGATGCCCTGGAACCTACAGGGGAACAAGTAGCTGAACTGGGGTACCTGCCTGAGCTGACCCATTGGCAGCAGAAAGGAGGACCCTCCAGGGAAGAGTTCTGCGAGGAGCAGAAGAAGTGCCCTTCTCTTGTGGGTTTGCGGCAACAGGCTATAAACCAGGCAGCAGGTGATCAGTCTGGATCACATTGGATCTACTGGGAGAATGGTCTCCTGTATAGTGAGCCTAAGGTTGCTGAGCCTGGGTCAGCCCGTGTGCTGGTGGTATCCCAGCGCTTCAGAGCCTTCCTACTGGGTCTGGCTCATGATGTGCCTTTAGCAGGACATTTGGGGCAAGACAAGACCTTTGAGAGGCTTGTCACCCACTTTTATTGACTCCAAATGCGCAAGAGTTCAGATACTCATTGCAGGACCTGTCAGACTTGCTAGGCAAGTGGTAAGAGTGGGAGGAAGCACAAGGCTCCTCTCCAGCCTTTCCCTGTGGTCAGCACCCCCTTGAAAGGGTGGGCATTGACATTGTGGGGCCTCTGGATCCCAAGACAGCCATGGGCAACAGGTTCATCCTGGTCTTGGTGGACCATGCAACCCGGTACCCGGAAGCCATCCCTCTCCGGACGGTGATGGCCCCCGTGGTGGGTCATGCATTGATGGGGATTTTCTCCTGTGTGGGGTTCCCCAGAGAGGTGGTGTCAGACTGTGGTACCAGCTTCATATCTAAGTATATGAAGTCCCTGTGGCAGGAGTGCGGTGTAACCTATAAGTTCACCACTCCTTACCACCCCCAAGATAATGGGCTGGTTGAGAGATTCAACCGGACCCTGAAGGGCATGATTATGGTTCTTGAGGAACACATGAGGCGTAAGTGGGACGTCCTCTTGCTATGCCTTCTGTTTGCTTACAGACAGGTGCCACAGAAGTCCTTAGGGTTCAGTCCCTTTGACCTGCTGTATGGTCACCCTGTAAGAGGACCTCTGAGTCTGGTGAAAGAAGGCTGGGAGAAAGCTCCCAGTAAACCTCCCCAGGATGTATATAGCTACATGCTGGCCTTCAGAAACCAGACTAGGCGTTTCAGACAACTCGCTCAGGCGAATCTGGAAGCCAGCCAGGAAGAGATGAAACATTGGTATGATCGGAATGCCACTCTGATCGAGTTTCAGCCTGGACAAAAAGTTTGGGTCATGGCCCCAGTGGAGCCTTGTGCGCTCCAGGATAAGTGGACCGGACCATTTGAGGTGGTGGAGCGCAAGAGTAATGTCACCAACTTGGTGGACTTGCAGTCTCCTAGGAACCCTTTGCGGGACCTGCATGTGAACCGCCTGAAGCCCCACTTGGAGAGGTCCGAAGTGGGCATGCTCCTAGCAACAGATGATGGGATGGAAGAGGAGACTGAGCCTCTTCCTGACCTCCTGTCTGCAAAAGAGCAAGATGGGTCAGTGGACGGTGTGAACCTCTCTACCACCCTGACCCCTGAGCAGCAGAATGACTGTCGGCAACTGTTGGGACAGTTTCCTGATCTGTTCTCCCTGACTCCCGGTGTCACTCAGTGGTGTGTCCATAATGTAGACACTGGGGACAGTCCTCCTGTAAAACATGAGATTTACAGAGTGACTGACAGGGTCAGAGCTTGCATCAAGGAGGAGGTCTCCAAGATGCTAGCGTTAGGGGTGATTGAGTCCTCAAACAGCCCTTGGGCCAGCCCAGTGGTCTTGGTCCCAAAGGCTGCCGCACCCGGTGCCACACCAGAACTCCGGTTCTGTGTGGACTACCGAGGGCTCAATTCAGTCACCAGGACTGACGCGCACCCCATCCCCAGAGCTGATGAGCTCATCGATCGGTTAGGGGCTGTCCGGTACCTCAGTACGTTTGACTTAACATCTGGGTACCGGCAGATCGCCTTGACTGATGGGGCAAGAGAGAGGTCAGCATTCTCCACACCAGATGGGCACTACCGATTCCGGGTGATGCCCTTTGGGATGATGAATGCCCCTACCACCTTTCAGAGGTTGGTCAACCTGGTGTTGGCTGGACTGGAGGATTTCAGTGCCGCCTACCTGGATGACATCGCAGTGTTCAGTGCCACTTGGGAGGAACATCTGCACCACCTCTGGGAAGTGTTGAAGGCGCTGCAGAGGGCAGGCCTCACGATCAAGGCGAGTATGTGCCAGATCGGGCAGGGTTCTGTGGTGTACTTGGGACAGCAGGTGGGGAGCGGCCAGGTGGCGCCCCTACAGCCTAAGATTGATACCATTCTGGCTTGGGAACCCCCCCAAGACCCAGACAGAGGTGAGAGCCTTTTTAGGACTCGCAGGGTATTACAGGAGGTTTGTCAAGGGGTATGGCAGCATTGTTGCACCCTTGACAGAGCTAACTTCCAGGAAGCAGCCCAAGAAAGTGAACTGGACTGATGCCTGCCAGAAAGCTTTTGATGCCCTGAAATCTGCCATGTGCACGGCGCCCGTGCTTCAGGCCCAACTTCTCAAAGGAATTTATTGTGCAGACAGACGCTTCAGAGCATGGTGTGGGGGCTGTACTTTCACAGATGAATGAAGAGGGCCTAGACCAACGTGTAGCCTTCATTAGTAGGAGGTTACTTCCACGGGAACAGAGGTGGAGTGCAATTGAGCGTGAGGCATTTGCTGTGGTCTGGGCACTGAAGAAGTTGAGACCATACTTGTTTGGGACTCACTTCCGGGTTCAGACAGACCACAGGCCCCTCAGATGGTTGATGCAGATGAGGGGTGAGAATCCAAAGCTGTTGAGGTGGTCCATTTCCCTACAGGGGATGGACTTCACGGTGGAACACCGCCCAGGTACAGAACACGCCAATGCTGATGGTCTGTCCAGATTTTTCCGCCTTAGTGAAGATAACTCCCAAGTGTTTGGGTAGTTCTCCCCACATTTCAGCTGGAGGGGACACGTGTCAGACCTGGCACCATTGGCGTGGGTCTCCCTTCCATTTTTTTGCTGTTGCCTCCTGTGTTTTGCTATGTTTTTGCTGGTCTAGATGCTTTGGGCACTTTGCCACTGCTGTTCAGGGCCAAGGTGCAAGTGCTCCCTTTTGTAAATTGATGTATGGATTAGTGATTCAGTGATTGTTTATTTGATTTACTTGTCAGACCCTAGTACAGTGCACCATGTGTGCCCAGGGCCTGTAAATCAAATGCTGCTGGTGGGCTTGCAGCACTGAGTGTGCCACCCACAGAAGCAGCTTGTAAAATGTGGCTCAGGCCTGCCATTGCAGAGCCTGTGTGCAGTCTGGGGCTGCCATGTCGACTTGGCAAGTGCACACACTTGCCAGTCCCTAAACCTTCCCTTTTCTGCATGTTAGTCACCCCTAAGGTAGGCCCAAGGTACCCCTGTGGGCAGGGTGCATTGTATGTGAAAGGTAGGACATGCCCTGATGTGTGTGGCATGTCCTGATAGTGAATTACAGCCAATTTCATTTTTCACTATTGCAAGGCTATCTGTTCCCATAGGCCAGAATGGGCAGTTTGATTATAACATCTTATAAACATAACTGACCCAGGGAACAAGATAGGAAAATAAAGTTTAGTATGCCTGAACTCAGAATGTTAAAGTGCATCTTTCAGTGTGGGTGATTTTTACATTCTGTGTTTGAAAATACCACTTTTAGAAAGTGGGTTTTTTCTTGCCTAACCATCCAGTATGCCTCTGCTAGTTTTGTGTATTGCATGTCTGGCTTGTGAGTGACAGGAGCTAGGAGAGGGCAGTGGCTCCGGCAATCTGATGGATCAGGGCTGGGCTGAATGGGACCTGGGTTGAATTTAGAGTAGGGGGAGGAGATTTCCTTTCACCTGCCTGGGCCAGGTCTGCTTTCAACAATGCTGTCTCCACCTCCTGCCAGGAAGCTGCACCAGGGAGGACAGAACTGGTTTTGGCTGGGTACAGACACTCTCTGCCTTCAGAGACAAAGGATTTGTGTGTATAAAAAGGAGGACCCAGACCCCAGAACTTTAGTTCACTTCTGGGAAATCAAGAAGAACTTTTGCCAAGGAGAAGGACCGGAGAAGCTGAAGGAAGATTACTGCCCCTGTGCTGTTTGCTGTTGGGGTTGGCCTGCAGTGGCTACTTTATTGCCAAGGAAAGGAGAAAAGGACTTTGCTGTATTTGCTTTGTCATCTTGAGGAAGATTTCCAAGGGCTTGTGACTGAGCTTGCCTCCTGTTCTGAAGTCTCAGGGACACAAAGACTTCACCACCAGCCCCCCTGAATTTCCTTGCTGGGAATTCTATCCTGAAGAGAGAGGCCTGCTGCTGTTTAGGACCTCTAGAGACTGTTTGTCGCTGGGAGCTGGAAAGTCGACGCATGGAGGAAGAAGCGTGTCGCCGCCGCTGCTGTTGCCATCGCATCACCGAAGAAACGTGTCGTCGCCGCTGCTGTGGCCGCCGCATCGCCGGAGAAGCGAGTCGCAGTGCCTGTCGCGGCATAAGAAGTCGCCACACGACGCAACGGGTGCATCGATCTCCGAAGACCAGGACCGGCGCACCGAGTTCAACGCAAGGCCACTGGGTGGGCACGCATCGTACCAAAATCGTTGCACCGCATCAAAGACGCCCTGTTGTTGCATCGCACCGGATCGTCGCATCGCATCAAGGCGCCATCTTGTTGCATCGTAACCGGAACGCAGTAAGAAACCAACGCATCAACTCCCCACACAGTAAGGAAGTGACGCATCACCTCCCCTGCGCTGCAGTAAGGAACTGACGCATCCACTCCCCTGAGTGTACGGAACGGCTCATCACCTTCCCTGCGACCCTTTTGTTTGCTTTGTGTAACGCATCCAACGTACTTTGAGAGAAACGTGTCGCATTTACCATCTGCATTGAATTGAGGGGCATATTAGCAAGACCCACGTTAAAATTATCGCCGTTTTAGCGGCAGGAAACTGCCGCTAAAACGGCGATAATGGGCTTGCTAATATGCGTATGGAATTCAATAGAAGCCCAGGTTAGATGTGCAGGACATCTAACCTGGGCTTCTATTGAATTCCATAACGCATATTAGCAAGCCCATTATCGCCGTTTTAGCGGCAGTTTCCTGCCGCTAAAACGGCGATAATTTTAACGTGGGTCTTGCTAATATGCCCCTGAGTTAGTTCTACCATTTGAGAGTCTGTATTGTAGATTTTTGTCATTTGGTCTTGTTTAAATAAAGATTACTTATTTTTCTAAACTGGTGTGGTGTCCATTTGTAGTGTTTCACTGTGTTACTGTATGTGTTCACAAATGCTTTACACACTGCCTCTGAGATAAGCCTGTCTGCTCGCGTCAAGCTATCAAGGGGGTGTGCAGGGGTTATTTTAGGAGTGTATCCCCCTTTCCCTGACTAGAAGCAAGGGTCCCTATTCTGGATAAAGGTGCAAACCATTGCCAACTAGAGACCCCCATTTCTAACAATGGGCATCGAATGGAACATCAGATTTGTGTTTCAATCTCTGCTTGACAAGGACACGGTCTCCTGTCTGAAACGTAATGTCTCAAGCACATAAACGCTTGTCT
Source organism: Calotriton arnoldi (assembly GCA_963921515.1). Taxonomy (NCBI): domain Eukaryota; kingdom Metazoa; phylum Chordata; class Amphibia; order Caudata; family Salamandridae; genus Calotriton; species Calotriton arnoldi. Next base: position 302,205 of record CAWUFW010008323.1, read on the forward strand.
GTTCAAGTCTTCATTCTGGTTTCACGTGGTTACATTGGGCCCCGGGATAAACGCCATTTATGCTCATGCTCTTATGTTGCCTTCTCTCCCTAAACATAATTACATTTGACACACATTCATTTTCGTGCACATACAGGATAATATTCTTCTAATTCAGTTTGCTTACACTGCCACTTCATAGGCACCCTATCAAAACACCTTTAACATTCTGTACGAGGGCTAAGTTCATCATGCAAGATGTTGTTATTTGTATTGGCCTCTTGGGAACAGAGCTATCACAATAGAATAAATAATAGCGGCCTGACTGGGGATTCGGCATAGTAACATGGATGATGTTATTATATATACAATATCAATCATTTGTTTAGACAGAGTAGCATTAGGCTGGCACTCAGTGGCCGACCCATGCCGGAATTCCAGCCCATCTGATTCCTGTTACCTCATGTAAGGACTGCTGTCCAGCTCTCCAGCAGGACGGGAAGCCACCGTCCCTCGCATTCGAAGAACTACCACCGGCGGCAGATCCTTCTCCCACCTCGCCGCCAAGACCTGGAACACCCTTCCACTAAGCCTACGACAGACCCAAGACCTGTTGACCTTCAGGAGGCTACTCAAGACCTGGTTGTTCAACCAGTAGCAGCACCCCCCCCCCCTTTTCTTTTTTCCCTAGCGCCTTGAGACCCTCACGGGTAAGTAGTGCGCTTTACAAATTCTGTGATTGATTGATTGATTGATGACACTTACCCACAGGAAAAGAGGAGTTAGATCACCCTAAAGGGATTTGGCAGATTCACTCACCCTAAACATGATAGTTTAGGATGCGCTATGTAGAAGTACAATATATTACAGTACTTGTATGCAAGCATATCTTTTCTATCATCAGCAAAATGGTTGAACTGTTTATCATTTTCTCCATTCTCGTGATGCTAATCACATTATTCTGTTTCCTTCTATTGATTATTGCAGTGCAAGTATTTTACTCAAGAAACACAATGCTTCAATAAACATTAAAATGCTTTTCTGTGTATTTCTTATGTATCTCTGTGGGTATGCATAAGTAACTAAGCGAAAGGGTTCTATATCTGTTACTACGATTTCCTTGGGGAGTCAGGGTTGTCATGTTCTGGGCTTGCACATCCATATGCTATCCAGTAAGGTTAGGGAGGCAGATGGTGCACTGTGTGCTAGCAGGACTTACGACAACATATCTGGAAGGTGTGCGTGGAATCAGTCTCACACAGTTCTGATGGTTATGCTGTCCAACAACCTCACAGTTATATATTGAAAAGTATAAGCTTTAAGGCACTGGACTTGTGAGGTGAATCAGTGAGTCAAACTTTCTGAACATCAATTGTTCTTTCAGTGGTCCACTGGGGTAGCTTGTTAGCCATGACTGTCCCAAACATCAAAGTTGCTGGGCTGTTGCCGGTTGTAGAACGGGGGGCAGATCTGTAGGCACGAAGAGTAGAATTAAGAAGGGACTTGGGCTCAAGTTCCTCTAGCACAGCGTGCTGGACAGCCTTCTTAAGAGTGTTCATAAAATGTTCAACAACACCATTGGCCTGTAACCATAAAGGTGTGTTTTAATGATGCTTGATATTCAAATGAGTAAAAAAAGTGTGTGAATTCCCGACAATTGAATGGTGGGCCATTGTCAGATTTTAGGATGGTCAGAACACCAGAAATATGCCTTCAAGACTTTTAATTACTCGATCATGAGTGATTTGCAAAAGGTTTTCCACCAGAGGAAACCAGGAGTACTCATCTATAATTACCATGAGATAATGGCCATTTTCAAGGGGTCCAAAGAAGTCAACTGGAGTTTTCTCAGAGACGAATCTTGGAAGATCTGGCATCTTCAAAGGATGCAGTGTTGTTTTAGGAGATAAACAGTTACACACATGACAAGCCTGGAGTTCTCTCTCAACTCTCTCATCAAGATAAGGAAACCAAACACGGTCTCGGAGAGCTCACTTTGCAGCGACAATTCCATGATGTCTCTTATGTGTCACTTCAATGACTTGTTGTAGTAGACTTTCAGGAATGACAATTGTCGACCCTCGCAAGGTAATCCCTTCTTGTGCAATGGACAGTTCATCATGCACAATCATGAATTTCTGATATTCACCATCATTTTCAAGAGGTCGAGCACGTGGTCTCCAGGACTGATGCATAATAATGTTTTTGGGGATGAGCATATTCCTGTCTGCATTGGTAGCAGCACGTAGTTCCTCCATTGACACAGGGATGCTGGATCTCGCAGTAAAGTTAATGGAGGCCTCAGCCAAATTGGAAGGGGGACACTGGCACTGCATGGGCATTCGAGAAAAGTAGTCGGCATGGTTTTGATCTTTTACTGGCCTGTGCACAATGGTGTAGTCATAGTCTTGCAGTCTCAATCCCCACCTCTCAATGTGAGAGGGCATCTTGACCTTTGGATTGCCAAAGATAGTAAGCAATGCCTGGTGATCAGTAACAGCCATAAAATGTTTCCCATACAGAAGCATATGAAATTGTTTGCAGGCCCACATACCAGCTAGGCTTTCTTTCTCAGGTTGCGATTAAGCTCATTCAGTCTGTGACAATCGTCGGCTAGCATAAGCTACAATATGCCTTTGTGCATTTGCATGTCAACTATGTTGGGCAAGATTCCTGCCCAAGCCCACTGGGTTGGCATTCACAACAATCTCTGTATGCAATTTCGGATCAAAGTAAGCCATCTCAGTAACATTTTCAATTGCATGCCTAATCGTCTTGAAACTTTGATCACACTCCTGTGACCACTGAAATGAAACATTCCGTTTCGTTAACACTCTCAATGGGGCACTCGCAGCAGCAAAGTTACGAATGTGTCTGGAACAGTAGCTGGCCATACCAAGAAAAGAACACAGCATGGTTACATCTTGTAGAAGAGAGATAGATGACAAAGCCTAAACCTTGGCTGGATCTGGAGTCATTCTCCCTTCTGAGAAAATGCTCCCAAAGAATATTTGTTTTGTTTTGTGAAAGTCACACTTTTCAGCATTCAATGGAAGACCTGTATCAGCAAGTAGACAGCATACTTGTGTAAGGGCTCTATCATGTTCCTTTCGTGTGGCCCCATATACTAGTATATCATCATTGTAAATGAAAACATGCGTGACGGTAAACGGCCTTAGCAACGCGGGCTGGGCCACGCATGCTGTTTCCCCGCAAGCCGTACCACGCTTGCCTTAACCACGCATGTGCTTTGACAACGCATATGCGTGTTAAGGCAATGCGTGGTCTAGTTGTCGAGCAGAAGGGGAAGACAGTAAGAGGAAGACTCGGACTTGGAAGACTCGGGACTAGGGAAAGGACACGGTGAGGTAAGTGGGGCTGGAGCTTGGTCTTGGAGGGTGAAGGGGTAGTTTCTCGGGTTGGGAGTAGGTTTTAGGACTAAGGAGAGGGTCGGGGTAGGTTTTAGGGTGGTGGAAAAGGGACAGTTTACAGAGCAGGGGCTGGGTCGGGCTAGTTTTAGGGGCATGGGCTTAATTTTTAGGGCTCAGGGCAGGGGGGGAAAGGACAGTTTACAGGGCAGGGTTGGGGTAGTTTAGGGATGTAGGGGATAGTTTTTAGGGCTCAGGACAGTGGGGGCTGGGGTCGGGGTAGTTTTTGGGGCATGGGCTTAATTTATAGTGCTCAGGGCAGGGAGAAGGGACAGTTTACAGGGCAGGGTCGGGTGGTTTAGAGATGTATTGATAGTTTAGGGCTCAGGGCAGGGGGGCTGGGGTTGGGGTAGTTTTTGGGGTGTGGGCTTATTTTTTAGGGCTCAGGGAAGGCGGAAAAGGGACAGTTTACAGGGCAGGGAGCAGGGTCGGGTAGTTTAGGGATGTAGGGGATAGTTTTTAGGGCTCAGGGCAGGGGGGCTGCGGACGGAGTATTTTGGGGTGTGGGTTTATTTTTTAGGGCTCAGGGCAGGGGGAAAAGGGACAGTTTGCAGGCCAATGAGGAGGGTCAGGGTAGTTTAGGGATGTAGGGGATAGTTTTTAGGGCTCAGGGCAGGGGGGCTGGGGTCGGGGTAGTTTTTGGGGCGTGGGCTTAATTTTTAGTGCTCAGGGCAGGGGGAGAAGGGACAGTTTACAGGGCAGGGTCGGGTAGTTTAGAGATGTATTGATAGTTTAGGGCTCAGGGCAGGGGGGCTGGGGTTGGGGTAGTTTTTGGGGTATGGGTTTATTTTTTAGGGCTCAGGGCAGGCGGAAAAGGGACAGTTTACAGGGCAGGGAGCAGGGTCGGGTAGTTTAGGGATGTAGGGGATAGTTTTTAGGGCTCAGGGCAGGGAGGCTGTGGTCAGTCTTTTGGGGTGTGGGTTTATTTTTTAGGGCTCAGGGCGGGGGGAAAAGGGACAGTTTGCAGGCCAAGGAGGAGGGTCAGGGTAGTTTAGGGATGTAGGGGATAGTTTTTAGGGCTCAGGGCAGGGAGGCTGGGGTCGGGGTAGTTTCTGGGGTGTGGGTTTATTTTTTAGGGCTCAGGGCAAAGGGAGAAGGGACAGTTTACAGGGCAGGGTTGCGGTAGTTAAGGGATGTAGGGGATAATTTTTAGGGCAGGGGCTGGGGTCGGGGTAGTTTTTGGGGCATGGGCGTAATTTTTAGGGCTCAGGGCAGGGGGAAGAGGTGCAGTTCACAGTGCAGGGTCAGGTAAGTTTAGGGATGTATTGATAGTTTAGGGCCAGGGCAGGGCAGGGGGGCTGTGGTCGGGGTAGTTTTTAGGGAGTGAGTTTATTTTTTACGGCTCAGGGCAGGTGGAAAAGGGATAGTTTCCAGGGCAGGGTCAGGGTGGTTTAGGGATGATGGGGATAGTTTTTAGGGCTCAGGGCAGGGGGGCTGCGGCCGGGGTAGTTTTTGGGGTGTGGGATTAATTTTTAGGACTCATTGCAGGGGGAGAAGGGACAGTTTACAGGGCAGGGTCGGGGAGGTATTGATAGTTTAGGGCTCAGGGTAGGGGGAATGGGGTCGGGGTCGTTTTTCGGGTGTGGGTTCATTTTTTAGCGGCAGACCAGAGAGAAAAGGGACAGTTTACAGGGCAGGGGGCAGAGGTATGATCTTTAGCCCACATGCCCCTTTACCCATCATGTCTTTACCATGAAATTGCATGGTAAAGGCATGAGTGCTAAAGACGCGGTCATTGTAGAGACCGCGTGGTACAGGCATGCGTGGTTTAGGCATGCATTCTACCATCATACAAGTATGCGTGACAGGCTGTATAATGCAACAAACAACCTCTAAAAGGTTCGGCAGCTGAAGACACTCCCGAAACTCAATCTTTTGTATCTGAACAACTCAACATGAGTTGGAAAGGTAGTAATGTACTTGCAATTTTCTTTCAGCTCAAGCTGATGATATCCTTTGTTCAGATCAAGGCACGTAAAGAGTTTGGCATCATTCAACTGGGTAATCATATCTGCAATGTGCGGACCTGGGTGTTGTTCTCTTTTGATCGCTTTGTTTGCTTGACGTATGTCAACACAGGTTTGCACAGACCCTCCACCGTCCTTTTTAGGTACCACCACTATCGTCAACATCCATGGCATTGGGCCAGTTGAGTGCTCATTGATATCATGGTTTAGCAAAGTCTCAATTTCTTTTTCAACAGCCTCTTGTAGAGTAAATGCAATTTGAAGGTGATGCTGAGCAACAGGACGAATGTCCTCTGTTGGACTTGGCCCTTTTTGCGGGGTCATCACAGAACTTTTTGCCTTCCTCCTGTATTTTTTCTGATCTTTTGTTGGTGGTTTTATGACTCTGGGCACTTTATCACTGCTGATCAGTGCTAAAGTGCATGTGCTCTCTCTTGTAAACTTGGTCTACACCTGTTTGGCATATTCAATTTACCTATGAGGCCCTTGTACAGTGGTATCCCATATACCCAGGGCCTGTAAATTAAATGCTACTGGTGGGCTTGCAGTGCTGCTTGCGCCACCCACCTAAGTAGCCTTTCAAACCTGTCCTAGGCCTCTGCCACTGCAGGGCCTGCGTGCACAGTTTACTGCTGCCGTGACGTGGCATATAAAGTGGTTGCCACGTTTGCAGCTCCTCTTTTACTACATATCAGTCACCCCTAAGGTAGGCCCTAGCTAGCCTTATGGGCAGGGTGCTGTGTAGGTAAAAGGTAGGACATGTGCCTTAACTGTGTGGCATGTCCTGGTAGTGACAAACAGCCTATTTGGTTTCTCACTGCTGTGAGACTGCCCTCTCATAGGTTTGCATTGGGGATTCCCTGATATGTGTTTCAGTGGTAATTCCTGACATGAGAGGGGTAGCATGACCATGTTTGGTATGTTTGGAATAGTAGTGACAAATCCTGCTTATTGGTGAAAGCGGATTTATTATTACTATTTTAGAAATGTTGGGGGCATGGCCAAGATGGCGGCGAGGTAGGACGCTCTGTGCTGTCTCTCCCAACCGCCGTCGAATTAATAGCACTTTTCTCAGAGAAGCACTGCCACCGAAACGCAGAAAGAAAGGCAGGACCCCTGTACGGTGGGGCCCTGAGTCAAGGTAAGTGGTTTCTTGATTGACTGCGGCAGACCGCGAGGTGGCGGAGTCGGCGGAGGCTGGGGCGACATATCCGCTACGTGAGACAAAGGCGCCACATCGAGGGCTCCTAGGAGTACGGCTGGACACAGACTGAGGGCTCTGGCGAGGGTGCGCACGGAGGAGTCGAGCGACGAACGCAGCCAAGAGAGGCCTCCGCCGGAGCGAAGAGCTGGGTCTGGCCACGGGCCTGAGTGGCCTCCTGAGTTGTCATAGGCCTCGGGGAGCGCGCCCGACGCACTGGAACGAAGAGGCCCGGTGGAGACGCGAAACGCCCGAGCCCCGAGGTGAGTTAAATCTCACTGGGACCACTGGGCGGCCACGATCAATTGCTGCGGGGAACGCAAGTGAGGCGGAGGGACCGCCGCAGCGGAGCCCCCGCTCGGCCCTGGACCCAGAGAGACTGCTTTGGGCGCCTATCGGGGCACTGAATTTCAGGGAGGAGCACCCGGGGGAGGGCCGGGGGCAACATCGCCGCGACCCAGTGAAGCTAGATAGGAGAGTGGCCGAGGGGGATGAGCCCACCTGGCCCACAAGCCCCGCAACAACTGGGCCTATCTGATTCTTGGCTGATAGATTGGGCCTTGATCCCCGGGCTGACGGGCAGAGCATGGTTGCAGTGACGGTACGGTGACTCCCAACACGAGACAGACTGGCTTACCCAAGCCAGCCCCAGCAGCGACTATCAAGAGCCGCACGGAGCCTCAGCAACTACGATCTCTGAGCTGGGGAGACACGGCAGAAGACCTAACAAATGCCTGTGGAGAGTGACTGGTGCCCGAGGTGGCGGTAGTGGCGCAACCCAGGGGTCCGGTTTGGTTAGTCTCGCTAACCTGCCCACGCACCCGAGACTCACAAGTGGTGAGAGAGCGGTCAGAGAATTGGGGCCTTGCCAGTGTCTAGGCCCTAGAATCAAATGGGGCAGCAAAGACCCTGCGCTTGGGGTGAAGGATTAAGCACCTGATGTAGCTGGTGTGGGAGACAGGGAGCGACAATGACCACCGGTCGGGTGAAGAAAGACCGCTCTCTTAAGGACATGCTCATGCGGCCCACGGATGGGAGCGCGGCAGAGACGCCATTCTTTGGAGAAGCGCTGCACGCTTCAGCGACTAATCCAGTTGAGGAGCCGGTGGCCCGGGCATTTCTAGAGTGCTTGATTCTGTCACTGAAAGAGGATCTCCAAACGGTCAAGAAAGACCTTACACTAGAAATCAAGGCGATCAGAAAGGACACAGACGCTCTCGGAGACAGAGTGGCAGCACTGGAAGACAATGGGACAACCGGGAGGAAGAAACGGAGGCTATGAGACAGGAGATTATCCGTCTTCAAGAGCAACACATAGATTAACAATCGCATCTGGAGGACCTTGAGAATCGTTCCCGAAGGAACAACGTCCGGATCCGAGGAGTGGCGTCAAAAGCAGAGGGAAGTGATCTCTGGTTACGTGCGGGACCTCTTCAACCATGTGCTCGGCAACCCCAAAGACACAATTCTCAAACTGGACAGAGCACACAGAGTGGGTGCACCCTGCTCTGACAAAGTCCCTCCAGAGGACATTCTGGTCTGTGTGCATGATTTCCAAACCAAGGAAGAAATAATACGCAAAGCACAGGCAATTCATCCAATCACATTCCGTGACCAAACTCCTACACTATTCCAAGACCTGGCCTCGCTAACAGTGCAAAAGCGAAGGGACTTTCGCCCAGTCATTACCTACCTGCGAAATCAAAATATTGCATATTCATGGGGTCACCCAATCAGACTTATCTTCCGGTGGTAAAGCAGGCTGCAGCAGCAGCTGCACTCTCTGTCAGAGGCCTGCCGACTGCTGGGTTTGGAACCTCCTGGAGAGCATGGAGGCAGAGACCTGGGGTCTCCAGTCCGGGGGGAACAGCGACCGCGCTGGCAAAGCCAGGGTCGCCGTCGGAGCCCGAGCAAACCAGACCAGGCCGAAATTGCAAAAGGCCAGCAAGAGGTCTTGGAATCTATCCCTGCTGCACTGGCGAAAGCCGAGGATAACTAAGCACATCCAGTGTGGGCTACCTCACGGAGATTTTCTCAGCGGGTGGCGGGGGGCAGCGAGAGCTTGGCCACAACATGGACCCCATATTCTTGTCCGAGTGGCCACGAATGGCCGCAGGACTGACTTCAAACTTCATGTTGGGTAATTCAGTTCAAGTTTTTATGGGACGCTGCGTCAACATCCCCAAAGCAGTAACTGTATACGCCGACATTGCCGAGTATCCCAAAGCTAGTGCATTGATGAATGGAGGATGGGAGTTGGGTGGTTGGGATAAGAGTTTGTTTGCCCATAAGATTCTGGCTTGTAAGCTTTTAACGCCGGGCTCTGCGTAGCCCAGAATTGTGCCAGGTCGACTGTTGGCATTAGTCTTTTGTTTTTCGATTGAACAACATCAATAAAAAGAATTGAACCATAGAAATGTCACTTTTAGAAGTGGGCATTTCTGTGTGCTGATGTGTCTTTGTGCCCTGCCTGGATGTGTACTGACCATCTGGTTCTGACTGACAGGGGAGAGAGGATGTGCATTCACTCCAGCCGGTTCCTGGGGGCTGGGGGGGGTGAGGTGTGTCCTGCCCTGCCTGGGTGACACAGCGCTAGGCTGAATAGACCTTGGATGAATTTAGAATAGTGGGAGGAGTTTTCCCTTACACCTGAATAGGCCTGGTCTGCATGTGGACAGACTGGTGGGAGGAGTTGCACCTGCACTTGAATAGGACTGTGCCTGCCTTCTACAATGCTGGCTCCGCACCCCTGTGGTGTGTCTAGGGCCCGGGCCTACACTGTGAGTGGGGGGTGTTGTGCACTTGTAAATGTGTTTTAAAGTGCCCCCAGAACAAAGATACTAGGACTATCAGTAAAGGGGCTGTGACCCCATGTAAAAAAGAGAAGACACTGCGTGAACTGCAGTGTGCCAGGAGGAACCGCCTTGGGACTTTGCTCCTCTGAGCTGCTGACCTGCTAATTATGGGGCTCAAGGAAGGTCTGCAGCACTGCCCTGAGGAACCCTTGTGCTGGCCTGCTAGCCTGCACCTTGCTGGTGTGCCCCATGTCTTGGGGAGGCATAGCGCGTGGGGAGCGCTTTGGTGAAATGGCCGAGAGCGCTTGTGGAGCACAGTCCTTTTTTCCTGCTGCTGGGAGAAAGCACGTGAGTAGCGCTCTAGGGTATCGACAACATGTGCAGCGCAGCCCTGCCTGCATGGTTCTGCAGGGCACCTTGCTCAGCAGAGGAGAGCACACCGTGGGAGCTCTGTGATTGCTCGGGAGGCGGTGACTTGACACCCTGTGGTAAAGGGGGACGCAACCTACATCTATAGAGTGACGGGTGGCATCCCGCCGCATCGCCCGGCTGCTGGGAGCAGCGATGCCGGCCGTCAGGGATCCTCCTGAGGGGGCCCCGCCTCCCTGTTCCAGAGGGGAAGACTGGCACGAAGAACCCAGCGTTTGACCTGCAAGGGACGGCCGGGAACACGGCCACGCCCGCTCTCCGCGAAACCACAAGAGCAAGCTGCGTGGTGGAGACCCAGTCCGGCACGTGGGGAGGACCGAGCGAGACCACCCTGCCAACTTGACAGATCTTTGGGGGCACTATATGGCTCCACCAACGGGGTGAGACCTCGGTGAGGCCCCCTGCTACATTCAGGCCCATCCCGTCGTCCAAGCAGCATGGGGGCTGTGATCAACAAGTGAGTTGCGCCCCGCTCCCAGACTTGGTGTGCTGGGCACCGGGGACATTCTTTGTCAGTCATGAGGGAGGTACATGTTTGTCCTCCCCACCTACTGGCTGCATTTGTGCCCTGATACTGCGTTTGGCTTACAGTATCCGGATCCTGATTATTAGTTCAGGAAGTTGCCTGATGGGATGTCATTGCTCATAACTTGCAATTGTCAGGATGGGCACCTATATGTTCAGTGCTGGTGTGTACACAGAAAGTTTCTATGCTATTTTTGTAATGTGTGCACTCTGCAAGTATTTACTCTAGTGCACTACTGATGATGTCTACGTTCGAGAGGATGTAGCCTTATGGCTAGAGCGGTCGACCTCGAAGCTGGGGAACTGGGTTCGAATCTCGGCAACGACGTTCAACATCCGGTGTTTCTGGGCAAATCACTTAATCTCCCCGTGCCTAACAAAAATGAATGTGTCCATCTGTAACGAAACTGGTGCTCATGTAAAGCGCTCTGATACCCGATGTCTCAGGTTTAGTTTGTGCTATATAAAACTCAAAAAAAAGAAATTTTGTTTTATGCTGAAGGTAAATCCTACCAGTAGTTACTGGATACCCTAACTGTGATGTTATGACTGTGGCCCGATTGGCCAAGTGATTTATGTAATCTCTGTGAAGTCATGACAAGTGCCTGGTGGCACAATGATATATATGTGATTGTGATCTAATGTGTTTTTATGGATAATACAAAGGATATTTTTATGTAACCTTGTGTGGAGTTTCTTATGTGGTGTGCCTAGTGTGTCACTGTTGTGTGAGAGTGTTGCGCAAACGCTTTACACATTGCCTCTGGGATAAGCCTGACTGCGCTGCCAACTACCAAGGGGGTGAGCAGAGGTTATCTTCAGTGTGTAACTCCCTTGCCCTGACGAGAGTGGTGGGTTCTGCCTGGCTTAGGTGCATACCCTAGCCAAGCAGAAACCCCATTTCTAACATCCTCATTAATGTGGGGCTGCACTTTCATTGTCTTAATCCTTCCTAATCCATGAAACAAAGACTTAAACTGATACACTATGTCATGATGAGCATTTACATTATAATTCACAGAAATTAGTACATGTCAGCAGCAGTGCTGAAGCTGAGCAAACATACACTCAACGAAGTGCCCTGAAGGACATGGATTAAGGCTTGTACCTTTATCTTTTTATGTTTCATAGTCGCCAAAAAGAACCTTGACTTTGCAGTGGTGTCGGGGCTGCCCAAGTGTATACTTTGGTTTTTGATGGTGTGAGACGGGCATCAGGTACAGTTCAAGGTACTTTTCAGCTGGCATGATATTTATCGACGCACCACTGTCTATAATAAACGGTTGATAGCAGCCATTAACCATCAATATTATTGTGGGACAATATCTAAATGAATGTCTTGATTTCACTTGTCGATTCTTTTCTGACTTTTATTCTTTCTTGCAAGAAATAAGACCTACATGCACACATCTTTCAGTAGTCTGCATTAACATCGTACGCCCATTTTCTTCACTGTTGCTCGACAATTACGTCAAAGAACCTTTCGACGAGGAATTAGATGACAAGCGACCTCTTTCAGTTTCTACTTGCCTCAACCTATGTTGCCGTTTGCTTCGGTGCGGTTGACTGAAATGCTTCTGGAACCTTCTGGCAGCCATTTAGTCTTCATGATGTGACACATGGGCAGCAATTTTGTCTTCAAGAAGTAACACATTCACTTTTTCTCTTGCTTTGCAAGCTGTTACAAAATGGTTCTCTTTACCGCAGCCTTTACATATCTGCCCAATGACGGGACATTTACCTTCATGTAAAAAGGAAAATCCACATCGAAAACACAGCTTTTTTTCTTCAGAGAAATCACTTTGCAGCCTTCTACCTTGTATTTTTTCTGGCTTTTCATAATAAACGCTGATTCACTCTTGGCTCCTCTGACCTCCATTTCAGCAGCTTGTTTGTCGTCCCGATCTTCAGCTCCGGCCGCCATAAGCACACGCGCTAGACTGGCAACCATCTATGACGCTGAGACGAATGGCTTCTTCATCATTGAATTTGTTATACTTACAATGTTTGATGAGTATTTCAAGTCTTTCAACAAATTCATCCATTGTTTCACCATCACTGTGTCTCACCTGATTGAAGAAGCACTTTTCATAGTCCACTTTCATCATCGGATTGAACTTGAGGTTCAAGGCCACCTTGACATCCTGGTAAGATACTCTGTCCACCTGTGGTTTTTTTATTTATCACTTCTTTTACTCCTTTTCCTACTGTATTCTTAAGATAATTGATGATCTTTTTGTCATCAGTTACTAGCTCAACTATAAATTCATCAAAGGTTTTGATCCAAGCAGTCCATCGAGCGCTGAGACTCTTCTTTTTGGTGGTATCAAATGAAGACGGTGATTTTAAGAAAACAGCTGCATCATAGTTCTGTTTTCTGCAGCTGCAGCCAGGATTATAAGCCATTCAGGCCACACTTGACCTACAACATCTTCTGGCCTGCTGTCACCGCTATGAGCATCAGCCAACTGAATAGTGCTTGGACCGTCATGCCCAACCCGAGGTGGTGAGGCATCATCTTCCTCTTTGACGGTGAGTATCGGTTTTGTACCCTGCTCTTGTTCTCCACCAATCTCATCCTTCTGCATTCTACCTGGTTTTCTCTGCCTTAAGCCTCCCTTTGCATTTGTCTGCTTCCCCTCACAGCATTTTCGTGCATTTGGCCGTCGCCGCTTGTTGCGCTTTCTATACATGGCGGTGTGAGAAAGTGCCATCTTTCTTACATGGTATGCCCCCACTTTTTGCTGAATGGCTGATGTACTTTGACTGAGTGTGCCCTGGGCTCCTGCCAACCAGGTACCCAGGGCCTGTGTTCCTTCCCTAAAATTGCATTGATACCTACACCCAATTGACATCCCTGGCCACAGGTCAGCCCCTGGTAAATGGTACCATGGGTACCCAGGGCACTGTGACCAGGGAAGGCCCCTAAGGGCTGCAGCACTTGTTGTGCCACCCTTAGGGACCCTGCACCTTTACACACACACACTGCCTTTGCAGGCTGCGTGTCTTGGTGCAGAACAAAAGTGAAGAGTCGACATGGCTCACATCCCTGTGTGCCATGCCTACCAGCCACTGCCCTGGCCTAGGTCAGCCACCCCTCTAGCTGGGTGCACTATGCCAGTGGTGAGGGCATAGAGGCATGAGCCCTGTGCCCCTACAGTGCCCAAGTCCATTCTTGGGCATTGTAAGTGCAGTGCTGCCATTAAGAGTATATGGTGCTGGGAGTCTGTCATTACGAACTCCACAGCACCATAATGGCCCCACTGAAGACTAAGAAGTTTGGTATCAAACTTCTCAGCACATTAAACCCCCACTGATGCCAGTGTGGGATTTAATGTAAACGCACTCCAGAGGGCATCTTAGAGATGCCCCCTGAAACCAACCCGACCTCCAGTGTCCGGACTGAGTGGCTGCCCAGGCTGCCACCACCAGACATGTTTCTGGACCCCTGGGTCGAGAGCCTCTGCTCTCAGGGGCCTGAAACAATGCACATCCCGGGACGAGGTGCCAAAGCCTCCTCCCCCAGGATGGGCAGGGGAGCTTCAAAGGCCTGCCGCCTTTGGAGTTTCCCCAGACCATTTGCTGCTTCCAGCAAACTGGTCCCCACTGGTTCTACCCCCACTCCTGGCGGGAGAACCGGCGGGAAAACCAGAAGCAGGAAATGGGTTGTGCCCACCTCTGCCAACTCCACCCCTAAGGTGGGGGAGGCGAGGTGAAGCACAAACTCGAGTCCCCGCCATCTTGAGGATGGGGGACCTGACCAACCAGGGACAGGCTCCTGCCCCCTCCCACTGGAGAGGAACAGAATAGGGGTGTACCCACCCCAGGGAAGGGACCCATTGGTCCCTGCCCTTACCTACCTGTAACCACCCCTAAATTTAGTATTTAGGGGCTCCCTGAACCTTCCTTCCGGAGTTCCCAAATCCGAAAACAAGAAGAGAAGACGAAGCAAGAAGACCAGCCGTGCAGCTGCTAAAAGGAGGCGACAACAACTGACTTGGCCCCAGCCCTACCGGCCTGTCGACCTCTGAACCTGCTCCTGCGGAATCCCGGCCTCAGCAACCTCACAAACCCCGGAGGACCTGACTTCTGTGCTACAGCCTTCGACCCAGGGACTCCCACGAGCAGTGGTACTGCTCAAAAGAAAACCTACCAAAGACCCGGCCCTGGCACGGAGCCGCGAAACCTGCACACTCTGCACCCGCCGAGTCCAGCCTGTGCCTGAGTGACCAAAGACCTCGAGGACGTCCCCCGGCGATTCTGACCTGGAATCCAGTGGCCAAGGACCCTCCTCGACGACCCAGACGACGCCTGCAGCCTCAGGACAAGGGACCCCTCCAACCGCGACCAGCAGGGGGTAAGATTTCCCGACCTCAAAGACACCCCTGCACCCGGCGCCCCACGGCCCCCTGTGCCCAACTCCTGGGTGTCAACCTATCCTCCAAGACCCCAACTTACCTCCTGAAGTGTTGGTCGTCCCTGAAGAATCACCGTCCCCGAGCCTGCAGCCTTTCTTCACCTTTCACGACCTCTATTGTTTAACATTGAGCGCCCGACGGCTCAAAGCACCCTGCACCCAGCCGCCCGAGTGCCCCTGGAAGTGCAACCTCTATCCTAACCTACTTCCCTACTTGCCCTGAGCAAGTGACCAGGAGCCCAGCTCCCACAGTCGCGTGGCCTGCTTGCCAGCAGCCACCAACCCGGGGCCCCCGCCTGCCATAGGATAACATTGGGCCTTCTCACTCTGCACCCGGCCGCCCCTGTGCCGCTGAGGGTGTAAAACTGTACTTACCTGATCCTGGGGGACCCCTGAGTCTTACCCAGAACCTTAACCCTGCCAGTCAAGTACTTACCCGAAATCCGATAACTCACTTTTCTTCCATAGGGTTCCATTGACTGGTTTTCTGCGAAATTTCTTCTAAGTGTGGAGTTCTGAAACTTTAGAATATTCACCAAAAATCAACCGAGTCACGAAAACTAAAATACTCACCTAGTATTAGGAGGGGCCTCAGTGCTGGACCCGAGTGCCCAACACTGGCCCTAAAAGTAATCGCAACGTTACTTACCGTTAACTCACTTTTCTTTCATAGGGATCCATTGACTGGTTTTCTGTGAAATTTCTTCTAAGTGTCGATTTCTGTATTTTACAAATATTCTTTAAAAATCGAACAAACTACAAAAACGTAATTACTTACCTGTTTTAAGTAAATGTCCCAGTGCTGAACCTAGGAGTCCAGCACTGGATTACAAAAGTAACGTAAACATACTTTGCTTGCACACTGTATTTCCTTTCATAGGATAACATTGGTAATTTTACCCAGAAAAGTTTCTAAGTGTCAGCTTTTGAAATATAGTAATATTCTTCAAAAATCACTACAATAACCAAAACGCTTTTTCTTACCTGTTTACAGGAAGTGTCCCAGGACTGAATCCAGGATCCAGTCCTGTTGTTAGAAAAGTGCTCTGCAAAGTAATCAATTGTAATTAAGTATAATTTTCCATTGAGCTCAATGTTGCATTGAATTTGACCCTGTGTTGCCTCTTGCACCAACTGTGATAACCACTATCAACAAAGTCTATTGCCTATCTGTAAGGTGAATAACCAAAGCATCTCATACTGAGAAAGTATATTTTGATCCTATTGTTGGTTCTAAAATAAAACAAGCATATATTTTTTTATATACAAACCATTGGCCTAGAGTTCAGTTCTTGAGTGTGTGGCTTCATTTGCTGACTGAGTGTGTACAACAAATGCTTTACACTGTCCTCTGATACTGCCTTACTGCTCGACCAAGCTACCACTTTGGAGAGTAAGGTTATATCTAACTTTAGCCTCTGTCAACCCTCTGGGGACTGTGGACTCTGTACACCCTGAACCTTACTTAGGTACAGTATATACAGAGCCACTTTCCTACATTGGTGGATCAGCGGTGGGATACAAACTTGCATTTGTTGGACTACTTGGTTACCATCTGATCACACGACAGAACTCTTAAATTGCCTTTAGAATTCTGATTTTTTTAATTGGCATTTTTTTTACCAAATTACTAAAAGTCTTGTTAGGGCCTTGCTTAAGTCCCTGTAGCATCTTAGAAAATAAAAAGTCACTATAGCCAAGGTTAGAGGGGTTAGAATTTTTTTTTAAAAAATGTCTCAAGACAAGAACCCAGCTACTAGTGAAGATAATAATGACATACAGGAACTGGTTGAGGAGCTCGACCTCACCCCTTATCTTCATTTGTCTTTCAAAGAGATAAGGTCCTTATGCAAACTTAAAGATATACCAATGGGCCAGCATCCAACCAAACAAGGGCTCCAGGAGCTCCTGGCTGAGTATGCTAAAGCCCACCCCTCTGAGCATGGTGATGACCCAACAGAGGAGGAAAGGAATGAGGAGGATGGGGATGGTAACCCACCTCCATCACTTCCTAGGGAAGATAGGGTCCCTGCACCCTTAACTCCAAGAATAGACCTCTGGGGACCTAGGGGCCACCTAGGTGGTCCTGGTCCCAGAGAGGACACTGAGGATAGCCTCAGTGAGGAGGACAACTTGTTAGCCAGGTTGGCCAAACGACTGGACCTAGAGACCAGACTCCTGGCTCTAGAGAAGGAAAGACAGGAGATGGGTTTAGCACCCATCAATGGTGGCAGCAATACTAAAAATAAGGATAGGGAGGAAACTTCTGAACCTAAAATCCCCAAAGGGATTGTCCCTAAGTTTGAGGAAGGTGATGACATCACCAAATGGTTCACAGCCTTTGAGAGGGCTTGTGAAATAAGAAGAGTAAAGAAACCTCTGTGGGGGCACTCCTGTGGGAACTGTTCTCTGGTAACTGCAGAGACAGGCTTCTGACCCTCTCTGGGCCAGATGCAGGGTCCTATGACCTCATGAAGAGTACTCTGATTGAGGGATTTGGGCTCACTACTGAGGAGTATAGAATTAGATTCAGGGGGCTCACAAAACCCAGACCCAGTCCTGGATTGACTTCGTGGACTACTCAGTAAAGACACTGGATGGCTGGTTAGCTGGACATAATGTGCATGATTTTTCTGGACTTTACAATTTGTTTATGAAGGAACACATACTAAGTAATTGCACAAATGAAAAGTTGCATCAGCATTTGGTAGACCTAGGTCTAATTTCTCCCCAAGAATTGGGAAAGAAGGCAGACCACTGGGTCAAGACTAGGGTGACAAGGACAACCACTGGGGGTGACCAAAAGAAGGTGGTCACCAAACCCCCAGGGGAAAGGTGGTGAGAATCCCCAAGATAAAAAGTCTGAGTCTTCCAAAGGGCCCCAAAAACCTGTTCAGGGGGTGGGTCCCAAACTACTCCCTATGTGCCTCAACCCTATAGGGGGAAGAACTTTGATCCCTTGAAGGCCTGGTGTAATAACTGTAAGAAGTCAGGACACCTCACTGTAGACAAAACTTGCCCCCACAACAAAGCCCCTAAGGCACCCAGTACAGCTACTCCTGGGGCAGCAAGTTTACAGATGGGATCAGAAGTGTACCCTGAGCAAATCTGGGAACCCACTGAGGCAAGTCTGGTCTCCCTAGGGGAAGTGGAATTTGCCACTGTAGCTGTGTGGCCACCCAACTTAAAGAAGTATTTGCAATACCCCTGGGTGAATGGAACTAGAGTAGAGGCTCTGAGGGATACAGGTGCCAGTGTCACTATGGTGAGGGACACACTGGTTTCCCCTGAGCAATACTTGATTGGGAAAACTTACCCAGTCACCAATGCTGACAGTGTCACCACTAGTCATCCCATGGCCCTGGTGACATTAGGCTGGGGGGTTACTGGCCTGAAGCAGGTAGTGGTCTCTCCGAAGTTACCAGCTGCATGTCTGCTAGGAAATGATCTGGAAACCTCAGCCTGGGCAGAGGTAGAGCTAAAGGCCCATGCAGCCATGCTGGGCATCCCTGATTTGGTGTGTGTAAAAACAAGAGCACAGAGCAAAAGGCAGGGTGAAGAAATAGTGTTGGAGCCTGGAATGATGGCCCAGCCTACCAAGAGAAAAGGAAAGAAGACTGGCGGACCAGCTTCTACACAGTCACAAGAGCAGGACCCCTCTCCTCAGGGAGAGAACCTGGAAGCCCCAGAGGGAACTGAGCCCCTAGAGCTTGACCCTTACCAGGTTGAACTCTTGGGCCCAGGGGGACCCTCTAGGGAAGAGCTGTGCCAGGGACAGCAAGACTGTCCCACTCTTGAAAGCCTGAGGCAGCAAGCTGTTTCAGAAGCCAAGGGAGATGTCAGTGGTACCCACAGAGTCTATTGGGAAGAGGGATTACTGTACACTGAGGCAAAAGACCCCAACCCTGGAACCACCAGGAGAGTGGTAGTGCCCCAGAAGTACAGGGAGTTCCTCCTAACTTTGGCTCATGACATCCCCCTAGCTGGACATCTGGGCCAAACCAAAACTTGGGAAAGGCTAGTTAGCCACTTTTACTGGCCCCAGATGCACCAAAAGGTGAAGGAGTTTGTCAGCTCCTGTGTTACCTGTCAAGCCAGTGGCAAGACAGGTGGCCATCCAAAGGCCCCCTGATACCACTACCTGTGGTGGGGGTTCCCTTTGAAAGGGTAGGTGTGGACATAGTGGGTCCACTGGAACCTCCCACAGCCTCAGGGAACAAATTCATACTGGTGGTAGTGGATCATGCCACTAGGTATCCTGAGGCTATTCCCCTTAGGACTACTACAGCTCCTGCAGTAGCCAAAGCCCTCATTGGTGTCTTCACCAGGGTAGGGTTTCCTAAGGAGGTGGTTTCAGACAGAGGTTCCAACTTCATGTCTGCTTACCTGACCCACATGTGGAAGGAGTGTGGGGTGCAGTACAAGTTTACTACACCCTACCATCCACAAACCAATGGCCTTGTTGAGAGGTTCAACAAGACATTGAAAGGCATGATCATGGGGCTCCCTGAAAAACTCAAAAGGAGATGGGATGTCCTACTACCATGCCTGCTTTTCGCTTACAGAGAAGTGCCACAGAAGGGGGTAGGTTTCTCACCCTTTGAACTTCTGTTTGGCCATCCTGTGAGGGGACCACTCTGTCTTGTAAAGGAGGGCTGGGAGAGACCTCTCCAAGAACCCAAACAAGATATAGTGGACTATGTGCTTGGCCTAAGGTCCAGAATGGCTGAGTACATGGAAAAGGCATCCAAGAACCTTGAGGCCAGCCAGGAGCTTCAGAAGCACTGGTATGACCAAAAAGCTGCACTGGTTGAATTCCAACCTGGGCAACAGGTATGGGTTTTGGAGCCAGTGGCACCAAGGGCCCTCCAGGACAGATGGAGTGGCCCTTACCCTATCCTAGAGAAAAGAGTGAGGTCACCTACCTGGTTGACCTGGGCACCAGCAGGACACCCAAAAGGGTTATCCATGTGAACCGCCTAAAACTCTACAATGACAGGGCTGACATCACCATGCTGATGGTGACAGATGAGGAACAGGAAGCTGAGAGTGAACCTCTCCCTGATCTCCTCTCCCACAGCCCAAAAGATGGGTCAGTAGATGGAGTTGTCTTTTCAGACACCCTCACTGCCCAACAGCAGACTGACTGCCAGCAAGTCTTGCAGCAGTATGCTGGGCTCTTTTCCTTGACCCCTGGTCTGACAAACTGGTGTACCCATGATGTGGACACTGGTGACAGTGCACCTGTCAAAAACAAGATCTATCGTCAGTCAGACCAAGTTAAGGAAAGCATCAGAGCTGAAGTCAGCAAGATGCTGGAGCTAGGGGTTATTGAGCCCTCTGAGAGCCCCTGGGCTAGCCCAGTGGTTCTGGTCCCCAAACCTCATCAAAAGGGTGAAAAGAGAGAGATGAGGTTTTGTGTGGACTATAGGGGTCTCAACTCTGTCACCAAGACAGATGCACACCCTATCCCAAGAGCTGATGAACTGATAGACAGATTGGGTGCAGCCAAATACCTGAGTACCTTTGACTTAACTGCAGGGTACTGGCAGATTGGCATGGCCCCAGGAGCCAAACAGAAAACAGCATTCTCCACACCTGATGGGCATTTTCAGTTCACTGTTATGCCCTTTGGTTTAAAGAATGCCCCTGCCACCTTCCAGAGGTTGGTGAATCAAGTCCTTGCTGGGTTGGAGTCCTTTAGTGCAGCTTATCTTGATGATATTGCTGTCTTCAGTTCCACCTGGCAGGATCACCTGGTCCACCTTGGGAAGGTTTTAAAGGCCCTGCAAACTGCAGGCCTAACTATCAAGGCATCCAAATGCCAGATAGGGCAGGGCACTGTGGTGTACTTGGGCCACCTGGTTGGTGGAGGCCAGGTACAACCCTTACAGCCCAAGATCCAGGCTATCCTGGACTGGGTAGCTCCAACAACTCAGACCCAAGTCAGGGCATTCCTTGGCTTGACTGGGTACTACAGGAGGTTTGTGAAGGGATATGGGTCCATTGTGACTCCCCTCACAGAACTCACCTCCAAGAAGATGCCAAAGAAAGTAAACTGGACAGTCTGTTGCCAAAAGGCTTTTGACACTCTGAAAGAAGCAATGTGCTCAGCACCAATTCTAAAAGCACCAGATTATGCCAAGCAGTTCATTGTGCAGACTGATGCCTCTGAGCTAGGGATAGGAGCGGTCCTATCCCAGACCAATGATGAAGGCCAAGACCAACCTGTTGCTTTTATAAGCAGAAGGCTTCTCCCCAGGGAGCAGCGTTGGAGTGCCATTGAGAGGGAGGCCTTTGCTGTGGTCTGGTCCCTGAAGAAGCTGAGGCCCTACCTGTTTGGAACTCACTTCCTAGTTCAAACTGACCACAGACCTCTCAGGTGGCTAATGCAAATGAAAGGAGAAAACCCAAAACTGTTGAGGTGGTCCATCTCCCTACAGGGAATGGACTTTGAAGTGGAACACAGACCTGGCACTGCCCATGCCAATGCAGATGGCCTTTCCAGGTTCTTCCACTTAGACAATGAAGACTCCATAGGGCAAGGTTAGTCTCATCATCTTTCGTTTGGGGGAGTTGTGTGAGAAAGTGCCATCTTTCTTACATGGTATGCCCCCACTTTTTGCTGAATGGCTGATGTACTTTGACTGAGTGTGCCCTGGGCTCCTGCCAACCAGGTACCCAGGGCCTGTGTTCCTTCCCTAAAATTGCATTGATACCTACACCCAATTGACATCCCTGGCCACAGGTCAGCCCCTGGTAAATGGTACCATGGGTACCCAGGGCACTGTGACCAGGGAAGGCCCCTAAGGGCTGCAGCACTTGTTGTGCCACCCTTAGGGACCCTGCACCTTACACACACACACTGCCTTTGCAGGCTGCGTGTCTTGGTGCAGAACAAAAGTGAAGAGTCGACATGGCTCACATCCCTGTGTGCCATGCCTACCAGCCACTGCCCTGGCCTAGGTCAGCCACCCCTCTAGCTGGGTGCACTATGCCAGTGGTGAGGGCATAGAGGCATGAGCCCTGTGCCCCTACAGTGCCCAAGTCCATTCTTGGGCATTGTAAGTGCAGTGCTGCCATTAAGAGTATATGGTGCTGGGAGTCTGTCATTACGAACTCCACAGCACCATAATGGCCCCACTGAAGACTAAGAAGTTTGGTATCAAACTTCTCAGCACATTAAACCCCCACTGATGCCAGTGTGGGATTTAATGTAAACGCACTCCAGAGGGCATCTTAGAGATGCCCCCTGAAACCAACCCGACCTCCAGTGTCCGGACTGAGTGGCTGCCCAGGCTGCCACCACCAGACATGTTTCTGGACCCCTGGGTCGAGAGCCTCTGCTCTCAGGGGCCTGAAACAATGCACATCCCGGGACGAGGTGCCAAAGCCTCCTCCCCCAGGATGGGCAGGGGAGCTTCAAAGGCCTGCCGCCTTTGGAGTTTCCCCAGACCATTTGCTGCTTCCAGCAAACTGGTCCCCACTGGTTCTACCCCCACTCCTGGCGGGAGAACCGGCGGGAAAACCAGAAGCAGGAAATGGGTTGTGCCCACCTCTGCCAACTCCACCCCTAAGGTGGGGGAGGCGAGGTGAAGCACAAACTCGAGTCCCCGCCATCTTGAGGATGGGGGACCTGACCAACCAGGGACAGGCTCCTGCCCCCTCCCACTGGAGAGGAACAGAATAGGGGGTGTACCCACCCCAGGGAAGGGACCCATTGGTCCCTGCCCTTACCTACCTGTAACCACCCCTAAATTTAGTATTTAGGGGCTCCCTGAACCTTCCTTCCGGAGTTCCCAAATCCGAAAACAAGAAGAGAAGACGAAGCAAGAAGACCAGCCGTGCAGCTGCTAAAAAGGAGGCGACAACAACTGACTTGGCCCCAGCCCTACCGGCCTGTCGACCTCTGAACCTGCTCCTGCGGAATCCCGGCCTCAGCAACCTCACAAACCCCGGAGGACCTGACTTCTGTGCTACAGCCTTCGACCCAGGGACTCCCACGAGCAGTGGTACTGCTCAAAAGAAAACCTACCAAAGACCCGGCCCTGGCACGGAGCCGCGAAACCTGCACACTCTGCACCCGCCGAGTCCAGCCTGTGCCTGAGTGACCAAAGACCTCGAGGACGTCCCCCGGCGATTCTGACCTGGAATCCAGTGGCCAAGGACCCTCCTCGACGACCCAGACGACGCCTGCAGCCTCAGGACAAGGGACCCCTCCAACCGCGACCAGCAGGGGGTAAGATTTCCCGACCTCAAAAGACACCCCTGCACCCGGCGCCCCACGGCCCCCTGTGCCCAACTCCTGGGTGTCAACCTATCCTCCAAGACCCCAACTTACCTCCTGAAGTGTTGGTCGTCCCTGAAGAATCACCGTCCCCGAGCCTGCAGCCTTTCTTCACCTTTCACGACCTCTATTGTTTAACATTGAGCGCCCGACGGCTCAAAGCACCCTGCACCCAGCCGCCCGAGTGCCCCTGGAAGTGCAACCTCTATCCTAACCTACTTCCCTACTTGCCCTGAGCAAGTGACCAGGAGCCCAGCTCCCACAGTCGCGTGGCCTGCTTGCCAGCAGCCACCAACCCGGGGCCCCCGCCTGCCATAGGATAACATTGGGCCTTCTCACTCTGCACCCGGCCGCCCCTGTGCCGCTGAGGGTGTAAAAACTGTACTTACCTGATCCTGGGGGACCCCTGAGTCTTACCCAGAACCTTAACCCTGCCAGTCAAGTACTTACCCGAAATCCGATAACTCACTTTTCTTCCATAGGGTTCCATTGACTGGTTTTCTGCGAAATTTCTTCTAAGTGTGGAGTTCTGAAACTTTAGAATATTCACCAAAAATCAACCGAGTCACGAAAACTAAAATACTCACCTAGTATTAGGAGGGGCCTCAGTGCTGGACCCGAGTGCCCAACACTGGCCCTAAAAAGTAATCGCAACGTTACTTACCGTTAACTCACTTTTCTTTCATAGGGATCCATTGACTGGTTTTCTGTGAAATTTCTTCTAAGTGTCGATTTCTGTATTTTACAAATATTCTTTAAAAATCGAACAAACTACAAAAACGTAATTACTTACCTGTTTTAAGTAAATGTCCCAGTGCTGAACCTAGGAGTCCAGCACTGGATTACAAAAGTAACGTAAACATACTTTGCTTGCACACTGTATTTCCTTTCATAGGATAACATTGGTAATTTTACCCAGAAAAGTTTCTAAGTGTCAGCTTTTGAAATATAGTAATATTCTTCAAAAATCACTACAATAACCAAAACGCTTTTTCTTACCTGTTTACAGGAAGTGTCCCAGGACTGAATCCAGGATCCAGTCCTGTTGTTAGAAAAAGTGCTCTGCAAAGTAATCAATTGTAATTAAGTATAATTTTCCATTGAGCTCAATGTTGCATTGAATTTGACCCTGTGTTGCCTCTTGCACCAACTGTGATAACCACTATCAACAAAGTCTATTGCCTATCTGTAAGGTGAATAACCAAAGCATCTCATACTGAGAAAGTATATTTTGATCCTATTGTTGGTTCTAAAATAAAACAAGCATATATTTTTTTATATACAAACCATTGGCCTAGAGTTCAGTTCTTGAGTGTGTGGCTTCATTTGCTGACTGAGTGTGTACAACAAATGCTTTACACTGTCCTCTGATACTGCCTTACTGCTCGACCAAGCTACCACTTTGGAGAGTAAGGTTATATCTAACTTTAGCCTCTGTCAACCCTCTGGGGACTGTGGACTCTGTACACCCTGAACCTTACTTAGGTACAGTATATACAGAGCCACTTTCCTACAGGCGGTCACTGCCTTTAGCGTTACCGTACTGTATGAATGATGGCTCAGTGTTAAGTTGTGGCTTTGCGCTTCTTATCTCGGTCGAATTAGCACTTTTCTGACAACCATTCCATGGGGCCTTCACTTTCTTCGAAGGTCTCATAACGATTGGAGTTGCATGTTGACTGCACATACACCAACCTTCGATTCTTTACTTCGACTGAGGTGCACGTGGCTCGCACAAGTGGTTTGCGGGACCTCGGCAAACTCTCTGGGAGAGCACTCTCGAATCGTGTTGCAGAGTTTACCTATCCCCTATCTCGTCTACAGTTGTAGAATCCTCCTCAGCCCGGTACCATATAAATGAATTATGCCACACACAGAGCTTGATATTACACATACTGCATCATGAAGTTTATTAACCACACCCAAACACTTACTTCATTAAACTACGGAGTCCGTTAGGGGGCAAAAGGGTCCTGCGCTCTATAACACACCAGACACTACGCATTGGATCGTGGCAATTTTTTTGAACTTTTTAAATATCTTTAAAAATGTTGTGCTGTATTTCTCAGAGAGTCATTGTTAGAAATGGGGGTCTCTAGTTGGCAAGGGCTTGCACCTTTGTCCAAGTAGGGGCCCTTCTTCCTAGTCAGGATAAGGGAGTTACACTCCTAAAATAACCCCTGCTCACCCCCTTGGTAGCTTGGCACGAGCAGTCAGGCTTATTCTAGAGGCAGTGTGTAAAGCATTTGCACCAAACCAACAGTAATACAATGTAAGCACTACAACGGACACCACACCAGTTTAGAAAAATATCCAATATTTTTATATACTTTAAACAAGACCAAATACGATAAAAATCCACCGTACAGTACTTCAGAAATAGTTAATTCTCAAAATGTCTTTAAAAACAGTTCCTTGATGTCGATAGCTCCGTACAGGGCTATCACGGCGTCGTGAACAAACACATCCAAACAGGTCTGGCTGACCGCGGCGTCGCGGGTCAGCTATGGTGTTGGGAAGACCCACAAACAGTACCTTTCAGAAATGCAGGGCGTCGATGACCTCGCGGTGAGCTTCCGAAAACACGGCGTCCGCAGGCGTCGGTTCCGGAGGTCGGTGCGGCGTCGTCGGGCCCTCGAAGTCACACGCGTTGCAGATCGATCTCCTCTGTTGAAGTCAGGAGCGCTGGCGTCGGCCGGCATCGGGTGCTGCGGTGCGAAGTGCAGCGGTGCGGAGTGCGGTGCTCTCAGGTCGCGGTGCGAGCAGCGGCTCGGTGGTGGCATCGGATGGCGTCGTCGGTGAGACCAGGGTCGCGGTGAGAGTTGAAGGCGGTGCTCGTCACGGTGCTGGCAGGTCACGGTGCAGCAGCGGCGTCGTCGTAGCTGCAGCGCTGTCGTCGGCTGACGAACTGGAGTCGATGGCACCGGCGTCGGTGGGCCAAGGCTGCGGTGTGGGATGAGGGCGGTGCGTCGTGTAACTTACGAGTGGTGCCCCCGAACCACGGTGCAAGCAGCGGCGTCAAGTCCGGCGTGGAGCGGCGGCGTCGGGAAGGCCACGGCGTCGTCGTGAAGCGAGGCGGTGTGGAGTGCGGTGCCCACAGGTCGCGGTGCGAGCAGTGGCTCGGTGGCGGCGTCAGCAGGCGTCGTCGGTGAGACCAGGGTCGCGGTGCGGCGTTGCGGCGGTGCCCTCTGCTGTGCCGTCGGGACACGGAGTCAGCAGCGGCGTTGTCGACGTCGTCGAGTTGCTTTTCTTCTGTTGCAGCACAAAACACACAGTCCCCAGTGCTGAGGGCAGAAGAACTTGAAGTCTTTGCTGTTCCTGAGACTTCTTGAACAGGGGGCAAGCTCTACCTCAAGCCCTTGGAGACACTCACAAAGTAGATTGCAGAAAGTTCAGTTCCAGTCCTTTCACTGCCCAAGACAGAAGCAGCCACTGCAGGCCAACACAGCAAAGCACACAGCAAAGTGGTAGTTCCTCCTCACAGCTTCTCCAGCTCTTCTTCTTGGCAGACTTCTTGATCCAAAAGAGTTCTAATTTTCTGGGGTTTGGGTCCCCCTTTTTATCCTCAATTTCTCTTTGTTCTCTGAAGGCAGAGAGGCCTTTTCCTAGTCCAAACCAGTTCTGGTCAGTCCTGGAGCACTTTGTTGACAAGTCTCCTTCTTTCCTTTCACAGTGCAGGCCAGGGACATCAGACGCACCACAGGAGGTGGAGCCAGCATTGTGGAGGGAAGGCCCAGCCCTATTCAGGTCCCAGGTGCATCTCCTCCCACCCATCTACATGTAGATCTTGCTATTCAGCCCTGTGCTGACTCACCCTGTCTCCTGGCATCCCCCAGCCCCTGTCACTCACACTCCAGACAAGGAATACACAACCTAGCAGAGGCAGGCTTGGATGGTTAGACAAGAAAATACCCACTTTCTAAAAGTGGTATTTTCAAACACAGAATGTTAAAAACAACTTTACTAAAAGATGCATTTTATCATTCTGAGTCCAGGCATACTAAACTCGAATTTCTACCATGTTCCCTGGGTCAGTTAGGATTATAATCTGTAATAATCAAAACTGCCCATTCTGGCCTATGGGGAACAGGTAGCCTTGCAATAGTGAAAAACGAAATAGGCTGTAATTCACTATCAGGACATGCCACACACACCAGGGCATGTCCTACCTTTCACATACAATGCACCCTGCCCACAGGGGTACCTTGGGCCTACCTTAGGGGTGACTAACATGTAGAAAAGGGAAGGTTTAGGGACTTGCAAGTGTGTGCACTTGCCAAGTCGACATGGCAGCCCCAGGCTGCGCACAGGCTCTGCAATGGCAGGCCAGAGTTACACTTTACGGGCTGTTTGCGTGGGTGGCACAATCCAGTGCTGCAGCTCATCAACAGCATTTGATCTATAGGCCCTGGCACTCTCAGTGCACTTTACTAGGGACTGACACATAGATCAAATAGGCCAATCATGGAAATACCAATCCATAACACATTTTGTACAGGAGCACTTGCACTTTCCCACTGGACAGCAGTGAGGTAAGTGCGCAGAATCATTACACCAGCAAAAACAGAGTCAAAAACCAGGAGGTCAGAAAGCAAAAAGTCAGGGGAAACACGCCAAAAGATGCCAAGTCTAACACATGTCCCCTCCAGCTGAAAGTAGGGAGAACTACCCAACCCCATTGGAGTTCTCTTCACTAAGGCGGAAGAACCTGGACAGACCATCTGCGTTGGCGTGTTCTGTACCAGGGCGGTGTTCCACCGTAAAGTCCATTCCCTGTAGGGAGATGGACCACCTCAGCAGTTTTGGATTCTCACCCCTCATTTGCATCAACCATCTGAGGGGCCTGTGGTCTGTCTGAACCCGGAAGTGAGTCCCAAACAGGTATGGTCTCAGCTTCTTCAGTGCCCAGACCACAGCAAAAGCTTCCCTTTCTATGGTACTCCACCTCTGTTCCCTGGGGAGTAGTCTCCTGCTAAGGAAGACTACAGGCTGATCCAAGGCCCTCTTCGTTCAGTTGTGAGAGCACCGCTCCCACACCATGCTCTGAAGCGTCAGTCTGCACGACAAATTCCTTGGAGAAGTCAGGTGCCTTGAGCACGGGCGCCGTGCACATGGCTGCCTTCAGGGCATCAAAAGCTTTCTGGCAAGACTCAGTCCAGATCACCTTCCTGGGCTGCTTCTTGGAAGTCAGCTCTGTTAAGGGGGCGACAATGGTGCCATAGCCCTTAACAAATCTCCTATAATAGCCGGTGAGACCTAAGAAGGCTCTCACCTCTGTCTGGGTCTTGGGGGTTCCCAAGCCAGGATGGTGTCAATCTTGGGTTGTAGGGGCGCCACCTGGCCGCTTCCTACCTGGTGTCCCAAGTACACCACAGAACCCTGCCCGATCTGGCACTTACTGGCCTTGATCGTGAGGCCTGCACCTTGCAGAGCCCTCAACACTTTCTCAAGGTGCTGTAAATGTTCTTCCCAGCTGGAACTGAACACAGCAATGTCATCCAGGTAGGCGGCACTGAAATCCTCCAGTCCAGCCAACACCTGATTGACCAACCTCTGAAAGGTGGCAGGGGCATTCTTCAACCCAAAGGGCATCACCCGAAATTGGTAATGACCTTCTGGGGTTGAGAATGCTGACCTCTCCTTGGCCCCATCGGTTAAGGCAATCTGCCAGTACCCAGACGTTAAATCAAACGTGCTGAGGAACCGGGCAGCTCCCAACCAATCAATGAGCTCATCAGCTCTGGGGATGGGGTGCACGTCAGTCCTGGTGATGGCATTGAGCCCACGGTAGTCCACACAAAACCGGAGTTCTGGAGTGGCACCTGGTGCAGCAGCCTTTGGGACCAAGACCACTGGGCTGGCCCAAGGACTGTTGGAGGGCTCAATCACCCCTAACGCCAACATCTTAGAGACCTCCTCCTTGATGCTGGCCCTGACCCGGTCAGTCAACCTGTAAATCTTGTGCTTCACAGGAGGGCTGTCACCAGTGTCCACGTCATGGGTACACCAGTGAGTAACACCGGGGGTCAGAGAGAACAGTGGGGCGAACTGTCCCAACAACTGGTGACAGTCCCCCTGCTGCTCCTGAGTCAGTGTAGGGGAGAGGATCACACCTTCCACTGACCCATCATGCTCCTTGGTAGACAGGAGGTCAGGGAGAGGCTCACTCTCCTCTTCCACCCCATCATCTGTTGCCAAGAGCATACTCACTTCGGACCTCTCGAAGTGGGGCTTGAGGCGGTTCACGTGAAGGACCCTCAAAGGGTTCCTTGGAGCCTGCAAATCCACCAGGTAGGTGACGTCACTTTGCGCTCCACCACCTCATATGGCCCAGTCCACTTGTCCTGCAAGGCGCAAGGTTCCACTGGGGCCATGACCCACACTTTTGCCCAGGTTGAAATTCGACCAGAGTGGCATTCTGGTCATACCACCTCTTCATTTCTTCCTGGCTTGCTTCTAGGTTCGCCTGAGCGAGTTCCCTGAAGCGGGCAGGTTGGTTTCTAAAGGCCAGCATGTAACTAAACACATCCTGGGGAGTTTTCCTGGGAGCTGCCTCCCAGCCTTCCTTTACCAAACTCAGAGGTCCTCTGACAGGGTGGCCATACAGGAGCTCAAAGGGGCTGTACCCAAGAGACTTCTGAGGCACCTCCCTGTATGCAAAGAGTAGGCATGGCAAGAGGACGTCCCACTTACGCCTCATGGGTTCTGTTAGACCCTTGATCATGCCTTTCAAGGTCTGGTTGAATCTCTCCACCAGACCGTTTCCTTGTGGGTGGTAAGGAGTGGTGAACTTGTAGGTTACACCACACTCCTTCCACAGGGATGTCATATACTTGGATATGAAATTGGTCCCCCTGTCAGAAACCACCTCTCTGGGGAAGCCCACAAGGGAAAAGATCCCCATTAACACCCGGCCCACCACTGGCGCCGTCGTTGTCCGGAGAGGGATTGCCTCAGGGTACCGGGTGGCATGGTCCACCAAGACCAGGATGTACCTGTTGCCCATGGCTGTCTTGGGATCCAGTGGCCCCACAATATCCATCCCTACCCTTTCAAAGGGTGTTCCAACAACAGGAAAAGGTTGGAGAGGAGCTTTGACCTTCCTCCCACTCTTACCACTTGACTGGCAAGTTTGGCAAGACCTACAGTGTGCATCTGACTGCCTTCGCATTTGGGGCCAAAAGAAGTGGGTGACAAGCCGGTCAAAGGTCTTGTCCTGCCACAATGCTGGCTCCACCTCCTGTGGTGCGTCTGATGTCCCTGGCCTGCACTGTGAAAGGAAAGAAGGAGACAATCCAGTGCTGCAGCTCACCAACAGCATTTGATCTATAGGCCCTGGCACTCTCAGTGCACTTTACTAGGGACTGACACATAGATCAAATAGGCCAATCATGGAAATACCAATCCATAACACATTTTGTACAGGAGCACTTGCACTTTCCCACTGGACAGCAGTGAGGAAAGTGCGCAGAATCATTACACCAGCAAAATCAGAGTCAAAAACCAGGAGGTCAGAAAGCAAAAAGTCAGGGGAAACACGCCAAAAGATGCCAAGTCTAACAGTCATACTTTTGCATATATGTGTGGTGAGACAAATGTATTGAAGCACAGTTTTGGTCCATCTCTAAAATTGGAGAAACAAGATGGTGGACCAAAGTTGTAGCCCTGACAAAATGTTTGGTTTATACAATGACCCAAGACATGCCATGTATATTGAGATTCTTCAAACTATGAAACATATATCCATATCAACTAACTTCAATGATGATATGTCACTAGTAACATTTGACACCATTTTAACTGCACAGATGTATTGGTTTATTTTTCAAAATACCACTCCTTTAACTCTGTACTTGCAAACGGAAGGTATGGATGTCCTGCAGGAATATCGAACAAAAACCATAGACTCCCTACAGCAACAGGGTTGGCATCTCAGCTCCATAATAGACGCAAGAAACAAATTAATCAAGTTGATCAATGTGGTAGTGAAATTGTGATTCAAGGCAACTTCCCAGAGGTTCAGGTACGCAGGCAGAAAGAGGATGCCTGGTGAAACTTAGGCTGATGAACCTATCCTGTCAGCTACTGATCAATGCAGGATAGAAGTTTACAGTACTGCAATGGACAAGATAGTTACTAGTCTCCAGATTCACAATTCATGGTAAGCTGTTTGCAGATTTGGCATGCCTGGACCCCAGAAGCTTTGAAGAGATCCCCCAGAACTTTCTTCAAAATGCTCGGGTGGCTTGTGAAGGGGTATTGCAGCAAGGGATTCTAACTGTTTAAAATGCGAAAATACCCACAATCATTATGTTGTGCACTGTTGCACTTTTAATAAGATGCTTTATTTTAAACCTTTGCACAATTGTTTGAGATTGAGTGAATTTTAAATCACTTGTTTACAGTATTTTGTATTAAGAATAAACATGTTATATTTAAGTTGATGTTTCATGCTTGACATCTATTTTTTGTATCCTCTATAAGAATGTATGAGGTTATGACTGGCTATCATGTGCACTCTAAAGTCATCATTTAAGATGCTTTAAAAGTTAATACAATTGAACATAAAATGAAAGGTTTTTGTAGAATGCACAATTTTTGTAATTTGTTTCCAAATTTGTTTAAATTTTTTTTTTTTTGCAGTGTTTTATATAGCGCGAACTTGACCCGAATCGGGTATCAGAGCGCTTTACATAGCACCAGTTATGTTACATTAGGACACACATTCATTTTTGTTAGGCACAGGGAGATTAAGTGATTTGCCCAGAATCACAGGATGTTCAGCATCATTGCCGAGACTCGAACCCAGTTCCCCAGATTCGAGGTCGAATTGTAATGAGGAGGACCCCCCCCCCCAAACCCTCTTGCAGTGGTCGGGCACGTTAACTACCACCAGGCTGGTGGAGATCTCTAAATAAGGAATCTGCCATGGTAATAGAGGTTGTTACCCATGCTCCCCTGGCGAATTGCAGGCACCCCACCAATCTCTAAATTGGGCCTAAAGTCTTCAAGAAGTACACTTTGTCACTGGCCAGACCTCTTTCAATGCCAAAGTCTAGGAATAGGTTAAGAAGTTAATTATTTTTTCAGGTAAGTCTATTAAAGGCAATGCGGACAATATTGTGGGAGAGTGATAGCAAAGTTGCAGCAAGTACTCCATGGGGCAGATTTACAAGCCCCTTGCGTGACTATTGCGCCGCCGTTGCGTCACTTTTGTGATGCAGCTGCGGCGTAAATGTTGCGGCCCAGTTACAACGTGACGCATCTAGGGAGATGCGTCACGTTGTAAAGCCCTGCGTGACATTATACCTGCGTAAGGTATAATGTATGCAGGGTGGGCATTCCCACGCAAAAAGCCATGTAGAACTGACACAGTGAAATCTACAAGATTTCACTGCGTCACTCTACGCCTTCACTGCATCAAAATCCCTATGCCTGCTCAGACCAGGTGTAAGGAATGACGCAGGGCTTTTTGAATGGGACTCACTCATCTATTGTGGCGCATTGCTGGAGTTTCGTCACTTTCATGAGCAACTCCAGCAATGCGTCACTTTTGCGCCAACAAATGCGTCAGAATTTCTGACGCATCTGTTAATCCTTGCGCCATGGAGCACTGTATTGTAAATACAGCGCATCCATGGTGGCGCAAGGCCATTCGGCGCAGACGCAAGGAAACTGACACATCTATGCAGATGCGTCAGTTCCTTGTAAATCTGCCCCCATGTTTTTATTACTGCCTAGACCCAGCTCCTTCTGGTCTCTTATATGCTCTCTGTTTCTGGTTATTGAGGCTTCCATAGTAGGGGCTGATGATACTTTCAGGTGGGTTTCTGGGAGGCCCCTACAGAAGCATGCCTGTACTGTTTATGTCGGCTGCTCTATGTGACTATTGTAACAGGCTGGTAACGGTGGTAACAGTACTGCAAGCTGTGAAACTTTCCATCAGTTGAGTGAGGCTGCCGCTGTTTTTTTAAATCATCTAATGCTTGAAGTGTGTTTCTTTGCCCAGCTCTCATTCTGCTTTTAACACGTTTCTCATCACACTGAAGCACTGTGCTGCACATGTTCTCCATACTCTGGTTCACCGCTCATGTTATTAAACCAACATCTCTTACTATGCATCATAGCTCGTACTCTTTCTACATTATCACTCCCTCTCATTGTGTGATGCACACTTTTGTCACAAACACTTTTCCCACACCTGTTCCCCACACTTTGCTGAACGTCGCTCACTGATGTGCACCAGGAAAGAGCCAATTATCAAGTTAGAGATCCTATGTGGGATAGCTCTGCTGTTTAGGGCCAATGCCCGTTGGTCTGTGTATTCTGGAATTAGTCTGCTGTCATGTCCCAGAATCTCAGCTTGAGTCGTCTCGGTTAGCATATGTCAAATCAAAATACACTTTATTCGATTTTTGATGCAGTAAAAATCATAAAAGCACAGTAAAAAAGAGCGGAGAACACAAATTGCACCATGATACAGAATATTAAAACAATACATATCTATTCTCACGACCACGACTGTAACATTACTCTAAAAGAACTTTACATTGTGTTCCTGTATTTGATCACAGCTCTTAAAAAGGCAGAGATGGCCATAATAATTTGTTCATTCTCCAAAAGTTGTAGTCTTAAAAAAGCAATTCTACATTGTCTTAGGCCCCAACTTCTTAGAATTGATATTAAAAACGTTTTCCTCGGTAAAACATAGTATTTACAAAACAGTGTACAGTGCATAGTCGATTGTATAGAAGTATCATCACACGGACATAGAGGCAAATTTTTCGACCAATCATTAGTTTCTGGGAAAGTAATCAACCTAAAGAAAGAGCCACATCGAAAACGGGTTAAAAACATACGACAGAAACTACTCTGTACCTTTACCAAATAAGGTTGTATTCCTAAACAAATTGTCATCAGATGGTTCTCCATTACTGTATGCTTCTCTCTTTCTATACACCATCGCTTATCCGCTAAGTGGTTCAGAAAACACATTTTTATCATTTTTCTAGGTATCGTTTCCATACAAGCTGGGGAATCAAAGTATTCTGGATGGCCTATCTCATACGACATCCTTTTTATATAACTAATCCATGGGATACTAGCCACCTTATCCAGTTTAATACAATCTAAAATTACATCTCTGTTAAAACCTGTTTCCACGGATGCCCATACCTTGTGCCACAATAGGAGGGGATTAATTTTAATTATATCAGTGATATAAGTAAGGCCAAGTTCCCTATGGCAGTTATATGTGGCAGTAGAACTGGGGACCGCCAACACATAGCGGAAAAAAGCATTTTCACAGAGTTGAATATCTTGTGACTCTGCGATACCCCAGATACCTGCCCCATATGACGCAGTTGAAATACATTTAGATTTATAAATATCCAGTAACTCAGGGACTGGTCGGCAACCTAATTTCTTTGAGAAATTCATAACTGCTCCTATTGCTCTTGTGAAGGTAAGTTTCCTTGCCTTAATAGCCGGTTTCCATGACCCCTTCCTGTCAAAATTAATTCCCAGGTAAGAAAATCTGTCCGTACTTTCAATTTTTTTATTGTCAATAAAAATGTTGCATATTTTACTCCTCTTAGTTCCACAATTCATTGTGTAGGTCTTTGTGATATTAACTTTTAAGCCCCTTTCTTTCATATATGAAACAAAATTGGTCACAGTTCTTTGTAAACCTATCCGCGTCCGCGCCATAATAACTGCGTCATCCGCATACAATAAAATGGGGACAGGGGTATTCTGAATGATAGGATAGTCTTGTCTTTGATCAATCAGAATTTGTCCTAAGCTATTAATGTATAACGAGAAAAGAAAAGGGGCAAGTATACACCCTTGTCTCACCCCTTTTTTAATACAAAACTTAGTTGAGCACTCCCCCTGTCTCCCATATCGCACCCTCGCCCCTGCCCCCTATACAATTCCTTAATAAACAATAGCAGGGGTGGATCAACGTCCATTTCTTGGAGGATGCTCCACAACTTTTCGTGTTTGACGCAGTCGAATGCGGAGCTTAAATCAACAAACGTTAAGAAAAGTTTGCCCTCCTTTGCTAATGTATATTTCGCAATAATTAATGATAAATTTAGTCCCTGTTCAATCGTACCGAGACCTGTACGAAATCCATATTGATAAATCGATAGCACACCTTTTTCTTCAGCCCATGACTGTAATTTGTTTAGGATAACCCTCCCTGCAACCTTCATAAAGGCATCCAATAAAGAAATTGGGGGGTAACAGCTTGGGTCATTTCTGTCTCCTTTTTTAAAAATAGGGATCACAACTGCATCTGTCCAGGTAGGAATAAACCTATGGCGATTGCAACTGTTTAAAACATTCGTTAAAAGCGGGGCCAATAACGCGATATTAGTTTAATAGACGTCCACTGGGACGCCATCCGGCCCCGGTGCTTTCCCTGGAGCACTCTCGGATATAGCCCTACTAACCTCCTCAAGGGAGATATCAATATCTAGAGGAAATATTCTTGACTGCACATCTTCTTCAATCCCCATTATGGCTGGAGCTGTCTTGTTAAAGTCAATGGTCTCATCATTATAGAGGCCCGTAAAAAATTCCACCCATTTCTGCTCAGTAATTGCTAGATCTATAATATCGGTCTCCCTATTCACAAAGAAGGGTGCATTGACTGCTTTCCAGAAACCGATGGTATCTTTCTTTAGGCATGCCTGATGCAATGCCTGCCATGCTTCCTTTTTTAATTGTATCTTACGTTTTTTTAGGGCTAATCGGTATGCAGCTCTTGCCTGTCTTACTTCTTCCTTACATCTATTTTTACTATGAAGGACATTTTTCAAATGAGAGTGGGCCTTGCTGCAATCTCTGTCAAACTAACCCTGTGGTTTATTCATTCCTTGCCGCTGCTCCTTCTTTAATAGATCTCGAGCCTCATCGGTTATCTTAATAAAAGCATTTAAAATTTCTACGTCATCCCTCGTCTGTGAAAGGCAAATTTCAATGTCATCTAATGACCTTTTAACTAATTGTTTAAGAAAGGCCACAGGATCCACTTTTGCCCAGTTCAATGTATATCCATTTGTGCTGGCTAGATTAATATTATAATTATAATTATAATTGGTATCATTACTCATAGTTGTTAATAAGCCTTTCATACTAAGATCTAATTGAATTGGATAATGGTCACTAATTAAAATATCAAGAGTTTCACAAGAGGAAATAATACTCGAATATCTTTTTGACATTATAACAAAATCAATTATAGAATTACAACCTCTCCCATTAAAAGTAGGCTCAAAAGGTACAAACGGTCGACATAGTTCGTTTGCATATCCCAAATCGAATTGAAAAATTATATCATTTAACAAGTCCCCTACAACTGTATGTGAAAAGTGTGTCAATATTTCTTCCTTGTAGTTGCCTAGGCCACAGATCCCCTGCTGGCTATATTGGCATAAAAAGCAGTTAAAATCACCCACCCATAAGATAAACATATCCTCAGGCGTTTTTCCATCTATCATTTTTAATGTTTGGCAAAAATCCGCAAAGACAGTCTTCATCTGTGGTTTAGGAATATTATTATAGAAATTTATTAACATTACAACCCCTTCTCCCCCTATACTCATCATTAGTATCTGATAGTAGTCAGACGCATTTACAAGTTTCACGTTAGTGAAACCTGCCACATTGGAGATATTGGTACATAGACCCCCTTTATTTCGCCCCTGATTACTAATAGTGGCTGGCGTGTTAAAAGTTTGAAAGCCATTTATATGATGTTCTCCAGTTACCCAGGTTTCTCGGAGACAGATTACAGAAAATTCATATATAAAGGTTAGCCACTGTTGATCTTTTACTTTAGTGGTTAGTCCCGCGATATTCCACGTTAGTATTTTACAAAGTTTGGTGGTATTTAATTTTGTCTGCCCTCCTCCTGGTTCAATAAGGGTCATGTCCCTCCTTTGGCTATCCCCTTGCGTGATTTCCAATATTGCCTTGTGCCATGGCATAGTTTTCATATTTTTCCCCTCCCTCTTCATATGGGCACTGCATGTGTTCTCTTTCTACCTCATGCACGGTATCAATAGCGTGTCCCTGTACATACGAGATCTCGACCAATATGGATGACCATCCTCTCCCCCTTGCTTTACTGTTGGTCAATCTAAATCTTCCATTGAGGTTAACAGATCATAACGGTTATGGAGTGGGATACACCATGGCTTTGTTAAGTCAGTACGAGAATCCCTTACATGGGTACTAGCAGGAAGCTTGGGAGAGAATGATTTGGGGGGATAGAAAGCCCCTAAAGGTAGGACATTAATTTCATTATCTTTATAAGATACATTTCCTACCCTAGCAAGAATCGCGTGCACTAGCATAGGATCACTGAATGTCAGAACTATACAATCTCCATATAAAGCTTTTCGTTCCTTTCCCAGCCACCTAACTCTTCTTGCCATTTTAAAATGTTTGAACAAATCATCATTAAGACCAGATTTTCTTCCTAACCAGTGCAGGGACTTATTACGGAGTTCCTCCCAAGGTTCAGATTCTAAAATATGTCTCACTGGTACATTGGCCAAGATTACTACATAGGGTGTGGCTGCTGGTGGTAAATCAAGGCGATCACCCACTGTGCTCTCTAGATTTGACCTCGGCCTAGTTAGAAATGCCCCTACGTTAGTATTAGTATTTACTCTAATCTTCTCCAATTCCAGTCTGTCTGCCCCATCTATTGAATGGGAGTCCTTCCTGGGGTGAGTGGATCTTTCAGGTGACAATCTAGTTGCAACATGGATAATATCACTATTAAGGGTAGGTCTA
Organism: Calotriton arnoldi; assembly: GCA_963921515.1. NCBI lineage: Eukaryota > Metazoa > Chordata > Amphibia > Caudata > Salamandridae > Calotriton > Calotriton arnoldi. Next base: position 340,044 of record CAWUFW010008323.1, read on the forward strand.
ACATTCAATTTAGTGGGCTTATTCGTTTGTCTCCCTGTATGTATAAACTTTGGTGTATCACTACCTTGCAAGTGCACCCCCCCTACGGTCGGTTTATTTGTTCCACTTAGATGCCCTTCCAAGTTTGCTACTCTATCTGTTAAATTTCCCAGGGCCCCAACCATATGACAATACACTTCTTCTATTCTCTTTGAAATTTTTTCCAATAACGTGGTTTGAACTTCAATTTGGGTACTCAGGGAAGGTATACCCGTACTAACAATATTTTTACGGGCAAGTTGTTTTGATGATGGCTGTTTGCCCTGTAATTTTCTTTTCTTTAATATCAGGTTTTTAGACCGACTAACCGGGCTCTTTCCCACTGATTTCCCACGTGCATTACCCTCGATCATATCTGGGTTCTTACTTCGCTTCAGGGGAGGTTGGGAATCATCTCGTAAATCACTCACATCTATACACTCTGAAATCTCTTGCCTGCACCCATTTTGCACACCCTGTACAATCTGGCTGTCACTTGAGTGTATAACAGATGTAATCAATACACCATTCTCTTCCGTTTGCCTACCCCGCCTCCCTTTCGTCCCTTTTGTCAATGATTCCTCTACCGTATTGATTTGTTCTTCAATCGCCCCCATTGCGCCAGTCAAGTATGTCAACAATGATGTTTGTCCCGCCAATTTTAAATCAGAGTTTTCCCCCGTAACTGTGTGACCCAGCTTTCTTTTAGTCATTTCCTTACTTATTCCTAAACCCCACAGATAATAATAAATGCTATAATGTTCAATGGGTGCTTACGCATATATTCGTCCATATATGACCGTATCGACTTGAGAAGGTGGCCCTGCCCGGCCTCTGTCGGACTCAGACGGGCTAAGACGGGCCCGTCTTGGCCCGGTCTTCGCCCGTGCTCCGTCCGCGCGCGTCCCGCGTTGCGTGACTGAGTCTGTATTAAGTACCGGCGTCCAGGGGCCGGGCTGAAAGTGCAGCGTGCTCACCAAACAGGGACTGGCAATAAAGTGCGATGTGCAGCTCCCAGAAACGTTGCAGAGCGATCTCACCCCTTCCGTGACAGACTCTGTATTAAGTACCGGCGTCCAGGGGCCGGGCTGAAAGTGCAGCGTGCTCACCAAACAGGGACTGGCAATAAAGTGCGATGTGCAGCTCCCAGAAACGTTGCAGAGCGATCTCCATATGTCAGTCTCTCCATGTTTATCTTATTTATGATCCACACATCACACTGCAATTACAACAAATAACATATTAACAGTATAGTGCCTTTTACTAGGCTAATTTTTCATACTTCCCAGTTTGCGTCCATCTGCTGTCGATCCCTTTCAATGTGAATAGAAGAATAGAGAACAGAATTATTTTCTCTTGTCTTCCTTTGAACCACATGTTAATATTTGGTCTTTCCTAAAAACCTGGCCCAATCATGCATTTAGCATGCACAAAATGTCTGGGATCTCATTTCCTCTCTTGGACATCGCATATCGACTCCCATTGTCCACACGGGATAGGTTTACAATCCTGCCCTCAAGGCGCTGTACTTTTCCCTTGTGTGGTCCCGTGATTATGACTGAAAATGTTTTCCTACTAAGGACATACTCACCCTCTGCGTTTTGCCAAGGGGCACCTACTCAAAAGTCTCTGCTTAACTTTCATGTTGTCTGCAGAGCCTTCTCTTCATGGCAGTAGCGGTCGGTGGTGGGAGTGCCGCCGGGCGCTGACGTGGGGCGGGGGGCAGTAGCGGACGGTGGTGGGAGTGCCGCCGGGCGCTGCCGTGGGGCGGGGGAGGGGCAGGATGGGGGGTAGTAAACTACGGATTACGGCCGATTACAGGTAAGTACACATATAAATAAATAAAACGAATTTCGTTGCGCGCGCGCTGCATCGCATTTGGCGATGCAGCGCGAGAAACGAAATTCGTTTTATTTATTTATATGTGTATTTACCTGTAATCGGCCGTAATCCGTAGTTTACTACCCCCCACCCTGCCCCTCCCCCGCCCCACGTCAGCACCCGGCGGCACTCCCATCACCGTCCGCTACTGCTTCATGGGTTAGGGTTCACATTCTGCCTTGCTCACCCTGCAACCAAATGACAATGTTTGAATTTTATTGTTTTTACAGTAAGTTGCTTATAGTCTCAGTGTGTTTTTAATGCAAAGAACTAGTTCCACGTGGCTACTTATGTGGCATTTGCAGGACCAACATTGGCCATATGTTGGGAGCAGCTCCAAGTGGTCAAGTGTGGTGGGTGATGGCATCTTCCTCTTACTCACTTCACTGCGGCTTTGGAATTATACCGACTCTGAGGAAATACAATGCACGCGGCCTGTGCCACGTGATAGAACAGTGGTCTCACCTACAGCGCTGTCCGTGTGCACCAGTTCCCCCCCTTCCGTTTAGACCAAGGGTACCCATGTGGAGCATTCTGTGCCCCTCCGTGAGTAAATTCAGTGTAGCTTGGGTATGACACCAGTCCCTTCTCAAGGGATACACAGCTTCACTTTGCGGGGAGGGTCCTTGGACTCCCTAAACTCCCTCCAACATTCTCCATCATTACTAGAAGTCGAATAGTTTCACTGCTTCCTGGATAGTCTATTCTCAGCACCACTCAACCGTGGCAGGTCAGTCAGTCAGGCGCCCTTAGTTTATTGTTGTCAGCATTAGCCACAACAATTACATTTATAAAAGATATGCCACCATTAATAAAAAGTTAGAAATTAAAACCTACTATAAAGAGAAGATTATACATCAGATATTTCATAAGTCAAGATCACAAATTAAAATACAAATACAATGACAGAGAGTATAACATAGCAGAGTTGTCTCAAGCCTGTTTTGATCTATACACCATAATCCAGGCCCATAGGTAGCCCATAGGTGGCAAGCTACTGACATATAGGTCAGTGGGGTATCCGTTCAATAGCAGCATGCAAGTGCATTATTACAAGTTCTAATTGAAAATAGTTAAAAAAGAGGCACTAGCCATTTATGGATTATGAGCTTTAGTGCAAAATAATAACAAATGCAATAAGGTATTGTGCCCCCTAAATTCAGAATCACAAAGTTCACTATGGATGAGTTTGATAAAAACATTTGACATGTACACGCTAGTAGGGAAAACCCCCAGCTGGAATTTAAGATATAAAGCGTGACATGCATCTGGGGATACCATATTAAGATAGTTCTCTATCTCCACCCCCTCGTACGTTTAATAGACAAGTAACTATGGGGCATATTCACAAAGAAGTGACGGAGCGCAGCATTAGCCTTCTTGGCTTAATGTGCACTCCGCCACTTCTGAAACGCAGGGCTGCACCATATTTACAACAATACAGTGTTTCCCCCTGCGCTTGCTGTATAGGCTGTGCTGGACCAAAAGTATTTTGCACCAATTCAGTCAACATTCTTTTAACATAAAGTGCCCATAAGCGCTGAACTCTCACTATCTTCTGACTGAGACTGGCAGGTCAGCTCGACAATCATTCCTTAAAATGAACATGCAGCAGGCCGACCCAGAATTCATTACATTTCATACGACATGAGTCAATGAATGTGCCGTTTGGAATGGGTAGGCATGTAAACAGCACCTGCACAAACTACAGGCTCTGCAAAGAAAACAGCAATGAAAGTTGTTTACATAGGAATGCAGTTTTATGGAACGTGGGATCTGAACTCAAAATGAAATTTTACATCCTTCATCATCTCCACTAGATGCAGTACACAGACAATAAAAAGAAAAGGACAGCAGTATTCACAATTTTTCACAACAATATGTGTGGCATAAAAATAAAACTCCTAGACCAGACAAGCTTGCTTTCAGTGGAAGCTTCTGCAAAAGTCCAGCAGGATTACAAAACAAATTAAAAAATCACAGGCAGAGTGTGTGTCCCTTGGGGCACGTAAGCATTGCGGCCAATTCCACTACACACACTGTGGAAAGCAATGTACAGGAAAGGGTTGGCTGCTGTTGGGGGGGGTGAGAGCAGGGCTTGACCACAGCTATGCGGGGTGGGAGGTGGCTGTGTACATGGGGGTGGGGTGCTTACAGCCAACCCCATGCCATTCAGGGCCAAGGCAGTGTGCAGCTGGCATAGCTACGTATGAAAATCTTACTTTACTTTTAAAAAAAACTAGAAATTCACTGAAAAAAACAAAGGTTGGACATTATAGTTAGATATGGTAATAATACTTCATTTTATAGAAATTCCCAAAATTGCACTATTTACAAATACTACACATAGGAGAGGAACCCCCATTGGAATTATATATATATATATATATATATATATATATATATATATATATATATATATATATATATCAAGACGAAATCCCAAAGTATCCCAGCCGCAGCGGCGCAACACCAGGGCACAGACTCCAATAGCGAGGTTATCAACGTGGTTCTTTATTCACCCATCAAAAGTCCAAATCACGCGTTTCGGCCGCCGGACATGCGGCCTTGATCACATAGTGCGCTGATGGAAAGTAGGTGATAAATATACACATGCAGATAGTAGTATTTTTTCTATATTTACACTGTGAGTAGACATTTTACCTCCTTTTGCCGACATACTCTAGTGTGCTGCTTTACTGCTGCCAGTAAGTCAAAACAAAGAAATGGGGGGAAAACAAAATGATGAAAAAATGGAAAGACTAAACTCTACAGATAAGGCGAACAGACTCCTTATAGTGAAAAAGACCACCGCTGTTATAAGTGCAAGCTGTCATGTGAGAAGGTGCCTACAATAAACCCCCTATATTAATTCATATGTGGATGTGCGATGCGGTGTCAGAGTGGCGAATTCCTGAGCGTGGAGGCCAGATTGGCCGGTAAAGGATAGCCTTGCTCTTTACCTAGGGGTCCTAATCTGCATCCTATGGGAGTCGGAGGCAGCAGATGCTCACGTCTAAACTTACTATGGCTCTTCGGAATGAGTCAGACTGTATACTCATGGTGGCCTCCTTGGAAGCCTAATGGAGAGCCGCGGGCAGGCGAGAGTCAGCTGGTATCTGTGAGTATGTTAAAAACATTATGTCGAAGCATACGTGACAAAACTGCTAGGGGATGTGTAATCCGCTAGCCATAGAAGAGGCAAGTATTCTAATGCCCTGTGCCAGCCTGCGCGTAAGAGGTCGGCATAAAATTCTTAGTGGATTAAAAACATACTACTGTTTGGAGTGAGTGCAGTTCTACCATTAGTGAAAGATACGTAAAGTGACAAAGTGAAGCAATGTGTGCATACTGGTTTTAAAAGGGTTCAGCGTCAGGAGTGTCATAGGAATGCACACTCCAATATTGTGCATAAAAAGTGCAGAGTCTAAAGACGTGAGGATATCTGAGTGTGACAACTACCCAGATCAATTTGGCTAGATTGACCAACCACAAGATAGGTTACAGAAAAACAAAACAAAAGTCGCTCTATGTCGCCCCTCCCATCGGGAGATGACAGGTGTTCATGTGGGATTAACAGCTCTTAAACATATGAAGCGCTTTATGGCTCATTGGCACCACTGTGCCACTATGTATGTGTGGAGGACAATAAGATCTCAATGAAACAATAAAATATGGAAAACATGTGTGTTTTTTTCGGGTGTGCTGGAAATGCCTTTGCATGGTACATAACTGGCTCAATCATAGAAATACACAGTGAATGTACAGAAAATCCATTGTACAAATGCAGGTAGTGCACATATATACATTGTGAGTATCTATTGTAGATTACTCTGAACATCAATTGCACAAATGCAGTGAGTGCACATATATACATTGTGGGTATCCGTTGTGGCTCACTATGAACATACATATTCCTATACGATTGGCGAGTGTAAATGAGAAATGCAAAGTGGAAGGGTTCTCAGTTCTTGGAGTTGCAGTGTTACAGGAAGTTATGTAAATCCTCGCTTGTGTTAAGCCCTGCCGGTGCTTTGGTGTTGAATTCTAGGATGTATCTGCTCTCCAACTGGCGGAGTAGTTTCTCCCGATTACCACCTCGTCTTAAGGGGGATATGCAATCAATAACACAGTATTGTAGGTGGTCTAGGTTATTGTTGTGCACCTCTTTGAAGTGCCTCGCTACAGGGTAGGAAGGATCATTATTTACAATAGCTCTTAGGTGTTGAAGGATGCGAAGGTGTACTTGTAGCTTGGTGCTGCCAATGTAACGCAGATTACATTTGCATTCTAGTAGGTGGACTGCAAACTCAGTTCTACAGGTGAGTCTGTGTTTTATAGGCAGGGGTTCTCTCCTGAAGGTGGAATCTAGCTGTGTGATGTTCCTGCCAAATTTACACGCCCTACAACTGTTGCATTTGAAGAAGCCCTACACATCCGCCATCCAATTGGATTTAGTGTTGATTTCAGGGCTGTTTCTCACTAAGGCGTCATGCATGGAGAAGGCACGCCTATATGTAATCTCTGGGCACTGTGCGATCAAGGGGCCCAGAATTGGGTCAGATTTTATGATCCCCCAGTGTTTGTTGACCATGGATCGAATCGCACGTTCCTCTGTATTATACGTGATGATGAGCCTAGTGCTGACTGTGCCCGGGCTGTGTGTCTCTTCACTAGTGTCAGTGCTAGTGTCTAGTGTGGACCTTCCTATGAGGAGTTCTTCCCTGGGTATGGCGTTAGCCCTGTTGGTAGCTGTCATGATGTTGCGTTTGGAATACCCACGTGCCCTGAATCTGTGATAGACCTCGTTCTGGCAGATTGCTAGATCATCAGCAGTGCTACATATTCTGCGTATGCGCAGCATTTTTCCATAGGGAATGCTTGCAATAAGGTGTCTGGGGTGAAAGCTTGAGGCATGCAAGGTAGAGTTGCCTGCGTTGGGTTTCCTATGTAGCTTAGAATGTAGGGACCCATTGGAGATGTACAGCGTAACATCTAGGAACTCAATTGAGTTGTTGCTAATGTTGTCATTGAATTCCAAATTAAGATATATATATATATAATAAACAGTTCGGGTAACAGAATTTTTGCCCGGCGCTAAGTATCCCAGTTACTGGTCCCCACCAGTATTTTTTACAACCATATAAAAACAACAAAGTACTGAGATATCAACAGAAGCAACAATTCACAATACTTCTTCTTGATTGGTTTCCATAAGTTGTTTTTATTCTTTCTTCAAGTTCATTTTTCATGTCAATACATCCACAACAGCCTTAAATACTGTAAGCAGTCAGACAAAAGCCAACACGTGTTTCGTGCTCCACTGCGCTTCTTCATGGCTGTCACAAACACAGAATAATACAAATTAAAATCTAAACATAATCTAAAATCATAATCAAAAGCATAATACATCTATTTAACAACACACTTTCAGAATTGCTAACACGGTTATTACTAAATTCTTGTCAAGGCTACAAAGAGTACATTGACTCCATGTTCTCCATTCCCACCTTTACACATATTCTGTATATTGGTACCATCACATGTCATAAGATTGATGGTTACATCACAGCAGTAACACTAAATTCAATCTACCCCAGTAACCACACTTTATTACATATGCATTGCATGAAAATTCTCAGAAAACCGCCATTCTTGTAGTAGTTCTGCTTATAAGCAGTATATCCACCCAGACCACACCTTTTTAGGTCGAGCCTAAGACCTGTTGTTATCTCTTCTGTTGGCTTTTGGCATGCCGATCAAGCCATTGGTTGTTACCTGTAGCATTCTGAAAGTGTGTCATTTTATTGGTGTTTGTCCATCCTTTCTCTCTCTGTTCCTGCCCCATGGCGATTCAGAAATTGTTTCTTTTGGTCATCCCGTCAGGCTCCTTCACAGTGCGATCTCCCACTCCTCCTGCCTGGGAATATGCAATGTTTCCGAATGACAAGGCATTCATGTAGGGCTTTTGTTCACGAGCTAGGGTTCAAACTATTTACAAATATGGCATAGTTTCATTTCGTTTTTATGTGATATTGTTTAATTTGAATTAGTATGAATTTGTTATATCAAGGAGGGGAGAGCCGACACCGCGACTCGAACCCGGTTCTTCAGTTCCAAAGTCGGCACCTCTGTATATTGTGCCACATTCAGTCACAACTATAAAGTTTGCTATAATGGCATCTGAAAGAGCGGAAATCTGGCATGTTGATTCTATAAAACCACAGATCCATCTAGATTGAACGATCGTTGGACCAACAGCAAGTGGTTTAAAACTGATGCCCATTTCTTTTACAACACTAGATAAATCATGTAAAACTCGGGCCTCCGTGATCTAATCTCGTGCCTGGGAATGGGAGACAAGATTAAGAAGGGCGTGTATAATGACTGTCTTCCATTATTTCTGTTCATTAAACAAGCGCTTGTTGAGTGCGGATCATGACGGTTTGTTACAGTTTCCACTGTAAACACAGTGAAGGAGGAAATTAGATTCTAATCTAAGGGTCAGAAGGCAACAGTGAAATCATTATTCTGTACAGCTCATGGCTGGTATAAGAAGGCACACACCCTGATGAGCGATACTGGTATCAGTGGGCTTGCCACTTTAGATGCTAACAGCACTCTTTTAAGATCACCTGTGTGAATTGATCAAACCCAGCATTGCTCTTAAAATGTTTTATTGACAGTTGTGTAGTATGTTCGGCCACAGTACAGTTTATCCCTTAGGAACTGCCTGATTGTACCAAGATATAGGGTTTAATATCTAAAAATAGGCATGGCCATAAAAAAAATAAAGCCCACTCGATAAGTCACACAGTAGGTCCCAAAGTCCCAGAGGCCATGGAAGTCAGATTTGAAGTTTCCGACTAAACGTGAAGGGGAGTTGTGTTCAAAGGTGAGGGTCAAACTCAATCAGCTGAGTGTCTGTTAAACTCAACAGAAACGTTACAGGTTGTGAAGTTGTAGCAAGTGTGATGTGTGTTACTTATTAAATGCACAAAGTACTACAGTTGTAGCAAGTGCAAACTCAAATACATGAGAATAAGCTGCTGCCTCCTACCACTCACAGCTAAAGGATAGGATTTTCTAAGTAGCTAGCAGGGCATGTCAGTAGAGCTGCAGATAGAGCTGCCCACATCAGCGTCTCCCCCTGTTTACAGTGCCAGAGGCAGGACCATGCGGCGTCTGTGAGCTGCTGCCGCCAATCCGGAAGTGTTGTCCCCTCCATGCCATTATCAGGTGCTGTCACTGGTTGCTTGCCGCATAGTGGCTCTTTTTAATCTGAAGGAAGCAGCAGAGCCTGTGCTAGGTGCACGGCTCCATAGCTCTCTTGATTGCCCCACTCCTGGCACACCTGAGGCCCGGAGTGGCATTGCCCAGGCCCATCCTGCTACTGGTGCTTCACTAGGAGACTTGGCCTCCACCAGTCCCACCCTGTGATGTGGAAATAGTTCACTAAATTCCAGCCTACACGCCGCTTCCTCTCCTGCACGCACAACACCTGTGGCCTCCACTAATGCTCCGACAGCCCACCCATCATGGCCCAGAACAAGAAATCCAAGTCTGCAGTCAGCGGTTCCCCAGGGGGCAGCAGAAAGCCCACGAACGTAGCACTCATCACCGGTATCACAGGGCAGGTAAGACAGTAGATGCAGCATTATGGCATGTGGGCATCTAATATGGCCGAACTTCATGTTTTCTTTTAACTTACCTATGGTAGACCAGTGCATCCCTTCCAGTAACAACAGCTTTCTGGGAGCTGAATTGAACTAAGTATTGCATGATTAAGGTATTCAAAATAAATAAACACTATAAAAAAGACTTTCTGGATGCTTGAAAGCACATATCCCGCCCTCCTAGACCATGGAGCTGTGGTTTAAGACAATTATTATTCGGCTATGTAAAGCTGATGTTCTGTCTATAAAGTCCCAATAAATAGAAATGGAGGACAGGAGCGGGACATAGTGATGGGCAGTTGTTTAGGGAGGTTAGGTAACTATATCTGACTTTTTTCTTTAATTCCTGGTCTGTAATAAATATTTTCACATAACTTCTGGACTTCAAGGATCAGAACGATAGAAAGGTATGCCTGTGAAAGCCACTAACTTGACGTTCGTAACTCTCTGGTTTTCATGTGACAGCTGTGAGTGGCTCATCCATTGCTAGTGTTTGATTTAGGCAGTGGGTGGTGGACTTGATTTGTGTGGACCTACATATATGATTAGCCATTAGCTTTGTGGAATTATTATTTAATGTTGCCATCATTAGTTGCTTTTGGACTTAGCAGCTATGGTTTGGAGTTCATATCAGACAAGTTGCTTAAAAGACAGTCCTGATTAAATTTTTGGTTTACTTATAGTTTACTTTTAAAAATTAGGAGTGTACTAAAATTACATTTTGAAATGTTTGTGTGAAACCAACACCCTTACCTTGGGGGTAAGAGGATGGGCCTTTCATGGAGGTGGAAGCTGGCATGTGATTCACTGGCTACGGATGAACAGAGGCGTGCTAAGTTGGAAGCATTAAAATTGCTGATTTGGAGTTAGGTAGGGCAGTGATGGAATCTGGAAAGAATACTCAGAGAACCCACTGATAAATCTAGCATTCTTACTGTGCATGCACACTAATCCATTCCACACCACATAATTCAACACAAAACCACATTATTTCATTCTACAACACAATTCCACTACACACCACATATATCCAATTACAACACATAATTTAACATCATACCACAAAATTAAACAGCACAACACATATACTCCACTATATAACCCTCCACAACACAAAATACCATTCCACGTAATTACACTACATTACACACAATCCCACTCCACATAATTCCAAAACACCCAAAAACACATAATTACTGTCCACATAATACAACTGCACACCATGCCACATAATTCAACACCACAAATCCACTCCACACAATTCCACACCACACAATGCCACAACTAACAATTCCAATCCAACCCACATAATTCCACTACACATCGCACACATCTACTCCAATTCATAACACATAGGTAAAATACATTCACAACGCCAGTACCTCAAAATCTTTTTTTTTTAAACACCCAAACACAGAGATCGGGAGCTTAGTTACTTCCTCTTTGTTCTTTTTCATCACCAAAAAAAAAACACAAAGCTATCCACACACTTCCACGCCACACAATTCATCTCCACACATTTCCAATCAAAACCTCATAATTCCCCACCAAACCACACAATACAACTGAACAACACAATTACACAACACACCACATACATCCAACCCACACCACACAATTCCACATCGAGCCACAAAATTCAACAGCACACCACATAATTAAACTCCAATACAATCCCTCCACAACACAAAACACCATTCCACATAATCATACTCCATAACACATGATCCCACTCCACATAATTCCAGTACACTCAATACCACATAATTACTATCCACATAATTCCACAGCACACCATGCCACATAATTCCACTACACAACTCCACCACACAATTCCACACCACACAATTCCATAGCTAACTAATCCAATCCAACCAAAATAATTCCAGTACACACTACATTCATACACTCCATAGCACACAGATAAAAGACATTGCCAATTACAATGCAAATAGCTCTAACTCAAACAAATGCGAGACCAATTGCATTTCCAATGCTTGTTATATATGCATTGCATGCATTTTCTTAGAGAACCTCCATTATTGCAATAGTTCTGCTTTTAAGCAGTATATCCACCCAGACCCCTTACATCCTTATTAAGGCACATTTACTAATATTATTTCTAATATTATCACAAGAACAATTCCTGAACTCTTATTACCTTTAAGTTCTGTTCTTGGAACTTATTATTCACTCACTCCCATGCTCAAATTATTAAATAAATAGCTTCATCCGTTATTATTCTCTGTAGTGAAAAGAAAGGGATAATCTTGATGAATCTAAGCATACACAAGAAATTTTCTGTTTGTTTATTATCTATTGTATTAAAGTTATAATGCTCTCACCTCCTTAGTTCCTTTAGGACATGTAGTAATTCATTCCATAAATCCGCTAAGGTTTAAATCCTTCTGACATGAAAACTTCAGTTCCCCCTTGATACGGGTCTATAATATAAAAGCTTTAAAGGATTTAAACCTTAGAGGATCTATGGAATGAATGTGGAGACGATGTAGCCTTATGGCTAGAGCAGGCGACCTCGAAGCTGGGGAACCGGGTTCGAGTCTCGGCAAGGTCCCTCAACATCCTGTGATTGTGGGAAAACCACTTAATCTCCCCGTGCCTAACAAAAAAAAATGAATGTGTCCATCTGTAACGAAACTGGTGCTCATGTAAAGCGCTCTGATACCTGATATCTTCGGGCCTAGTTTGTGCTATATAAACCTCTATTAAAAAAAAACTTATGAAACCAATCAAGAAGAAGTATTGTGAATTGTTGCTTCTGTGGATATCTCAGTACTTTGTTGTTTATATATCTATATATAGATATATAGTTATATCCATATATATATAGATAGATATATCTATATATATATATATAGACATAGATATAGATATATATATATATATATATTACCTACAGTCCTACAGTCACCAGTGGGTAGTTATAGTTAGGACCTAGTTTCCATAGCATTTTTTTGTTTTGCTTATAACTTTGGCGCAGTTTGACGAATCTTCATGAAATGTTTATAAACTAGCTTACCACTCACTTCAGCTGCTGTCTGGAAATTTTCAGGGTGATTCCTCAAGTGGGGTCCAAAAAAGGGGTGGAATCTCAAAAATGCGTTTTCCCCATGCAATTTCCCATAGGGGTTTTAGACACGACTACAGCCCGAACCGCTGAAAGGAATTACACCAAATTTGCCAGAAAGCTAGATCTTGGTCCAGATAGAGTGCTTTTTGCAAATTTGTGTAAATCTGTTCATTAGTTTTGGAGTTACTAAAGAAAAGAGATTTATGTATATCTCGAGACACAGATCTGCGGATCCATGCGCCAACAGCAATGCTGTGCTTGGCTGGCCACAACCTGAGAGAAAAGTTGCGACTTTCATTGTGTGAATCGGGACCGAGTTCCTGGGGGGTGAAATAAAGTTTAAATAGGATTTAAGGGGTCAGGATAGAGGTATTTTGACCCGATGGCACTGATGGTCTGTGAAGGACCCCTCATGGGCAAGAAATTGCCAAAGAACATTTTATTTATGGTTCGCGAGAATCCACGGATCCACCTCCATGCTCAGCGTGGCCCTTGTGTGAATCCAGGGTACATCTGTGGGTCCAGACCCAATTTAAAAATCACATACAGCCACTCACAGACCCACTCACACACCGTCACAACCCCTCACACACCCACTCACACATCCATGCACCCACTCTCACACCCACTCACATACCCATGGAGTCGCTCAAACACCCTCTCACACATGCCATTACAGTACACGGGGACTCTGTCCCTGTGTCCTGAAAATGTTTAAAACTACCATATAAATGGAGAAGTCAGGGGTACCCTGACCGCCAAACCCTTGTAGGAGGGAGGTCCCAGAGGGACTCCCACCTCTGGGCCCAAAATCTTCAAGAAATGGGTGGCCGTCGCAAGCACACTGTACACCAGCCGGAGTCTCCTCAGTAGTCCAGAACTGTGGGGAAAATGACTCACAAAAATAAAAAATGTGAGGTGGGTGTCTGGGGTGGGTTGGCCTCCCTCTTGGGGTTGAGCGCTGGGCCTGGCTGCAGTCCAAGGTCTGCGCCCAACCCCTTACTGCCCACAGCCGTAGATTGTGCACAGCGTGGTTGTGCACCCAATACCGTGAGTTGTTGGTAATAATATCTATTATACTTTTTTTTTTAAATCAGAAAGTCACTGAAAAAAACAAAGTGATTTTATAGCTAGGTAAAACTGTCAGCTAAAACGTAACAGAAGAATTTATATCTTATGCCCTCACCATGCTCTGCTTATAACTTCACAGTTTGCATCACTGATGACATCAGTGATAACATTTCAAATTACATCATTGATGACAACACTGAGCATGGTGGGGCCCCAAGTTCTAGTTAGCCCAGAAAACCATAACTGGTGAGTTTCCGTGTGTTTTTTTTAACTTTAAAATCTTATGTTTTAACTGACATTTTCCTCTAGCTAAATGTCACTTTAACCTTTGGTTTTTGAACTGAATATATACCTATACATAGAGATAGATATGGATATACACTTTGTTGGAAGATCAAATTATGCAACAAGGGGGGTGCTCTGGATTATGGAGCCACATTTCTAAACACACACACACATAAATGTGTGTGTGTGTGTTTATATTTTTCTGTTCAAAAAAATGCTGTTAAAGGTTAGTTATGGTTCAGCAAACGCAATAGCTAAAAACCAATAAAATTCACCAGTTATAATATGCAATGCACAAGGCAACCCAAAACTCATGGTCCCCTTAAATTTTTTCGTTATTTATTTCCAAAGCAATGTATTGAGCATGGTGGGGAACATGAGTTATGGTTTTCATTGTACACTGCATACCATAACTGCAGAATTTCGGATGTATGATGATACAACGCGATCATTTAGATCGCGGTACATTACATCGCTGTTTTTACAACTCGTTACAACAACTTGCGCTGGAGGGCGCTGGACTTAGGAATAGTGTGATTTACTATTTCAACTCCAGTCTACGTACAGTAGGGAAGGTGTTGGAATAGTAAATTACACTATTCCTTAGTCTAAAGCGCCCTCCAGTGCAAGTCGTTGTAACGACTTGCGTTTTAAAAACAGCGATGTAAATGTATTGCGGTGTTTTGACCGCGTTGTAAAGGTCGTTTTCCCAGAATTTCAGTGCTTTTTGGGGTTTTTGTTTGCTGGACAAAAATTCATCTTTATGATTTTTCAGTGAATATCTATGGTTTTACTACATTCATCTAGTATGGCTCTGCTCAGAGCCTTTGGCCGTGTCCAACAGGGTTGGCCAATCCCAACTTTCCATGGGTAGCCAAACCCTGATGCGCATGGCCTTTGACACCAGTACCAAAACGGTGTGCTATGAAAGGGGGCCTAATGCAGGGCCAGTATTGTCTGCAGCCTTGGTGCTGTACTACAGACTGTGGCTGCCATTTTGTTTCTGTCTACTTTAAAAACTTGCCCGCACCCCCACGTGACAAAACAATTGTTTTTCTGTTTTTGCTCTGAGGTTCCCTTAAGCGTTTATATGGCCTTTGGAAACTTTTTTCTGGATGCTGCCAACCAAACAGTGTACTTGAGTCTGTGATCTCGGTTTGAGGCTACAGATATGAAATAGATGACAGGACAACAATCTCCCACATCCAATAGGAAGTCTTTACTGAATTTGCATCTGTGAAGGGTCTGTGAACGAGGTTCATTGGCCATCGGCGAAACAAAATGGCCAAGATAAACAAAAAAGTTAATACTTTTAAGCCTACATCCTGCACCTTTTTGCAATACAAATTTATCAAAAGCTACTGAAGGGATTTATACCAAACTGATAAAAGAGCATACTTTGAGACAAGTACAAGTTTCATTCCAAGTTTGGAATACATCTATTCTGCTGTTTCTGCAGTATCCACGAACAAAATGTAAAAATGTTACCCCCCCTCCCAACCCCCCGCATACGTCAATGGGGTCAAATATTATTGGCATGTCAAATATGCCTTTATATGTGTGTGTTTCTAATTCAGACTTTGCTCGCCGCTTAACGTTTTTCATGTAGATTACCTCTTCATTAGCTCTTATCAGGACAGCTCTAACTGGGTTTTCCTGGCTGATTCCTCTATTCTCGGGAAGCTCGTCGTGCCCTTTTGCGCACGTCCACGGCTTCTGTTGAATTTATGTAAACATACATGGTGGAGAAAAAAAAGGAACTAAAATAAATCCCTCACAGCGGAATTACTTGAGCGTGAAAAACTCCATCCATATTTATTTCAGCAGCCGTCTACTGTAACATACACATTTTTATCAGCTTAAGAAGAAATGTGGTAAAGCTCGATTCACCAGAAGACTGGCCCAGAAGCAACATGTGCTACTGTGTGGTTTTTCCAGCCATGCAGGTTTTTTGTGAGGGTTGATTTTCCCCAGAGTGCAGCAAACGCTTCTGTCTCAATATCTTTCCCTACACCCAATTAAACAGCAGCTTCAGAATTTACGACCATGTATAATACTTTCAGAATCCACACCCAGGTGAATTTTGCGTGTTTTAGGAATGCTTTGACTATGAAAGGCACCAGTAATAGCAATCACATTCTTCATTCAACTCACCAGCCTGAATGTAGGACGGTATTCCGCAAGCCGGAATCACGCTGTGCCTTCACAGCGCCATCATTTGAACGAACGTGTCTTTAGTACGCATTATTTAAGCTCGCAAGTCGCTATAATGACTTGCCTTGGGGGGACGTTGGATTTTGTAATAAGTTAATTTACTATTCCAACTCTAGTCTGCGCAACAGTAGGGAAGGGTTGTACTTTAAATCCAGCACTATTCCACGAATGCACCCCTCCCCCCCTAAGGCAAGTTGTTATAATGACTTGCGTGTTGGACGAATGCGTACTAAAGACGTGTTCATTCTATTGCCGGTGCTGTGAAAGCACAGCAGGATTCCGGCTTCGTTCTAAAGGATGTTTCCCCACCAGCCCTTCAGACAAACTCACAAGCTCTGCTGGTGTTTCCAAGGGGGATCTATCATTATTTTGACCAGTTTTACTTCTCCCTACTTTCCTTTTGGCAAAGAACATTACAGCGCCTAAGGCCATTAGCCTGAGATGCCACTGCAGAGGCTGGGCAGGTCTACTATTATAGTTTCAGCCTTAGCAATTTGGGCACTAGAACCATGTCACTCTCAATGTAATGCCTACGGCTAATTAATGGTCAATCAATCAATCAATCCGGATTTGTAAAGCATTGCTAATCACCCGTGAGTTTAGTTGAAATAATGGTCATTCACAGTGAGTGAGGATGGGTTACTACTTGTAGGCCTGCACCAGTTCTTCTCTTGAGGTAGCCATTGCCAATCAAGATGCACTGACCGCTCCACGATGAATTAATTCGTCATGCCCCATTCTCATGCCTGCAAATGCAAGAGGTGGAGAAAAGATTCAATGACGGATTCAGAGGCATATTCGCCTACTGTCATGGGTTGTTTGTAAGAGCTTATGTCAATATGAAGGAATTACCACCTAGCAAAATTTATCCTCCACTTCGATTCTTTCTTTTGTCAACAAACTCATTGATGCCGTTGGCCTGGATTCATGCCAGGTTTTTAGGTTATCCACTTTCTATGTAAATGATTCACGGTGATACTCATTGTATGCAAATTTATGTCATGGCAATGTTTGGAAAATCTGCTGCGAATGTGGCCCTCATGGACGAACGTGGATCACCCCTAAAATAGACATACAAACTCTGGTAATCCTTAGTTTTCCTCTCCTGGGGCTGCATTTGTTCTTGCAGTAATTACCAATGAAGCCATTACTGAAGTAGCAGAAGGCTTGCAAATAGGCCCACTCTTATATGTGACCAGCACAAATGTGCATAGTGCTTTCAGCTTCTCAGAAATCGGCAGGACCTATTTAGAGGAAGCGAAGGCTAGGTGGCCATCAAGGGTACCACCAGCAGGCGAGTGCCAGTTGCATAAACAAGCAGCAACTGTTCACTGCTTAGTATAGATGAGGCAGACAATTTAGATAGAAAAGTGGTCAGGTTCCTCCTGTGATGCCCTGATGACAGTATTTGGATTTTTAGACAAGTGATGATGGTGTCTTATATTGAAGGTCGTGCTTTAATATACTGAAGGGCATCACTTGCCTAAAAGTCACAAATCATTTTATCTATTTATGTGGCGGTATATAGTCCAAATGTGTTCTGAGGGCGTTAGAGCTTTTCACAGAAGAGGAGGTGATACAATGAAAAACCAACATCAACAAAATCAATAACAATATTGATATAGTAGAGACTGACATCATCATCAGCAAAAGCAATAGGTAACTAAACATGAAAGTGAACAGGTACGATACTAAGGCGATACTAAGGAAAGCAGGAGGGGAAGAGTGTCCTAAAAGGGGTGGGCAGGGAATATCGAATCAACAATATCAACAGGTCACAATATTGTGGCCACAATAGTGAGGGACAAAAAATCGAAAATTTCATTTCTATACATTTTCTATACCTACTTCCACAAATACGTACTATGGCGATATATATATCTTCAAAGTACGCAGATGTGCAGATAAGAGTAAATCCTTACCTCCCTCTGTGCACTTACCTGTTCAAAATTTTTCCCCTCAGTATTATGGTCACGATCTTATGATCCAATCAATATTTTGGATTCGGTATTCCCAACTAAAATCGTCCTGAAATAGGTGAAGTTTGCAGGAAATCATTTAGAGAAGCAAAACCATGGGAATAAGCAGAAGAATATAGACCAGCAGAGTTGGTGTGAGTGATGAGTATCCAAAGGAAATAAATAACACATAGGAAGGGCATAAGGTGAACTGAAAACAAAAGCGAAGGCGGGGCAGAGCGAGGGATAGGAGGAGTGTCTGAAATAGAGAGTGAGAAAGAAAAGAATCAATGGAACCAGGGCTGAATTAATACAGCAAATTAAACCGGGGATTTTCAAAAGTATCACAGCTATAGGGAAACCAGTCAGGTACTGTCTTACATAAGGGTTTGAGTATCACTATGCACAGTGCTTTAAATGGGTCGGTACTCACCGGTACTGAGTACCGGCACTTCTCAGTTTTTTCCCCCTGAGTACCGGAACTTATTTTCGGGCAAGGAGAGTACTGGTACGCCATGAAGCAGCAGGGCTCAGGCCCTGAAGTACGGGTACGTGCTACAGATGGTGCGTGTTGAGGTGCTGCTCTGGCTGGCAACAGCCTGTGTATTTCTGCGCTGTGGTGCTCCTGCAATGTTAGGTTCTCATCAGGCGAGCAAGCCCATTGGGATCAAAGGGCTTCAGACACCCCACCTCCCCTCCCCCGTCGTGTGGCAGCCCGGGATGAGACAGTTTACCGGGCGCGCACACAGCCGCACCCGAGTACTTCACAGGTCTTTAAAAGACCAATTGCTTTTTAGTGAGGCTTTGTTGTTTCTCACCCCTTCTTAGAGCCCCTGCGAGCCCCTGCATCTCTGCGGCCTATTGCTGAAAGAATTAGCCCCCCCCCCCGAAATTTGACTCTAGTTGCTGCTCTGGTTCTCATTGGCATCGCAACAAGAATGAGGATATGATCAGAGGTGCCGAGAGTGGAACTGAAGAACCAGGGTCGAATCCCGACGTCCGCTCATCATCCTGTGGTTCTGGACAACTCCCTTAACCAGGGGTCTTAAAAAGTAAGCTTTAATGCAGATGTTCTGATTGTATGTAAATCGCTTAAATGCCCATGGCCCAAATTCGCGCAATATCAAACTGCCAAAAATTAGGCTCTGCACGTACGACATAGAAGCTGATGCTTGCCATGTCTCTTATGTAAGGAGGCAGTTTGATTTCTGTGCGAATTTGGCCCATGGGCATTTAAGCGCTTACATGACAATCAGAGCATTTGCGTTAAAGCTTACTTATGTGGCTATTATTAAATTCCTGGCTCACAGACACGCCCCCAGACACGCCCCTAGACACGCCCCTAAATACCTACCCAGTCTAATTAGTGAGTACCAGCACTTCTAATTTCCCATTTAAAGCACTGACTATGCACGCAAGGAGCATTAGCGTTTGTCAACATATTTGACAGAGTCAAAATAGACCGAGTGTGGTAATCAAAGCATAATATAAGAAGCCTCATTATACAAACGTTTCGCACAATACAGCTGTTTTGAGCTAGAAAATGTGTTCTACTGCATCAACTGTTGTGCAGCTCGAATGATCACCAGCAGGGGTGCGGCAGGTGCTGCAGCACTCCCACATAAACTGCAAATATTTTAGTAACACAATGAGCAGTAATAAGGTCTTTCAGGTTTCTTTTTCTCTCAGGATTTGGAAGAGGGTCAGAGATTAAATGCAATTAAGACATTTAGCTTCTGCTGTTTACAAACTGTTATTCATTCTGTAATCTATTCTATTAACTTGCAGATCTATATTTGTCTTTCCCACCAAACTGAGAGCATTTTGATTTAATGCAAACGTTTTGAGATATTGGGTATCACCACGGTTAACT
This sequence comes from Calotriton arnoldi, assembly GCA_963921515.1. NCBI lineage: Eukaryota > Metazoa > Chordata > Amphibia > Caudata > Salamandridae > Calotriton > Calotriton arnoldi. The sequence continues at coordinate 360,111 of CAWUFW010008323.1, forward strand.
TTAGTGCAGGTGGCGCCCGGTGCGACAATCTATTTTGGCACCCCTCACTGGCCTCCTTCTCCACGGATTCCCTCACGACCACCCATCTCATCTCTCCATAGCCCCGGTTCACATGTATTTAATTTCTTTTATAGCGCTGCTCATACCGGTGTATGGAGTCAGGGCACTTTACATCGCACACACACACAAACACACACACACGCACAATCAATGTATAGGAAATGTTACATAAAGCAATGAGGACTACAAGGTGTAGGAGTCTTGTCATCCATACTGGTAGGCAGTATATTTTAAGAGTGCTGCTCGGGCGAAGTACAAACTCAGGATTTAAAATGTAAGACAATTGTTAGGGTTGGTTTTACTTATAAGATTTTATTTCTACCCAAAACAAACCCTTTTTAGCAACCTTAGGATATCAAAAGACTGGGGAAAAACATGAGGTTTTAAACATATGTGCCTGTTCATAGCTCACTATGCTATATTAGACTGATTGTAAGTTATGGACTCCAAGTAACAAAAGGATCTCTCTGACGTAAACAGTAACACTGAGCTATCTGTGTAAATCACAGTTCTGGTATCTGCATACTACGTGTGCTTTGCAGCAGGCACTTTAAGGCTCTGCTCTACGTATGGGTCAAAACTACCACTAGACAAAACTCTGATCTCTCCAGCAGGGATATTAATCAACAGAGTTAGTTATTACTGCCTGAAAGTTACTGGGCACACCAGGATCTCAGCAGCAGGTGCTTTTAACCCCATAAGACATTTCAAAATGCAGAACTTCCTGAGCTCGACGTCTGGTGTGGTGGCCCCAGTCACTCCGCCCTCAAGCGGGCATTAGGTATCACACAGCAGTAGTGCTGAAAGCAGGCATACAACAGGTACCGAAACATCTGATTCTGACCTAAGAAGTTCTGATCAAGATCAATGTGCAATAATGAAGCCTTTTACAGTGTTTAATTCATCCACGATGAAGTGTCTTTTCAAGGAGGGTAAAATGCGACCATCTTTAGGGAAATTACAAAATGAGTACATTCTGTGACATCAAGAACACGTTTTACTGTGGTTCTTTTAAGGTACTGATTCTGCAACTTCTACATATACTGTTATGCTAAGCATAACATGCTATTCTATGTTGTTTTCTGTTATACTGTATCTTCTATAGTATACTGTTATGCTGTGTTGTAGTGCTGTATCATGTAATGGTATTCTATCCTATGTCTCCTACATATACTGTTATGCTCCTCAGATCGTGGTCTTCGGTTATACTATATATGCTGTTATGCTGTGTTGTAATTCTGTATCATGTTATGTTATTCAATTGAACACAAGCGATGAGAGGCAACACATAAGCAGAAAAGATCAATTTAACATCAGGTCATCCAACTTTAGAAAGTCCCAAAGTGAAAACCAAGATAGTGTCAACCCATGTCCATGCACCAGAGCAACAAAGAAATGTGAACAAAATACCTGTATATATTCAAACCAATAATTTAAAGTGTCTGCAGCATCGACCGAGCCATGTGTTTCTTGGTTCGCACATACTAGATACAGGAGACAGTGATCCCAGCGAAAAGAGTACTTGAAAAAGAAGCAAGACCGTAAAAGAACCAAGGGGCATATTATCAAGAACGGCGTTAAAATTATCGCCGCTTTAGCGGCATAAAACTGCCGCTAAAGCGGCAATAATGGGCTTGATAATATGCCCTTGAGAATTCCAATAGAAGCCCATGTTGACACCAGAACATGGGCTTCTATTGGAATTCTCAAGGGCATATTATCAAGCCCATTATCCCCGCTTTAGCGGCAGTTTTCTGCCGCTAAAGCGGCGATAATTTTAACGCCGTTTCTTGATAATATGCCCCCAAGTACATTTCAAACAGTCAAAGAGCACTACTACAAAGAACTGATATACACATGAAGTCAAAACATTCTACATTATTTGCATTAATCATGCGCATAGCGAAACAGACTGTCCTGTGAGACTCTGGGGCACATGTTATTTATTCAGTAACAATGTCAATTGTAGGCTCTAGGGCACGAATAATTGGGTCAATATAAATGTCCATCGTGTGTTACATGACATGGCAGTTGCCAATAAAACTGCAATCTAGAGAAGTAAAGGAGTGGAAAGCAAGATGCAGAGAAAATATTGTAGTGCGGCGACGCCACCCGGCCCGCAGCATCTGTTTACAGAGTTTCAGTCATATACTGCACGGCATAGCCATTAGAAGTCCAGTAGTTGTTTAAAAAAAAAAAAAAAGTAGGGAGAGCAAAGAAAAGTGCTGTCCTAGTTAGACCGCAAGAAAACATACCATTGTATTGCAGCGCCACCCATGTGCCACGCTGCATGGTATTACAAAATACAACAGAAAAGGAAAGAAACACAGAGTAACACCCTCCAAATTTGAGTGCTGAGAAATATACCTTTGTTTGGCAACGCCGTCTGGCCCGCCTTGTCTATGTCTATGCCAGCCAACCTTATCGAATCCCGGAAGTCGCCTAAATAGGGAGCAGCCATGCCCGTAGTGCAACACTGGACGGAAACCCTTCCAATTGAGTGCGCATGCATTAGAAGTTACCTGGTGTGCTTCCGGTAACCCATATAAAGATCCCTACTCGTACGTATATTAATAAAATGTTAAAAAAGTATCGGCCACCAAAACTTGAATACCTCATGGGCATGCACAGAGCCGTGCCTCAAACCTTTTCATAGACCCGGCTCGAATGCACCCTTGTCAACACCAGTAATCAACACAGGTGCCAGTGTTAGTCAATGGGGATCAGTTCGGTTGGAAAAAGGCTGCAGGCTTGGACAGGGAAACCAGTCAGGCTGAACCAACAAGGGGACTCAGATCTCACGATGCTCGGGTACGTGGGGACACCTTTGGTCCACTTCCACTCGGGCCAGGAAGGACGGGTGCAGAGCTGTCTTAAGGCATCAGGTTTTTCACAGTTGAGTCATTCGCGGTCGGGGGCTGCACAAAGAGGCTGCAGGCGACGACGAGGAGTCCCTCTGGCAAACCCAAGGTGGTCTTTTTCTCTGAAGGACCACATTGGCACCATTGGCCCACTTCAACTCTGGCTTGGAGCGACGGGTGCAGTGGTGCTGACTGGTAGTGGGTTTACGCGGTCCAGAGTCCTCACAGTTCTTTCTTTGGTATCTGCAGGGTGCAGGAAAGCAGCCCTGCTGCTCCCCGGGAGTTCCTGAGTCTTGGCAGAGGCACTGGTAGTCCTCCCAGGCTATTGGAGGCACAGCAGCTTACAGGATGAGTCAACTTTGGCGCAATAATTGGGAACAGCGGACAGACCGGCAGGGTTGGTGCCAAGTCAGTTGCTTCCTCCACAGTTCTTGCTTTCAGCTCTTCAGTTCTTCTTTGTTTAGGCCTGCAAGATCTGATTCCCTGGTGCCAGGGGCTCTGGTAAATACTAGATTTAGGGGCTTTAGGAGAGTGTTGGGTAGTAACCGATGGGCTACTGACCCCTGGGGTCACTACGCACCCTATGTCACCACCTCCTGTGGGAAGTGGGCATAACCCTGTCCCAGAGTTCCTAAGTTTGCTATCACAAAGATGGCTGACTTCAGATTTTCGTCTTCTCTTCAGGTAGCCCATCTTAGGGGTGGAACTACCCTGATTGTGAACACGTCTCTCTGACTACAAATGTTATCGCTTGTCCAGGCGCCAAATGGGCTCTGGACAGAGGAGGTCGGCATCCTTTCCTGTGAGTGAAGCCAGGTTCACATACCAAAGGCGGTGAGCTCTTTGAAGCCACCTGCCATGGAATGCTAATTCGCAGGTCGTCCTGAGGGAGAGGGTGTAAACACACTCTGCCCAAGCAGGCTTTGTTCCTGACCTCCTGAGAGCAAAGGCCCTCACCCCTGGTTGTCAGAAACTCATCTGTGGTGGCAGGCTGGCTAGAACCAGTCAGTCAGCACCACACTAGTAGTTGGTAGGTTTTCAGGGTGTACCTCTAAGGTGCCCTCTGGGTGCATGTATTAATAAATACATCACTGGAATCAGTGTGGGCTTATTAATATGAGATGTTTGATACCAAACATCCCTAGTTTCTGTGAAGCCATCACGTAGCTAGAGAACTTGTTTTTACCAGTGTCAAACACATGTCCTTAAATGGCTTCCTTGGTCACTTGTACTGGAAGTAATGGGACTGGTCAGTACAAGAGCATATCTGCTCATGAAGTTATGCCCACACATGTAGTATGGTGCACCCTGTCTTAGGCCTGTAAGTCCTGCTGTAGGGGTGACTTACCTATACGACATGCAGTGTCTGCAGGAATGGCCCACAGGGCTGTGTGCCATGTCGTGTTTTCACTTTTTTTGCTCCAAGACACGCAGCTTGCAATGGCAGTTTGCATGAGTGTGCTGAGGGGTCCCTTTGAGTGGCACAATGCGTGCTGTAGCCCTTAGGGACTCTCTTTAGTACCCCAGGCCCTAGGACTTAGGAGTACTATTTACTAGGGACTTACAGAGGGTGCTAAAGCTTTTGCCCATTGGGGAAACAATTGTACAGTTTAGGGAAAGAGATCTGGCACTGGGGACCTGGTTAACAGGAACCCAGTGCACTTCCAGTCAAAATTGCATCAAATACCAGGCAAAAAGTGGGGGTGGCCATGTCAAAAATGGCACTTTCCTACAGGAACGATATAAGTCATCCAGGTCCGCTACCCACGTAACCTCTGCAATCATACAGGTAAGCATCCCCTGGTGGAAATTACTAGATTTGTTGACTTTCTGCCATGAGTGCCGGGAGTGAATCACCTCTATCATTTCACTCCAGTGTTTGTGAAAAAGTAATTTCCTATACTGACTGTTCAGACACTTCACTCTCTCTTTCAGCATTTTATTTGACCCTAACCTGTGTTGTTTTGATACCCTCCTCAGATGGCTTTTCTTTTTCTGACTAGCTGCACCGAGCCACCCTTCAGCTCTACCTGGACCCTTCTTCCTTCACACGTATACTGGCCAGCATATTTTCTAAAACCCTATTAGGCCAAGCAATTCTATCTTCATTTGCCTCGGTAATATCATCAATACATTCTGAGAACTGCTACGTGGCCAGGTGCTGAAGATACAGCAGCTGTAACTGTGTTGTAAGTCTCTGGAGGAAGATTAAGCACAAGGGCAAAAACATAGTAACCTCTTCCGGTTCCTCGAGGTATAGAGTAGCCAACATTGCCCAATGGTCGCTTCCCTGATAATCCATTACTTTAAAATCCATGTAACGATCATACTGCCAAGCTGGAACAAACATCTAGTCAATAGGGCAGCTATGGCAACCAAAGTGGAAGATTTGGGCTGCTGTTGTATCATTCTCATAATGACCATTCAATTAAAAAAAAAAAACAATTTTCCAACCATTATCCTAACACCAACACCTCCTTCTTAATTACACCCACTGGGAAAGAGGCTGAGAGTACATTATAATGCTCTAATACCTCCTGCAACAATTCATCTGTGTACCTTGGATACATGCGTGCTTTAAAATCCCAACCATAATTTACATTGTCTCCAGGAAGTTTCCCAACACCTTACAAAATGAGTGGTCAAAATCCTCAACCCATGTATTCATTCTGTGATGCTCCTCTTTATCGGAGCACACATTTATTGGCTTTTTCAGCGGGTTTATCCCCAGACTTTTTGCTTTTTGACCTCCTGTTTCTGACCTGTTTTTTATGGGTTTTATGACTCTGGGCACTTTACCACTGCTGATCAGTGCTAAAGTGTATATACTCTCCCTGTAAACTGTGATTATGGATTGGTGTTTCCGTGATTGGCTTATTTGATTTACTGTTAAGTCCCTAGTACAGTGCACTGGGTATGACAGGGCCTGTAAATCAAATGCTGCTAGTGGGCCTGCAGCACTGATTGTGCCATCCACACAAGCAGCCTTTCAAATGGTTCTCAGACCTGCCACTGCAGTGTCTGCATGCAGTTTTTACTGCCATGTCGACCTGGCAAGTGCACACACTTGCCATGTCCCTAACCTTCCCTTACATTACATGTGAGACATGCCTAAGGTAGGCCCAAGGTACCCCTGTGGGCAGGGTGCAGTGTATGTGAAAGGTAGGACATGTACTGGTGTGTGTGCTATGTCCTGATAGTGAAATACAGTGTATTTCATTTTTCACTATTGAAAGGCTATCTGTTCCATAGGATAGAATGGGAGTTTAGTTATAACATAACTTCCCATTGGGACAAGATAGAAAGATAGAGTTTAGTATGCCTGAACTCAGAATATAATTATGCATCTTTTAGTAAAGATGATTTTTATCCTGTGTGTTCGAAAATACCACTTTTTAGAAAGTGGGTATTTTCTTGCTTAGCCATCCTGTGTGCCTTTGCTGGTTTGTGGATTGACTGTCTGGCTTTGGAGTGACAGGGGCGGGAGATGTGCATTCTCTCAAACAGCCACTGGGGGGGTTGAGGTGTGCCCTGCCTTTCTTGAATGAGTCAGGGCTGGGGTGAATAGACCTGGGCTGCACTTAGAGTAGTGGGTCGAGATTTCCCTGCACCTGAATAGGCCTGTCCTGCCTTGGACAATGCTGTCTCCACCTCCTGCCAGGAAGCTGGGCCAGAGAGGACAGAACTGATTTGGACTGAGCTAAGAGTCTCACTGCCACAAGAGAACAAAGGAAAATGTGGTATAAATATTGGGGCCCAGACCCCAGAACTATAGAATACTTCTGGACTCAAGAGGACCATCTGCCAAAGAGAAGAGCTGGGAAAGCTGAAGGAGAAGTACTGCCCCTTTGCTGTGTGCTGTCTGAGGTGGGCCTGCAGTGGCTGTTTCTGCCAAGGAGAGGACAAAGACCTTGCTGTGTGCTGTGTATCCTGCATGAAGAAGATCTCCAAGGGCTTGAAGTAGAGTTTGCCTCCTGTTCTGAAGTCTCAGGGATAGAAAGACTTCAACACAAGCTCCCCTGAACTCCAATGCTGGGAGTTCTGACCTGACAAGAGGTGCCTGTTCCTGTGTTGGGCCTCTGGAGGTTGTTCCTGCTGCTGGGAGCTGGGAAAACTTGAAGCAACTAAAGAAGCGTGATGCATTTGCACTTGTTTCTGGCGTAACAGCGCTGTGTGGGAAGAATTCCCACGCATTGCCTCTGTGCCGCTGAAGAAACCGACGCAGCACCTGCCCGCGGCTGGGGAAAACGCTGCACACTGAGTCTCATGCACCAATCTCTGAAGTCCAAGATCACGCACCAACTCCGACGCAGGCCCTGCTGTGCGGCTGCAAGAACTGACGCATCGGGGGACCGCAGCTGGAGAGATCAACGCAGCACCGTTGCCGCCGCCACATTGAGAACCGATGCCTTCCAAATCCCCACACATCACACCAGGGCGCCAAGTCTACAGCAATGCCAGGGCCGCAGTAACAAACCGACGCATCACCTCCCTGCTCAGTAAGAAACCGATGCATCACCTCCTCTTCACTAAGGAACCGACGCATCACCTTCCCTGCATGGCAATAAGGAACTGACGCATCACCTCCCCTGTGCATAAAGAACCGATGCATCACCTTCCCTGCGGCTGTTTTTGCTTATGATTTTGATGCAGCCAAGGTACTTTGTGTTGAAAGTTTTGCATCTATCGTTTGCTTTGGACAGAACTGTTTTTACCTTTTAAAAGTCATATCTTGATAACTGTATGTTGGATTTTTGTCATTTTGGTCTTGTTTGGTTTAGATAAAGATTACTTATTTTTCTAAACTGGCATGGTGTCCATTTGCAGTGTTTTCACTGTATTACTGTATGTGTGCACAAATGCTTTACACACTGCCTCTGAGATAAGCCTGTCTGCTTGTGCCAAGCTACCATGGGGGTGAGCAGGTGTTTTGTATAAGGGTGCAACTCCCTTATCCTGACTAGAAGCAAGGGTCCCTACTTGGACAAAGGTGCAAACCATTGCCAACTAGAGACCCCCATTTCTAACATTTATCAATATAAACTGCCTACATTCTTTGCTCTTCACCCACAGTTCTACTACTCAAATTTGCACTCCACTGGACAAGTTGATTATATCTAAAGTGTTCTTAATTATCTTAATGGAGATTAAAGTCAGCACACCCACGGAGGCTCAGCTCTTCCCACGCTTACTACCTATTCTGTTGATGGAATTAATGAGTTAATGAATGAATGAAAAGCACTTGTTAAGTTCACGACCGTCCCCAAAAGTGTGTCTTCAGACTGAAGTGTACTGGCAGGTGAAGGGAAGAGGTAAGGGCAGGTAAACTAGTTTTAAAAGAAATCTAAAGTTGACAGCACTGGCTGAGGAACGTTAGCAAGTGAGTCAGAGGAGGACTGAAGAGTTCTTGTTTGAAGGTGGAACTGAATCTTCTGCACAAGGAATAAAGTGCCTTGTTAATGAAGAGCATTATGGGAGATACACAGGGATTTAAAGACAAACTACTTGGCCACAGCAAGCCACAGTTGCAGAGCTGTGAGATGGCTGAAGAATATTCGAGCAGCTGGAGCCATTTTTGCAGATATTTGAGGAGACCCAGTTGCAAAGAATTGCCCCACACAATACTGATGGGAATAATGGCTTGAACAAAGGATTTACAACAGTGTACTGGAAGTAAAGGGAGAACCTTCCTAAGTAGCCTGACGTAATACCAGCAGGAAGGAGACCATATTAACCTGTTTGAAGAAAAGAGTCTTACTGAAGATTACCTCCCTGATTTCCAGCAGCCTCAATAGGAGTAGGAGCAGTGCCAAGTTCTGATCACCATCATTCAGGAGAGTGGAGAGAAGGAGCGCTGCCCAGTATTAAGACCTCAGTATTGTCAACCGAGGTCTTATTCCTTGACACTGTGTCAAAAGTGACCGCTGAGATGCAAGTACTGAAGTACGCTTGAAAACCTCCCATATCATCGTTAAAAGAAACAATGATCTGTGTGCCACCAAGATAGGCTGTGAATGAGAAAGCATAGACATGTATAAGAGAAGCTAAGGGCATTCTGTAAAGTACAAAAAAGGGTAAAACACAAGGAAGAGACCCTAAGCACCCTATAGGTCAGTTCTTTACATGAGGAGCAAAAAAGAGAAAAAATGGCTGCCAGAGTTCTTTTGTAGATGAATGGTGATGTCCATTTCAAAGCGATATCTTTGATGTCTAAAGAAGAGAGCGGGTGTATTTAGGAAGCAGGCAATACCATGTGGAAGGCAGCGCTGATGTCCTATAAAACCAATGCAGCTCTGCCTTCTACATCAGCTCTGCCTTCTACATCAAGGGTGTGTCTGAGGTCCTCAGAGTCAGATTAAAGAGCAGCAACAGTCTGATGGGCAGAGCAGAAACCTGCATGCATTAAACCAATGGAGGGCTGGCTTCAGTAAGGCCGACATGTCTATTGTTTTCCTTCTTAAGGACTCTGGAGGGAAATTGAAGCAAGAAAATGGATCTAAAATTACTGACCACTTTGGGATCTGTAGATGACTTTTTGCGCAGGGGTACTTCCAAAACCTTTTTCCAGTTTGAAAATGGAAAGAATGCATAAGAGGCAAGTACCAGTGCAATAACATTCAGGGCTGTGATAGCAAACTGTGCAGTACATGGTGACCCGGATGTGGTGGCTAGAGATAAGGAGATAGTGCTCACTGAAGGAAGATGCAAGAAGGCAGAGGGACAAAGCTGATTATTACAACCAGTAGGCCCGTGGGCACAGTGCTATGTAAGACCCTGTGCAACCATTAGGAAATCTTGGCCAAAGGGTCATACAATTCTTACGAGGGTGAAATTGAGGTCATTAAGGCTGGAGAGGTCATTTACGCTCTTAACTACCTTTAATACTTCTCAGCTGAGTTATTAGCATTAAGGAAGAAAAGTCCGTTTAACCATCTTTCAGCACTATTAGATGGTTAGCTGTAGGAGCTGGACGGTAGTAGTTCTTTATCCATCTATTTCAATGCTTTTCATTTTCATTTCAACGGAGGTATTCGTGTTTCCCTCTGCTCAAGGTATTGTGGGGTATTATCTGGTTCAGAGGTCCTAATAAATCTGGATATTTGAGCTGATCTCTGAGTGTGCCAAGACATCACCTGGAGCAGAAATGAGTGACCATGTGCATTGTAAAAACTAAAGCAACTGTAGAGTATCACAGTAGAAGAACAGCACACCATGGATTCACAGGGCAGAACCTTGCAGAGGGATAATTTTACCTGAACATAAATGTCAAATGCATAGAAAACTTTAACATCCTAACAGCATATGTAAACCTTCAGTAGTTTCAGTACTACTCTAATTATTTCCTGAAATTGATGTGGTGCGTTGTGTCATGAAAGCTCAACAGCGAACTGTGATGAATGCCTTACTCCGCCACAGAGGATCATGTGCTTACGTACTATGTGGGTGTAGTTTGAGCACTTCCTTCTGAGTAGCATTGTTCTATGCGCATCCATACTATTGAGAATTGTTTCTACTGAGCGCATTTCAGATGGCAGCGTTTTCTCGGCAATATTTTCAATATTGACATTTTGTCACCATAACTCATTATTCGTCATAGGCTAATGAGTTTGCACGTTTTTATAGTTTCAGAGGAGCAATACAATATGTTGTACATTGTAACAAACTGAGAAACAGCTTGAAATCTCTTTAACATGCCAACCAGATGAGACTCGAGCGATACCAAAGGGGATGATGGACGGAGCGTTTGAGCTAATCAAACACTCACCCCCTGTCAACTGATCTGGGTTTAATCCATCATCATTCTTTAGCTCACTCCACCACCCCAGTTCAGACATGACCATATGCAAATCAGTCTGACCCTGTGCCTCATGGGAACAGTCCAGCCCGAACTGCCAAGCCATGTCTTCCCTGGACCGGAAACAAGCATCCTGGGACCGGTTTCTGGCTATTCAGCCGTCATCAGCCAGGCTAACTTGAATCCAGTGGCAAAGTGAGCAAGGAACCCACGTCTGGGCATACCCTGCCAACTTAGGGCGAACAAAGCGATACCAAAGGGGATGATGGACGGAGCGTTTGAGCTAATCAAACACTCACCCCCAGTCAACTGATCTGGGTTTAATCCATCATCATTCTTTAGCTCACTCCACCACCCCAGTTCAGACATGGCCATATGCAAATCAGTCTGACCCTGTGCCTCATGGGAACAGTCCAGCCCGAACTGCCAAGCCATGTCTTCCCTGGACCAGATGAGACTCTGCAGAGACCATCATAAGTTAATAAAGCAATTAAACTCTTTCTATCTAAGGTCTTTTTGAATTGTTGATTTTGACCTTTATTATTCAGTAACTCAGGTTTTTTTTTTAACTCACAATAGTTTTAGTGAGGTGCCTGAGATCACTCGCCAACTCCCCACTCTGAAAAGTATTCCAGCAACACTGAAGAGCAACCCCTGGAAGAAAAGAAACTATTCATAAGCTCTAGCAGTTTCATTCTGGCACAGTCGCTTATTTTGCTATTATTTTGAGTGCGGAATCCTTTTGCAACACCAAAAGCGATCTATTAAAAATACTTCAAGTTTTAGAGGAAATTTTCTCCAAAATAAGACCAACTAAAATACGTTGTTGGGTTTTTGATCAATAATGCAGGGCTCACATAGTAGGCTGGAAAGTTATATAAAAGTGTTTTGCAGGTGATATAAACAGTTGCCCACACTACTAATAAATACCAGCCTCACCAGCCCGAAGGAAACTCATCCTTTCACACTGCCTTTGAAAAGCACAAAGACCACATCAAACACCTCACACGGCAGCTGCATATAAACAAAGAAAACACCTGTAACACAAACATGAATCCACGCCACATGATCACCTTACTAAAACAACGAACCCCACATTACCATCACCACAGCGTGCAGCAATGCAAGGACCAAAGACTGCTTGTGTGAAAATGTATTCAGCAGAATAACTTGCAAAATATACTTGGGTAACCGATCCCTCAGTGGGAATGTTGAGACCCACATCTGTTTAGTGAGTGGAGACCAGTATTTTGAGTGCAGTATATGTGTGTCTTGTTTTGAATGTGTGTGGCGGATATGCCTGTTGGTCCCTGAATATGGTCTGTGAAAATAAGCATTGTTTCGGGATCAATGAGAGTTATATGTGCAGACCCCTTCATCACTGAGTCAAGCAGAGTTTGCCAGATCAAGTCAAACATGTCAGACCTGATTCAAGAGTCTCCGCTCATAAAAAGATAGGTCTTTTCTAAGTTTACTTTTCTGAATCAGGCCCACATAATTTGTAGCACTCCTGTCACAGAAATATTGACGTACTCTATGACAGACACGTTTGAGGAGTTTGACTTGATCTCACAACCTCTGCTTGACTCAGTGATGAAGAGGTCTGCATATATCCGCGCATAAGAAGATAGGTCTTTTTATGTGCGGAGACTGTGCACTCGTAAAGATACTACTTGTAAATCCCTTTCTGAATAACAAACAATTGTAAACCTACACAAAAATGTAAGTTTGCCTTTGTGAATCAGGCTCTCAGTCTCCAGCCTCCCATCAACAGAGGACGTGTTCCATCCCAGCGATATACTATGTCTAATGTAGATGCCAACAGCATGTCATCATATGCTACAATGTTAAGTCCCTCACTCCTAGAGTTAGCAAAAGGTTCTTATGGGATGATTAATCAAGACCATCTTAGTGGCCCAATATGCCTTTTGAAAAGTGCTTCGTTCTAAGACATGACCGGTATTTGTGAAGTTTGGACCACTCCAAACCACATCCCCTTCAACATGCCCACTCAAATTTGGGTACATGGCCTTTAAATTCCTTGGGGTCAGACACAAATTGGTCATCATTTTCAAATACTGCACATATTTCAAGTCCTTTAGGAAGCCCATGCTCATGCCATTTTTACAAGTGCATTTCTTTACCTAAAGTCCTCCTCAATCCAGTCATATATGGCCACCACTCAACGGCATGGGATGTACCCAGTATCCTATATACAATTGTTATGAGGTTCTTCGGAGACTCATAGAACGTAGAGTTTTTTTTATTTCAGTGTGAGCTATAGAGCCTACTCACCTACTTCTGAAAGCCATGACCAAGTGCGTAAGTTGTAAGTAGCACAACTGTACCCACAATGAGGTTAAAAACTTTCTTGCAGGTTTCAAAGATGTGTTCTTCCTACCTGAAAACTCATCCAACAGTACCCTGAATGCATCAGCCTTCCATCTTTCGAATGTCACTCACCACAGTGCTGGTGTAAATTGAGGGTTGTGAAGAATATTGTGACTGGAGACAGAACGAATGTAAGGGTAAATCACTGGAGGTCGTATTCCATATTTCCATCAGTCTAACAACATCTCTCATATACAAATTTCCTAGTGGATTTCTCTTGGCCAACCATATAAAATTACATACTAGCATGTCAAGCTCATATGCTTCTAAAGCCACTGTAATTGTTATGGATACCATTCATTTGTTTTGATTACAAGTTTATTGTAGTGTTATTTACTGCATGTCCCCCTAAACAGCACATCATTTTTTCACTCCATCTGATTGCGTGTTGAAAACTGCAAGCACTAGTTATTGTATGTTGTAATGCAGATTGCCTATTGTTCATATGTGATAAATATTACATGTAAGTGATAAATATCTCATTCAGAAAATAAAACACTATTACATGTAAGAACAGCCACTGAAAACCAGTGGAAAATAATATGCTCAGAAGAAAGCAGGGGGTACATGATCCCGAAAGCGCAGAAAATGAGGGATTCTTGGACAACACAACACAAAACAGCCTTAAACATCACAACAATAAATCAGAACACCATATTTGCGATGGTGGATCTTTTTTGTTTACCACATAATATGCACACCTCTACACAGAGCAACCTGACATGCACAGGGGAGGCAATCATGAGTTGATCTGCATCACACCTCCAAGGATACACCCACACTAGGTCACTGCATCATTTTTTGCCAGATACCTCTACTATTATAGCTAGCCACGAAAAGGAGAGTCATAATCAATCCTCCCAACCACAACCGCAAAGGGTGCAGTGATGCGAACTAAGAGCCAGAAGAATAGACAAAATAAGGCTGGATACCCTTCAGTGGTGCTCCAGTGATGCTGATGACACACAGTTTGCATAAGATCATCATACAGAATATTCTGACATAAATAGGGAAAACTCTAAAGCCCATTGTAAGGAGTCGAATTGCCTCCCCGCCTAATGAAAATACTAGCAGCATTTGAATTTGTCGCATTAGGAAACACACAGTGGATAGTAGGGTTGGTGCATGGTATGCCATAGGCAACCTTGAGTAAAATACTGAATCATGTGATGGATGTTTGCTGAGTGTGAGTTGGTATCACCTAAAACTTCCCATGCCACACAATCAATGACACCAAGGTAAAATTCAATGCCAAAGGGGGCATTCTCAATGTGTTTTCATTTACTGCCTGCACACATGTAGACCTGGTGGCACCATGTATACAAGAACAATTCAACTGCAACCGTAAAATGAAGCATGCAATCGATGTGCAAATGCTTTGTGATGCAGGTTTGTGTATGGTGAACAGCTGTACAACGTTTCCTGGTATGAATCCTCCTCGGGGAACCTAAAGCAAAACTTGTGCTCACAGCCAGCCACGCTGTCCTCCCCTATCAACACCACAGAATCTTCAATTATTACACCTTCACCAAAACAATCAGTTGCTGCCGCGACACCTCAAATCAGTTACAGCGTACCTTTACTTTTAACACCACCCTGAGAAACGCAAATCTTGTCCCTGACACCACTCCAGAGGATTAGCGTTTAGGTGATGTACCTTGACCTCTGATCCTATCAGTGATTCTTCTACATTTCCATTACTCCAGTGCTTGCTTGTGGTTGGGTATAACTGTTGATCCAACTTTGGAGGACCCAGAATGTCTCTACGCTCTTTCACCATTCCTATTCCTAAAACTGAAACTTGATGTGAGAAATACCTAATACCTCTCTTTTCACATCTTGCATTTTTTAATCATACCACTACCTTTGATCTTCTTAATTAAATGAGTCCTTTCTAAAGGTAGGAGGTATTTTTAAACCTTTTTTCCTCACATGGTGGACCCCATATGCTCTCAGATTCTTGGTGGAGGAAAAGACCCAATGATGTAATGATCAGTGGCTAAGTACGCCAACGGGAGACATGCCTTTGGCGGAACAGCACTGTTGAGTGTCTCACAACAATTTTGGTGTTGCCCCTGCCACCCCTGTCTCAACACAACTCTTCCACTCCTTTTGATTTTACATGTAAAATAATATGATCATCTTGCACACTCTATTAGCTATCATCACCATTCAAAGCATTAGTTCTCTAGGCCCTAAGTCTTTCACACACATACTTTTAAAGATTTAGTGCATTCATGCTTGCGATATAGTTATGTCTGATTTTTATGGTACAATCATGTGTGATCACAAATACCCTGCCACATACTCCAAGTGGAGAGTCAATACAACTATAAATCGTCAGGTAAGGTCTCATGAGTGCAGTGCGGTTAAATATGTGCTCTACTCCTATTGACTCAGGAGAAAAATCCTTAACTAGTAACTTCCCACCCAAGCGTTTTTTTTTTTAAAAACATCTTTTTATTACAAACAACCACATAAATGCTTTCCATTCCACTTGTCAAGTATTCAGCGGTGAATCAGCAGTTCCGAGTACAAAAAATAAATCATATTGTACAGTCCCTTAGGCCCCTGTATAACCCCTCATCCACCCCCGGGTCCCTCCCTAACCCAATAAATGTCCCCTTCAATCTGACAATAGATCCCCCCTATACGTCCTCCAGGCCCTCCAGATCTTTTCCCATTTCCGCGGACAACCTCGACTCTTTCCATCCTCCCACCGAAGGAACTTCTCTCGCTCCCCAAAGTCTGGCTATATTTCGTTTCGCCACTATCCCGGTTAGCGCGAGCCAGATCGTCTCCCACTTGGGCCAGACCACCTCTCCCGTCACTCCCAGGACAAACCACCTGTCGTCCAGCGGGACCGTAGACCCCACCACCTCAGACATGACCTGGGCCACACTCATCCAGTAGCTCCGTATCACGGGGCACTCCCACAGGATATGAAAGAACGTTCCCGGCTCATTACACCCCCGCAGGCACTTATCAGAATCACAATAGCCAATACGGTGTTGTGTTGTCCTGGGTACATATGAACGGTGCAGGATGCGCAGCTGGACTAGTCGGAATCGGGCCCTAACTGCTATCTCTCTCGGACTTTGCAAGGCCTCTAGCCAGTCATCGTCCTCAAGGAGGCCCACGTCCGACTCCCAGGCTTCCCGGAGTGGTCCCAGGGGGTCTGGCGTGTTGTTTATAAGTTTTTTATAGGTTAGTGAGATAGCCTTGTCGGTCATAGGATCAAGCAACAGTCTGTCCTCTAACGGGGCATACGCAGCCACTCTCTCCCCGTCCTTCAAATGGCGTCGCAGAGCGTGTCTAACCTGGAGGTATCGGAAGTATTCCCCCACCCCCATCTGGTATTCCGCCTGCATGGTGGCGAAGGCAATCATCTCGCCATTCTTCCAAATATCACCCAGGAGATCTATGCCAATATCGCTCCAGCCTTGCAGACCTCGCAAATTCGCGACCTCCGAGAGCAAGTCCCCGTGCCACAGCGGTGTCTGGTCAGTGTGTCTGGCCTCCCACCCTGTCATCCTAGTCGCATTCCGCCATATGCCTATCACTGTCTCTGTATGAGGCGGGCGATTGGACACACCTCTCCTCCGTGAATAGAGGGCTGTAAGATAACCGCCTTTCCCCAACACCATCCGATCCACCCGGTATGCCGGTTCCTCAGTGGGGGAGAAAACCCACCCATTGATATTTACAAGTTGCGCGGCCCAGTAATACTTTCGCAGATCGGGCACGGCCAGTCCCCCCTCATATACCCCCAGTTGTAACTTTCTCAGGGCAATTCTGGGGCTCCCACCTCCCCACAACAATGCACGCTGTTCCGCCTCTATAGCTCGGAAGAACCTCTCCGGTACCAAGAAAGGAGTATTTTGTAGTGCATACAGGAGGCGCGGAAGGGCCATCATTTTAAACAATACAGCGCGCCCCATGAGCGAGACCGGCAGCCCGCGCCAGTGCAGGACGTCTTCCTTCAACCTGTCCAGTTGTGAAAGGACATTTAGACGCATAAAGTCGGCCTCAGATTTCGTGATCCAGACACCCAAGTATTTAAATTCCGTTTTGCACGACAGCTCCCTACATTCCGACGTCAGCTGCGGGGGCTCGCCAGCTAGCACGAATACCAGAGACTTACCCCAATTGATACTATAGCCCGAATAGTCTCCAAAAGATCTCAAAATGTGCAGGAGCCTGTGGAAAGTCTGCCTGGGGCGATAGGCATAGAGCAAGACGTCATCGGCATAGAGGGAGATGCGCTCCTCCCATCCTCCCCCAAGATCAATGTACCTTACCACTGGATTACCTCTCACCCACGACGCCAGATGCTCCAGTGCAAGCGCAAAGAGGATCGGGGAGAGCGGACAGCCCTGTCTCGTGCCCCTGTGCAGCCCAAAGAGCCTAGAAACTGACCCGTTCACCCTTACTCGCGCCCTCAGTCTCATGTAGAGGAGCCTAACCCAGGCCCTAAATTTCAGCCCAAAGTCAAATTTGTCCAGAACCGCAAATAAATAGTCCCATTCAATACTATCGAAGGCCATATGCGCATCTAGGGACAGGAGGGCAGCCTGTGCATCAGGACGCTGCGATACCATATGCATGACACCATAGAGACGACGAAGATTAAGCCGAGTACTCCTATGGGGGCATAAACCCGGATTGGTCCGGGTGTACTAAAGACAGGAGGTTCGGGCCCAGCCGATTGGCCAGTATCTTTGCCAGGACTTTGGTCTCAAAATTAATCAGGGATATCAGTCTATATGAGCTACATAAATCCCTCGGCTTTCCCTCTTTAGGGATCACAACAATGGTCGCTGTTCTAAGATCCTCAGGCAATTGACCGGCCCCCAGCGCCTCAGCAAACATCCTTAGCATGTGCGGAGCACCCGTTCCAGCCACGCACTTAAAGCTCTCTGCCGGAAACCCGTTAGGGCCCGCCGCTTTCCCGGCCTGCAAATCCCTCATGGCCCCTTCCACCTCCTCTACCGTCAAGTCTAGTTCCGTTGCATCTCGCTCACTTTGACCAAGGACCGGTACCATTATATCTCTGAGGAACTCCCGGCACTCCTCTTCCCTGCGTTCGGTCTGTGACTGATATATCTCTTCATAGTATTGTGCAAAGGCCTCCACAATCTCCTCCCCAGCCGACTTTACTGTACCTCTTTTGATTGAATGCCTGCGACCCAGTTCCTGGACTTGTCCCTCCTCTCCAGCCACGCGATAACCTTGTTGGCTTTGTCCCCCACATCGTACACGCGTCTCTGTGTCGCTATGGCGTGAGCACGTGCAGCGTTCTCGCTAATGTCCCTGAGCTCCCGTTGTTTAAGCTGGAGGGCATGGTAGCGACCTGCCCCCCCTCCAGATCCCGGGTCCGTTCCCCTCTCCAGTTGAGCGATCTCTCGCTCTATGTCATCACATTGTGCCCTTCTCTCCTTACGTCTGATCCCCACCTCAGCCTGCACGAAGTCCCTCGCCACCGTCTTGTACGCCTCCCATAATACACAGTGAGAGCTCACTGTACCCTCATTTTCCTCAAAATATTGCATCGTCCTTTCCTGGTAGCGGCCCTGAAACTCCTGATCCCGGAATAAATAGGGGTCCAGGCGCGGAGGCCCCGTCCAGTCTTTCTCCGGGCCCCATAGCCACACCTCCACAGGAGAGTGGTCTGATATGCCCCTGGCCCTGTGACTGCTCGCTCTAAATAGTCCAGCCATTGTCGTGTGCGTGAAAATGTAGTCTAGGCGCGCCCCGCTGCCATGCGCCGCCGAGATATGGGTAAAGTGTCGAGTGTCTGGGTTATGCGCCCTCCACAGGTCTACCATCCCCATCGCATTCACAAAGGCTGTCAGCGGGCGCACCCCCTGGGCTTTCTGCGCCGGCGAGTCACGGTCCAAGTCATGCGACATGATCTCATTCATATCGCCCCCCATAATCAAGGTCCCAGTGGGCATTTCCAGCAATAGAGCCCCAAGATCGGGAAAGGTCGCCCCATGCATTCTTGGTGGTATGTATACCGAACAGACATTCAGGGTAAGACCCTCCCACCCCCCGGTGATCGCAACATAGCGGCCTAGCGGGTCGCACCAAGTGCGGTTGGGCACCAGTGGCAGGGAGTTTTTAACCAGGATCGCTGTCCCCCTGGATCCTGAAGTAAACCCCACGTGCGCCATCAGGGTATAACCGAAGCGATTCAGGGCCAGGTAATTGTTCCCTTTCAAATGTGTCTCCTGGAGGAGAACTATATCCGGGGTGTGTCTATGTAAGTATTGAAGTACCATGGTTCTCTTGATCCTAACCCCGAGGCCGTTCACATTCCAGGAGAGTATCTTAAGGCGTTTAGCCTTCTGTGCTGCCATCAGGGAAATGCACCTGGCCTCTCCTCCCTTCCTGTAGCCTCCCAGACCACCCCCCACCGCCCCACCCATATTTGCAAAAATTGGAAAGCATTGTTAACATTATAAACCCCCAACTAAGCCCACAAACTATCCCACTCCCCTGTCCTACCCAACAGCACGGTCCTACCCCCCTCCCTGCTACCCCGCTTCGCGGGCCTAAAACCACCCACATCCCCAACTAGCAGAGCGCCTGTCGCCCACAAAACAAAAAAAACCAGGAATTGGGGGCGTGTAGCCTAGCCCATCAGTAGCTCCGTAAGGCCCCTTGTAGCCCCAAAGTCTAAACTAAGCAGCTGGAAATACTCAATCGGTCCATGAAAACAAAGTTCTCTAGGCGAGCAGCTGGCACCGGCCCCCCCCTGTAATAAACATTGCACACAGTTATGAGATACCATACTCAGGCAGTGTCCTTGATACTTTCATCCTCCAGGACCCTCAGAGGACGCCGGACTCCGTGATCTGGATCATCGGGGGCGTCGGTCACGCCCGCTCCCTCCCTCATATCCACTGGTTGAGGCCGGCGACCGGTCCCGAGTGTCTCTCCATCCCCCCTCCGCTCTTGCAGTGTCTGTCTGGGACCGCGGCCCATCCAGCCACGACTGAACCTCCGCCGGTGACGTGAAGAACCAAGATTTGCCCCCTGCGATGATCTTGAGTTTCGCCAGGAAGAACATCATGTATTTAATGCCCCTGTCTCTCAATGTTCGCTTCACCCCATCAAATGTCCTCCTCTCCTGCTGCACCCTCAGCGTGAAGTCTGGGAAGAACCGCACCATCACATTCTCATATTGAAGGTCTTCCTGCTGCCGGGCCGCCTGCAGGATGGCGTCGCGGTCCCGGTAGTTGAGTATCCGGGTGATGATCGTTCTAGGGGGCGCCCCCGGCATTGGCGGAGGGACCGGAGCCCTGTGCGCTCTCTCCACCGTGAACAAAGCGGAGAGTCGTTTGGGCTTCAGGTGTTGTAATATGAGCTCCTCAAGAAATAGGTCCATGCATTGCCCCTCTGCTCCTTCCGGGACCCCCACTACCCGAATATTGTTCCTGCGGGCCCACCCTTCCTGGTCCTCCATCTTCAGAGCCATCTGTTGATGTTGTTTGATCAGCTGTTGGACCTTCTCCTCTAAGCTCCTGGTAGAGGACTGCAAATCGACAATGTGCATTTCAGCGACCTTAACCTTCTCAGATGTCTTGTTCATATCTGCTCGCAGAAGGGTCATCTCAATGGAGACCTTATCTATCTTGGTCTCCAGCGTCGTACCCAGCGTCTGGATTGCCGTCATAATGGAGATTAGGGATGGTTCTGCGGCCGGGGCCTGTCCCCCCGCATTCTCGGCTTCCGCCACCTGTGACTTCGAGACCGCATACCAATCCAGTTTGTTAGCCTGTACCGGTGCCCCCCCCTTCGGCTTCATTGTGTGGGTCAAGGGTTTACACTCCACAATCTGCAACCACTCTCCCGCCGCTTCGTGCCGTCCGCCTGGTGTCGCGGCTGGGCCGCGTTTAGCAACCAGTCACCTAGGCCCGTTCGCCCGATGGCAACTCTTCTTCGACCATGCCCATATGTCCCTTTACCGGGGACTGCCCAGGACAGCAATCTCCCACAATGGCAGGGTCAGGAGGGAGCCCCTCCAGCCCGGGATTAGTCAAGCACAGTCCCTCTTTCAAACAGCCTCCGGTCGCTGGGTGTCTAGATCTCCCCCACTGCGTGGCTGTCGCGGCAGGCGCGTATACTCCGGTCCCCCAAACACCAACACACCCTTGGGAGACCCCGGATGTTCCCAATGCCGGGGGTGTCAATCCGGTGTGTCGCCCAGTCTCCTCCGGGCCCCGCACCGCCTTCGGTGTGGCACTCAAGCCAGTCTCAGAGCTTCACCGGGCTTCTGCTATCCGCCGGGGCCCCTGAACCCCCCACACAATCCTGGCGCCAACCCGCCTCACAGCGGGGCAAACTCCCAGCCCCCAATAATGGGCTCCAGAGGCACCCACCGCATATGTTCGTCCCAGCAGGTGGACCGTCCCCAATTCGCCGAAGCTTGCTCACTCCTGTGGGGACCCACTGCATGCATTCACCAAGCGCTGCTTCACTGCGCCCCCTTCTTCACGCCACTCAGGGCGGGCGCCTCCCCTCATTGATTTGCCGTCTTGCACCAGGGGCCCTGGAGGCCGCGGATGTTTCTTACAGGGAGCCGCCACCCAGTGGGGTATATACGGCCCGCCGACCCCCTCCGGGGCTCCGGCACACGGCTGACCGCTCCTCCTGTACTCGGCCCCGCCGGGGACGTCCCAGCCCGCCTCCTCACTGCCGCACCACCTCCATAGAGCTTCGCGCCGCTCGGCGCTCACCCCCGCCATCTGGCTCGGTCCGGATTTCCCCTGCCTCCAGTCACCGGCCACTCTAGCACCTCGGGCCCCGAGCTCTCTCACCTCGGGCGCCCATCCGGATCTCTTCCGCTCTTCGCCGCACGGCTCCACTGGCACTTCCTCTCCGCTCAGTCGCCCGGGAGGCCCAGCAATGGCGCAGGCCCCGCACTTCTTCTCTCGTGGCGATCAGCGGACACGGGTCGCTTCTCCTCTCCGGCCCCCTCCAGTAACGGCCGACCACCTGCACAGAGTTTCCACCTATCCGCTGCCGGATATAGTACGGATTTCCCGGGCTTACTTCCTGGCCTCAGCGGAGCTCACAGCTCACACCGCCATTTTAGGCGCTGCCAGGCCACGCCCCCCACCCAAGCGGTTTTTAGCGGTCTAATGGTTCCCAGATGCCAGTGCGGAGTCTTCCTGAGTTTCCAGACTTTTCCTTGCCTCAATTAGGTGATTTTATGAGTTATGTGTTGGGGTAGGGGTAGGGGTAGGGGCAGAGGGTGATGAAGCAACAGTGATATTGTTTCTGGCAGTCCAAGACAGTTCTTAATTGGAGCGAGTGACTGTGACCGTCTCCTGACTTGTTTTTGGACCAAAATCCTGACAATACCTCCAAAGTCTTTCATATTCCACAATTGGATGTTGCCCTGACTACAGAGGTCTTCCAGACCATCATACTTATCCCATGTTTCTCTTAGTTGGTTATCTACATGATAGGTTTTTAAGTGTAATTCACTTTACTTGCACAAGAAAAGATATTTTCTTCATCTGTGTTAACATTTTCTCCCATCTGATGGATTTCCTTACAAACTTTGGTAAAAGTTTCAACACATTTTCTCTGACCCCTTTAAGCTCCATCAGCTTGCTGCTTAGTTTAATCTGGAGGTAATTGAGTACAGTCATACTGGTTTACCTTGGTAATCTGTTCATGGACATCTTTTTTTATGCTGCCATGTCACACCCTTTGATTAGCAAATGCTGTTTTCTCTAAGTTGGTTGGATCTTTCTACCCTCGCTGGTCTAACAGCAAGATCTGGGTCCAGATTTACAAATCTTTTGCTTCAGGTTGGTGTTACTTTTTTAACACAAGCCTGATGCAAAGTGTTTTGTTGGCATTTACAATCCAATGCAAATCACGTCTCACATGTGTTACCTAGGTTTCTCTTACAACCACCCATGGGTTTTGTCTAAAATCCCTATCTACAAAGGATTGTAGACAAGGATTTGCCCCAAAATCCTATGCATCCCTGAGACAGGCATAACGAGGAGAAATATTTGTCATTTCTCATCGTTTTTCCCTCTTTGCATGTGTGCTGCATTCCATAAAATAATCTGTGCTTTGAAGGGATTGTTATCATTATAGATTAATTCAGTCTCAAATATGTGCACATACAACATGCTAAACTAGGAGCGAAAGTGCTTCCCATTAACGTGCCATGTGCCTGTAGGAAATACTAAACTTCGTACTCAAAAACATTTCTGGTTAAGGTCAATTGGTGCAATTCAGTATAAAATATGGTGGCATGATACACTCCCAGTTGGTTGTTGTAAATTTTTCTCCAACTCTTAAAGTTGCTTTTTGAGGGATGCTAATATAAAGGGACTCAATATCCAAGCAGTAATTCTCCGATTGAACTCAATGTCATTAGTGTCTTTCAGATGCAATGGCACTGTAAGTATTAACGGTTTTAGGAAAAAGTCACAGAATTGTGACAGGGTTCGAGAGGCAAGTTGATACCTGAGAAAATTGATGTCCAGGAGGTGGATGTTGTTCTGTGTACCATGGGGAGTAAATAGAAGGTAACCTGTTGTTGTCTGTTAACTAGGAAATCTACTTCCGCTTTGGTGATCCAGTCATTCTCTAAACCATCGTTGACTAGAAAAGATATTTCCTCCATGGTTCTAGGCATGGGTTCTCGTGTTAGACATTTATACATTTGTTCATCAGTCAGAAACCTTAAAACACCCTCATGGTGCATCGACTTAGGTAGATGACCACAGCACAACCTTTGTTGGCTGGTTTTATGATGATGGTAGAGTCACTGGACAATTCCTTTCAGACCTCTCTCTCTCCCCTTATGATGCTTTGGGATTTTTGCTGTCCCTTGAGAGCATCAATTTTGAGGCTACCTGCCTGTTCAAATATGAGCACCTCAGAAGGCATTTTGTGTGTTTGGCAGTGGGAAGGTGGACCTATTACACAAGCTAGCATTCTTATCTGACTCTTCTCTCTCGTCCTCTTCAGTTAACTTATTGAAAAACACTCTCAACCTGATTTTTTTTCAGAAAATTCTGCCGTCTCTATTTTTAGTTTGAACATATCATCATTTGGGGTAGAGACAAAACCCTAGCCCTTATTTAAGACTTTGCTTTGTGCCTCACTCACACTTTTCTGACTTAGTTTGATTACAATATCTTTGTCAGTCTCTAAGATTGGCTTGTTCCTGGCATGGGTTCTTTCTTGCTCGGTTCCTTCTGATCCTGATCCACTTCTTTCCTGGAGTCACCCCAGTCTTTTCTTTTCCTGCTTCCCTGTCCCCTGCCTCTGTCTAGAAAAGACGCGTTTTGATACTGCCTTGGGAATGTAGGGTGAGGGGGATATGGTGGGAAACCATAAGAACGTGGCCAACCCCATTGTTAGTTGTGACCCTGGCGTAAGGTTACCTTCAGAATAGCAGCCGTGTCTAGAGCCACTACTCCCTTTAGCCCTCAGCCTTTCACTAACACTGATAGTAGAGTCTGAGGAAGTACAGCTGCTACATTATGATTTGGAATAGCCTACCTTTTTGACTTCATAGTCTTCTTTAGAATAGGGACAATTGCCTCATGGGAGAATTTTTTCAGGTCCTTTTGGAATTTATTCATTTTTTACTGTGTCAAAAAGTATTTTGAAGTCAGCAATTCCTTTCTTCACTTGCTCAAGTTTCTTTTTACAGGTGGATATTATAATCAGTGATTTAAGGGCATTTTCACTGGTTATTATTTTGATAATAGGAACAGCCTGTCACACGTGCACTTTCTTGGTATGAGTGACCAATCTCTTCTGCAATATTTATCTTATAAGAAGATTCTTGGTTCATTAGTCACTATCAAGCCACAAGGGTCAGCGTTGCCTCTCAAATGCTCTGTCATCACTGAACCATGGAGCATGGTTTTAACCTCAGTCTTCTTTCAATCAGTGAGTGACTCCCAATCGTTAAGTTGTGTAAATCTCTGAGTTAGTGATGTGTTCCCAACAACTGAAGATGCTGAAAGACTCACTAATACTTCATCGTCAAAGGATAAACCTTCCATAGTGGTTCCCCAATTTGTAATCCACTACTAAATTCAGAGTTACTGTAACTGCAGAATATATGCACTAAGGGCCAGGTGTACAAAAATCTAGAATTGCGATTCTTATTGAACCGCAATTAGGACATTGCAATTCCTGATGTATGAATCTTTGAAATACCAATTCCTAGTGAGCCGCAAATTGGCTTACCTCGTGAATATTAATTAGGCAGGCCGCATTTGCAACCCTTTAGGAATCGCAGCCATCACAGGGATGGTGGCCAGTTGAGGTCAGTAGACCACCATGTCTGTGATTGCTTATTAATAAAGCAAACTTTTTTTTTAAAGGCACCCCTTTTTCCTTAAAGGAAAATAGGATATGTTTAAAAAGAAAAAATGTAACTTTGAAGTTTCATTTTTAAGAGTAGGCAGTGGGCTGTCGGACCACTGTGTGCTCTTAAAAAATATTTTTTTAACATTCTCAAAGGGGAAGGTGTCCACAAGGGACCCCTTCCCCTTTGCAAAAGGGGTTACTGTTCTGCGACCGGAATTTGGTCACAAAACAGTAATACATGCAAGGGACGTCCTAACCATGCCCCTTCCAAATACCGAATCACTAACACAAATTGAGATTTGGTAACATGTTGGTGGCCTTTTGAATTGGGGCCAGCCCCGTCACCAAAGCAAGTAGCTAAAAACCTGGGCATAAAGTTGGATCTCACAATCTCTATGAAAGAGCATGCACCTACTATTTGTGGAACCTGCTTAGCCACCATGCGATTATTGAAAAAAGTTTTTTCTTGTCTCCTTCCAACTTCCAGGAAAACTCTTGTGCAAGTCTTAATCACAAGTCGTTTAGACTATGTCAATGCTTAAATGGTGGCTCTAGACGAGACTTTGATGTCCAAACTACTAGTAGTACAGATTACGACAGTCAGACTGGTTTGCAATCTTCCATCCAAATCCTCTTCTGCTCCAATTCTGAACTCCTTGCACTGGTTACCCATCAGGAAAAGGCTCGTCTTTAAGATGTGCTGTCTTACCCATAAGTCACTAAATAGGAATGCTCCATCTTACCTGCAAAACAGACTCAGACAGCATAACCTGAACAGACTGTTAACATCTAAAGACAAAGCTCTTTTGCAAATTCAGTGAATTCGCATGGCCAGATATGTAATTGTTATTGCATTTATATAGCGCTTACTACCCTTGATGAGGCGTTGAAGTGCTTTTCAGCAAGTAGCACGCTATTTCAGAACCAAAAAATTATCAGTGGTGAATTAGTATAGAGAAATATGAAATTAATTTGAGCAGTGGACATGTGAGTCTGTTAGTTGGATTGAAAAGGATAATGGAGGGATTGAAGAGGGAAGGGTCTAGAAAGTGTTTATTTGGAGATCATTGCAGTAGGAGGAGGTTTGGGATGAGTAAAGGAGAGATGGAGGAGGGAGGAGTCTCTAGAAGTGGATTAGGGAGAGAGATGAGGTATTGGATGAGTCTAGGAGGGATACATGAGGAAAGGTTTTATAAAGGCTTGTTTGGGAGATCTGAATAGTAAAAGAGGTTTGAGATGATGCAAGGACGGGTAGAGGAGGGAGGAGCCTAGAAATGGTTATTTTGGAGACCATAGTAGTAGAATGGGATTTGGGATGAGTCGGAGAGTGGAGGTAGAGGTTATATTGAGAAAGGTATAGGGTGAGATATAGGGTAGTGCATTGGAGATGCTGAATTATGAGTACAGTAATAAATATAAAGATACATAAGTACATGGAAGGTATATATGTATAATGAAGATTATATATCTAGATTTAAGTTGTATTTACTAAACTCAGACGTTCATGTGTTGCGTTACTTTAAGCTACTGTATTTGTTTTTATTTATTTTTCCTTTTAATAATTCAATAGTGAAGCGATTGTACAGAAATAATTATGATAAACTCAGACGTTCATGTGTTGCTGGACTTTAAGCTAATTTATTTGTTTTTATTTATGTTTCCTTTTAATAATTCAATAGTGAAGCGATTGTACATAATAATTATGATAAACATTTACCTATTCATGCAGTCACCTATGTACATGTTAAACATATAATAATATAACCATAAGTAATATGTACATTTGTTAAGCAGGCCTAATGAATATCTATATATTTATAAACATAATTATTATACACTTTACACAATGGTATATACATATCTAGATACATACATATAATCCTAATAAATGCTTACATATACAGGGACTTCCTGTACATTGAGTATGGTGGTTATGTGGGGAAGAGCCAACTCTTGAGTAGTCTTCTGAAGAAAAGATGATCTAACAACAAGCTATAAAATGTGAGCTTAGTGATGCCCAGATTCCTAGATGTGAGAGTAACCTCTTTACACTAAACGTTTCCCCTACCATAAGCAGGTGTGCTTATCTATCACCCTTCAGGCTCCCCCAATGCATTTACTCATTCCCTAAATGAGTATTGCTCCATAGGTACTGAAATCGGCTAACTTTACCATTCTCTGGGACCTTAATTTGCATTTTGATAAGAAGAAATGTACATATGCACGCAAGTTAAGCAATGGCCTGGAAGTCATTCAGCTTAACCAGCCGGTAAAAACTCCCACTCACAGAGCTGGTCACATATTAGACTCAGTTTTTTCCAATATAGCCTCTTTGAGGGTTAGCCATCCATTTTCCCTAGATTGGGCTTGCTATTCTGCAGTTCCTAAATGCATCAATCACAACACAAGCCTTTTCGGCTACCCCTCGCAATGAGCTCCATAAGACTAGAAAATGTTCTAAATTTAACACCTTGGACTTTAGCCACCTTTCGGCAGTTTCTAAACGTTATCTCTCTGATCTGTCTAAACTTTGCCTCCCCAGGTCTGTGGACAAGGCAGATTCGGAGATGACGAGATAGATTTCAGGGACCTTAAATCTAATGATCCCTATTTTCAATGTTCCCAAAAAAACATGTAAGCCTCTGGAACCGTAGTTTGATGCCAGCCTTTTGACCCTGAAAAAAAAAGTACAATTATGAGACGCAACTGGCGTAAATCCTAGAACGCTAATAAAATAAACTTTTCATTAAGTCTGGGCGGTGAACTCTGCTCCGCTCGTGGAGTTTGCAGAGTTTTCCGCACTTGGTGTTACGCAGAGCTCGCAGAGTTCCAAAAAACTCCACCTCGCGGAGCAGAGTTTTTTTCCTCGCTCGCGTTTGTCAACGTCAAGTTGGCAAGCGCAAGCGTGGAAAATCCACCTCCCGGCAAGATTTTTCCTCGTTTGCGATCGTCAACATCAAGTTGGCGAGCGCGAGCGTGGAAAATCAACCTCCCTGCGAGATTTCTCAAAGGGGGCGGTCAGATTTCTCATTGCGAGTGGTTGCGTATGCTCCCGACCGCTTGCTTTGAGAAACCGTCCGTTCGCGTTGAGAAAGCTGCTGCTCGAGTAAAAATCTACTTGAGCGGCAGAAAGAAAGCAGCGCCCACCTGCGCTCTAATGGTGCCGTTCGCGATGATTGCACAGTGCGGACAAGCACCTGGCACTGAAAATCACCTTGAACGGCATTTATCTAACGCACTCCGCTGTTCGCGGAGCTTCGCATAGCGCGGCAGAGGTTTTTTTGCACTTCGCGGAGTTCCGCATAGCGAATCTCTGTGACGTGAATTCCGCCCAGGCTTAATTTTCATAGAGTAGCTAGACGGACAATTCACAGGGCCATCAAGATGGTGTGGGCGACATCCATTGCTCAGAAAATTAAAATGGGCCCAATGGTCTTTGCTATTGTAAAGACGCGTATGGACTATAGTCCAAAGCCCCACAACTACCTCCTAAACCCACAGGATGCGATGAATTAGCCCATTCGTTCTTTTTAATTTTTTATAAAAAGTCAGCAAGAGCTTTTCCTCCTTCCCAGATAGGACACTTTTGGTCAGTAGCCAGAGCACTTTGGCTAACGATCTTACAGATGAGATTGCAAGGAAGGTATCGGCCAATTTCCAGGTGTTCAACCTTGGCTAATCTTGCTAAAGTAGCTGACTCTATTAAATCGAGCTTCCCACTGGATTCAGTCTAGCCTCATTCTCAAAGCTGCCTCAGTGGTCAATATTCCGGCTATGTTTGAGCTTCTAAATCTGTCCATTGCTACATCTAGCATTCCCTCTGCCTAGAAACATGCAATAGTGAAACTTCTGCTTAAAAAAGCCAAGGTACATGCTTCCAAAGTTGAGAACTATCAGCCAATCTCCCTTTTGCCATTCTCCATGAAGGTGCTGGAAACATTTATTAATCAGCAACTCTCTATTGATTCATTGTCACCAATAACCACCTGCATGCCTCCCAATCAGGCTTCTGACCTCTTCACAGCAGCGAGGCTGCTTTGTTGGCAGTCTCAAAAGAGATTAAGAGGACCTTGGATCAGGGTGGCACGGCTGCGGTCATTCTAATTGATCTAAGCGCAGCCGTCACAGCTGTGGGATTAGAGGCATAGCTCTTAGCTGGTTTACTTTTTTTCTTTTTCTTTTTTTAGAAAATCGCTCTTTTTAAGTTCAGCTACCAGAGATCTTATTTATTGAGTGTGGAGTTCCTCATCTCCAAGCCAGACTCATTTTAATATTTACGTACAACCACTTGCAGACCTAGTGGAACCCTTTGGTTTCATTTTGCTCTCATATGCTGATGACACAAAGCCGATTCTCGCTCCTTCACATGGACATGGAAGCTCATCCGACCAGCTGCCTTTTGGCAGTATCCAACTGGTTGCGACAAAACTGCCTAGAGCTCAGGGGATGGAGGGGAGGTTCTACTAACTACAGCCCTTGTAGTAGGAAATCAGCCCCTTTTTTGAACCCTCAAATGGTGGCCAGTGGATCTTGGCCCTTTTTCTCAGGTCACGCCAATGGTAAAACAAAAAAAACTTAGTGTAGACGGATGCAGATCTGACCATGAAATCTCAGATCAACAACTGGCTGGTTATTGTTTTGGCCTGCCAAGATTCCTCAGAAAGTTGCCCATTTCCACTCAGAAAACAATAGTCCAAGAAACCATCACGTCTTGCCTAGATAAGGGAAGGTTTTACATCTGGGCACCTCTCAGCCATCCATTAAGCACCTACAACTCCTTCTCCATCTGCCCAAGCACTAATCTGTTGACGGCCAGTTTCCAGTCCTGCATTGGCTCTCCTTTGAGAGGAGAATCAAATTTAAGAAGATTTATATCGCCTTTCAAGCCTTTTCAGGTTTGGGCCTGCAGTACCTTAGACAATTCATCAAGCAAATTTGGCTTTTGTTTGCAAATTAAGAAGTGCAAGAAGGGGCAGTCATTGTTTTAAATATTATGCCACCAGGCTGTGGAATGCTCTTCCTGTTCATCTACGCCGCAGTCCGAACAAATCTATATTTTGAAAGTGGCTTAAAACCTGGCCTAAGCCTAGTTCAGCCCTCTTTGAGGTTTGTCTGGTTCCTCAGCGCTGGGGAGCCCCCTGGGGCAGCCATAAGCTTTATGGCTCCCAAAAATAAAAATGAAGCAAGCAGCCTGGCAGCACATTTAAGCTTTCGGGATAAGGATCAAGAGATCACGAGAGAGAGGCCGCCAGACAGAGACACTGCCAGAAAGAGCGAGAGAGACTGCCAGAGAGAGAGAGACCGCCAGAGAGAGAGACCGCCAGAGAGTGAAAGAGAGAGACCGCCAGAGAGAAAGACCGCCAGAGAGAGAGACTGCCAGAGAGAGAGAGACCGCCAGACAGAGAGACTGCCAGAGTGAGAGAGACTGCCAGAGAGAGAGAGTGACTACCAGAGAGAGAGAGCGCCAAAGAGAGAAAGAGACCGTCAGAGTGTGAGAGAGTGAGAGACCGCCAGAGAGAGAGAAAGAGAGAAACTGCCAGAGACAGAAAGAGAGACCACCAAAGAGAGAGAGAGGGACTGCCAGAGAGAGAGAGAGAGAGAGCGCCAATGAGAGAGAGCAAGAGAGACCAAAAGAGACACCACCAGAGAGAGAAAGAGAGACCACCAGAGAAAGAGAAACCACAAGAGAAAGAGAGACCGCCAGTGATAGAGAGGTCGCAAGAGAGGGTGATCGCCAGAGAGATTGCCAGAGAGCTCACCAGGGGCATGAGGGGGTGTCCAGAGTTAGAAAATACATGCACTTCCATTGAATGCTAAATGTTATTTTTTTTTTTTTAAAGTCTCCTTGGGTATGAATTGGCAGGACACAACTCATCTATTAAGACCGAAATGCTCTTGGGAAGGACAATCACTAGAATAAGGAAAGACACAGAACAAGAGGAAGTAAGTAAAAAGTACAACAAAGCCATCCAATAATGAGCAAGGGGCAGACTTAAAACCCATACCATGTAAATGTGATGCATTAGAAACAAAAGGTCGGATCAACAGACAGCTACAGCTATCTGGAATTGAGACTTAAAATGGAGTAATAACAAATTATCGTAAAACAAATTCTTATAGAACCTTCAGAATAACACGAACCCTCCACTGGACCAATTGTACATGCAGAAGCCAATAGAATCCTCCTTGAGTGAAAAATGTTGCAGCCTGCTGATTCTCTGGAATTAATAGCGCTAACAAAATTGCAGTTTTAAAAGTCAACAAACTTCTGTAACTGCTGCCAGTGGGCTCAAATGGCTTGAGCATAAGTGAGACCAACTGAGGAACAGGATAAGAATGAGACTATTAAAAAATGAAAAAAAGGCACAGTGCCATTTTTAAGGATGAGCATTTAGAAACCCTCCAATGACTGACAGACTATGGCTACAATAATTAATTGCAAATCCCTGCACTGGAGAGAAAGAAAAGACAAAAACAAAAAAGGGGTGGGTTTCACCCTTCTCCAAGGCCCAGAGACAAACAGCCATATTCTTATAGATTGTTTCCAGAATTAAAACTGCACAAGATGGTTATGAAACGTACTTATGCTATTTTCTCCAGGGACCAGGACTTCAAATCCAGCAATTACATTAAGGATAACATTTCTCTCCCTCCATATTAGGAGATACAGTGTTTATTCTCAGACAGCCACAGGTCTCGAAGGCAAGTCAGTAGAACTTTTGGACTTGCCTAGTCTGCTGAAAAAATGTGTCTCTTGTTTCTTTACCACTGCTTAGGAGATGCTACCAGGAGAGCTGTGGATGGGCCAGACCTAAAGTTGACACAAGGAAATGATGGACAGAGCGCTGAAACTTTTCAGACACTCACCCCCAGTCACAGATCTGGGTTGAATCCATCATCGTTCTTTAGCTCACTTCGCCACCTCAGTTCAGACACAGCCATGTGCAAATCAGTCTTGACTCTGTGCCTCATGGGAACAGTCCAGCCCAAACTGCCAAGCCAGGTCTTCCCTCTTCCCTGAACCGGAAACAAGCACCCTGGGACCGGTTTCGGGATAACACCCCTCATCAGTCAGGCTAGCTTTAATCCAGTGGCAAAGTGAGCAAGGGACACACGTCTGGGCATACCCTGCCAACTTAGGGCGAACAAAGCAAACACAAGGAGATGATGGACGGACCGCTGAAACTTTTCAGACACTTACCCCCTGTCACAGATCTGGGTTGAATGAATCATCGTTCTTTAGCTCACTTCGCCACCTCAGTTCAGACCCAGCTGTATGCAAATCAGTCTTGACCCTGTGCCTCATGGGAACAGTCCAGCCCAACTGCCAAGCAAACGGGAAACAAGCATCCTGAGATCTAAAGTTGGACAACCAGATATCATATAAATCAGTTTGCAACCCGTTTATTTAGATAATACATTGCTGAAGTTAAGAACTTTAGGCCCACTAATTCGACCCTAACCTAGAGGATGCCCTTACGCAGGTGTGAATTCTGGAGAGCCCATAGACCATTGCTTTCCTAATTATATCTCTAATCACAATAAGAGAAACAAGGGGCCTGATTCACAGAACTAACTTACGTCAAAAACGTAAAGTTAGTACTTTTCGGTATTCACAGAATACACTTACCAGAACTAACTTTATGTCCGCTCTCGGGCCGGAGATTCCGGCCCTGAAGCGGAATTTCCGCCTCCGGGCCGGAATCTCCGTTATTGGGCCGGAATCTCCGCCTCTGGGCCGGAATACCCGCATTTAGGCCGTTTCATGGCACTCGCAATGCTCAAACGGCCTAAATGCGGGTATTCCTGCCCGGAGGTGGAGATTCCGGCCCAATGACGGAGATTCCGGCCCGGAGGCGGAAATTCCGCTTCAGGGCCGGAATCTCCGCCACAGGGCCGGAATCTCCGGCCCGAGAGCGGACATAAAGTTAGTTGTGGTAAGTGTATTCTGTGAATACCGAAAAGTACTAACTTTACTTTTTTGACGTAAGTTAGTTCTGTGAATCAGGCCCATGCACATGTTTGGGGTACTGTTTTTTTTCTTTTTAAATTAGGGCAAGTGTGTAAACGGAGGAAGTTACGACATCATTTACTATTTATTATCTATTGCACTTCTCTGTAATTTTGGCTTTGTATTGTAAATCACTTTCCACAAAACACTGTAAAAAAGTTATCACAATCACCGAAAGTTATAGGTAATGCGAAATTAAGAGTAATACGAATACCCAATATCTCTGAACCAAGATACTTAGGTTGGATCTCAGTGTTGCAGGATTTTTTTGAGACAAACTAAAGACGGTATCACTCTCTGCTATGGAAACAGTTTTATGGACACAACTGTATATTGCTTTAATAGACAGCATTCCACAAAAAGTTACACATGAAAACTAGGTTGCTTAGCCCCACCCCCAATTAGTCACTATTTTTTTTAACTTTAACAGTTAAGTTAGTAAAAACCTTCAGCGATATATAGTATAGACCCCTTTGAGAATATAGAATGTTATCTAGTTTTGAGAAAATTATAGCTTTGCAAACTCGCCCACGGATCTCACATCTGTTTCTCACAAAAACTGCAAAAGTAGTGGTGAATTTTTTTTTTTTATTAGTTACTCCATCTGTTTCTAAAAGCTGGGAAGGGAGATCTTAGAGCCAATTTTGTAGTCCATTTTTAGGGGTTTGGAGAAAAGTCATCTTTCGGCACAGAATTCCAACCCCAGTTTAAACAATGCCTATTTTCTCAGAAAACCGCCAGGGCAAACCGCAAAACGTTGGCACTGTTCCAGCCCAACATGAGGAGGTTTGGAAGGGAGAATTGCATAAGCATCGAATATGGCTCAAGATTTATCACTCCTTGGTACCAATATTTCGTGTCAGCAACTGCGTCCCTCCGGCCCTCCCCCCACTGCAACTGAAACCTCTAATAAGTAACAAGCCAGACTCTAGCATAAGGACAAACTGGCTCGTCTTCACCTCCGGGCCTTTCCTCTACTGCAAGTTTGAGCCGGCAGGAAAGAAGTCAGGGGGAAATCTAATGTGCTGCATTCAGTCTAGTGGTAATGAAACCCTATTGCACATTTTATGGACCTTTCTTTCACTCGCCTTTCTTGACAGATTTCTTTGGGAACCAAACCAGCCTTCAATCGTCTGGGTGTAAGAAGCTGCAAAGACGTCGTTCTGAGCTCTGGCATACCTGAAGAGCAATCCCCAGCTCTCATTCCATTTCATGAATGTTGAATCCTTGTTGCGTTGTACATCCATTTAACCGTAATTAGTATTTTTAGACTTTTCGTTATATTATTCAGCACTATTGTTTTAAACTCATGTCTGCTCTTCTTCGTTTAATTTTGTGAAATTATAATCGTTTTAATCCTGCAGTACTTTTTTTGTTGTTGTTTACTTTGACTGGCATATTTGTCCTTTGTTTCAATTGACCAAAAATTTAAGGTTCACCCAAGACCTGCCCCAAATGAGAAAAAAAGCCACCGAAGGGCGGAGGGAGAACACTCAGCACTTGAGGGGTTAAGCAATAAAAGTACTAGTTTTTGTAGCTCTTCTGAACAACGTTCCACTGAGCGGGTAGAAGACAAACAGCACTATGTTTATTTATTGCACCGCCAGAGTACGTTACATTAAAGGAGTCAGTCGATCTGCATTTTACCACACTGTGAACAAGAGCAATTTTTAGGTTTGGGTTTTAAAAGTACAACAGCCAGGCTTATTAATAACGTACAAAGAGTGGGCGTTCGGCCTGCCCCCTCAACCTCTGGCTTTCTTCAACCAGCCTCTCAGAGCCATTGGCCTGAGACCTTAACAATGACGTCATGGCTCAGAGGAGTATTCGTCCCTCACCTAAAACAATTATCTGTTTGAGCTGATCTTTCCGCCTCCACTCGAGTGCTTGTACGACCAACTACTCTAGAATTATAGCTCTGTCAGCTTTTACTGACACCCTCCTTGTGACTTGCTCTAATGTGCTAGCACCACATGCACTAACCCATTAAACATGGCGGGAGGTCGTTCTCCTATCTCGCTCCCTTACACTGGAATAAACTATCGCTGCATATTCGATTATAATGGGAATTTGGGGGCATATTATCAAGAACGGCGTTAAAATTATCGCTGCTTTGATAATATGCCCTTGAGAATCCCAATAGAAGCCCATGTTGACACCAGAACATGGGCTTCTATTGGAATTCTCAAGGGCATATTATCAAGCCCATTATTGCCGCTTTAGCAGCAGTTTTCTGCCGCTAAAGCGGCGATCATTTTAACGCCGTTTCTTGATAATATGCCCCTTGGAAAGCTCAAAAACTTTTAAAAGCATGGCTATTCTAGTCGATTGGTCTAGCTCAGTTGATGTTGCTTGTCTGTATCAGCGTAGCGCTGAGGTATTCCTACGGGGATGATTTGTTTTGCGCTATATTAAATAAAAAAATTAAATTAAATGTGTGTTTTTGTACATTTAATTTGTGAATTTTTTAGGGGGGGGGGTTTATATACCATGAACTCGACCGGAAGGTTTCAACGCACTTTACATGAGCAGCAGTTGCGTTACAGACAGTCACATTCATTTTGCTAGGCATAGAGAGATTAAGGTCCTCATTTATGAGGTTTTGCCGTAGGGCAGCGCAGCACTCCTTCCTGCTGCGCTGTCCTACGGCAAAAGAAAAGGGCAGGAATGCGCCGTATCTATAAGATACGGCGCATTCCTGTCCTTTTCCCTTGCGCCGGCGCACAATGGGCTGCCGTGCGCCTGCGTTGCGGGGATGATTATTTTTGTACAAGAAGGGAAACCTTTCTGTACAAAAATAATCACAAGAGGCGTTTTCCTCTTTTTATGTGTGCTGCAGAATGCAGCACACATAGAAAAAGGAAAAACGAGGAGAAATAAAGATATTTCTCCTCGTTGTGCCTCCCTTACGACTCCCCTGGGGAGGCGTAAGCTTTTGGCACTGCCTCAGATTTACGATTTCTCGTAAATCTGGGGCAGTGTCAAAAGGCCACAGATGTTGCCGGATAACGCCCCCAGCAACACCCATTGCACGCCCCTTTAACGCAGAACACTGCGTTAAAGGGACTGATATTTATCAGGCAGAATTAAGCCAGAAAAAGTGGCTTAGTGCTGCCTGATAAATATCACGCAGGCTTCTGTGCCACGGAACGTCACAAAAAGTGACGTTCGGAGGCGCAAGGAGTCTCATAAATGAGGCCCTAAGTGATTTGCCCAGAATCACAATATGTTGTGTCCCTGCCGAGACTCGAACCCGGTTCCAAAGCTTCAAGGTCGACTGTGCTAGCCATTAGGCCACATCCGCCACATCCTCTCCCGGACACACATTTGTACACGCTACCTCACTCCACCCTGGTGAGATGATACTACCAGGGTGGACTCTACCTCTTATTATGAGGGAGTTTTTGATCAATATAATGCCTGGATAAATTAGGGATCCAGGTAATAAAAATACCTTACGGTAAACTTTAAGGATTTCCCTTTATTAATAGGTGCCCTAGGTATGGTTAAAAACCTATATCCTGTATTATTGAGGTACAATGCCCCTTACATCCATTAGCTTACCAACATGTTTTGATTTATTTCTGTGCTTGAAAAAGGTCAGAGACATTTATTAGAGCTATGTGCAGATCCCTACCAGATAATACCAAGCACATCCATACCAGATGAGAGAGGAATTTCCTACCTTGACCCTTGAAGTAAACCAGCTTAGGAGAAAACAAGCCAAATTCAGTGATACTAGATTCAGAAATAGTGCTTATATGCATAAGAGTGAGAAATAAAAATCAACACACGACACTCTGGTGAAATTGCAAAACAAAAACAAATGACACACATAATTCCATGGTTTCGTGAGAAAACCATGGATTCATTTATACACTCAACTTAACCTTGTATGGGCAGTTATTTACTTCATGGTCTGACTCGAGGCTGAAGGTAGGAAATTCGTCTCTCACCTGGTATGGATGAGCTCTGTATTATTTCAAATAAATATAAAAAAATAATGTACATTATTATTTAACTTAAAAATATTTTTACATATGTATTCAGGTTAAATACACTTTTTTTTAACGTTTTACCATATGGAGCCACCACAGTTGGGATAATGATCTGGCTGTGATAAAATACAGGGAGCATTAAAAAAGTTTATTAAACTTTATATTAAATTATTAAAATAATAATTATGTTAAATATTAATGTAAATTAAAATTATATATCGTTTTTAAATGTAGAACAAAATGAAAAACAAGTTAAAGCACTATTAGCTCACTTTTGAATAAAATCTGTAATTAATTTTAATATATTAAATTAAATATACATTATTTTGTGAAGTTTAAATTAAGAAAATAAATTCCCACCTAAATTAAACAATATTAGCCATTAATAATTATTAAAAGTGAATTATGGAATTCATTAATAATAATGTAATTTTATTTTATTAAAATGTAATCTTGCATCAAATTTAAAAAAGGTTGTTAAAATATTGTATAATTAAATAATAAATGTTTTAATTTTAGGATTTTTTTAACCTTAAATTATATTTATTTATATATTTTTAATATTTTAAATAATGTAATTTAATTTAACAATATCCTATATATCAAGTTTTCAGACCTTCTTGATTAGTGCATTAACTTTTGGATAGACAAAGTTATTCAAGATCTTTCTTTTCTCTTTGCAGGTTCCTTTGTGGCAATGCAGTGTTCTACGAAAGCAGTCGGTGTCTGTGGTACACAGGGTCTATAAAATATTTTCACCAGGGAAGAGCAGGGATGTTGCACAGATAACTTTTCAGGAGCAGGCGCCCAACAGAAGACTTACTCTCTGGAAGGGAGATAAAGCCAAACACCCAGCGGTTGGGTGGGTGTGGTATGTATAGTACGGCACCAATGATGGCCGCCTCATGATTTGTTATTAAAATCTTGTTTCAAATTTTGCAAGACTTCAAGTACCCATCTTTTAAATAGTACATCAGACTAGGGTGAGGTACCCAACAACAGGGAGACAAAGCGGAGACCTTTTGATCTGCAACTTAAAACACAGACCCATTATACCAAGGGAACACACTAAAGAGACACCACAAAGCACAGCAGGTTGACTGAGCCATGTCACCGATTGGGACATACATGCATGGTGGGTATTAGAGCATGCTAACTGAGGTATACCCCTTGAGCCAACTGAGGCACTATTCACTCTCTGTGGAAGATGAATTATAGTTTCTACTTTGTGCAGCACTGCAAGATAATAAACAAAATTGTGTCAGGCTTTTCGCCAAATGCGATGCAGCGCGAGAAACAAAATTCGTTTTATTTATTTATATGTTTACTTACCTGTAATCCGCCGTAATCCGTAGTTTAATACCCCCCACCCTGCCCCTCCCCTGCCCCACGTCAGCGCCCGGCGGCACTCCCACCACCGACCGCTACTGTTACTGACATTGTCCTTGGCAGGAGCATTAAATAAGGCACAAGCCATAGATCTGTTAACTGTAAATGGCTTGATATTAACATTACGCTACATTAGGGTTTAACAGTAGCGGTCGGTGGTGGGAGTGCCGCCGGGCGCTGACGTGGGGCGGGGGAGGGGCAGGGTGGGGAGTAGTAAACTACGAATTACAGCGGATTACAGGTAAGTAAACATATAAATAAATAAAACGAATTTCGTTTCTCGCGCTGCATTGCATTTGGCGATGGGGTTTGATCTGGGGTTTAATGTCACCCAGCTCTTTGTATTCGTCAAGCATACCCTTCTGAGCCTTTGGAACGACCGGTTGGTCGGTATATATCAATAAGCAGCAATACCCTTGGCAGGAACTTTGAAATGCAAGTAATACCCACAACAGATTTTTTTTTAAACGCCTTCTCTTCCTTCAACATCACTATGTATTGTTAGGACAACCAATGCCGGGTGCATCAGACCTACAAGGTGTTCAAAAATGTACAACTTGTACATGTTTTATTTACAAGTGTGTGACTACAGGATAGTTTCCCCTGCCAGACACGCATGACCCCTGAAATAAGATCAAATATGGTAAGAAGCATGAATGTCAAGTGAATAACAAGTCACATTTGATGTAGCGCACATACACGCATGCATGTGTTTTTGGATTGATAATGACACCACGCATGCACGTGAGCACTCACTACAGTGATAATATAGTGGTTAAACCAGTGTCTTTTTTATCATTATATTCTGTAGAAGACTTGTAATAGTACATGCCTTTTGTCAGTTATGAAGCCTTTTTTAAGAAATAGGATAATGTTGTGTTTTAAACATTGAGGTGGGGAGAATGAGGTGCTGCTGTCTCCACAGTTTAATAAAGAATAAGATTACCAGTTGATAATTGAAAGCAGCCCCGTGATACATACATCTGGGACCCCACAGAAAATCACCTAAGATACTAACTTACTGTACCTAATATCTTGAAATATCATGTTTTTCCTTCTCTATACGTAGGCACCAATGAAAATAGAAGGGCCCATATTCTGGTGAGAGCCTTAGGCATCATTGATGTGCATGGAATGCATGTAGAGACAGGTAGGGACACACATAAAAAGCCCTGAAGAAGGCCCCAGACCCACATGGGCTCTGTGCGAGGGACCAAACATGTTGGCATAAACCGGGGGTGATTGAGAAAATAATGCTCAATTAGAATCCTGTCTTTGTTTTTAAATATGCCCATGGTACCCTGTTAATGAATAGTCATTCTTTTTGGGTATACCTCAAGGCATTTTTAAGCTTTTCTTTCCAAATTCCAAGCAGTAAGCATGACCTCCAACCCTGCTTCCTGACGCCCATCTTCAAATATTTTTCCCCTCGCTGCATTGTGATTTTGCCTTTGACACCCAGCTCTACAATTAATCCCAGAGCTGGCTTTTGGCGTTTGCGCTCTAGTGGTGGTCTGCAACACCATCTCTAATCTTGAAGGAAGTGACCCGAGTAGGGCCACCCGGGTCACTCGCGACCACCTCTCAGCCTTCCATACAAATGAAGAGTCGGTCCGACAGTAGAGAATACAAACCAAGTATATGTTTATTCAGATACACTTGAGCGAAGCCCCGTCTGCCCAGTCGCTTAGGGGTGCTGCAGAGAGGACTGACATCAGCAAACATAGAGATGCATTATGTACATTTCAGAATCAGGGAAGACCCGCCCATAATGGAATTTTACAAGCAGGTGCAGCTAAGACAGAGAAGTACAGTAGGATGGGCTTCGACTCTGAGACCGGGCACACATTATCTCTATGCCAAGGTCGTTCTGTCCGTGCCTACCGCTAGACTAGTGGGAGAAGGCCTCTATCTAGTGGGAAAGGTATGTGCTAATAAGAACAGTGTATTCATTAGTACAGCAAGGCCTAACCTTGGAGAAATGAAACTTTCCACAGCCTGCTTCCCGCAGAGGGAATACGTAGTAAATGGCATGATTCAAAATGGCAGCTAAATATAAAATGGTGCTGCGAATGCTAACTTACACAGTGCAATATGTAAACAACACAGCAAAGACATTTTTATTCTAACAGACCCTCCTTTTAGCATTCGCTAACAAATTTTATACGGTGGGTGGAAAAGACATAACATTCTAAGAAGCAAAAGGACATCAGTACTCAGAACAATCCATATACTCAGTATCAGGAATAGAAGCTGCAAAGGATGATGCAGAACCAAAAATGCCCTCATCGATCTGCATCATGTCTTCAATGTCCTTCGGCAACATGATCGCAGCATTAGTATCATGAACTGATATTTTCATTTTAGGGGTGAGAACATTTACACAATAGGTGCAGCAAGTCGGGAGACAGTGTATACAGAGGCAACATGTGAAGAAAATGCCGGCAACCACAGCTACAAAAGTGAGGATCTTCCAATCCCAGGATGTGAGTATGTTCCAGAACCACCCTGATAGGGTCCAAGTACCTGTCTCTTGGTGTATGTCAGACGAAAGTCTATGCAATTTTTGTATAGCTGCATACACATTGGGGGCGTGGTCAGGTATGTAAACGCAACAGCTGC
This sequence comes from Calotriton arnoldi, assembly GCA_963921515.1. Classification (NCBI taxonomy): domain Eukaryota; kingdom Metazoa; phylum Chordata; class Amphibia; order Caudata; family Salamandridae; genus Calotriton; species Calotriton arnoldi. The sequence goes on from CAWUFW010008323.1 coordinate 401,604, forward strand.
TGCCAATGACGCGACAGGCCCCTGCCCGATCTGCAAGGATGACGTCTAACACCATCCGGTTCTGCAAAGTGACTAATCTCGTAGCCTGAAGCTCAGCAGTGATATTTGTCATTATTCCAGCAGTTGTATTGATAACCCCTTCAACAACCATTGTTAACTGACGAAGTTGAAGACTATTAGACATGGGGCCCCAAAAAGGTAGGAGGCCCTTTAAGGCATCCTCAAACTGTTGTGCAGTGGTATCTGTCTGATCTATATACTTTGTGTCAATGACCCTTCTGACTCGGGACAAGTATGTACTCCTACGCTGCAGCCGATGATCTTTATGATAATTGGACGGGGCAACATACACAGGGGGAAGCAGGAAAGAGAGGTAACATCTGCCTGACCATCCCCTCGGTAGCCAGACATGAGCTTGGGATCCACAGACAAAATAGACATTAGGGGGTAGGATTAAAGGTGGACTATTAATCGTTCTCGGTCTGTAGGTGAAATTGCATCTACTATCCCCTACCTTTACCTCCCCGGTCTCCTGGATACAGAAAATAGCTGTTGTGTTGACCACGAACACCAGCATCGGTTTGTCCTTAGTAACATTGCGAGCTTGGAAAGATTGAAAATACACAGAGGTGTTGAACCTTTGGAAATCAGCCATTTCCATTCGAAGCCATGTTTCGTTCTTCATATTGTCAGACTTGCTCATACAGGAGTTTGGGGACAATGTACCAGAAGTCCCTTGTCCTGCCGTTCCTATGGGAGTAAACCTGTGATGAAAACTTATATACTCTACCACAGTGCGAGAATCAGCAGGTGTCATAACCAGAGTAGAGAGTTGGAAATGGTAGTGCACCATAATGAACAATTCAAACCAACCTTCACAGCTATCAACATATGACAATGGGATGGACAACAAATTATCGCTCCTATGAGTAACTGAGGGGAGCAATCCACAAATCCAACAATTAGTTGTATTGGACACATCATGAGCTTGATGCAACATTTGTATAAATACATTATCTGTGTAAGACTTTCTATGCTCTTCTTTGCGAGGGGCCAAAGTAACAAAAATGTGCTCAGGGGGAGTGGGCGTTGTACCAACCAAGGAATGTACAGGATATTTTTCCTCCAGAAACCATGATATTCCAAGTATTGTTATTAGCGTAATCACAACTATTAATATGCAAACTATTTTACTCTTTGTTAACCACCCACGCGCTAAACGCATTTGGTGCAAATGGCTGTTCGTCCTCCCCAATTGCTCGACCAAACAGATGCATTATGAAGCAAGAAGAGGGACGCAATAAAACTGATAGCAAAGGCAAGTGTTCCCAGTGTCCGTCAGAGCCTCACTAGTACAGGCTCCTATTGTTCATCAACGCTGGCGCTCTTGAGCACCGGCGGAGCTTGCTCAGTCCTAAGCTTTCGATGAATCCCACCTTGCACAGGATAATGCACCCCCCTCCTAGGGAGCACGTTCGATTTATCCTGTCCAATGTCAGAACAGTGCACCAATCCCAAGACACCCTAAACTAACACCGTTGGTGCTATAGCAAGGTACACCCTAACTTGCACATCCATCCCTAACTAATCTGACTTCTCCTTTGGTGCTCTATTCCTCAGCCGAGGGCGCAAATTGTACCTGGTGACTCCAGGCACAGAGGGGTCAACAAAAAGCGGCTCCTTAATGGCTCGAATTTCCGGAGGGACCGCTGCATTTAGCACGTCATCATTCTCTGCATCCGTTTGGGTCAACGTTAAGTTTGCGTCGCTAAAAGGGATGAACTGAGGCACCTTTTCACACTCAGTATCCCCAACTCCATCAGCGACCCATTAGTCATAGGGCAAAGGTAGAGGCACTCGTTTATAGTGAGCGCCGTGGATCCAGTTCTTTCGGCCAGCAACCTTGACTGCGCATCTGGTGGCTAGAAGGACCTGTTCAGGTACCTTCCAGCGCGGCTCCAAACTCTTCTTCCGCTGAAAATTCAGCACTAAAATCCAATCACCAGTCTGGATGTTGTGTCCGGGCCCCTCTGGTATATCTGGGAGAGTGTCCCGGACCTGTTGGTGACTAGAACGCAAATTTTTGGTTAACTGGCACAGGTAATCTGTCAATAGTGGATACTCAATATCAGAGAACTTACGAGGGCGCAGGACGCCCCAGACATTTGCTGGGTGTCTAAACACGACCTCGTATGGTGACAATCCTGTTCTAGAATGTGCTGTTGTTCTTGTCGACAAAAGAGCTAAAGGTAAAGCATCTGGCCACTGCAGCCCTGTTGTCTCCTGAATCTTTGCCAATTTCAGTTTGAGAGTACCATTGTACTTCTCAACCAAACCTGCTGACTGGGGGTGATTTGCAGCGTGGAATTTCTGTTTTATGTGCAGACCATCACAAATTAACTGTATAACTTTGGCATTAAAGTGACTTCTGTTATCACTCCAGATCAAACGGGGCAAGCCGAAGCGAGGAAAGAACTCCTTCAGGAGTACCTTTGCAGTCGCCATGGCCGTATTGTCTTTGGTGGGGTAGGATTCAACCCATTTACTGAATGCACAAACAACCACCAACACATACTTCAGATTATTGACCCTTTCTAACTCGATGTAATCTAGCTGAAGGACCTCAAAAGGGAAAGTGGGTGGTGCAAAATTACCCGGTGGCGTGGTGGTATCCTTCCCAGGATTGTGCATCATGCTCACCATACAGTACTTCACTAAATGTGCAGCTGTCTTTGAAATGTTGTCATTTTGCCATACGGGGTCTAACAACTTGCAAATACCCTTAGCACTGATATGGGCTGGGCCATGGGCCATCATGACTACAGGAAGAACATATGTATCTGGCAACATCCATCTTTGCTTCCCTGACTTGTCAATCCAACATCCCTCATCATTCAATTGTGTTGTACTTTTTTGCCACACTGCTGATTCCTCCACTGTGGCCTCACTCTGAATCTCCTTCACATTCTCAAGTGTATCTTCAAACATTGTGACCTCGGGCACCCACCTAGTGGGTCCTGCTACAAACATCCTTTTCATTCTAGTCCGGGCTGTTTTCTTAGCTGTCTGATCTGCAAAAGCGTTACCTTTACCTACATCATCAGTAACTTTCCTATGGGTGCTACACTTCACTATTGCCAATTTCTTAGGGAGTGTCAAAGCGGACAGAAGCCATTATATAAGAGGACCGTGCTGAATCTTTGTCCCATAGGAAGTAAGGAACTCTCTCTCTGCCCAGAGTCACCTGAAACTATGGGCGACTCCAAAGGCGTACTGGCTGTCAGTATAAATATTAACAACCAGTCCCTCACTCAATTTGCAGGCTTGTATTAGGGCAACGAGCTCTGATGCTTTGGCCGACTGATAAGGAACTCGTGATGTCTCAACTACCGTGCGCAGCGTAGTAATGGCATACGCAGCGGTTGTAGTGCCATCTGGTAATTTAAAGCAAGAGCCATCGACATATAGTTCCCCTTGGGGGTCAGATAAGGGAACATCAGTCAGGTCTACCCATCCTTTTGTCTCTTCTTCCGTCCGGAAGATACAATCATGTATGTCAATCTCCTCATTCACAGAAGGGAGGGATAGTAACGTGGCTGGGTTCAGAGTGGCTCATCGTTTAATCGTAATGTGTTTGGCAAACAGCGTTAGCTCATAACCTGTCAGACGTGCACTGGTGAGGTGCTGCGTCTTTGTCTTATTCAAAAGTGTATCTACAGCATGGGGTACCATGACTGTGAGGTCAGTATCAAGTACGAGTCCAGCCGATTGTCTTATTGAGACAGCCACAGCCGCGACCGCTCTTAGACAGCTCGGGAGGGCTCTTGCGACAGGGTCAAGAACAGCAGAGAAATAAGCACACGGCCGTTGCTTATCTCCAAATTTTTGTGTTAGAACAGAAAGCGCACAACCAGCCGTCTCATGGACATATAATACAAATGGCTTGCTATAGTTAGGCGTGCCAAGCACTGGAGCCGAACAAAGCGCAGTTTTTAATTGCTCAAAAGACTGCTGACATTCAGGTGTCCAAGGCAAGGGTTCATGCACATCTTTAGTAGTCAAAGCAAGCAGGATTTTGGTTAATAGGGAATAATTTGGAATCCATTGGCGACAGTAGGAAGTAATGCCAATGAAAGCGCGCACATCTTTTTGAGTTTGCGGAATGGGCATTCTAACAATGGTACTGATGCGTTCAGGGGTCATTCTCCTACCCTCCTTCGACAGTAGGTGACCTAAGTAGGTGTCCTACTGTCGACAATACTGGAATTTGGAAAGGGATACTTTATGGCCATGCTCAGCCAAATGCAGCAACAATTTAACCGTACTGTCTTTGCAACCTTGCTCTGTAGCCGAGGCGATGAGCAAGTCATCGATATACTGAAGCAATACATTACCTGTAGGGAGCGGCAAGGAATCTAACTGACCTTTCAATGCCTGACTATAGATACTCGGGCTCTCTGTATAGCCTTGAGGAGTGCGACAGAATCTAAAGCTTCTACCAGCTAGGGTGAACCCAAACAGATACCTGGTGTCTGGATGAATGGGAATACTGAAGAACGCGTTTTTAAAATCAATGACAGAAAAGTATGTAGCAGAAGAAGGAATCATTGTCAAAAGAGTCGCAATGTCAGAGACCCCCGGGAACTGAGGAATCACTATTTTATTAACTTCCTGCAAGTCAATCACAAAGCGATAAACATCTGCATGTCATCAGAGGAACCCGTAGGTGTCCGTTTAAGAATGGGAAGAATAGAGCTATTACAAACATTAGCAGTCATCTCCTCAACCACTCCTTTCTCAATCAAGTCCTGTATAATTTGCAATAGAGCTCGCTCACCTGCCTGCGATATTTTATACTGAGGGATGCGAGGTAAAATAGCATTGTCTTTAACTCGGATCGAAACTGGCAGTATCTGTAACAGTCCCACATCAGTGTCACTTGTCGCCCAAAGAGTTGGCGGCATGTCTTTAAACTCTGCAGGAAGAGGCGCATCTTTGGACAGGCACTGAGTAGCGCGCACCACATCCGGACCCATTGTCATGTAAACACCCGCCGGTGAGCAGTAAATCGTGGCATGCAATTTTTTCAACAAGTCCAAACCCATCAAATTTTCTCCATAATTAGACGTCAACAAGAATGGCGAATCCACAGTGAAAGGTCCAATAGTCAACGCAAGGGGTTTTGAAATGGGGCTCACAATCGGTACACCAGAAAAACCTACTGAAACATTACTATGGCCAGACAGAGCCACCCCAGGGACCAAGGAACAAGAAATAGAACTGTTTGTCGCACCGGTATCCACCAAGAACTTCTTAGTCGAACCATGCACATCCACACTAACGTACTGACCACGTTGATCTACAGTTATCGGAACTGGTCCCTCACTCTGTCCCTGGCTGTCCTAGCTGTAAGACATCCCTGTCACCTCATCCGTATCGTAATCATCATGATAATTCTGTCTTACCCGAGTGTCATCAAAATAATTCTGATCAGTACAACCCCGCCCATGAGAACCTCGTCCTCTCGGGACCACCACCTTCTGCAAAAGCACAGGACACTCGCTACGCCAGTGTCCCTCCTCTTTGCAATATGCCCTACAGGCATAGTATTCCGGCTCGTACATGGAAGCTGCTGGGCCAAGCCACCACGTCCTCTACTATTCCCGCTAGAATCCTGCTGCAACAACACATTCGTCTTCAAATCCTTGTGCTTCTTCTCTGACCTCTCCTTATCCTCATTTTCCCTGTGCTTATAATACTGTGCCATATTCAAATAACAGAAGGAGAAGAGATGGACCAGGTGCTCTTGGGAGCCTTTAATCGAGTCGCAATCTCAGGAAGCAAATTGGAAACAAATCTATTAACAAACAGTCGCACACCATCTTCGATCGACAAATCCTGTCTACTATAGTCTAGAAACACACCTTCAAACCGAGTGAAAAAATCAGACACACTCTCATCTTTCTTTTGATGGGAAACCGATAAATTGTCCCAATCAACCTTCCTCGGGGGAATAAGAGAATGCATATATGTAATGATACGGCCGGGCAAAGCAAGCATCTCTGGTCTAGGCTTATCACCGGGCTTCCGTTCCGGATCCCATACCTTAATTTGGTCCCATGTACCACCCAATTCCCCAACATGATCCTGTGTGTGTACTTGTCTCCAAATATCAACCGGAACTAGTAAACCAAAAAACATTTCAATATCAGCAAGCGTCATCACTGTAGAAGAGGCAGCTTCAGTCAATTCTTTATAATAAGCAGTCTGATTTTTCCTAGGGTCCGGTAAGTGAGTCTTAAGGGACAAAACCTCACTCCTTTTCCATGGAGTATAAACCCACTGTTCTTGGAAATGGGCCGCTACACCTTGTCTGATAACATTGTCGTGCTGATCCCTTAGCTCCGGTATTTCAGGATGATAGATAGGATGAAACTCCCGCATCGGAAACTGAGATACTGGGGTGGGGCTCTTTTCGAGCAGTCTACCCCGATAAGCAACCAACGTCGAAACATTACCAAAGACATGAGCAGGCGCCATATCAGTAACATACACATGATCCCTAATATCACATATAATCTTCAGTGCTACATCATTGAAACACTGCTCTCAAAGACCGATCAGAGTAGCAGACATATACTTAAGGGCATGCTGTTGTACAAAAGGCTCATAATCTTTCACCACATTCCACACATCTTGCACACTGTAAATGGGGTATCGGCCTACTGTGCAGCCTGATTAGCCACTACCTTTTTCTCCTCATCTCCCATATCAGATCGGACTAACGTCCGCCCCATACGTTCCTTAAATTTCGTACAGTCTCTATCCTCAAATCCACGTACTGGTGTCCACTACTCTGTAATGTCGGGGGATGGAAGAAACAGTGGTGGTAGCAGCAGAGGGAGCAGGCACCAACGCCGCTGCTGGCTGCGTTGCAGGTGTAAGAGCTGGCGAAAGAGACTCCGAAGCAATGGGCGTAGCAGGAGTACTAGCAGTCATAGTTGCCACAGACGGCGAAGGCAAAGAAAGGACAGGAGGTGCCGTGGCCAAGGCAGTCCGATCAACAGTAACAGAAACAGAAACAGCAGAGACAGAAGAACCGGGTAGCTGGGCCTGTGAGGGAAGAGCGGGATGTATCCTCTAAGGGGCATATGGGGGTGGGGGTCGAGTATCTAACAATTGTTCCACAAACATATCATTTTCTTCTAGGGTCACATACGATTTATCAATATTCAATCGAAACCTCCTATCTTCACGTTCAATTCCTATCTCTTGTTTCTCTCTATCATGCACTACCGCCTTCTGAGTCAATGTTTTCATTCTCCCCTTCCGGGCCTCTTTCTCTGCTTTCATTCGCCTCTGTTTAGCCTCCTTTTTGCCACGTTCGAAGAGAATCAAACATAGACTGTCTTCTTCTTCTCGCAAACAACTTCTCCTGTAAAAACCCAATTTTTTGTTCATAAAAGTGCCGGTCAACGGCCACTGCAACTCGGCATTGTCGTATATTTGTGTCATAGCGTACTAAACACAATAGGGCCAAGGCCAGGCTTCACATACATATCAAAATTCGGAGTGCCTTCCAGAGGCGCCGGCTGAGTTTCTTCCAATCGAGAATCTGAAGAACAACAACGATAACAAGAAATCAAGAACCCAGGCATTTTCAAAAGTGAGCCAAATTCGTTATGTTGCCTGGGGAAGTGTTCACAAACACCTCGTACCGAACTCGGTCCTCAGACCGTATCAAATACAAACCAAAATGGTACCATATCCACAAAGAACCAAAACAAACTCACCTGGTGCACACAGGTCAAACGAGTTTATTCTCTACTGCCGACTCTTCGGACCAAACGGTCAGATCCAAGGGTTTCGCCGTTCAGGACCCCAGTCGGGATGGCCTCTGGGCGAGGCACCATCTGGCGGGACAGAAGGGCCAGCTGCGAGTTCAGGAACTCTCTTGTGCAGGGATCCCTGGTCTGTCCGTCCAACACAACGATGGCCTCGACCTCCCCACCCGGGAAGGGCCACTCACCCGATGGGGTCCCTGTTCTGGCACCAACTGAAGGAAGTGACCCGAGTAGGGCCACCCGGGTGACTCGCAACCACCTCTCAGCCTTCCATACAAATGAAGAGTCGGTCAGACAGTGGAGAATACAAACCAAGTATATGTTTATTCAGATACACTCGAGCGGAGCCCCATCTGCCCAGTCGTCTAGGGGTGCTGCAGAGAGGACTGACATCAGCAAACATAGAGATGCATTATGTACATTTCAGAATCAGGGAAGACCCGCCCATAATGGAATTTTACAAGCAGGTGCAGATAAGACAGAAAAGTACAGTAGGATGGGCTTTGACTCTGAGACCGGGCACACATTATCTTTATGCCAGGGTCGTTCTGTCCGTGCCTACCGCTAGACTAGTGGGAGAAGGCCTTTATCTAGTGGGAAAGGTATGCGCTAATAAGAACAGTGCATTCATTAGTACAGCAAGGCCTAACCTTTGAGAAATGAAACTTTCCACAGCCTGCTTCTCGCAGAGGGAATACGTAGTTATTGGCATGATTCAAAATGGCGGCTAAACATAAAATGGTGCCGCGAATGCTAACTTACACAGAGCAATATGTAAACAACACAGCAAAGACATTTTTATTCTAACAATCTCCAGTGCTGAAGGACCAGCTCTGGTGGCTGACAATAGATGTAGAAGCACACTTGTGCCAAGCATGTAGAAATATTTTAAGTCATACCATGTAGATAGTGTGCAGTGCAAACAAGGCAAGTAATGGAGAGTAAAACACAAACCAGTATTTGAGAAAAAAATGCTCTTTGCAAAAATCATCCTCCAAATACATTTTCAACAACTGCATTTGTCAAAAGAGGAATCAGTATAACAGATTTGTTTGTGACAACTGACCAGCCTAATCATAGTTAGAAAAATCTGTAATCAACAAGGAGGATATACAACCAACGAAATACAATAATGTGAAATGTAGGATAGAATAAAATGAAAACAGTCAAGGGATTTAAGTTCAAGGTGCTGATCTGAAAGCCGCAACCACTCGATAATTTAACACCAGGTCATCAGGTATTGTGAATTAATGGGCAGATTCCTTACTACCTGTTTTTAGGTACCTGAGTGTTTGCCAAGGAACCCAGGAATATGGGTGACTGGACCAACACATTTCTGACTGTCTGAACAGTAAGTACTTGGGAACCAGAAGCACAATCTTAGTCACATAGTAGTTAGTACACACACACCTAAACCTATCACACATTTCATAAAGGTATATGGTGTAAGTAGTGTGTTTTGTGGCACTTATTTTGTTTTGTTCATCACTATCTCTTATGGGGATTTTAGATGAGCATTCTGTGTATATGTTGCCTTACTCACAGGGGAATCAGTTTGAGGCACTCACAGTGTGGGGAGATGCACACATTCCTGATGCAAAGATACACAATCGCATTCACAATTTTATTCCCAGAGGCGCAAGCATTATCAATAATGAGCAAGGTTTTTTTTCAAACCATGTTTGCTACAAGCACACATGGTATGGTGTAGGTGTATAGATGGGGACCTGTGTGTTCATATGGGGTGTCGTCTGTATCATATTGACCACACACACCTACCCCCCACGCACACACATACACATATACATACAAACACATAGATCACTCTCTCAGACTTATATTTACACACCTATATATTCTTTATGTGTTTTCATCAATGTCTTTTGGCAGGGGTAGGTATAAAAATATGCATGTGTGGCTTGATATGATGTACTCAAAAAATCAAAGGAGGGAGTGAACAGGAAAAAGGTAGAATCGTCCTCCTCTTGATACTGTTATCTAACATAGGGATTCTACCATGTATTATGTGAATATATATGCACCCATGTGTGTGCTGCTATTTTTATTTTTATTTTTATTTGAAGTGTCTAGTCATACGTGAAAAATGGTGCAAAAGGATCAGAGCTCCTTCTCTCAATTTGTGGGAAGGGCAATGTTTCAAAAAATTGTAAAATACCCCTCACACACTGAAACCTGATTCAGTGTCATGCTTCATCATTGGGGTCTTCCCGCCCCTCTACGGGACGGGGCGTGCTACGACTTACGTAGACGCAGGAGCACTTTATTCAGTGATTGGTGAGTAGGTGTAGTGCATGGGATCGTGAAAAGAAAATGTGAGATGGTTAAAAATTCTCTGGCTAGTGGAACGAAAATACTTTATTGTCTTCCCTGGCTGAGAATAGTAAAAGTGGGGAGGTGTAGATGGTGTACTATAATGAGTCACCTCCTACAAGGGTAGGTGTAGGAGGTGTAGGTGTAGGAGTCACCTCCTACATCCTGAGACCTGCACTGAGCTATGGTCTCAGGATGTCTAAATAGGACCCAATTCCCTCTGACCTGGAAATGACCTTAATGCAGGAAGCGAGTTAGCGTACAACCCCAGGAGTTTGCGGTCTAGTGCTCCCGCCTGTCTCCGTTTCAACATGCTTTCTTGAGTGCTTATAGCCCTTCCATGGCTGATGACTGACCTTATTCTTGACAGATAGTTATGCTAGAGGAAATTGAACATAGTGTAAAAAATATTACATATGATTCATCATAAAGGCTCTCTTACCTCTCTTTTGTAATAGACACATCTCTGTTAGGTATCACCCAGCAGCCTAACATTAGTTATCGTATATGTGCTGATGACACTCAGCTAGTGTCAGTTATCTACTTGTAGAGGGTAGACAGGCCATGCTGACAGTTTACAAGCTAGCCATCCTTTGTGTCCAAATGTGGAATTGCATTAACTATCTGGGGCCATATCACACATAGTGACCCGGGGGCACAACAGGCGTGTGCGCCTGCTTTGTGCGCCCTTGTGCACTAAGGTATTACAGAAGGGGTCACAGACACTTGTGCAGCCCTTCTGTAACTCTGATATCGCTGGTGCACATGTAGCAAAGAGCTATCTTAGGAGGGTGTTCCCTTATTTGCATGGGGGTGTGGCCCCATGCAAATGAAGAAATCTCTTTGCCTCATTAGGAGGCACACTGACAGTCAGTGGCGGCTCCTCCGCTAAGGCAGAGGAGCGTCCCCCCACTGCTCTCAGAGCAGTGAATAAAGGAAAAATAAAATGATAATAACTTTGTTATTATCATTTTATTTTTCGTAGCTGCGGGGCTGGGTTAGGGTGGAGCGGGGCCGGGGTCACAGGGGGAAGAGTGGTGGGCACGCTCTAAGTGTGCATGACTGTTTGGCTGGCTTCTTGGGCCGGCCACACAGTCATGCGCACTTTGCATGTTCCCCACCAGGCTGTAATGCACAGCCTGGTGAGGAACATGCACAGACTCCCAGTCCCTGTCTGAGCGTCGAACCACGACGCTCAGACCAATCACAATGCTGCATTGCAGCGTTGTGATTGGCTTAGGGGGTCCTGTGTTTCCTGTTTCCTGGACTCGCCAGGAAGAGAAGCAGCGATGGAGGAGAGACAGCGGCCGTGAAGGGGTAAGTATTTTTTTTTAAAGTTTTTTTTTTCACCCTCCATCCCCCCACCCCACCACACGTATTCCCTGCCAGCCACTACTGCTGACAGTATGCCATTAAAAGGTGGTGCACTGTCAGCAAGCCTCCTTAAAACAGCCCTCTGGAGGGTTCAAAAGGGGCCTCATTGTGTCTGCACTGTGAAACACTTGTAAACAGCCACCCTGTATTTCACTGAATGGGGTGCCCCTAGGGTAAGCATGGGTTTGCTGCTGTCCTAAGGGCAGTGCATTAATTGTAATAGGGTGCACTGCCTCCCTTTGTGCATGGCCGACCTGTTTAAAGGTGAGCCGTGGCGCACACATGGACAGTGTACCCTATCTGTAATACGGTCCCTGGCTTCTAAAGGCAATATTTGCAAGATCTTGATGACAGGTCCCATTTATAGGACCCTCTGTTCTGTGTCCCATAAACACAGTTTTCAGAAAGCTTTTTAGAATTCACCAGTAATACATCCATGCGATTTTTGTCTTCTTCTGCCAAAATCAGTTATGCAGTTTATTCCAACCCAAAATAGTGAAAGCAATACCTCTTTGAAGACCACTTTGTTTCAGTTGTTTATACATTCGTATGAATGACAAATGGCAAAGGGGATTCTGGCATATCCAAATCAGAGCGTTTAGATTTACCTGGAAGATATGAATTAGAGATTACATTGAGCCAACTCTGCACTCTATTCACTCTTTTCCGGGGGCTAGAGTATTATGTTCAAAACAGCTCTATTTCTAATCAATTCTTTCATATTAGGGTCACCAATAGATACATTCAATGAATTTTTATTTTTATAGAACTGCTCATAAATCACAGAAATGTTGATGTCAGCCTTTGACCTTGCAAGGAGCAACTTTGTGGACAGCTCTTCCTCGAACATTAGGAAAACTTGTCAATCCATATTTTTCTGATGTTTTGAAAACTGGTTTGGAAAAAATGGGTAAGCATTAAGAATAATTCGAATATTTCCTTCTTTATAACACTTCATTCAGCACATATGCATTGCTGTGAAATCACAGAGACTGCACTTGGTTTTCCTTGTAGCTCCACAGTGTGCTCGGATTTTAAAACGAGGAATGAAGGATCCGTCTCTTGCCAATACCGCATGCACCTTCCCCTGGTCTCAAAGCAGCTGAGTGAAATGGAACAGAGACAGAGACTGCGTCAACTACCCTCCCTCCCTCTCCTGGGTCTCCACAGCCCAAAAGGCAGGTGTTATGGTGTTGCCTTGTGTCCAACTTCCTTCTTTTCTTTGGTCTCCACAGTCCTGAGGCAAGCAGAATAGAGGAAGGCCCTGTGATATATTCTTCCCCTGCCTCCTCAGGTCTGCACAAACCGGAGCGAAGCAGGAACACATGCCTGAAATCCATAGTGACTCAGTCAAGTCGACTAAGCTAGTGCACCGAATGCTGCTGCTTCTGCTGTCTCTAGAAGAAGGATCTCCCGGCACAACTGGAGACGGAGGAAGGTTACCAAGTGAGCTAAAGGAAGGTGGCAATAGCAAGGTATGATTTTAGGTCCAGTCTCACATCCTTCAGTGTCTACCAGTCTCTTGGAATCATAAAAAATATAATGCATGAATTAATTCCTAAAATATTATTAGATGTACACAGGGGACTTTGGATCAGCTTGACTCTGTCATTGCTCCACCATGCCAAGGGTGCTCATCGCTGATCCGCTGAGGCAGAGCACAGATGCCACCTGCTGGCAAAGGTTGAATGCAGGAAGCCACACTGAAAGCCCGAGACCAAGGGACTCTGTCGTCATGCGGTTTTCCACACCTTTGCGTCCTCTGCTCTCGATCCCACAGGGCAACAAAGTTCCTAGGTTTCAGGCTCAGTGCAAACAGGGTCCACAGCAGTAGCCCGGAAGAATCTGATCATAAGTGTTGGACTTGGCCCTTTTTGCAAGGTCATCCAAGGACTTTTTGCCTGCCTCCTGTATTTTTTCTGACCTGTTGTTGGTGGTTTTATGACTCTGGTCACTTTACCACTGCTGATCAGTGCTAAAGTGCATATGCTCTCCCTGTAAATTGTTGTGATGGATTAGTGATTCCATGATTGACATATTTGATTTACTAGTCAGCCCCTAGTACAGTGCACTATGTGTGCCCAGGGCCTGTAAATCAAATGCTGCTAGTGGGCTGCAGCACTGATTGTGACACCCACAGAAGCAGCCTGTAAAATGTAACTCTGGCCTGCCACTGCAGAGCCTGTGTGCAGTCTAGTACTGCCATGTCGACTTGGCAAGTACACACACTTGCCAGTCCCTAACCTTCCCTTTTCTTACATGTTAGTCACCCCTATGGTAGGCCCAAGGTACCCCTGTGGGCAGGGTGCATTGTATGTGAAAGGTAGGACATGCCCTGATGTGTGTGGCATGTTCTAATAGTGAAATACTGCCAATTTCATTTTTCACTATTGCAAGGCTACCTGCTCCCATAGGAAAAAATGGGGAATTTGTTTATAACATCTTATAAACATAACTACCACTAGGAACAAGGTAGGAAAATAAAGGTTGATATGCCTGAACTCAGAATGTTACAATGCATCTTTTAGTGAGGGTGATTTTTACATTCTGTGTTTGAAAATACCACTTTTAGAAAGTAGGTATTTTATTGCTTAGCCATCCAGTATGCCTCTGCTAGGTTTATGTATTGCATGTCTGGCTTTGGAGTGTCAGGGGCTGGGGAGGAGCAGTGGCTCCAGAGAGCCCGATGAGTCAGGGCTGGGCTGAATAGGCCTGGTCTGTATTTGGAGTGGTGGGAGGAGTAGCACCTGCACCTGCACCTGAATATGGCTGTACCTGCCTTTCACAATGATGGCTCCGCCCCCCTGTGGTGTGTCTGGAACCAGGGCTCACACTGACAATGGAGGTTGTTGTGCACTTGCAAAGTGCCCCACAGAACTGGTTTTGGCTGGGTACAGACACTATCTGCCTTCAGAGAACAAATGATTTTTGTGTATAAAAATAGGGGCCCAGACCCCAGACTTTTAGATCACTTCTGAGAAATCAAGAGGAACCTTTACCAAAGAGAAGAGCCAGAGAAGCTGAGGAGGAATACTGACCCTGTGCTGTTTGCTGTCTGGGGTTGGCGTGCCGTGGCTACTTGCTGCCAAGGAAAGGAGAAAAGGACTTTGCTGTTTGCTGTGCCCTCTGCTTGAGGAAGATCTCCAAGGGCTTGAAACTGAGCTTGCCTCCTGTTCTGAAGTCTCAGTGATACAAAGACTTCACCACCAGCTCCCCTGAACTTCCTTGCTGGGAGTTCTGACCTGCAAAGAGGTGCCTGCTGTTGTTTTTGACCTCTAGAGACTGTTTTCTGCTGGAAGCTGGAGGAATCCACTCATCGTCCCGGATTGTCGCATCGCATCAAGGCGCCAAGTTTGTCGCATCGTTGGGGGACGCAGTAAGAAACCGACGCATCACCTCCCCACGCAGTAAGAAACCGACGCATCACCTCCTCTCCGATAAGGAACTGACGCATCACCTCCCCAGCGCAGCAGTAAGGAACCGACACATCACCTCCCCCGGAGCAAGGAACCGACGCATCACCTTCCATGAGTGTAAGGAACCGACACATCACCTTCCCTGCGGCCCGTTTTGTTTGTTTGCGTGACGCATCCCAGGTACTTTGTGTGAAAAGTGTTGCATCTGTAGTTTGCTTTGAACTGAACTATTTCTACCATCGGAAAGTCATATTTTTATTACAGTATAGTGGATTTTTGTCGTTTGGTCTTGTTTTGGTTTAGATAAAGATGACTTATTTTTCTGAACTGGTGTGGTGTCAATTTGTAGTGGCTTTACTGTATGTGTTCACAAATGCTTTACATACTGCCTCTGAGATAAGCCTGTCTGCTCGTGCCAAGCTACCAAGGGGGTGAGCAGGGGTTATTTTAGAAGTGTATCCCCCTTACCCTGACTAGAAGCAAGGTTCCCTATTTGGACAAAGGTACCTACCTCTGCCAACTAGAGACCCCCATTTCTAACAATAAGGTATGCAAAGGAAGGCTGTCAACATTCACCACCAGACTCCTCACCAACAATATAACCACAGCAACAAAGGAGTAAGAGGAATTGTGGTGCAAAATAGCATTAGGCACTGAAAAACCTTTGTTCATATAGGGTGGAAATGTGTTTTCAGCTCATTAGAGTGGCATGGCATTCTACAAAAGTAATTCAAAAGAACAAAAATCTTAGTAGCTCATTTGGAGGTCAACATACTCGTTAACGGTATACTGATGCCAACATTCAAAATAGAAAGAGGAATGATAACATGGCAGTCGCTATTGTTGCTTCTCTTCATCCTACCCCTATATCCCCTTATATGCAAAATTAGTAGCAACCACCAAATACAAGGCATCCAAATCAAAAACAATAAATTCAAACTAGATGCAGATGCACAATATTCCACCACACCAGTGCTTCCCATAACCAACTATTTATTAAGAAACACACTTCAAAATCAGATTTCAAATGCTACCCACCACAGATCAAATATTTAGAGAGTCCCTCTGCACACTCTATGTTTGATACTGCCAACAAAATACAATCTCAAATTCTAGAATGCATCAATAAAGGGGCATCATGGTCTCTACTGAACCTAACATGGTGGGGAAGACTTGAAACCATGAACATGAGGCCAACTTTCATAATCCTACACTCTAACACCATGTTCCCTACATCTTTGGTACCATCATTTTTCAAAGAACTCAACAAAACGCTAACAAAATTCCTCTGAAAAGGTAACTATTTAAGAATATCACTACATCAGTTACAAAAAAACAAAAAAGAATGTGGAGTTAAGTTTCCCAACTTTCCCTTCTACCAAGGTGCCATAAGAATAACATACTCATTTAAATGGCAAAACACCCCGCCAACTGTGTCCCATTACCACGGTTTAAACAAAAGGCCTCTCTAACTGACTATACACCCTTATCAATCTTTAGTTACCTACTTACTTACTTTTGCCTACTACCCCTCCTGGAGTATAGGCCTTCAACCAGGACTCTCCAGTCATCTCCTTGCAGTCAGCCTTGTGGCCACTGTGCAAGTGTTTCTTGGCCTTCCTCTTTTCCTTTTCCCTTGAACATTCCAGGTCAGGCTTGCCTGGTAGTGTTTGATGTGGGCTTGCGGAAGGTGTGATCTATCCAACCCCAGTGTCTTTTCTTGATTTCTTCATAACCTGAAGCTAGCCCATGCTCTTTCTGTCATCACAAACACCAAGACAGTCTTAAATGCTCCAAAATTAGGGGTTTAAGTAAAGAAAATGGTTTTAACAGTTGCTTCTGATGCAACAGATATAAGCACAACACGTGACCATGCCTTCTGGAACACAGGGCTCCAAAGAGGAGTTATTAATCTTTCCAGACTCCCAAATACTGGACCTCATGGCCCAGTAAGCACTGACAAAACAGAAATTTACCACAGATGCCACATACACCATCACCCAGCCAAATTAAATGCTCAATATGTTATTAGTATATCAAAATAAAAACTTAGATATCCCAAAAAGGCCAGCTCTTAGCACAATTACAATATAGCCACATCTGTGAAAGGGTCAGCAAATGTTCTAGCGCAGCCTAATTCATTCAAACCATGTTCGACATCCTACACAGAATATTGTGGAACCCCCAAAATTACACAAAACTGGATTAAGAAAGGATGGGAACTGATGGAGGAATGGAGCCACACTGCAACACATGCTTCTATCATGTTCCAAAGTAGAATATAATTGGACCAGTGAAGAGGAAAAAGCAATAGGCATCGTCATCCCACAATATGATATCTCACTACCATACCTTCCCCTATCAACCTTGAGAAACACATCACCCATAAGCAAAACTAAGATCAAGATCCTTGACACCCCGTAGTTACTGCATTTCAGATAGCAATGACCACATAAAAACAGTGGCAGCTCCTCCGGGAAACACATCACCCATAAGCAAAACTAAGATCAAAATCCTTGATACCCTGTAGAAGTGCACTTCAGATAGCAATGACCACATGAAAACAGTGGCGGTTCCTCCGCCATGGCAGAGGAGCGTCGCCCCACTGCTTCACAGCAGTACCAACTTTAGAAACATAAAATGATAATAACTTAGTTATTATCATTTTATGGTTTGTGTCCGTCTGCATTGCGGGCAGGTGGGCGGTGCTGCTCTGCTATGGGAGCAGGGGAGGATTGGTTTGCCCACTCCTATGTGCGCAATGACTGTTTGGTCGGCCCTCTCGGGCCACCCAAAACAGTCATGAGCAATTTCCTGTTCTCCATGCAAGCTGCAATACTGCCTGCATGGATAACATGTTCATCCCTCCAGCCCCTGGCTGAGCGCAGTGTCACGGTGGGACCCGGCCTCAAGGTAAGTTTAAGTTTTTTTTGTTACTACCCCCATCTCCCTGTTAGACTAGAAATGTTTCTGCTTATGCATTATTCTATGTAAGTTAGCATTCGCTGCACCATTTTTTTTTAGGCGCCATTTTAAGTCATGATCGAAACTAATCCTTCGCTATTTCTGAGAAAAGGTTCTTGTTAGGTTTCAGTTCTCCAAGGTTGGGTTTTGCTTCACTTATGAATAGACTGTTCTTATTAGCGCATACCTTTCTCACTAGATAGAGGCCTTCTCCCACTTGTCTAGTGGCGGGCACAGGCAGAACGACCTTGAGTAGTAGATAATGTGTGCCCGGCATCTGAATCGAAACTTATCCTCGGTATTTAACTGTCTAGCTGCATCTGCTTGGAAAATTCCACTATGGGCGTGCCTTCATTGGGTTTGAAATGTACATAATGTATCCTTATGCCTGCTGATGTCAGTTCCTCTGCAGCACTCCTAGAGACTGGGCAGACTGGGCTCCACTCTGAGTGTACCTGAATAAACAGATTTTGGTTTGTATTCTCTACTGTCTGACCGACTCTTTTTTTGGTATGGAAAGCTGAGAGGTGGTCATTAGTGACCTGAGTGACCTGAACCGGGCCACTTCCTTCACCCCGCGGCCCCCACTCATGACCCCCGCGCCTGCCCCCACCCAACAGCCATGCCGGCCACACCTGCATGAAAATCCTATGATGCCCCTACATCAGCCTCTGGTGGAAGTCTGCCACGCTCACAGACTCTAACTTAAAATACTACTTCACTTCATGTTACCCCTGGAAGACATTCTCCCTGGCTAATATTAACAGAATCTCTCAACAGAAAATCGCCAACCACTGCACCCAGAAAAATCTCTGCCTAAGAAATAGCAACAATAAACCTCCACGAACTATACGTGTAGAATAATCTGCCCCATAACAATCCTGCCACGTTACAAATGCCTTCACCTTCCCTGATCTGTCACTGTTGTTCCTCATACAGGGACTCACATGTAGACCTGGGCGGAATTTTCAATTTTCAATTCCGCCGGTGGAATTGGGGGAATGTTGGTAATTCTGTGTTACTCTTGTAACGAGAAATGACTGATAAATAAAAATTGCCTGCAGAATAAAAAAAAATATGCATACCCCCCTAACTTTTGCTTCCTCTGTAGCACATCATTTGTTTCTTCTAATTCTGCACTTCATTTCTTTTTAGGTCGAGCCTAGAGTCAGCGCGCAAGCGCTGCTCTAAGGAAGATCAGTGGTAGTTCAGTACGTGAGGGAATCTACTGCCTAAGGACTTATCATTAGAAGGATTGCAATAATTGATTGTGTTACGATTTGACATTGGTGCTCCTCCTTTATAGAATTTATTTCTTCTGCAAAGTTGGTTTTGATGCAGTGGACCACGAGGAGTGAGCACTAACACTCTTAGAATATCAAATTTGTTTTAATTCTTGAATCAACTAGTGCGCTGTGGTACTAAGCCCTCACCGCTGTAGCTGGACAAATAGTATTTTTATTTTTCATTGGCTTGTGTCTTTGTCCTTCGTAAATGCTGTCTTCTGATTGATTATGAGGCTTGTTAGTCCCTCCTTATTACGTCCATGTCGTCATTTGTATCCTCCCATGGCTACTGGCCCCTTTACTTCGAGTGTTACACAGTACCTGTTATTTAGACTGTGAGCACTATTTTCTTTAATGACGTTCTCCTACTGCCTTCTCTACTCCCCCTGTTGTCCATGCCTTCTCACCTCCTCCCCCCACCCGCACTCCCGTTGCCAGTGCCTTCTCCCCCCGCCCGCACTCTTGTTTCCGTGCCTCACCTCCTCCCCTGCCTGCACTCCCGTTGTCCGTGCCTTTCTACCCCTCCCCCCGCCCGCACTCCTGTTGTCCGTGCTTTTCCCCCCTCCCTCCCTTGTCCTTGATGCAATGCAATAGGTCTCGCGTAAATGCGAGTCCTATTGCGTTGCTAATGCTTGTTTATTTTTCATACACAACGTGTAATATGGCTTTAATATGGCGCACTCGCGCCTTTCTTTGGTGTGTACTCGGCACTCAAACATTGTTTTTTTTTTTTATTTACATTGACAACACAGGCACACACAACAATGGCGCCTGCCGCCCGCAGCCGCAGCGCCCTCCCACCCTTGGGCGCAGTGCTTTGAGCTCCATACTCACTGCTTTCACCTTCATATTGCGGGAGTGGGGGAACGGGTTAATGGATTCCAAAACGGCAATTTTGTATCGGAGTTTACTCTATTTGAAATTCCACAAAGCTTTGCCCTCAGAGAGGAATTTGGAGGTTTGTATCTTGAAAAGCAATTCACAAAATCCTCAGCACACGTCTGTAGAGTGATATTCAATATCAATGCAAGTATACACAAATTATAAACACAGCTTCAGAAATCTTCTCTTTCTTTTATTCTTTTCTTTCTGATCAGCCAACACTTGTTTCGTCGCACAAACTGGGAAATCGTCCCGTGACTTTCTCAAGGCTGAGTAAACAAAAAATAAACAATGGCCATTGTGACACCATACATACAACTGGTGTGCACAAGCTCAATTCAGATATAAACGTGACACAATGTGCAAGTGCAAAGGCATGCACATGGTGGACCTATAGCCAATGATGGTGACTTCGTGAGCATCAATTTGTGAAAATTAAACAAACTATCGTGCAAGCATATTTCATATTAAAGAACTCTAAATCAAGGTGATGAAAAGCATACTACTGGCAGTCTGATGTCTGGTGTAAGAAACGTACACTTGTTCATGCCTTCTTTAGATCGATCAGTTGTCTCCCACATTGTTCGTCAGTTGAATCTAAACTATCTCTCTGACATTAAAATGCCTTTGTGAATTAGTCGCAGCCTGTTTTAGGAATATCTGGCACTAAACACTGAGGGGCCGATTCCGATCTCGGCTGGTAGGGCTCCGAATCGGATTCGGCTTTACCGGATCCGATTCGGAGCCCTGTTTCCCGACCGATTCGAACGTGCGTCCGGGCGAGCGAGTACGATGCGAGCGCTCGCGAAATCGCCGACCGACTCATTCGCGGGACCCAACCGCTCCAACCGACTCGCACGGTCACGACTCGCACCGCGCAATGGAGACGTTCCCCGGCCGGGTAAGTACGATGCGCGCCTTGAGCAGTCCGACCGACTCGCGCAGTCCGGCTCGAAAGAGCAGTCGGAGCCGCACTTTGGGGGTCCGTGTCGGACCCCCCTGTACGCGTAGCCGCGCGAGTCGCACACAGGGGGGACCCATGGGTCCCCCTACCTGTGCATGTACGGCGTGACCCGCATCGATGCGTACCCGCTGTAGGGGGCGCCCTTGTCCGCCTCGCACCCATTGAGTCAATGGGAGCCCGCGTACGCGTTGTACGACCGGCTCCCATTGACTTCAATGGGAGTCCGACCGAATCGAGTCCGATAGCATGCGTGCGCATCGTACTCGTTCGGTCGGACTGCTAGGGTCCGATTCGGTCGGAAATCTCTCCAGGTCCGGCTCGGTCGGAGAGATTTCCGGCCTGAATCGGAATCGGCCCCCTAGTCGGGTGTTTCTGCTGATCATTTAATTTTGCATGTGCCAGAGATGAAAGATGTTTTTCTGTCTCCGAACCACAGCTGTAGAATTTCTTGCTACTATTCCTCCTTCAAAATCATTCACTAATGAGCAATTGTCAGAACTTAAAGCCCATCTTTACACTTACATCTGTTCTAGAACGACAGCCTCCTTGCTGTTCCCATGGTTCCTTCCTTTCGAAAAGAAAAAATGCCAGACGGTTGTTGTCTGAAGAGGCCCGGACATACTACATAGGACTTTAATCAAAATCGTATGTATTTATTTATAACATGAGTTTTCTGCCTTGGTTTCTTTTAATTATTAATCAGGGACCATTAGCACACCGCTAGAACACATTTAGAAGGGCTTCCTATTTATATTTGCTGCTTAAAGATTGTACAGATGAGGGGGGGGAAAGGATTTAGGTAATTCTGCTTATTTTGGTGACGGCCGGGACTACCTGTGTTGCCGGAAGTAAACCGTCCAGGTGGCAAACTTACCTTTTCCGACAGAGTGCTGGCATCTGCTGCAGTGACTTGGAACAGTTAAGTTTGCAGTTGGCACTACAGGTTTCCAACACAATACCGTTTATCTCAACTATGCATACACAGTGCTACAGTATGGGGCAACATAAATAGACACAAGAGAGAAGTATTCATACAGTGTATTTAAATAACATTCAGTTGCATAGTCAACGCCATTTGAATAGCACACATTATGCCATTTGTATGTCCTTGTACTGCTTTGGCAGTCCATAATTTTTCCTCGTGAGGTAAATTGTTGGGCGTTTTTAAGCCAATCGGAATTGGAGCTAAATAGCACTGGTTTACACAAGTTTTGTAATAGCACTGGTTGTGTTTAAGCCATAAAGAAAGGCAGATAGCCAGTGCTGTCATTATATAATAAGTGCTGTAAAACCCGGTAGTACATCCTTCGGTATAATTCAAGTTACACTTTCAAAACTATTCTAATGAAAAAGTTAAATTGTATCTAAAAAAATAAAGGTAGGATTCATCCACTCTTGTGCTCATTTTGTCAAAATTAGACCAAAGTCACATTTAAAAGGTTTACCCTGTTTCTTGTTTTAGAATCACTCCAGAAAAATGTGCTACTGAGCACTGTATAAATGGGAAACACATATTTGAAAATTCTGGTAGTGATTGCACATTTCCAATACAAGACCAAAGGTGAACAAAAAACATTTTGCCAGTGGAGTTTACACACTTTGCATTCCATAAGTGTTGCACATTTTGTAATTCTCGGAAAACATTTATTGCAGAACAGTTTTCTTTCCAAAGCTATTCTTTGAAAGGCATGTCCCACTGAAAGTAAAATGCTGCATTAAACCCACAGTGCATAAATGTTCCCCATAATATATACATCACAACCTTTGTGAGTTTTTCAGAGTTTGTAAAAAAGTTCACAAGGGGAAAAACTTAGCTCGCTCTTGTACAAGATCTTTCCACTATCACACTGCTATGCAGGGCCCTTCCATCATGCCATTCCAGGTGCCATTTCCGAAGCACTGGCTGGTTTGCCAGTGCACATCACCCCTTCGAGGTCCAAAAATGTTGCTACCTAGATAGCTGAAAAACAATGCAGTGTTCCATTTCACAAACCACTGCCGGTTCTGGACACCCTTTCACCAGGATATTGTATATGTCATCTAGTTCATGTCTGTTCAGTGTTAGGTTACAGGATCAGCCTTATACCAAAGGCTAGAATAGCTCTTTTTGTCCCTGCTTGTGACCTACCACATCACTGAAACAAACATCTGTTTCACAATATGCGTCTACTTGGTCTCAGCGGACAGTCTGTTCGATGGCCTTCTGCCTGCCTGTAGCTCATTCCAGCTTTCACATGAGTGTCTGGTCACCTGTTATTGGGACACAAAAGAAGATCTAACTAGCAAATCAAAATGAAATTCTGTCTCTTCCTGTTTAAAGCACTGTTCTGGTGGAACCTGAGACAACCACTTTTTGAGTTCCATGTCGGTACATCATAGTTCTTAAGTACCATCCAGGTTCCCCTTCAGTGTTCCAAAAGAGCCTAATATACCTGGAAAGAGGACATTGAAGGGCCATTTTCTTAAGCTCCAAGTCATTTTTCTCAGCTAATATGCATTTAATCTGTTTTTCTATCAAAAAGATGTTCATGAGTCATAGACAACATAACATTAATGTTGTAATGTAAGGAAACATTTTTGCAGGAACATCATACAAGTATAAGCTATATTGTGGGTTAGTCTGTTCTGTAAAACAATGTCAAAAATATTTTAAAAAATCATTTTTGTGTCAGAGGCCCTTTAGTCACAGGTGTCCAAAAACATGGCATCATTTGTGTTAATATCTGGGTGGGCCGAAGTCTGCAACACTCTGCAAATTGTATGTGCACATGAAACTGGCAGTATTTCTTGGATAAAAGTGCAGGACTATGCCACACGGAACCCTGCTGCCACGCACCATCTTTCGTCACAACCAGCAGGCAGGAGTATTGGGACAGCTCTGGATTTATCTGGAAAAATAGACAAGCCCAGCCCTTATCAGTGCTCATATTTCCAATCTTGAGTAGTGACGCTCTTGTTTGCCTTGCACTAAGTGAACAGTTTACAGTTAAATGTACCTGGCATGCTTTCACAGTCCCACTGACACGCGTGTGACCTGCGCTGTAATATCCACTTGGCTTGGGAGCACAGAACACGTGGCACTACATAAAACTCACAACTTTCTTAGTGCAAGTAGGTAAAGGCGCTGCTCAGGACCCTCTCCCTTATTAACAGATGCCCCTCCTCTCCCAGGTGCCCACCTCACACACAAAAAACTCACACCACCCCTTGTCCAATACTGCCATGTATAGTACCACTTCTTGGTACTGCTGCAATACATTTAATAGGAGCTTACTTGCACTTCTCAGGAGCAAACAGGTACTCTGAATAGTGCATAACTACACTTCTATATTTCCAATTCAAGCTCTGGAAACAGCAACATGTTTCATCTTCAGAATGAAATACATTGGATTATGTTACTGCTCCTTTCCTTCTTTTGGTTTTTAAGCTGTGTGCGCAACATGCCTCTAAACTGTCTGCAATATGTTTTGCAGCAGTACACTGTGCTGCCTGTTCTAATTGTTGCTCCATAGTTCGGGTTTGCACACACCAATAAATTGAGGATCGGTGTGCCAGGGTTATAGTAGCGGAGTTCTATCTGATGTATGCGTGCTTTCGTGTGCATGTGTTCTTCAATACTTGCTGTTTGGCATAGGTCATCTGGCATGATGTTTTAACGTGGTTGCTTCTATAGTGTGCTGCTTTTGACAACGTATTGTTCATTATCTACACAGCTCCATACCACACTATTCAACTCCACACATTGACTATCCACACCACATAACTCAAGACCAAGCCACATAATTCAACTCGCCAACACAACTACATAACACACAACATACATCCAATCCACACCACAAAATTCCATATCATGACACAAAATTCAATAGCACACCACATAATTAAACTCCACTACATATCACTCGACAACACAAAATACAATTCCACGTAATTACACTCCATAACACAAAATCACACTCCACATAATTTCACTACACTCAATACCACATAATTACTAGTCACATAATTCCACTGCACACCATGCCACATAATTCCACTACAAAAATCCACTCCATACAGCACAATTTCACCACATACAATTTCACAACTAATAATTCCATTCCACATAATTCCACATACATCCACTCCAATCCAAAACACTTAGGTAAAAAACATTGTCATTAATAATCCCAATACCTCTAACTCTCACAAATGCGAGACCAATTTGCATTGCAAATGCTTATTAACTTACAATGTCAGCCTGATGCTGTACATTTTGGTAACAAATGCGTTTAAAAATCAGTAAAAACGATTCAACTATATAAAAGAAAGACTAGTGGAATGAGTCTGTCGAGCTGGACGATGCGGTTCAACGTGTGTCCCTCAGAAACCTTGACTCGAGGCTACGGTGATGTAAACAACATGAATACTGTTCTAGGCACCTCACTAAAAGAATCAGGAAAGCCATGCTGATGAAATCAATGGTTGGAAACATGAAGGTGCCTTGCTGCTTCTCTGGCAGGGTGAAAAAAGATATTTCACCGAATGTAAACAGTGAATCAGTATGCATTGAAAACTTAATTTAAAAATACCTTATTCCACAAGCATGTTTTTACATCACTACGTTTGGCGCAAGTGAGGAAACTGTAGCTTTTGAGAGAGTTGTATTTTGTATAGAGAACTACATTTCTCTAGAGCATCATGAAGATGGCCTCCAAACTTGCATAAGCTCAGAAATACTGGAAGGTTCAAGCGATTCCAGGAGTTCAGTCACTGCATATCCCCTATGCTTCAAAACTGTAAATATGTGCAGACCTGTGCAGTCCACTGTCTAGTAGCACCCAATGAAAGGTCTGCCCCCCAAACCATATCACACCCTAATTCCAATTCTCCGTTCGTTCCCATTGTAACCCCACTCGTCATTCTGTTATACGTACAGGGCTTATTTGTAAAAAAAATAATAAGTGCCAGGGCTCTGGTCAGGAGGCCACTGCAGCTTGCACCACACATTGCCCCTGCCATGCTGCCAACGATAGTAACAACACAAGTACTAACCATCACACACAAGTGAGACAATTCGGACTATTTCAGGCCCCAAAGCTATACGAATGGCTTGGGTGGCAGGCAATAGTAGTTTTTAATGTTTATTGAATGAATAATTACCTATTCTTGTGGTCGTCTCCAAATTAGCCAGGCAGCGCTGTCTTGTGGCAGCTGTCACAAGCGCCGGTGCCGAGCACCGGAAACCACCGGCTCAAATTAAGCGCTGCCAGTACGAGATGTTTCTGCTACAATAAAAAAAAGTGCTTTATAAAGTGCCGTGCTGCCCTTTGGAGCTAGATCAGCCCAATACCAAGTACCTAGAAATCAGCCGAACATTTCTAATGGTGTCAGCTAGAAAGAGTAACTGCGAAGACAATTGCAGACGGACCTTTTGGCATGAACTCTTTCTTGAAATTACACCCATTTTTTCCGAAGAAGCACTTTGTGATTTACAACTTTAAACTAAATAGAGTTAAATTTTTCACGACTCGGAAAGTGCAGCAGTCCTTTCAACAAAGGACACCAGTATGAGAAATGTATAGAGAATGCATAACAGTGTACTATATTTCCATCGCCTCCCACAACAATTGTAACAAATAGCTTATTACACACAGCATATCTGTATATGACGTATGCCATGCTGTTTTTTTTAAGTGCAGTGGTTATTAACAAAACACCCGACTATACAAGGGATTAAATCCATACACTCAGATATAATCCCATAACTAGGCCTAGTTAGTATAGCCTCACGTATTCTATTCTGTAAAGCAATTCTAGAAAATAATACTTGAGACATTAAGCAGTGCTTTATTACATAGTTTAAGATGCACTGTGGTAATGACGTGGAATTTGACCTTTGCGTGACTGACCTGTGACCTGAAGAGCAAGGTTTGACGGGACAAAGATTACCAAGACTTGATCAGTAGTACTAATAAAAGCTATTGGATATCTGCATGCAAAAATAAGAAACATATTCACATTATGTTTTATGACAAAAATGAATCATTAATACGAATTCGCGTGCGGGTGTGTGTGGGTGTACGCGCATAACGTGTAAACTTGCATTGGCAGACATGCACAGGATCTGTTATTTCTGGGGTGTAAAACTTTGGTTTTTGAAGCGGAAACAATTACGCCTCCCTATGGCATTATAACAAATCTCACTTATGTTGATTTAAACCACATGTTGTTCACGGTTAATGGCTCACACAATCCTGGCAATGCCTTTAATTGAACGGATAAGAAATTGCTTTGAGTGTGCTAGGTAGGGTAGAAGTATGTTAAACATTTAAATTATTAGAGCATCTGTGTCAGATAGAGAGTTCTATGAGAAAAGGCAAGAGTGCATGTTTCACTTCCTGTTAGGATCTGTTTTTCATTTCCATTGGTGCATAATTTGTAGCAAGCATAACAGCCACAAAGGTTTCAAACATCATAGTTAAAATATGTCGAAGCTTTTGTGAAATATGGGGCCAGTTTTACCAACATTTTGCGCTGGGTTTCTGTCATAAAGTGACACAAACCAGCAAAAAATGTTTTTTTATTAATTTACTTTCTGCTGAAAAGTAGTCTAAAAGTAACGTAAACCAGTGCAAAGTACTGCTTTGCATTTGTTAGTGTCAACGAGGTGGTACATGGGCGTTCCCAGGCATCCACCGATAGTGTTTGACGCAAAACCCTATCTACTAAAAATTGTAGATAGGGTTTTGCATCAAAAATTAACGCCACTTGAAACCAGGCATTAAAAAAGGAGAAATGTTTCCATTTCTCCTTTCTTTTCTGACTTTGCATGTGTGCTACACTGTACAGCACACATACAAAGTAGGACATTTTAAAAAAAGTTGTCTAGGCATAGTATTTTGTACTGGAAGAAAACCCCTCCAGAACAAAACATATGGTAGACTCTCACACACACACACCCTTGCACTATGGCGCCAAAGTTTGAGCGTGGCGCTCCGCAGCAAAATTCTGCGCCGGCGCTTAGGAGAGGAGAGGAGATTTCCATATCCCTGAAGATATGGCGCTCTCCTGCTCCCTCCCTGACACGCAACGCAGCACAGCTTTTGTTGCTGCTGCGCGGCGTTGGGTGATACTTTGATAAATCTGGCCAGTGGTGTTAAATCATCATCATCATAATCCTTTATTCGACTTTGCCAGAAATAAAGTGCATGTGATTAGTGCACATGCTGCAAATAGTCCATCTAATAAGAAAGCATAGTGCATGTCACGCACTATATACATTGTCGAGACATTTTTAATACTGAAAATAAGATATCATCAGCTAAAGAACCTATCAGAAAACAAAAACCTCACTAAGTCTGCTGTATTCTGAGAGGTAATGAGACTGAGGTATCCTAAAAATGCCAAAAGTGCCACTCATTTCCATGGCCGTGCAAATAAAAGGTCCTCCCTCCATAGATTTGGGTGCCCTCTCTGCTGCTGTCAGATAAGAACTCACCCCATGACAGATGTCAGTGCTGTCTAAAAGCTGCAAATAATATAGCGCGATTCTGCACTTTTTGAACATTGAATGCTTTAAAATTGTTTTTAAAAAGTTAAAAAAAGGAATTTAAAATACCTACAGAAAAACATATAATGCATTAAAGATTGTACCGAGGTCCCATTACATAGGTAAATGACTGTGGTACAGCAGAGAGCGCTCTGACACTCTGAAAAACAGAGGAGACGCCACACTGTACCTGCTCCCAAGCAAAGCAAAAGTGATCTTTCCCACCGAGTTAGAGCTAAATTTAAATAAAGTCTAGACTTGCCTAGTCCTGACAAAAAAATGTATTCACCAATGGAGCTTTTGGTGGATTCCGTTCATAAATTCTCGTTCTGACTAAATTTGTAAAACTTGAGTTTAACAAGCTGCCTATATGTCTTAGATAAAGATGACGGTAGATCAAATATATTGGCCTGTCCCAACTCTTTAAAAGTGCATTGTACATAGCCCATGCAAGGAATCTTCAAACCCTTCTCAAGGGGGCGTGGTCTGGCCACGAAAGAAAATGGCCGTCTGAATCGGGAGCTCCACCGGGGGAGGAGCCTCTGACAGAAGCGACGCCCTCACCTGTATTTTGAGGGCTGACATTTTGATGTTTCCTGCACTAACAGACTCTGTGGAAACGTCTCGCCCGAAGTCCGAAGTCGCATGTGGCCGGATATGACCCATTTTGAAGAGGTTGTTTTCTGAGGAGAACACGACGTCAGCTGGCCTTCCGTAATTTCGAAGTCCTTGGACCTCGCATGCGCAGAGACCGCGGTTCCTGTGGCTGCCTCCGCCCCTCTGAACGCGCCTCCGCTGCTCGTCTTCAATTCCGGGCGGAGCATTGAGGAACTGCTGAGAGGTCTCTTTATGCAAATATGACTGTGGCTATCCCGATAGTCATGTGGCAGTTCCAGAGTGAAGTACACCATATAAAGTGAGGTGTCTTTATTCATTTTACATTCCTTCTGTAAATTGAACGCAGAATCATAGGGGAATGTAATTCTTGAGCATATTCATTGTCTAATCTAACGTTTAGTATACTATTCCAAGCTTTATAAGTTAATTAACCTCTGTGATACCTACAATTAGCTCGGAGAGATACTAAACAGAATGAGGTGACTGGAATCAATATTTAACCTCAATTCCTGTCAGCAAGGAAGCTGGCTTTCCTGAGCCTTATCTCCCAATGCTTACTGTTTTAATAAAATATACTCAACAATTGAGGCCAACTTAGAAGGATAGAAATGAAAAGCTAAATCTTATAATTATAAGCTTTGTTCAATGGTCTTTGTATTTGTTACTTAATTTACTGACTTTGTTGGGCTTAATGCTTTCCAAGACGTCATTTTGGAACAACAGTTCAGAAGGTTAAATCATGCATGCAGTTTTGCTACCTACCTTTGGTAATTTCACAAAATGAAACATCCATAATGAAATCTGCTATTCTTTGTATGAGTGGAAAGTGAGGAGGTGTCGCTATAATTGTAACAAAGGAGGGATTAAAAAAAAGACTCGCCGTATCCATATAACTACAATGGACAATACCCCTATAAGTAAATCTGTCAACCCTAGCAGGACGACGAAGGTGTTTGTCCATAAGAACTCAACCGCAATTGATTGAACAGTGCAAATCGCAAAATATCTTTTTACACTGTTGCAGGGTTTTGACTTGGGGTCAAGGTTTAATGTCGAGCAATAAGCGCAGAAATAATCCCTCCGCACCACTCCTCTTTGCTGAAGTTCTTAAGCAACCAAACAGCATGCCAGCGAAAAGGACTGCTCCCTCCACAAAGGAGTCACCTCAGAGTGCCACTACCTCTACACAAGATGATACAATGAATCGCATTCTACAGGAAATTTCCACTGTCAGTCGACGTCTGGAGGATATGGATGCTAATATATCATCCCTGGCAGCTGAGGCCAAAACGATCAGGGCAGAAATTGTGGGATTTCATACGAAAACTGAAGGATTAGATCTACGATTAACAGCGGTGGAGAGTCGCCTTGACTCAGTACAAAGCAAAGACCAAGAACTTCTATTCCTTCGCAGCAAGTTAGTTGACTTGGTAGCCCGTAGTAGAAGAGATAACGTTCGCTTCTTTGGATTTCCAGAGAACATTGAAGGTCAAAATGCTAGATTGTTTTTATGTGACATCCTACCGAAATTAGTCGGTATTACCTTTGATCCTCCATTCGAAATACAGAGAGCTCATCGCATCGGCCCTCCACGAAAAGATCATACAGCTCGACTGAAGCCACTCATTGCTTGTTTCTTGAGGCATGAGCAAGCACGACAACTACTAACTGCAGCACGCTCGCAAGGTTCATTCTCACATGATGGGCATGTCATTCATTTGGCTGCAGATTTCTCTAAAGAGACTAATGAGCAACGCAAAGCATTCCTCGCTATCAGACCTCAACTACGACAAATGGACATCAAATATGGCTTGTTTGAGCCAGCGCGCTTTCGCATCACCAAGAATTGAGATTCTAAAGATTTCTATGATCCGGTAGATCTGCAACAATTCCTGGATCACATGAAAATACAAGACATGGACACACAATGTACTTCAACTGATCAAGCTCATACAAGCCTGAGTCTCTCACAACAAGCAATAGACAACAAAAGACGTAACGTTAGCAATCCACGACACCGAGGAAGAGACCCTGAAAGATCTGTTCGTACCCAAGAAGACAAATCCTCAGCGTTACATACTGTCTCTGCCTTTACGCAAGAACAGCATAGGGACAAATCCCATTCTCCTCTTAAATCCTCCTCAGATGCGGATTGACAATAATAGTCTACCAAGATACAGTTGATAACCACAGTTCATCTCATTTATATAATTTAAGATAAGCATTGTGTTCATAACTTATACTTCTATGATTAGGCTAGAGTTGATTATTGAATTACAGGATGTGTAATGAGAAAGTACTCAAACTCTGTGTAATTGAACGCTATCTTTAATATATTGTATTATAATATATTATATTATATTATATTATAGGATGTTTTATTATGTCATATTATATAATACTGCTTAATTTATTTTTTATTCCTTAATATACTCTGTTTAGCATATTCATTATATTTATTCAACTACTTTTAGTCTACATATATCTATACGTATTAAATATTGCCTTCATGTTTGACATATAAAATATTTATTATACTTACAAAATAATAAACCCAGTATAATTTATCTAATCTATTCCCTCATATTATATATGTGATTATATTTCATGTTTTCAAATAGCTTTGATGCATTGTTTTAGTTTTCATCTTTACATCATAGTAAGTTGAATATTTTCTCAGATTTGCCGTATTTATTGTCCTTTTATCGGGGCTCCTATCTGCGGTGGTGCCCTAGGGGAACTAGACCCGCGGTTAACAGTTTAGTATTCTTAGTGCTTGAATTATTACACAGTAATCTACACATTTTACTCACATTCCCTTTCATAATCTTACCACATTTACAAATTTCTTATTCTAATACTTTCGATACATTTTGTGCAATTGATTGTTCATATCTCTTTTAGGAGCCAGGGACCCTTTTTCCTCTCCCTCCCCTCTCATATCTCTCTTCATCTTCTTATTTTATTTTTTCAGTATACCCTCCCTATCTCTAAAGATTTATAGGACTACTTTTAAAAGTTTACCCAAATCCATCTGTCCCCCTTAGACATGTCCAATACAACAAACACACGTCCCCTATGTGTATTAACATGGAGTGTACATGGTCTCACACAATTACATTAAAAGGAAAAAAGTACTCTCATATCTCCAATCAAAACGAGCGGATGTGGCATTAATTCAGGAGACACATTTAGACGCATTGGAATCTGAAAAAAAACTATGTAGGGATTGGGCGGGCAAGGTGATCCATAGTAGTGCACAGAAAGAGGAATCTACAAACACAGGCCCCATTCGCAATTTGTGGAGTAGCGATGCTCATTCGCAAATCTCTTCAAGTCACGATATCAAAGTCATGGACAGACCCTGATGGTCGTTATGTATTCGCCAAGTTGGGTTTAGGGGACACCTATATTTGCGTAGGATCAATTTATGCTCCAACAGGAACAAAAAAATAATTCTTCCTTCATTTGAATCGCTTATTAACAGAAATAGGCGCCTCACAATATCACATAGGCGGTGATTGGAATATAGTGAGAGATCCAATTTTAGATAAAACAGGCCCTCTAGACAAAAACAACGCTGCAGATAGAGCACTAATGCATAACATATTGGCAGACAATGGATTAATTGACCATTGGCGTCTCTCTCATCCATCTGATACCGAATATACATTCTCCTCTCCTACCCATGGTACTTTATCTCGCTTAGATTATTTTTTAGTATCTCAAAAAAATTGTACAATTGATTCAAGAACCCAGCATAGTAGATGCAGCATTGTCTGATCACTCCCCGGTCTCCTTAGCTCTGGAAGTTGGACTACCTAGACCAGGATGCAAACCCTGGCGCATGAATATCCAACGACATAAATCTCCTGAGGGTAAATCTCAATTAAAAACATACTTTCAAGACTACCTCTCCACAAATCAGGGTACTGTGACCTCAGGTAGAATAATGTGGGCTGCGGCTAAAGCCACTATTAGAGGTCAACTAATGCGTGAGGCAGCATTAGCCAATAGACGAAATGCTGCGCAACAAAAAGAGCTAGAGCAGGAAATACAATCCTACACTCGCCTACATACAACAACACCAACCCTACAAAATCGTAAATCATTGGAAGAAGCCCGAATGGCATTAAATAGCCTCTTTACATCCAAAGCAGAATTTGCAATCCAAAGAATGAAGGGGAGACACTATGAACAAGGAGAAAAGGCAGGCAGATTGTTAGCGGCGCAGTTACGACAAAGGGAAGCAGCTATGGCTATCCCAGCCATTAAATCATCTCAAGATAGTATACTTACCCGGCCACAAGACATAGTGAATGAATTTGCCTCTTTCTACAAAATCTCTTTACACACCAGGGGCACAAATAGATTCAGAAAGATTGACTGACTTTCTCTCGAAGGTGGATCTCCCCCGTCTTTCTGACGAAGGTAGAGCTTTTCTTGAGGGAGAAATTAACAGAGATGAGATCTCACACGCAATATCCAACCTACCATATCATAAGGCCCCCGGGGAAGATGGATTTCCAGCTGAGTTTTATCATTGGACTGGCCATAATGTTATCGACTCTCTGCATTCTGCATTCCAAGAGGCGGATCGTGACCACTCCTTAGGTCCCCTTTTTAACAAAGCAATAATTGCGGTACTCCCTAAACCTGGGAAAGATCCCTTCATTTCACTTTTTGAATTGTGACATGAAAATATTTGCCAGTATTCTAGCTTCTCGTTTCAAGAAGGTATTACCTTCCCTAATACATCCAACCCAAGTGGGGTTTGTTCCAGGACGTTCATCCAGGAATCATTTATGTACTTTAGCACATACACTATGGTCTGCTAAAAGCCTTTCACAAGATGCGCTAGCCTTATCACTAGATGCTGAAAAGGCGTTTGATCGCATTGAGTGGGAATACCTTTTCAAAGTACTGGAATGTTTTGGATTAGGCGATCAGTTTATAACTAAAGTGCGACTATTGTATAATAACCCCTCTGCTCAAGTAAACTGCGGAGGTTTTCTATCTGACCCATTTCCAATCCGAAGAGGTACTCGGTAGGGATGCCCTTTATCCCCTCTTCTCTTCCTTTTAGCGATGGAACCTCTCGCGGCTACTATTCGCCAATCAGATGAAGTCATGGGTATACATCTCCCTACGGGTGAATCCAAACTCTACTTATATGCTGACGACATATTACTTACTTTTACTAATCTTTCTCGCTCCCTGCCATCTTTACTTCAAATCATAGACAAATTTTCTTCCTTCTCAGGCTATAAAATAAACTGGGACAAAAGTGAAGCATTACCTATCTCTGATGGAACCACGAAAGCAGCTATACATGGATTCCCTTTTCATTGGCAACCTTCACACCTTAAGTATCTGGGGATCATGGGCAATAAAGGTATGGAATATATGATTACAGATAACTTGAATCCTCTGATCGCTCAAATGCAGCGTGACTTTGAAAAATTGAAAATTGAAATCTCTCCATGTGGGGTAGGGTTCAAGCTGTTAAAATGGTCATTCTCCCACGCTTCTTATACACCCTAGGTATGCTCCCTCTCCACATTCCCTTGTCAACGTTGCGACTTATAGACTCCAAGATAAAAACCTTTATATGGGGTTCAGCAAAACCTCGCTTAGCTATGGCAAAATTAAGAGCTCATCACTCTCATGGGGGAATGAGTCTTCCATCAATTGAACACTATACCCTAGCATTGCAAATCTCTAAATTATCATATATGCTACCGAGGATTTCTGATATTCCACAATGGGTTCATATAGAACGCCACCTCTTATCCTCAGACCCAGGTATTTACACTTTATATGGTACAGGAATTAACCGCCAGAAGCCCAAAAACTCAATCTTATCAGCTATGCACAAATCCTGGCAACGGGCGCATCACTTATTAGACTTAAGTCCCAATATTCATGAAAAAGCGCCTATATGGGATAACACCATTATACGCATCAATAGGAGAATATTATCCTGGCCCTTATGGAAGTCAGCAGGCATTCAAACCATAGATCACATTTTTCATAACGGTGATTTTAAACCTTTTACACAATTAAGAGAAGAATTTGATCTTCCAATGCATCAATCCTTGAAATACATCCAGCTTCAACAATGCTTGAAAAAACAGCTAGGTTTGTCTCCTTGGGTACTTCAAAATTCACAAATAGTATCATATTTAAATACGTGGGGCAAACTTAAAGGAGTAATTTCTGGTCTTTATAAAATTCTCACAACGCACCTTTATTCTCAGCCTCTCTCACATGCACTACAATACAAGTGGCAGGCTCGACTTTCAATATCCTATACTACAGGAGAATGGGAGGAATTGGTCGAAGAATTAGACAAAGAAGCTCGTGAAGCTAGACTAAAATTCTGCCTCTTCAAAATCCTGCATGACTGGCATTGGTCTCCGGTGAAACTGCAGAAAGCTGGGCTACTCTCCCATGCTAATTGCTGGAGATGCTCTAATACCAGTTGTGACACAACTCATATTGTATGTGAATGTCCAATGATACAGTCTTTCTGGGTATATGTGGGTAAAGTCTTACACTCCACAATGCCCTTACACCTTCCACTTACATCTACTAATATTCTTCTCCACGACTTACGATTCCCCCCAAAGATTTCTAAACCACAACGCCGTCTTTTTCATACAGCGTTGGCCACAGCGAAAATATGCATATTACGACACTGGAAATCTGCATCCCCCCCTTCACCAGAAGAATGGTTCACTACGATGATACAAACAGCATCACATGAAAGAGTAATCTACAACCTCCAAAACCAAATTGACATATT
Source organism: Calotriton arnoldi (assembly GCA_963921515.1). Classification (NCBI taxonomy): domain Eukaryota; kingdom Metazoa; phylum Chordata; class Amphibia; order Caudata; family Salamandridae; genus Calotriton; species Calotriton arnoldi. The sequence goes on from CAWUFW010008323.1 coordinate 437,622, forward strand.
TCTTCAAGTCTGGTCACCTTTCTTGAATATGAATTGTGAAAGTGATATTGATAATACTATTCCCTCAACGGATACTTCTATCCCTTAGTCTAACATCGTTTTCTCTAGTGTTATTATTCCTCTTCATTCATCCCATCCCCTCTCCTTGGCTCCATTCCCTCTAACTCTATCTCATTTAATCTCATTATACCTTATAGTAGCTCACCCCTTTTTTTATTTTATTATATCTTACTTTATTTCAATACTTATATAAGCTATTTTATTCTAACTTATTCATTCTATAATTCTGATCCACTTTATCTTATCTCTTCACTACAATGTACTTGTCCAAGAATTATAAAGAGATTTATCATATTACTGTTTATTTATAGTTGTAATGGTTTAATTCATGTATTTATTAAATTCTATTGTGATTTGCTTCTCACTTCTATGCACTTGTCGCTCCCTTTTCTTTCTTTTCTATCTTTCTCAAATATTCAACTATTCAACTTTTTAACTATCCAATTATTTATTTATTTATATACTCTATTTAATAAGAAATGGTACTTGTTGCATGCATTTCTTCTCCCCATTTAATGTATTCATGTATCTATTATGTAATATTAGCTGTTATTGCCATTATTGTTCTTGTGATGAAATTTTACAAAATGTTAATAACAAATTACAACACAAACCCTTCTCAAGTGTAAGACAATCTTTAATTACGTTCCTGTTCAGACTTGCCTCCTTATTAGTCCAAATCATCACCCATAACAACAAAGGAGCCAGCTTCACTTGAACAGTTATATACTGTAATCTTCATTCTGAATGGATAACATAATGTGAGCTGGTATGGTGGAGACAAAGAAACCGCCTGCATATGGGTTTTTCTTCCACCTAAAGTGGAAGAACATTAAAATTCCCCAGACCATGACTCCACACCCAGCTGCAGTGACACACTGAACTTATAAATAATGAGCAGGGGAGAAAGTGTGGTCCAGCCCACAGACTGCAGGAAGTTTAAAATTGCTGCTGAGGACTTAATTAACTTAAGGCTGGAATTTCCTATCTGTAACTGTCAGGCACCGGAACAGTCAAAGGTTACACGTAGGTAGGGAAAACTATTAGCACTAGTCAACGAATGGGTACCAGTCGCTAGCCTTGAGATCTTGCCTTTTCCTGGGCCACATTCCATAATATGGGGCTTCCCAAAATTCGGAGTTAAATCCAATTTATTCATAAAGCTCACGAAAAACACAACCAGGGTATGAAGTGCTCTTAGTGTGCGGGCCAAAAGCACTGCGTCATCCGCACCACAGGGATAGGTACACTCCAATCTTCTGTACATCTCTTGTAGCTCTAACTAAAATGGAATTCAAACCATTAAAATAAATTATAAACAGTAAAGAGGCAAGAATGCAGCCTTGTTGCACGCCCCTAACCAGGGGAAAAGTCTCTGACAATCCTCCAGATTCCCTTCTATTTTCATGATGATTCGAGATAGCAGAAGTGTTACAATCTCTAGAAAGAAACATATCGGGTTGTGGACGTCAATCAACATCGGGATAGCTCGTCAGGGCATCATAGCAATTTGACACCAGTATGGGGCCCTGCATTGCTAACCAAACTTGGGAGCTTTGATTGACCTAGGCTGTGATGAGGTAATAAAGAACCTGCATGCAGACGAACTTTGCAAATAACTTGAATTAGAGACTGGATTACAGACGCAAAACATCCGGCATGTTCTTTTTGGTTAGTAAAAATATCCTAAAGGGACTTAAACTATATTAAAGCATTTGGGGCCCCAACAGGCAGAGTCCTACTACATACACTGTGCCAAGTGTGGAAGCCTAAGGTTTACAATCACACAATCACCCTGTATGTCTATAGGAGAGGCACCTATCCATCCTACCCTTTTTGCCATTAGTATGTCCCCAGCGGAAGGGAAGGAAAATCCTTTGTTGCTCACAAATAAATTCAGTACCTTATTGAATCAGGGGATGGTGATGGTGAAGCGCGTTACTCACCCGTGAGGGTCTCAAGGCTTAAATAGCTCTACACCTGACTCCCTCTGACCCAGTCGAAGCCTCTTCCACCAAGTGCTCCATGCTGATTGTCGATAGTGTCTAGGGATTTCAGGCTGAGTTGAGGAGGGGGTAATAATGGTGGTAATGTATTTCTTTTTTCATGTGGCTTTTGTGACTTGAGGCCCCCATTGTATCTTCTTAGAAGTTGGGGAATGTGGTTAACTGGGGTGTCCTCTGGCAATGACTGGGGTAGCCACGGAGAAGTGGCATCTGCAGTCGAGACAGATGGTAAATCTATAATTGGAATTGGGGTGTCATCATTATCAATAGTGACAGATACAGGTCCAAGTCCCATGGATAATCTTTTTGCCGTCAGGGCAATATCTGAACTAATTACCCCCACAGCCATTTGTAACATTCTGTCTATTGAGGTACTGTTCGCTGTAGGAACGGTTAAGGTCGACGCCCCGTCGTGTTTCTTTTACCCACAATTTTGATTCCACCAAGTAATTATAGACAGCTGATATAAATGTGTGAGAGTGTATAAAGGATAAAACAGTTTGAAAAAAACCAGTACCTCCAGTTACAGGCCCCAAGAGGGAAGGCCCAAACCAGCCTCCTCCAGGCTCTGACAAGTGTGGACTGAGTTTTGCTGCACTATATATCTCCGGTGCAGGGGGAAGGTTCTCCTTCCTGCTCGTCCTCATCCTCACGGCAGCACAGGATTATGGGAAGGGCCGGACTGCCCGAAGCAGGCACTGGGAGTTTTCCCTGTGGGTCGGAAGGGTGGGGGCCAGTTTTCCAGCGGTGGCAGCTGATTTTATTATTGGGGGCCAGTTTTGCAGCAGTGCTGCAATATCTGCCCCTTGTAACAAAAGTGGCAGCAGTGCTAAAGCGGCCGCCAGCAGTGGTAAAGCAGCAGTACTGCTTCTCACTAGCACCCCTCCCGTAAATAAATTAGAGACATAACAGGACCATTTCTATCAGGGCCAGACTGGGAACGCACACCGGCCAAGGCAATTGAGTGGGACTGTCCGCGTGGGGGGGGGGATTTGGGGGGCACACATGGAAAACACTGCAGCTGCAAAACTGGCCCCCGGTAACAAAAACGGCCCCCCTTGGGTCTAAAACCGGCCCCCACCCTGGCGGCCCACCAGGGAAACGCCCAGTGCCTGCTACAGCCAGTCCGGCCCTGATTTCCATAGTCATGTAGGTTTCTAATGCAAAAAATATATCTGAAGATTATGGAGTGAGTAAAGTTTTGTAAGTTGTTTTAACAGATTTAAAGTGTAGACTAGCTACAGTATAGTAGTAGTAGTAATGAACTTTATTCGGTAACCAAGTACCATCAAAGTGCACATGTACGAAAACATTACAAGAGATATGTCATAAAACCATTTAAAACATATCACAACACAATTCATTAGAAGAAAAACATCACTATTCAAAATTTCATTTTCTTTGGCCATTACTTATGTGCAAAATGGGGGCAGAAATCAAGCAGAACTGTGTGCAAATTGAGCAAATAAATACATAAAAGCGCTTAAAAACTATCTTCAGCTATATATATAAAATCAATATTGCTAAAATAAAACAGACATTAAAAAAGATTTGCCTAATCGCTTGGGGGCGCATTCAGTAGTCTACCACGTTTATGCCATACCGCCAGTAAAAATTTGCTCGTAGCAATGGCTATTACTGGAGTTGTGTCACTCCTCAGTATTCTAAGCGCCACTATATATTTTGTAAATTTCAGATTTTTACATGCGGGAATGATCCATTTCCGGCGCGGGCCATAGTAGCTCGGGCAGAAGAATAATATGTGTGCCTCGTCTTCATCTGCCAAGCCACATGCCGGACAAATGCTAATACCGAGGGCCTTGCGCCATTGACTCGTAACTGATCTCAGGGGCAGAGTGCCAAGTCGGAAACGGATATAAAGACTCTTGGCTATAGGGGAGTAGATGAAATCTAAGAATTCCTTGTAACAAGAAAACGGCTTAATATCTAAAAATCTGTTTGTTAGTTTGCCAATTGAATGGTTACCTAAATAAATATCTCGGATACGGGTCCAATAACTAGATTTTAAAATGTTGAGATCGGTCTTACACATTCTTTCTGGATTAGTCCATAGCCTTGTCAATCCCAACTTGTTAAACCAAATTTGAGACAAACTTGACCCAAGGTATTGATTTGGCACCTCTTATACACAACAATTCAAAAAGGCAATCCTTAAATTCCTTCAGTTCAGGGGTGACCCATAATTGGATCCAGTAGACAAGTGGTCTAAGGCAGGCCAGATCTGCAATTCTTTTAAGCCTTAGATCATAAAACAAGGGAATTAATGGTGTACTACTGGGGACAGAAACCAGCCTTCTGGCAAATCTATTTTCTGCAGCAGTAAGTTGAGAAACATCAGTGCATCCCCAGGTCTCGGCTCCATATAGGGCTGCCCCTTGTGCTTTGCCGCGGTAGACTTCCAGGGCTGGCGATACTGCACGGGAACTTGTTTGTCTATGCAGCCTACCAATAGCATTTGCTCTGTGCTCTAGTAGTAGTGAACTTTTCTTTAGCTGGTCATTCCACTTCGTACTCCCCATTACCTTAACTCCCAAGTAATCAAAGCTCCTGGCCCTCTCAAGTGCTTCTCCCCTGGCCCGTATGGTTGAATTTTTGGCCACTCTCTTACCAAATACCATGTACTTGGTTTTGTTGGCATTGAGCTCCAAGCCCCTTGCCGCACAAAAATTAGTACATTTATCGACAAGGAGGTGAAGACCCATTGGGGTCTTAGAAATGAGAAGGGAGTCATCTGCAAATAAAAGAATCGGTACCTTATTACCGTTTTGTAAAGGGGAGTCATTTCTACAGTTTTTCAAGACAGGACATATTTGTGGCAGATCATGAAGGAAGAAGGTGTAGGAAAAGTGCATCAATCAGCTAGTCTCCATCCACTACTTTCCTTTCTCCTGTTCCTCATCCTACTGCTACCACCAGGTCAATGGGTGATATCGGCACCCCCACTCCCCAACACCGCGGCCTACTCCTAAATTAGGAGGAAAACAGGCTGGTAGTGTTTGCAGGATTGCAATAGGTCAAAGGTGGTGCAGAGACTTGGTCAAGGGAAGCTCCACAACAGAGTCTAAATTCTGGTTGTGAAAGAAATCAGATGCTCGGGAAAGCTCTTGGAAGCCTAACACATCTAATGAAAAATAGCAGGCGAGCATCAACAATATCCTGAGTGCAATTTGCCATTTCAGTGGACCAACGCTCCGCAGTCTGATCAGCTGGCACATGTAATGCTAACTTCTATACACTTTTCCACTATTTTTATACACTTTTACATATTGCCAATAGCGGAGAACGGGACATGTGATAAAATAGAAGCACTAGCTAGACACTAAACAGTAGATGTAGGACTGTTTTCATGGAAAGAAAGTGAAAAAACTTAGAGGAAGAGATGCAACGAGCTATGGTGAAGAGACTTACTTTGCTAATTTTGCAGTTCTTGCTTCGTTGTGCCAGATACAGAACAAGGCTACGCTTACTCGAACAGTTAGATGAAATGTGCAATGAACAACACAGAATACCGCGATGACAGTGCATTTATATTATGTGTACATTTGCAATATTGCAAAGGTTTTGAGTGTGCTTTAAGCAGGCATAAAAACGAGTTCACAATTGTTATTACAAACAAGTAGTTATACGATAAATGACGTTCTCGTAGACAAAGTACATATTTTAGACAGAGTCAATAACTGAACAGGAATAGAAATTCAACAAAGTTTATTTTTAAAAGCATAGAAAAGATCATTGTACTCCTATCTGTTTAGGTATGGTTTGTTGACTACAGGTCCTACTGCAGTCAATAAAGTACCAACCTACAAGATATAAAAAACACCTCAATTAATACTTTTGCAGAATGTTTAAAGTCTCATTGAGACAACACCTTAATTTAGATCCCTGCACAAAATACCCCAGAAATAATAGCCGCAGTGGTGGCTGCTTGAAAGTTGTAGCTGTAGCCAAACAAGATAAAACCTTGGCGTGCACAGTGCCCATTTATTAAACTAAACTGTAGAGCATGTGCTTTCCACATCAGTAACATAACACCTCAAGAGATATCTGCTATCCATAATCCCAGTTTTAAAGATACTCAACCTTAGATGGAAAACCACAGGAAACTGACACCAAGGCCATGCGTTGGGCACAATTTAACAAGTATCAGGACAGTGTTTTTATGCTCTGCAGATGTACCTCGACGCAGAAGTGCAAAACTTGCTTGCACCCTATCATGTAGCTGAATACTGTTCCTTCTCCAAAACAAGCAATTCAAATGTTCTTTCCAGGGATGTGGTTTTTCAAAATGTTTACTGGCTATGAATATTTAGGAATTGTTGCTTCTTTTTCCTTCAGTTTTTCTTTCAGTCGCATTTGTTTTACGTATTCATCCCCACAGTACCTAAATTATGTAGATATAAACACACATATATATGTTCAGTGTTTGGCTACTGCTATTTCGTGACTTGCAGGGGTTGAAAAAATTAGCAATTTATATGAATTACATCATACCCCACACATGCATGCACGTGGAGAAAGATTACTGTAATACACATCAGATGTGTTTGTGATTTATGGCGGGGCCTGATTTGTTTGTTACATACTTCCAGATTAACTCACACGCACAGACCACCACGAGTAAACATTACTAATAAAACAGAAATCCCCAACCTACGCATAAGTATCGCCCACACGCAAATAAGCACACCCTGAGGTAGCCCCTTTCTATTGAAGAACAGATTCACAATTCCACACAATTGCAGCTCACGTGTACCTAGAAATCTATACAGCCAAATTCACAAATTCACCTCGCATCTATTAGCCTACTAAAAACACACTGAAGTATGCACACGGGGTCAAACATTCGCTGAGCACCAGCAGATCTAAATAGGCCCTTATTAAGAGTGCAACAACAAGGTGATGGAAGGAATGCTTAAATTATTCTCAACCACTGGCACTCTCTCGGGCCGCATCTCAATCCATCATTTTTCACCCACTATACCACCTCACTTTGGACCTAGCCATATGCAAAGCAGTCTTGACTCTGTCCTAATGGGAACGGTCCAGCCCAAACTGCCAAACCAGGTCCTCCGTGAACCCGAACACAAGCAAACCAGGACCGGTTTCGCTCTGATAAGGGCTAGTCAGCCTGGTATAGCTTGATTCCAGTGGCACAGTGAGCACGGGACCCATGTCTGGGCATACCCTTCACATTTAGGGTGTCAAATGCAACAACAACAAGGTGATGAATGAAAGGCTTGAATTAATCTCACCTACTGGCAATTGCCCAGGCCACATCCCAGTCCATCAATTTTCTTCCACCATGCCACCTCAGTTTGGACCCAACCATATACAAATCAGTCTTGACCCTGCTCCATTGGGAACAGTCCAGCCTGAACTGCCAAGCCAGGTCCTCCCTGAACTGGAATGCAAGCAACCTAGGACTGGTTTGGCCCTGATAGGAGCTCATCAGCCAGGTATAGCTTGATTCCAGAGGCACACTGAGCACAGTACCTTCTAGGCTCCCAGTTCCAGGCTGGTTATCATCACCCGACATTATATGTGAGCTAAGAAGAGCTTTTTTAATCGCAGTCAGTATGTCTGGGGGGATATAATCATGAACAAGAAGGGAAGAAGAGGCAAGTGGCTCCAAGATCATAGGTTTAGCCTCATCAGCTTGTTTCCTCAAGGCACCGAACAGCCCTGTGAGTAAGTGCTAATGGCTCCATGGTCCTAGGTTTAGCCTCCTCATCTTTTTTCTCAGGGTACCAAAGAGCCCCACAAGTAAGAGCATCATTAAATCAGTCCCTGCAGTTGTTGACACATACAACAATTATCTTGGGTGGTGCACGGCGTGGAACTTGTGCGTTAGAATTATTCACTTCCCCCTCCCAACATTTGGCATTGTGGGGAAGCGAGAGGGCTCAACAGATTGCAGGCCCAAGAGAACTGTAATCGATTTACCTATTAGGTAATGGGAAATAGGTGGTGCTTTTAACAAGATCCCTGCCAAGCGGAGGTAGTTCCCTAAAACAGGGCCGCGCAGGGTGAGGTTTGATGGCAAACAGGAGGAGCTGTATAACCACGTCTTTGGGGTGATGGGCATGGATCTATTGCCAGCAGGTGACGATTGTTCCCAACCTGCTGGAGATACACAAGACCCCATTCCTCCTTCTACTCCCCTTTACATCTTGGCGACCTTACCATTATCTGGCATGTTAAATCTGTTGGCAGAGTCATTCCAACTATCTTCAGAAACTGGGCAAACAAGTTGTGAAGATGATCTGGGAAGCCTTTTGGAGAGTGCTGTTTGTCTGGGACATGAGCCGATGTATTGAACTCCTTTTTTGGACCTTATTAAAATACTCTCTGATGGATCTATCAGTTTACCTCTAAACAGATCAGGCTTATTGGATATTTTTAATTGATCACGCCATTGCAACTGCTCAATTCTTGTGATTTGATGTATGTGAATCCTATGATTCAAGACAAGGACTAGCATATTTATGTCACTCGAGTTGAATTTGGATCTGTACATGTGGTAAAAATGATTAAGGACCATTCTATCGAGTGTTAAGAGATCCCACCGTAGGCCTTCGCCCAACAGTTCAATATACCCTATCACAAACAGTCAGGTGCTATGCAAAGCAGTTGATGGTCATGTTGAAAAAGAATGAGAAGGTGGTGGCGAGAGATGGGTTTGTCGCCCCCCCCATCCATCAGTTCAATATCCTACTTCAAATAATTAGGTGCAATGGAAAGCAGTTGAGGGCTATGATGAAAGAGGATGTGAAGGTGGTATACGATCGACCAAGAAGAGGAGGGAGTGATAGTATTTACATGTCTAACTCACCTTGAAATATTACCCAGACCTGGTTGCCGCCTAGGGAGACCACCACCCAAGATTGTAAGGGGAGGGTTTAGCATGTGGCCCCCAGCCTGTCCATTTGAGCAACAGTTTAGTGAGGGTCGTGGGGGAAGGTACTGAAACCCCCTGAGAATAGTGAGCTGGAATTGTTTTTCGGCTAAAGTAGAGGATTTAGAGTGACAAGCATTTATTAAAAAGAATGATATTTGCTACTTCCAGGAGACTTGGGGTAGTACAGAAATTAACATGGATGGCTATAGTAGGTATCAAATTAATCAGTAAATTTGCTACCCATCGGGTGGCCCAGTGATATGGCTGTCTTTAAAGCTAAGTTTCATGAATCCTATTGTTGTTTTAAGTGAGTCCCTTAATATTGTGATAGGGCATGGCCCCATGAAGGGGTCATGGACTTTAATAATATCTATGCTTCTCCAGGGAGGACGGATAGAGGTAAATCCATACTGGACATCCTTGAGGACCTAACCTTAGTGACCTGATCTAATAGTAGCGAATTATCTCAGCATATTACACTAGTATGTGGAGATTTTAACACTTCATTGGAATGTGGCAAGCAAGGAAATGCACTCCCCGAGGAGGATCTTGTGCAGGGAATACCCAAAGCAGTTATGGTAGGTAATGGGGAGATAAGTCCCTAAGGGGAAAGCTTAGGTCTGTGCCATTGACCTGTGGATTAACGCACCTTAATGATCGCACTCTTTCTGATGTCCCGGCAGCTGCGACCCATCATGGTAATAGTGGTTCATTCAATTAGATTTTATTTTTATAAATATCAAACCATGGCCAATGGTGAAGGATATGCAGGTGGTACTTTGCCCACATATTGATCACAATCCACTTGTTGCATTTCTCTGTGTTGGGAACAATCTGAGATCCCCCATTTTCGATGCAGTTATCGAGGATAGTGATATTTCGAACTCCCAGCAATGTATCAGAAGGCCTGTTAGGAGGCACCCTGAAAAATATAAGTATTTCATCAAGGACCTGAGGATTACAGTTCAACCCAGTATTGATCAACTATTGCTGATGGGGTTTGAGCAGGTTGATATTAGGGCACTAGACCTTTTTGAGCAGATAATTGTTCAGATTTCTCCCTTTTTAACGACTTCTAAGAGTGCTGATCATGTGAGTGGCAATAATTGTATGGGGAATCGGTTTGACCATGATGTTGGATCAAGAAGAAGGAATTATCTCATGCCCTGGTGAGGTGTTATGATACTATAGACTCAGAGGAGATTTTTATCAGATTGAGACGAGGCTATTGAGAGCTGATTTGGGGAAAGAAACTTGAGATGCGCCTTACGATTTGGGAAAAGGTGACACAAGCATCTAGGGACAAGAACTCTAGGAACTTTTGGTCACTTATTACCTGGGGGTATAACCAGTGTATAGATAAACAGGCCATGTACGTAGGGGCACAGGAGTTGGTTTCACATTTCACTAGCGCTATGCTACTGCAAAGCCTGAAAATAGTCCCCATTACATGTTAACCCTGTTTACTCAATCAATTATAGGAATGAATAAAGGGTATTTTCAGATGCCAAGGTAAAAGGTGCTATCTTACACAAAAAGTCAAATAAATCCCCAGGCCACAAACTTGCACCCATAGATTTTTATAAGGCGGATCTCTCTCTATTGGTCTCAATTGTCATTAGCGTCTTTAATGCAATATTGAGATTTGGGAGCGCCCCAGAGCATGGCGTACAGTGGCAACTGTCCCTTTATTAAAAAAAGGTATAGAATGAATCCATCTAATTGCTGCGCAATATCGCTATTAGACAGTGTAGATAAGATCTATGGGAGGGTGCTCTTCAACCACCTTCAAGAGTGGGTTGATTCTGAGGGATTACTATCTGATAACCAAGCTGGTTTTAGAAAGGGCATTGGAACGACTGACCAGGCCATGCGCTTATATTCTATCTGCATAAAGTATTTTTCACAAAGGCAAGTTCTTCTCTACCTAACGTTCTTCGATTTAAAGTCAGCTTTTGACTCAAAAGATGGAGGCTTATTATAGTTGGCGCTGTGGCAGCAGGTATTACATCAGTATTTGCGAAAAGCCATACAAGGTCTACACGAAGATACAATAGCTCAGGTACGGTATAGGCCTAAGGGGGAAATCACAGCTTTTTGATCAGCACAGGTGTGCGTCAAGGGTGTGTATTGGATTCCATGCTTTTTAATAATTATTTTTGAACGATGTAGCTCCATACCTAGATAGTTTGAAGTTGGATAGCCCAAGACTCAGGGACACATGGATCTTTTTGCTTTTATTTGCAAACAATGAGGTTCTGTTATCTCTCACCGAGCTCTTGATGCATAGGCTGGTTAAGGGTTTTGTGGACTATTGTTTGGGGAAACATTTGGTTATTAATGTTTCCAAAAACAAAAATGATAATGTAACCAAAGTCTGCTTTAAGATGTTCCTTCTTAGTGAACAATGAGATCCTGAAGCAGGTGAATTACTTTGATTATCTCTGCCTACGATACAACACTAAGCTGACATGGAACCACCACAGGGAAAAGGTAGCAACGGTTTTAAAACAAGCGGTGGTGTCATTTCTTAGATGTAGACAAAGGCAAGGGCGCAGTCCCTAAACTCATTATTGCATTATGCAGATCTAAGGCAGTATCGGCAGTAAGATGTGGAGCACAAACTTGGGGCTATATAGAAGTGTCCACAATTCGGGAAATCGAGAATGAGTTTTTAAGATTATTACTATCGCTGGGACTGGGTGGGCCCCTCGTGGCATTCTATTTCGAATTGGGCATTAATTACAGATATTATTGCTCTTGCCCATATACTCTACTGGGTTAGCCTGCATAGGAACCATTATGCAGCTACATATTTGGAATCTATTAGACAGGTAGCTGGCTACCATGGACCACCTAGTGGGATCATCTTCGAACCACTTTAAAAATGTTTAAGCATCTATGAGGATCCTACTGTGATTAATGGCGAGACAGTCAAAAAGATAAAGGAGGCCTACTGGCAGTATAAATCCCAAAATGCCTATAACACTGGTAAGAGTGGATCCTTGTTACACAGATACCTAAAATATAAAGCTGATCCTGGGTTTGAACCCTATTTAGATGGCATTTAACCCGAGGCACGCCGCTCGTTATGCGTTAAGTTTCATTTGGGGATCCATCCATTTAAATCATGCACAGCCAGATGGAGCAAGGCTGTGGGCAACGACAATGACGATCTTTTCGATTGTTCTAGTAGATGAAAAGAAAGCATCACCCATTTTATGTTAAATTGCACAAGTGCAATAGGTCCTCATAGGAAGTGGCTTACTCCCCTATTCACTGCCTACAATGTACTGAATGAGTTAGGCACCCTAGATTTGTGCTATAGGACAGATCACCCAGCGATCCAGCATGCAGTTTCATGTACATTTGGAGTGACTGGATTACGAATGGGAAGCTGAATAGCAAAGAGAAATCAAGCTGAATTTAGCATGTCACTATTTTAGCTGAGAGTGCACTAATAATGTGTTTTAATTTTTACGAATTATTACTGTTGAACCTGTCATCCTTGGAGTGGGTGTCCTCTGACTTTTTGCCTTTCAGCCTTCTGTTTTGCTGACTTCGTTTTTGCTAGATTTAGGACTCTGAGCACTTTACCCCTGCCAACCAGTGCTAAAGTGCTTGTGCTCTCTCCTTTAAATATGGTGAAATTGGCTTGCACCCAATTGGCACATTTATTTACTTGTAACGTCCTTGTACAGATGTACTACAGGTACCGAGGGCCTGTAAATTAAATGCTACTATTGGGCCTGCAGCACTGATTGTGCCACCCACTTAAGCCGCCCTTTAGACATGTCTCAGGCCTGTCATTTCAGCCTGTTTGTGAAGTTTTTAAATTGCCATTTGTACCTGGCAAAATAAACCTCTTGCCTGGCCTAAACCTTCCTTTTTTAATACATGAGTCACCACTAGGGTAGGCCCTGAACAGCCCAGAGGGCAGGGTGCTGTGTATTCAAAGAGTTGGGCATGTACTTTTAAGTTTTATTTGTTCTGGCAGTGTAAAACTCCTAAAACTGTTTTTTGCGCTACTGCAAGGCCTTCCTCTCCCCCAGTACCTTATTATTATTATTATTATTAGGTTACCTTATTACATTTAATAAGTGATAACTTTCATTTTGAAGCAGGTAGACAGGTAGCGTTTGGTGTCTAAAAAACTGTAATTAAATGCCCTCTTTAATGGTAAAGTTGGATTTTTAATCACAATTCTGAAAATTCCACTTTTATAAAGTTTGCATTTTCTTGCCCTAACCATTTGGTACCTGCAGCCTGACCCTGGGTCACATGACTAGGTGTAGCTGGCAGTTGGTCTTTGCGTATTGCTCGCAGACAGTGAGACAAATGGAAGATAGGTGTTGGCAGGATGGGCCACTCTTAGTTGATCAGGCGGAGGAGCTGTCACCTACCACACTTGTACACCACAAAGGCTCTGCCTGAGCACTCTCACAAAGGGTTTGACACTGGTCTTTTGGGACCCCCAGACAAGCTGGGGCCAAGGCAGGGAAGAAGGGGATGCCTGACACCTCAGGGGATAGAAACCTCTAGAAGCTTCCCCTACTTCTAAGTGGACATCAGGTATAAATATTGGACCCTTAAACCCATCTCTTCAGTACACATCTGGACCTGTGGGGATACTCAGAAGATGGACTGCTATGCTGCTCTGCAAAAAGGACTGCACCTCTGCTGCCCTGCTGCCTGAGTGAAGGACTAGACCTGCTTCTTCAAACCAGGACCACCAGAGTGACTCCAAGGGCTAGTTGGCTGGCCTCCTCACCAGAGCATCTGGACCCTGCCTGCTGTGAGTCCTACCCTTCCAAGTGGCTCCGCAGCACGATACAACGCTGACCAGAAACTCCGCATCGGAGCTGCTGTGTGACACATGATCTCACCAGACTCCGCATTGAAACTGCTGCGTGGTTCATCTCTGGCACAGGACTTTGTATTTGCCGCCCGCAGCTTCCCAGGAACTCCCAATGCACGACGTATCCCGATGCAGGCCTTCACATTGTAACGCCCTCGTCAAAGACATTCTCGATGACGATGCAGGACTCCGTATCGTAAGCCTGCAGCTTCTTCAGAGCCAGCTGGTGTGCGATGCATCTCAACATAGGACTTCGCAACCCAAGCCCCACATCAGTGGCATCCTAGATGATGATGTAGAACCTTGCTTTGGAGCTTCGCAGCTCTTAGGAATCGCCGCTGCACTACGTATTCTCAACACAGGACTCTGCAACACTCCATTCCCAGAATCTAAGGTACTCTTGTTCAGAGGGCCTATCTGAGTCCCTCACAGTCATCCTCAACCTGTGACTTTGCCCCAGTCCTTGGCGACAATATATCCACAGTTGGCACTTTGTGCTTTTTTGGTGTTATATTCACTTAAATCTTTAAAATTGCAAATCTACTGATTGCATTTTTGTTATTTTGGTCTTAAATTATTTATTACATTTTACTCTATTTTTCTAAATTGGTGTGGGATTTTTCTTGTGTTGTGTTTCACTTTATAACTGTTTTAATTGCTGCATAAATACTCTGTCAATTGCCTCTAAGTTAAGCCTTAAGTTGTGCCATGCTACCATAGGGTTGAGCCCAGATTAACTACCAGAGGGTTGAGCACAGATTAATTTGGTGTCTGCTTGTGACTTCACTGTGACAATGATTGTGGTTGCTGCTTGAATAGGGTGTCACCCTCCTCAACCAGTAACCAAATTTCTTACAATTACCCTGCCATGTCAGCAGAGAGTAGGTAGATGTTGGGACTGTTTTTTATGTTTTATTCTGTTTTACAGATCAATGATTATAATAGTTTTATTGTGCGTGGTGCTGTTTTTATGCATTTGTTGCACATATTATTGTGATTTTATCATGATGTGGTATATTGTTAAAGCATATGCCAATAACAATGCAATAAAATTTGAATTTGGATTTTTGTCATTGCAGTGTTATTTTGTTTAGCAAACTTTACTCTATTTTCTACATTCGTTTTGGGATTTTTATTCTTTTGTATTTAAATGTTAGTACTGTTTTAGTACTACATTAATACTTTACACATTTCTTCTAAGTTAAGCCTGTCTGTTCTGTGTTATAGCTACCAGAGGGGTTGAGCTTACATTTATTTAGTGACGTTAGTAGTTCACCCGGACAAGGACTGGGATTATTACTTGAGGTGGACACTTACCCTCCTCAACTAATAATCCAGTTTCTTACATGTACCTTATAGTCTTTTTCATTGTCTTATTCTTCCATCCTTCATGATCTATTTTCATAATTTTCTCTCTTACTTCAACAGATGAGTTCACCTTGCCAGTCCACAACACCTTACCTTTGCAGATTTTTAACTCATCCTGCATCTGCCAAAACTCATGTGCACCTTCTTACGTTGCCTCTTGTTTAGGCCAACGTAGTACAGTAAATTCCTTAACTTTTCCCAAAGTCATGACATTTTGCATAGTTAGCTCCCATGTTTCCTTACTCACACCCTTGTCATGTAGCCAACATATTGAAATATCTTCCATCTCTTTTAAGCTTACCTTTCCCTCTACCGAAAAGCACGATAAAGAATCAGCTGCCTTATTCCTGCTACCTAAAGATTTTACTCCCAGAACCGTTCATCCATTTAAAAATCTTTGGGATGACCATGATGTAATGTTTTCTAGAAAACACAAGGAGCAGTGCTTTGTGATATGTTCTGGTCATAAATGGTATGCTCCACAAAAATAATCTAAAGAGCTGAAGAGCCCAATTAAACCCAAGAACATCCCTTTCAGTCATACAATAACTTACCTCTGCCCCCTTCAGTGCATGTGATGCAAGTACAATAACATTCTATTTAACATTCTTATACTTTGATAATACAACCCCTAGTCCATTATATCTGACATCAGTTGTTAATTTTGTTCTACACTTGAGCCAAGATTTACTATTTTTCATGCAAAGTATGCTACCTACAAAACAGCAATGCTGCATTGCCTGAACAAGAGAAAACAGCGCCATGCCAGATTTCCAGGGAGTCACCTGCCCATAATGTCCTTAGTGGCATGTCACCATTACAACTCATCCATAGCCATGACATATGCATGCATTTGCAACAGATTAGGTAAATATCTAGTGAAAAGATAAGGTTCAGGCATGGGTAGACATAAAGGGTGGGAAGGTTTTTTTTGTTGCATTTAGGGGCATGGGGTTTTTAGCATTAAGGAGTGGGTAAATGGTGAATGAAGGTAAGTGTTTCTTTGTAAAGTTTGGGCGGGTAGAAGTAAGCACTTTTTAGGGGTCAGGAGATGGTAGAGGTAAAAGGGGTAAAGGATTTGTTTAAGGATTCAGGGGTGAGTAGAGGTTAAGGGAGGTAAGGATTTGTTTATGATTCAGGGGTGGGTAGCGGTAAAGAGAGGTATGGTTTTTTTTTATAGTTCAGTGATGGGTAGAGATATAGGGAGTTAAGGGTTTATTAGGGTTTAAGAGTGATAGAGGTACAGGGAGGTAAGAGACATTTTTAGGGTTCAAGGTGGGTAGAGGTAAAGAGAAGTAAGGGGATTTTTTTTAGTTTAGGGGTGGTTAGAGGTAAAGGGAAGTAAAGGATTTTTTAGGGTTTAGGTGTGAGTAGCGCTAAAGAGAAGTAAGGGATTTCTTAGGGTTTAGGGGTGGGCAGAGATAAAGGGAAGTTAGGGATTTTTTAGGGTTTAGGGGCGGGTAGAGGTAAAAGGAAGTAAGGGATTTTTTAAGGTTTAAGGGTGGATAGAGGTAAAGGGAAGTAAGGGACTTTTTTAGGATTTACTGTTGGGTAGAGGTAAAGGGCGGGAAGGATTTTAAAAAAAGTGTTTGGGGTGTTATTCAGCAAAAGAAGCATTGGCATAGCCAACTGGGCTCGCTTTTGGGACATATTGGCTTCGGCAATTGCTTTTGGTGGGACCGTACCACATTAGGACACACACTGGGCACTCAAATGGGTATTTCTGAAGCATTCAACAAAATAAAAAATCATCTATCAAAAGATGGAGCATTGGGCCTGAGGCTAATGGAATAATGGAGGAGGCAGGGATAAATGCAAGGTCACTAGAGGACCCCTCGTTACCTGGCCAACCAGCCAGTAGCTCATTCGGAATATGAGGGAGCTCTTTTGGCAGAGTCTTTGGCCATAATAATGAACTTAGAGCCAATATATAGGGTGAATCCCTCATAAGCAAACGAGTGAAACTTTGAGTACAATGCACCTCAACAGCACACAGCAGTTACGAGCAAATATTAACATGAAATGCCTTTTATGTAGGCAGTCAGTTTTCCACGCAACAAAAAAAAGTCATCACAAGATTATAGAGGCCCTCATTTTCCATAGTTAATCGCATTTCCCATTGAAGAAAATCCTGATTTGCAGTAAATTCTAGACTATTTCAGATGTGCTTTGTCCAACTTAGAAATGCATTGCCTGACTTCCAAGGTACATCTATCCCTTCCCTGCATACTATATCACTAGAGTCCATTACACTTCTAACCACACCCTCCTTTTACGGTGTGCATCTTCCAGGCAGTAGACATCAGAATACTCCCTTCATATTTTCTTCAGTGATGCCTTAAAAGCCTTGCTCTTCGCAGAACTCTTGAAGAAGGGTCATGGCAACAGACCATGCTAGGAGGCCATTCAGTCTGTAATTAGCATGATGCACATCACATGCATAGTAAGGAAGGGATGCATGCACTTTATAATTTCAGAAGGAAATCATCTCAATTCAAGGTATGAATGGACCGAGTGACTATTCGTCCTTCAGATGACCCAATTTAGGATTACCCAGTTGACTTATGGACTAAGTGCATGTCACTTTCCAAGTTCTTTTCAAACTTTTGAGGGGGAGCCCTGACTCCAAAACATTGTACTCAGGGGGTCTCATTGTACAAAAGTTTGGAAGACCAATGATTCACATCAATGGTCCATGGGGTGATGATTGCTTTCCAGTGCTGGGACTGGGGGAGGGACGGGTGCATTAATGAGTGGAAGCAGAACGGAGGCCGCCTATGGGAGAAGTTGCAGGTATGTGTTTGATGGGTGCCTTATTACCCAATCTCGTCATTTACCCTGCCTGCCTTTTGGTATGCAGAAAGGAGATGGGAACGCTTCACTCCTGGAAAGGTGTGCGAACGTGACATTTTGTGTGAGAAAGGAAGGGGGAGGGTACTTGAGTCGGATTTGGTCTCAGCAGTGCCACCAGTTACTGATGTACATTTAATCCCCTTTCCAAGCCAGAGAATTTGAGTTGTTTTTCTTACAAAAATAATACATGGGAGGTTGGTGTATTCGCTTTTCTTGTGTTCATATCTTACTATGCATCTTTCCAGAATTTTGAGGACAGCGGTGAGTTCCAGGTAAAATTGCAAAAATAAGACAGCATATAAATAGACAAACTACGATTAGGTGCTGACTGGTCAGCCATGTGTTTATCTCATCTATAAAACAGAAGCTGGAATAAGATGAATAATAAACCAATTAGAACTTGTCTGAGGCTGGGCAGTGGGTAACGCGTTATGAAGAGATTTTTAAACCTGTACTGGGTGAATCTTGACAGATTACTCATAACGCCCATGTCTTTATGCGGAGTTTCAATTAGGATGCAGGGGCTAACACATCCAGATATCAGGGGGGATCAGCAGCTCTGCAAAGAGAACAAATATCACTATATTGGTTTGAAACTGCTCGTTTACAAAACATGGCGCAATTAATAGCTTGTAACAGCTCAAGTAGGCACATTGCCCTGCAGAGACCTATAGAAGTTTGCACTCCACGGCTATACATCTGATATACACTGCATTGGCCCATATTCCAATATAAAAATGGAAGCGTGTAGGCAGAGAAGGCTGGGTGAACGCTTAGGCTGACCTACGCTGGAACAGTTCCCAAGGAGGAAGAGTTTATTATTATTAAAACACAAGTGCTCCAAAAAGTCTGTACTGTAGTGGAGCTCCCTCTGCAGAAACCCAGTGACTCTGCAGGATGCGTGACCAGTCACTCCATGGTTCAGGCAATGCTTGTAGAAGGGACTGAAGCATCCATGAGTAAGTTTTGTGAATGAACCCTGGGTCAGATAGCGATGGGTCCACTGTATTTCAGCTACATGTACCGTCCACAGCTGCTGGCATTGCAGCCCTTAGCACTCAGGATACGAGCACATAAGCCTCCCCTGCATGATGAAGAACCCCTGAACAGAGGAACTGCCCTTTATATTGTACTCTGCATTTAAGGGGGACACGGCTTACAGATGTTTGAATTTAGGAGGGAAGATGCGCTCCATACCAAATTGCTCCAGGCGGTAAAGACTCCCCCCACGCCCAAACACCCACATACGGTTCAAGGTTACCTTACATTATCCGATCTCCACCTGTGGGCAGGTGGGGGCCATTGATACCACACTGGTTACCAGGGAACCTCAAACAGCAGCTATTGACGTTGCTCGATGTAAAAGCCGGTGATAGACCTCCCGATCCCAACCCTAAATCCTCATGAAGGGGTAGCCCACTGTAGCAAAACAAGCATGGAAAGAGAAGACAAACTACTGGCGGCTTACACAAATAAAAAACGTGAAAGACGAATGTATCCCCTTTATTGTAGGCTTTGTTTCCCTTCCTTTTGCCATGTAGATAAAAGTTAGGCTGCAGCTGAAAGCAGCAGCAGTCAGGACTTTAGCGGGAGGGAGGTGGGGGACTGATTAGGTAGAAAGACAGATCTGAAGTGAGACGCGTGGTAGACACGGAACATGCACAGTACAGCGAGGTCCGGATCGCTGAAGAAAATGAAAAAGAAACCCAGGCAGAAATAAAAGTGTGTGCCGTGTAGATAAAGATTAGGCACGCGGCTGAAATATGAATCCTGGTGCCGTGCTGAAATAATAAAAGCATGTGGCTTCCAAAATCACACATGCTACCTCAATTAATCCAGCCCTGTTTACAGAAAGTCAGAGCTCAGAGCACTAAAAAGATCATAAAATGCAAGCTGAACACAGTCATTCATACGAGCAGGAAACCAAGAAAAAAATAGTCCCCCCCCAAACCAACAGATAAACAACCAAAGCATAAAGATACAGTACTTGGCCCCTGCTCCATGGGAGGAAACAAAAGACTAAAAGGAGAGACAAAGAGGAAGGATTGACCACTAGCAAGCATGGATTTTAAAAGGACACTGATACAAAAAAATGAAAAGCAATGGGTAAGCTGTAAGGCCACAAAGAAGTATATACTAAAGCAGTGGTTCCCAAACTGTGTTCCGTGGACCCCTGGGGGTCCACGAAGCCTCCTTAGGGGACCCGCGACTACTTTGAAAATTAAATAATATTAACAGATTAATAAAATGTATATAAATAAAGAAGCAAAATGCACAATTGAACATTTTAAAAGGTACTGTAAATGTGAAGGAATGTGAAAATGGAGGGTAAAAATTTAATTAGTATCCTCAGATTGATTCGTGGGAGCACTGCAAAACAGAATATAGGGGGTCATTACGAAGGCGGACGGATCGCCGCCACCCGTATGGCGGTGGCGATCCGTCCGCCATTTGCGTCCGCCCGCCTAACATTTCCCCCCCGCCATATTACGATGGCGGTGGGAACCCAGGCGGACGGAAAGACCGTCCGCCAGTTTTCCGCCGGTAGGCAATCCGCCCGATTGCCTACCAGGCGGAAAAGGCCTGCAATATGGTGGAGGTGCCTTGCAGGCACCGCCATCCATATTACAATGATGGCGGTCTCATGCCTTTCCATGGCGGAGACTCCGCCATGGAAAGGCATGCGGAGAATGCCTTTGGGGGCCCGTTGCGGGCCACCAGGTGGTTGGGGGGTGTGGGTGGCAGCACTTGGGGGGTACCCATGGTACCCCCTTCGACATTTGCATGCACAAGGTGGCAGGCACCGCGCGATGCCTGTCACGTTGTGCGTGCAAATGCACAACATGCCCTTTTAACATTGTGGCGGGTGCTGAATACAGCACCGCCCGCCATAATGTTAAATATACAGGATGCGACCACAATGGTGGCGGTCGCATCCTAATAGGCACAGCGGGACCGCCGCATCTCTTGCGGGCGGTCCCTTTTCCGTTGCGATGGCGGGCGGACCGTCATCGTAATGACCTCCATAGTATGGACGATGAGTTGCCTCAATTGAATTTTCCAACCTTTCTGTTAAAATAAAATGTAGATTTTTTTTTTATTTATGTGTTTGCAAATTAAATAAAATGTTTCATCATTTGTGTATTTGTTTGAAGAATGCTTTTTTTCTGTATTTTTTGTGTATTGTTTTGCGGTTCAAATCATAATCAATGCTTAGGCCGGGATCTCTGGCTTCCAGTAATGACTAGTGGTGGGGTCCCCGGATTCCAATAATGATTCAGTGGGGGTCCCCGGGTTCCGGTAATGATTTAGTGGGGGTCCCCCAAAGTCAAAAGTTTGGAAACCACTGTACTAAAGTATATACAAGAGGTCTCAAAAGATTGACCTAAAAAGGGGCGTAGTAATTGCATTGTAATGTAAATCACTTTGTGATACATCACAATGCGTTGTAAACTTTTTCATTGTAATGTACCACGTTATAAGTGTATGCATGGTAATGCCTGATATCAATCCTCAGTAGAGGTTATGGAAACAGAAGCCGTTTAGCACAATGCACAACCTTGGGCCATGGCACAAAAAGGAGTCAGTGGTATTGCACACAGGATTTGTACTTAGGGGACACCTTTTGGTACAATTTCCTACGTGAAAACAGCTACAGAAGGGCAAGCTAATTTGTTAGATATGTGCTTTTGTTTAAAGCACATGCAATGCACAGGTATCCTATGTAAACTACTGATTTCCCCCTCATTAGCACCTACTTTCACTAGGCGTTGGGTATTTATGCAAAGTCAAATTATGCCATTATACTTGATCTGGCTTTGTATTAAAATCTAGGAGAGTTTGCACTAGTCTGCCCCAGACACGTCCCATTTGCATAAATTAACAGCTGGTGGGCCCTTTGATGTGCAAAGGAATTTCTTTGCTGCTTTAAAGTTCAAAGGTTTATCAGCAATGCCGCTTGCGTTGCCTTGGACCACTTTGCACCACTTTGCATAGGCCAAGCAGGCACATCGACATATAGTTAATCTCAACCTTGATGCTAAAATATATAATAAAGGGTCTCTTCCTTGTCTCAGACTTTACTTCCTTGAAAGCTTCCTTGCACAAGTGTATCCATCTAAAGTTTTCACACATCTTCAAAAGCATCCTCAGAGGACTGGCAACCTTGGGGGAGTCGTCGGAATAGTGTGTGGGAGGCTGCTGGACCATACATTCACCGAGACGAGATGTAACACTGTGACGCTTCATTGCAGATAAGATGGCAGCCAGGTGATGGCTGCAGTTTAACACAGTGTGCACCCGGCCATCACTAGCCAAAAGAACAAGTTTGACTCGCTTGCGACAGAAGATGCCAATGCGACGAGTGTGAAGGCCCCTCAGCTACAAGAAACCACAACAAAAACTGGTATGTGGCAAGGCGGGTGCTCACTAAACATGAACGGAAAGGAGGCAAAGTACCGTGAAACTCCACAGCAGGTAAGATGACGGCCAAGTGATGGTTCCTGTTAAAGGCAGTTTATGCTAGGACTTAGCCGAGTGAAGAAGATGGTCTCACTTACTGCAAAGGGCATCAGTGCAACAAACATGGAGGTCCCCCAAGACACCAGAGAACACAAAAGGGAAAAGTAGGGACTTCATTTAGCATTAATTATTGGGGGGAAACGAAAACAGGTTCTGTCAGTAGGCACTCTTGGGAGACACCAAGCCTAAGAGTGGGGGCGATGCAGTTACCCCCATGAAAGATAGCAGGGGCCATAAAGAGAACAAGCACTACTCGCCTCCAAGAATCCCCAAATGAAACAGTGTTGTAACAGTGACACCTGAAAACATGAAATGAGAATAAAGGAGTCTGGATTACCCCGCCCCGTCGTGTCCCATCAACCCAAAAGACAGAAAAAGTGTGAAACAGACCGATTTTTCCAACATGTGAGTAAAACAGACAAATAGTCACCATGGCAGCAAAAACCATTTAGGCTTTAACAAAAAATGACCTATAACTAAGCCTGGCTGAACTGAAATATGACCTGAAGAAAATGCTCACTGAGAAAACGAACGTACTTAGAAGCTTAACAAGGACATTACAGTTCTGAAATCCGATAAGCACTCCATTAACCAGTACCTTGGGGTTACAGAAGGGCAGCTGAACAGACATGAAGAAGCAGACCAGTGCCTACTGTATCACAGCTGAAAACGAAGTCAAGTGTGATACTGGACAAAGAGTAATGGACCTCAATGAAGAAGCAGAAGGTACCTGTATCTTCAATTGTCTTGAGAAACTGTCCAGGAATGTTTTATTAGAGGACAGAAGATTTTGCATTGACAGTGGGCAAAAGCATAGAGAGGCTAGGGCTCAACCCAGGGTTATTATGGCCATACTCTCAGACTGCCACCTAAAAGGAAGAATCCTTAAGGAAGCCAGACACCCCATAGTGCTCATATATCTGGGCAGCTCTTTGGCACTGTTCCAAGACCTGCCGGCCGTACGGCAAAATGCTTGCCGGCTGTTCTTTGGTTACCTGTATTTCTGGCATGAAATAAACATAGAATATTATACCTCAAAAAAGCATATCGGACTTTGGGATTTCTTACCCCAGTAACTTATATATGTATATATCAGGCACAAACCTTTCTCATTTTCAAAACAATCTCTCTTAATTTGGTGGCTTATGGATGTAGCCACCTGACAGGTACATGCCGCACACTTTATTGGGTCCTCTCCCATTGTGCGTGAACCCTGGCAGCATTCACCCACCCCCCACATAAATCAGAATCAGCATTGCTCTAAGTAAAACAAGTTGCCTACAAAAAAGGGGGACAAAATTGGCACTATGCTAGCATGACACTTTTGGGAGCAGAGCAGAAAAGCACATATCGATTGTTTCAGGCATTTGTCCAAATGC
Source organism: Calotriton arnoldi (assembly GCA_963921515.1). NCBI lineage: Eukaryota > Metazoa > Chordata > Amphibia > Caudata > Salamandridae > Calotriton > Calotriton arnoldi. Next base: position 461,586 of record CAWUFW010008323.1, read on the forward strand.
TATATTCCAATGATAAAGGGTCACCCTGGGAGATCCATAAGTTGATTCAGTCGGGTGGAATTCCGTTGTTCCCATCGGATAATGTTGTGCACTGGAAGCACCTATCACTAAGCCTAAATTACTCTTCCACTCAAAAGCATGAGTCCCTGTGCCCTTATGGACTGATTCTACAAAATGTTCTTTCCACAGTTGGGTATACAGAAATGACTACCCGCTTTAGCACTATTGCAGAGATAGAAGCGGTGGCTCAGTCAATGCAGGAGGCAGACATAGCAATTATTGCATACCCAGAAAAATCCACAGAAATGCATATCATATATGCATGCCCATGCCCTTTTGAACGTAAAAATATTTATGATGATCCTGGGCAATAGAATCAATAATCTCATGCAGTTCCTGGTTGACCTTGACCTGGTGAGCTTCATTAAAGATAGACGGGAGAAATATCATCAAAAGGGTAACCCACCTGGTGGAGAAAATGATGAGGAAGGCGATGCCCATGCTACGTGCAGCCTTGAACACAAAAGGGATTTAACGCGTTTGTTGGTACTTGTTTGTGACTCTTCTCCAGAAGATGAGACTGGAATTCAGGATGATGAGATGAGTATTAGCTTATTACAAATCGCCATTGGCACGGGTGGGGGTAAATGGGTTATGATCAGACAGCTTTCTGATGCTCAGGGATACAGGACTGGGTGCCTAATGCATTGCATAAGCAATCCAGATACATCGTAACATTAGGGAGATTCATGTTGGGCTTGACACATTCAAAATAAGCCTTTTTTCCAATGATGTACTACTAAACTTAACGGAGCTGGAGACATCAATTCATAATCTATTCAACTTGCTATAGTACTTTGCAAGGGACCCGTGTTCCAAAATTATATGACCATAAATCTGAGGTCCTGATTATATTGGTGCAAGATAGATTGAATCCACTACAGGGGCAGAGTACCCTGACATGAATAAATAAAGTACTCATGGCTAAACATTCCAAATATATAGAAATTCTGTCTTTATGTACATATGGGAGAGGCACTCCAAATACGCATAGTAAGCTTTTATCATTTCTGAAGTAACCAATATCCTCCAGAAAATAGAGCTTCTGTTGTATGAGTAGCGTTTTAAGATTTCTGTCATGCAACCAGGACGAGGCTTCACAACACACCGTGCAGGTATGGATATTGGGTGATTTGGGTCAGCTTTTGGGCTCTAACTTGGAGGTACTATTATACATTGGAAGTAATGTACAGAAAATATAATTATTGATATGCACAGGGTATCCTTGTATGTCTAAAACGTTTTTCACCTTTTAGTTTGGGTTCAACTTGGGAGATTCGCGAACTATTGGGTTTAATACAACAAAATGTAGAGAGATATCAATGCCCTAACAAAACATGGCAGTCAAACTGTGTGTCTATGTTACAATATAATTATTGCACTAATTGTATTTGAAACTGTCCTAGGATCCTATTTTAATATTGGTATATACGTTTTTCCATCTACAGGTGGCTGTCTTGTATTGTAGTTTTTTATACACTTATGAAGTTTGGTAAATTTAAAGTACTTCAGAATTTCTGTCACAGAGTATCTAGACAAGATAGGAAATTACAATACGACACAAGAACGGTATTTGAAATTGTTATAGAGTCTTACTTTTACATGGCATATTAATATTGCTGTTTAAAGACAGTTGTCCAACACTGTAATTTTGTGCAAACGTATGAGGGGAAAAAGATTCATAATATTTCTGAGTTTCTGTCACATATTGACAAGACAACATAGGATACAACAATATGGCTGCCAAGCAGCACGCCACCATGCCGCTACAACGATTCGTTACAACAACTTGTTCAGGTTTGAACAATTGGGTGATTTGGGCTAGTTCTTTATCCATCGTTTCTGATTGGATCCAGAAGATTCACAGATTTTTAAATTAGCATTATTGGAATAGGTCTGTGAGGAGGAAATATGAGGATGGTATGCTTACCCTAATTAGATATGGCTTCCAAACCACATGTTAACAGGACATCATGAACCTTTATCTCAATATGTTGCATTGAAACGAAATGTGGAGTTTTTATAGGCAAAATTGATCCTACTGTGTTCTTCATGGTTACTGCTTTGTTTTAAACTCCTGCATCAGATATGAGTAGTTTTTTAATATACTATATTTGAGATATATCACACTAAGGTTTATCGTGCTTGACTTTTATAACTTTTGCTTGAAGGTATGTAAAATAATGCCAGGGTGATATTAGCTAGTTGGATAAGCATATCATTGGATTAAGTTTTGTGCGAGAGATGTTTTATAAAACAATTCATTATATAATTTAGCATGTTATTTTTGATTCACAGATAAACTATGATGACTTTGATATGGTGATACCTGTCTGAAGTTAACCAAAGAATAGGAATCATAAATCTTGGTGAGTGTTTTTATGGTAAAACATGTTTTGGCATTTTATTGAATTAATTATATATAAGATTTGAATAAGAGTAAATTACATTTGAGAACCTGGTCAATGGAGTATAAATGCATAAGATTTAGTTATAAAGCATGTTACTTCATAGCCATCTCATCTTATGATGTACAATTATCAGGAGATTTCAAATCTGTACAAATGTAATCTTTATATTGCAGATCCTGGATCATTTATTCCAATATAAGGAATTTAATTTACGTTGCTTGCTACATTCTTTCTTGGAGCACCAATGCTATCTCTTTGGATTTTTGCTCACTAATAGTAATGATAGTGTCCTTTCTTTTAAATGTCTTGGTTTTAACATATTTTTTTGTATAATCTGTTTATTGACAGCCCTGAAGAAGACCCTCGTTGTCTGGGATGAAACGTTTTGACTGTATTTTGTGTTTGTATTGAAAGGATCAAATAAAGAATCAATATGTTTACAGAAACCATCCCTGTGGTCTTGGATGGTTCATGAACACTACTCATACAATACATTTTTATTTTCTGGAAGATATTGGCTACATCAAAAGTGACAACTGCTTACTACATGCACTTGGAGTGCCTCTACCATCTGTACATAATAAATCAATATATATTGGTTGTTGGGACTGTTGACCCAGGAAAGAGGGCACCCTAACTTGCAAATGACACTTGGGGGCCTCATTTATGAGGTTTTGATGTAGGGCAGCGCTGCACGGAATCTTGCTGCGCTGTCGTACCTCAAAACAAAAGGGCAGGAATGCGCCGTATCTATGTGATATGGCACATTCCTATCATTTTCCCCAGTGCCGGTGCACAATGGGCTGCCATGCACCAATGCAGGCACCCTTGCACCATGGTGCAAGGGTGCCTGTGTTGCGGGGCTGATTGATTTTGTGCAGGAAGGGACACCTTCCTGCACAAAATCAATCACAAGAGGCGATTTCCTTTTTCTGTGTGCTGCAGAATGCAGCACACATGGAAAAAGGAAAGCATGAATAGAAATAAAAACATTTTTCCTTGTTGCGCCTCCCTAACGCCACCCCTGGCGTAGCGTTAGGTTCTGTCATTTTCACAGGTTTACGATTTCTCGTAAATCTGGGAATGTGTCAGGTTCCATGGGTGTTGCTTGGGAACACCAACAGCAACACTCATGGAACGCCCCTTTCACACAGTTTTCTGCGTGAAAGGGGCACATATTTATAAGGCCATGAAAAGCCACATAAAGTGGCTTAAAGTGGCCTTATAAACTTGCCGTGGCACATTGTGCCACCAGAACGTAAAAAAAGTGGTGTTCTGGCGGTGCAAAAGTGCCGGGAGGGCCTCATAAATGAGGCCGAGTGTGCCAGTAATTGGCACACCCGTTCTAGTTTTGCTATCCTATTGGAATGCTAGTGTTTAGCTAACTCGCTAACATTGCAGCACCTAATATTGAAAGATTTGAGATGGTGGCAACCTCTCTTTATATCTTGGGAAGGATACATCCATGCGTCCAATTCAGCCACACAACGCAGCCTCCATGGACCGACCACCACTGCGTACACTTCGCCATCAACAAACCCAAGGCACCCAAACCAGCCCCACGCCCACCTCGAAGGAACTGGAGCAAGGTTACCGACGAGCAACTTAACTCCACCCTCACCCGAGACAACCACACCTGGGCACCCGAAGCAAATGACGCAAACAACGCAGCCAGAGAACTCCACACCTGGATCTTCAACTGCGCAGACGAGCTCGCCCCACTACGCAACTCCGACAGACAACGCCCCAGGAAAGCCGCCTGGTTCACCACCGCTCTCCAAGAAGCCAGACGCACCTGCAGACGCCTGGAGAAGAACTGGAGAAACACCAAGACAACCGAAAATCACACCACCTACAAGGACGCCTTGACGGACTACCATAACCAGATCAGAGCAACCAAGAGGAACTTCATCCACAACAAAATCCTGGCCAACTCCACCAACTCCAAGGAACTTTTCAGTGTCATTCAGGAATTCACCAACCCACTCAGCGAAGCCACAGACATCACACCATCCCAAGACCTCTGCGACAAGCTTGGAACCTATTTCCACCTCAAGACCAAAAACCTCTATGACAACTTCATCGACCATCCACCAGGTGCCACAGACGGCCCCCGCCCCCAGAAACACCAGCCAGCCCACCATCTCCAACTGGACACCGATCACGGCCAAAGAGACCGCCTCGACCATGAAAAGCATCCACTCGGGGGCCCCCACCGACTCCTGCCCCCCTCACATCTACCACAGAGCTGCGGCCGCCATCGCACCCGAACTACAACGCACCATCAACACCACCTTCAAAACAGGCACCTTCCCAGATGACTGGAAGCGCGCAGAAGTCAGAACCCTGCTCAAGAAGCCCACAGCTGACCCCACCTTCCTTCAAGAACTATCGGCCCATCTCGCTCCTCCCCTTCGCAGCCAAAGTTGCAGAGAAAACAGTCAACAGGAAACTGACACGATTCATTGAAGAGAACGCCATCCTCGACCCGTCCCAATCCGGAGTCCGAAACAACCACAGCACAGAGACCGCCCTACTCGCCGCCACAGACGACATCCGCACCCTCCTGGACCAAGGCCACTCCGCAGCCCTCATCCTACTCGACCAATCAGCGGCCTTCGACACCGTCTCCCACCACACGACGCAGGCATACAAGGAACAGCCCTGGACTGAATCCGATCATTCCTCACCGGAAGAAGCCAAAGGATCAGACTCCCACCCTTCCTCTCCGACCCCACGAAAATCACCTGCGGAGTCCCACAGGGTTCATCACTGAGCCCCACCCTCTTCAACATCTACATGGCCCCCCTCGCAGCAATCATCCGACAACACGGCCTCAACATCATATCCTACGCCGACGACACCCAGCTCATCGTCTCCCTCACCAAAGACCCCACCACTGCCAAACTCAACTTCCAGAAAGGAATGCAAGACGTCGCAGTCTGGATGACCAACAGCTGCCTGAAGCTCAATGCCGAGAAGAGAGAAGTCCTCGTCCTCGGTACCACCCCTTCTGCATGGGACAGCACCTGGTGGCCGACCGCCCTTGGAAGCCCACCTACCCCCTCAGACCACGCCAAGAACCTCGGCATCGTACTCGACTCATCACTCACCATGAACCGACAGGTCAACGCCGTCACCTCCAGCTGCTTCAACACCCTCCGCATCCTCCGCAAGACCTTCAAGTGGATCCCCCCCTGAGTCAAGGAAGACAGTCACCCACACACTCATCACCAGCAGACTGGACTATGGAAACGCACTCTAGGCCGACATCAACAAGTCCCTACTCCGCAAACTCCAAACAATACAGAACACCGCCGCCAGACTCGTCCTCGGCATCCCCCGACATGAACATATCAGCCAACACCTACGAAGTCTCCACTGGCTCCCCATGGAGAAAAGAGTCACTTTCAAAATCCTCACTCACGCCTACAAATGCCTACACAACAACGGACCCAAATACCTCAACGACAGAATCAACTTCCACGTACCCAAAAGAAACCTCCGATCTTCCAACCTCGCACTGGCCGAAACCCCGCGCATCCACAGAGCCAGAGCAGGCGGAAGATCCTTCTCTCACATTGCAGCCAAGACCTGGAACGAGCTACCGGCAGACATCAGACACGCCCCCTCCCTGAACACCTTCAGGAAGACCCTCAAGACCTGGCTCTTCGGCTAAACAGATCTGCGGACCCCTCCCCTCAGCGCCTTGAGACCCTCACGGGTGAGTAGCGCGCTTACAATTCCCTGATTAATTGATTGATTGATTGATTCTGAAAATGAATGTTCTTCCTAGAATATTGTATCTCTTCCAAACTTTACCAGTAGCCATTTCAAAATTGGAGTCAATAGAACTTCAGAGGAAAGTGATTAATTTTGTTCTGGCTGGGGGAAAAGCAAGAAATAATTAGAAAATCATTCTAGCTCCTAGAGAGAAAAAGGCTTGTCTACTCAAATATCTCAAATATTCTGAAATACCAATAAGCTGCATACCTCCAGATAATTGCAGAATGGGCCGTCAGGGAAATTGAAAAGAGATGGCCACTGATGGAAAAAGCGGAATTAGGAACAGTAACAGCTGACACAATGAAGAGGTGGTGGGGCAGGGGAGCTCGGGAAGAGGGTGCGCGTGGGGGTAATAAGTAATTTTAAAAAACCACTTTCCTGAAGCTGCCGGCCCCACCGCTCCTCAGGCCTCGGTGTTCTGCTGTGCTGCTTCCTGGTCCCAGCAGGCACTGGGGCAGTATCAGACTCCCTGTGAAATCCCCATCGCTGCTTTCATTCAAAATTCAAATTCAAAAACCTTTATTCGGTCTTAAGAACAATAGACCATAAAAGTACATAAAAATAATGGGTGCAGAGAAAGAACATCGAGTAAAAAATATCGGATTGCACAAATATCGTGGTAAAAATATCGTGGGTCAGGAATATCGACAGACAAATTCTCGTGGTCAAGAATATCGATTTTAGGTAAGAAATATCGATTTAAAAAATATCGAAGTGTTTAATATCGTTTGCAAAAATATACTGGCACATGCATCAAGCTAGGATTTTGCGAGTCCTTAATAGCGAATATTAAGGATTCGCAATTAAGGATTCGCAAAATCCTATGCATGTAGGAATCGCTATAATAATAGCGATTCCTTCACATTCCTTATTTGCGACTCGCAAATTGCGAGGCGCAAATAAGGAATGGCTTCCCATTTATTCCTATGGGCCTACAGGCCCATAGGAATGAATGAGAAATTACGAGCGCTATTTGCGAGTACCAATAGGTACTGCAAATTGCGCATGCAATTTCAAGGAGTGCAGGGGTGTCAAAAGGACACCCTGTTGCACCCTGAAATTGATCGGTGCACATAAGTTGCGCACACACATGTCCCAAGGACATGTGTGTGTGTAACCTTCAACTTTGAAAAATGCACTTTAGTGCATTTCTCAAAGTTTTTGCAATTACCATGAAGTTCAACTTCATGGTAAATTACGCCCTAGTAGCGAAATCGCTAATTTTTTTACTTTGTTGCATTGCATTTAAGGAATCTCAATTTGCGATTCCTTAAATGCAATCGCAATTTAAGTAATCGCAATTGTGCGATTCCTTAAATTGCGATTTTTGCATTTGGGATGATGCATCCCAAATGCAAAAATACAGGTCGCAAAGGGGCAGATTCTGCGAATCTGCCCGTTTGCGACCCGATTTTTGGATGATGCATGGGGCCCATAGTTGTTAAAAAATATAGATTTTTTATTAATGTTATGTATTTTAGTATATATTTTATATGTGTGTGATGTTTTTTTTTTTGTATAAGAATTGTTTGTATTTTTATTATGTGTGTTAAAATTTTAGTAGTTATTAATTTTTTTATTTGAATTTTGCGTTTTTAGTTCCGTAGTGTGTTGTTAGTTTATAGGGGGATAGGGTGGGGAGTAATGTATTTATATAAAATGTATTGAATACTTTTTATTTATTAATATTTGTTTAATTGTGATGTTATAGTGTTAAACGTGTAAATTAATTTATTAATTATTTAATAATTAGTTGTTAATTAATTTAAATGAATTAATTAGTAAATAATGATGGTAATTGTGTAATTAATTTTAGGTGTGTGTTATGGTGTTTATAGGTGTAAATGGTGGGAAGGGTGGGAAGTAATTTATTTTTATTGATGAATTATTAATTAGTTGTTAATTAATTTAAATTGATTAATTAGTAAAAATGTTGATGTCTTTTTTAATTGTTGTGGTGTTATAGGGTAGGAAATAAAATAAATACATTTATGTTTTAAATAATTTGTTTGTTTGTTAATATTTGCTACTTTTAAATAAATATTGTTTATAAATGTATTTATTAATTTATTTTATATAATATTGTACCTTTTTGTCATATGTATTTAACGTTATAATATGTGTTCTTTTTATATGTAGAATATATTTAATCGTATATTTTTAAAATATCGTTTATTTATTTTTAAGATTATTTAATTTTTTTCAATTGTTTAAATGTTATTAGTAACTTTTGTTTCTCTGCTATCCAACACTTTCCCTACTGTTGCACTCACTGGAGTGGGAATAGTAATTTTTACCCCTCCACTATCCAGTATTTTCCCTACTGTTGCACTCACTGGAGTGGGAATAGTAATTTTTACCCCTCCGCTATCCAGCACTTTCCCTACTGTTGCACTCACTGGAGTGGGAATAATAATTTTAAGACTCCGCTACCCAGCACTTTCCCTACTGTTGCACTTGACTCCTCTATCCTTAATATCATTATGGAGCTCCTTAATGCATCGCTACTTGAAGCTAAAGTTCCTGCAGCTTGGAAACATGCGATGGTGCTTCCACTTCTAAAAAAATCCGACTTAGACCCCAAGATCTTCTCTAATTTTCGTCCCATTTCCTTACTTCCTGTGTTTTCCAAAATCCTTGAAAAACACACTAATTCCTGAGTTGACGAAATATGTTGAATCTCATAACATTCTACACCCGTCGCAGTCAGGATTTAGAGCAGGATTCTCTACAGAGTCGACTCTCCTGGGAGTCACTGAGAATATCCGCCAACAGGTCGATAAAGGAGATACTGTGGCACTCATTCTTCTTGATTTGAGTGCCGCTTTCGACACTGTCTGCCATACTACACTTTTAAAAACCCTTTATTCTATAGGCATCTGTGGCACGGCACTTGAATGGTTGTCCAGCTTCTTGTCCAATAGGACCTTTCAGGTCTTCTCCTCCGCAGCTCAGTCCAAAACACTGATCTCCTCATTTGGAGTCCCCCAGGGCTCCATTCTAAGCCCACTGCTCTTTAACATCTACGTCAGCCCACTTGCCACGTTAGCAGAGCAAGCTGGGCTAACAATTTATTCGTATGCGGACGATACCCAACTTATCTTCTCGCTTTCTCCGAAGGAGACTACCAAAGCATCCTCCCTTCAGATGGGGCTAAATAAGATCGCTGACTGGATGCACTTCAATAAATTAAAACTCAACGGGGAAAACGGAACTCATCATTTTTGGAAACAATAAAAAGCTTTGGGGCCCCCAGCATTGGCCATCGCAAATGGGCGACCTTCCTCTCCCATCTCAATCAGCCCGCAATTTGGGCATCATTGTTGACGACCTATTATCCATGCGGCAGCAAATAGTTAAGGTAGCCTCCACCTGCTTTGTCATCTTAAAATGGCTAAGAAAAATTCTCTGGATGCTTCCCACCACTACACAGAGAACCGTAATTCAGGCCTTGATAATGTCCAGGCTGGACTATGGTAACGTGCTCTACCTGGGTGCCAGCAAAGAAAACCTTCGTAAACTTCAGGTGATCCAAAACTCTGCAGCACGACTACTATGCCAACTTCCCAGTACAGCCTCCGCATCAGGAGCGCTTCGCAAACTGCACTGGCTGAATATTGACAATCGAGCCAAATTTAAAGCCCTCTGCTATATGCACAAAATAAATGAAGGATTAGCCCCCCACTATTTAAATGCCCTAGTGCAACACTACCGCCCTTCACGTCTACTTCGCTCTTCGAATCAATTAAAATTTCAAGTACCCAGGATCAAACGAGCCAGAATGGGAGGACGATCCTTTGCCCATCTGGCTCCCTCCCTTTGGAATTCCCTTCCGATGCACCTCCGCATGGAAAAATACCATCTTAAATTTCGCAAACAACTGAAAACCTGGCTCTTTGATCAATAGATTCTGTCTCGCGTGCTCCTCTCTCGTTACGTCGTGTCCATAGGCGCCGGGAAACCTCCGGGTAGCTGTGCGCCATATATAAATTTATAATAATAATTGGAGTGGGAATAGTAAATTTTACCCCTCCACTATCCAGCAGTTTCCCTACTGTTGCACTCACTGGAGTGGGAATAGTAATGTTTACCCCTCCGCTATCCAAAACTTTCCCTACTGTTGCACTCACTGGAGTGGGAATAGTAATTTTTACCCCTCCGCTATCCAGAACTTTCCCTACTGTTGCACTCACTGGAGTGGGAATAGTAATGTTTACCCCTCTGCTATCCAAAACTTTCCCTAGTGTTGCACTCACTGGAGTGGGAATAGTAATTTTTACCCCTCCGCTATCCAGAACTTTCCCTACTGTTGCACTCACTGGAGTGGGAATAGTAATTTTTACCCCTCCCCTATCCCGCACTTTCCCTACTGTTGCACTCACTAGAGTGGGAATAGTAATTTTACCCCTCCACTATCCAGCACTTTCCCTACTGTTGCACTCACTGGAGTTGGAAAAGTAAATTTAATTCTTCCACTATCCAACATTTACCCTACTTTTGCACTCACTGGAGTGGGAATAGTAAATTTTACCCCTCCGCTATCCAACACTTTCCCTACTGTTGCACTCTTTGGAGTGGGAATAGTAATTTTTACCCCTCCGCTATCCAACACTTTCCCTACTGTTGCAATCATTTCAGTTGGAATAGTAAATTTAATTATTTCGCTATCCAACATTTTCCTTACTGTTGTATTTATTGTATTGCGAAATGTACGTTTTAATTTTGTTTTAACCCTTTCCATGCGTCTGACGGCCCCCGGCCGTCCGACGTCACGGTGGGCGTGTGCGGAAACGGCCGGCTTAACACACATACGCACTTAGAAGTGCACAAAACACTCCTCCCCCTCCTAAGCCCCGGCCCCACCCATCCCTGCTCAAGTTGGCTCAGAGCCGGCAAATGAAAAATAAAACAATTCTGGTGTATTGTTTTATTTTTCACTTGCTGGCTCTGAGCTAGTGGCGCGACTCTACTCTGCCATTGCGGAGAGGCCGCCCCTGGATAGGAAAGTCATTGTGGGATCCAGCCTTGGTTGAGAAAGCGCACAGGCCACAAATGCTAAGTTAGCTACAACAATAAGAACTGGTCTGTAGGTCTGGGAAAGCGTGAATACCAAGAGACAATTAACTTTGTTTCCCTCTCTTATGCACCAATTAATCGAAATTCACACTTTTAACAAGTATTGAGAGATGACCAGTTTGTAAAATTAAAAAGAGGGAGCACAGAGTGCTCTCTGATCTCTTAATACAAGGTAGATTTAAAGAAGCACTCAAGTGCAGTCGCTATGTTAGAAAATATTCATCCCTCCAATTTTATGTTGTTATTCAAAGTTCGGGACCAGGGATTATTTGTTATACCATATACTCTCATCCATCCACTTGCTAATGCAGTTTCTTAATGCAATGTTCGAATTTATATCACCTGAGTCCCAGTGACTCTCTTGTGATCAAACTCCAATATCCATAATGCTTTGCAACTGTTTTGAAAACAACATTGCGTCCTTCTTATTTCTACTGACTTAGACTCACTTACTTTCCGATTGGATGGGCTTTCTTTGTCGTGTAGTTCCTATAAACTTATATAGGATCTGCGCGTTTAGACAACATACACTGCAGGATTGGTGTCCGAACTGATTCCAAACACCCCCACCGGGTATGTTAGCCTGTATACCAGCTAGCTCACAGTGCCACTATGAACCCCTCTTACCAAGGAGAGAATAGTTTCTGGCAACTATCGCACATCACAAATTTGTTCCACCAGGGATTGTGGAAACAGCACAGTACTTTTCGCTCAGTCACTCGTGCTCACTTCTTCTCAGAGAAATACACAGAATAAACAGTGGGGACGTTTTCCAATAAGCATTTATTGAACCAGCATCATTCTAATGTAAAATAGGTGTGCTGAAACAACCATAAGACAGAAACAGATATAAATGATTGAAAGCACCAATAGAGTAAAAGGATGGTAGACTCCTACCATAGTGTTAAAACAATGAGTACAGGCAAGTATAAAAATACATGACAGTAATAATGCGTAATCCTACGATGCGACCCTAACTAGATGTACCTAAGTGTATCCAGCATGTATGAAGGTGTAGAGCCAAGAATCCCACTAGGATAAAGCCAACACCATTACCTGAAGTTAAAGACTGTGGGACCCCTTCTTGGTCTCGAGATGGACACCCCACGAGGGTTGTCAGACCACTGTGAGCTGGAGTGTCTGCGTACAGGAACCTCAGCGTCTCGCGTCAGCATGACAGCATGGAAGTCCTTTTTCTCCTCTCCCTGCCTCAGCAAAGATATGGTGTTTATATACCCAAAGTGGTACCCTCAGGGGATCTAACTTGCTGTGTCATGTCAGACCAGGATGACGGAAGGAATGACCCTTATACATAGTTATTATGCAGGAGATGGTAGTCCTGCTGAGATTCCAAGAATCCTCATTCATAATGAATGAGGCTAGTTTTCGGAGAAAACCCCACGTCTTTAAGCAGTACCGTAACTAGGTAAAGGTCAGTACCAAGAACCGTTATGTAGTGTAATGGCAGGGAAACATAGGTGAAAGGTTTGGTTACTACCTGAGCCTATATCGGAGTACCTGTATGAAACATAACACCCACTCCTCATCCGACTGGACGAGATACTAAAAAGGACTAAAATGTACTTATAAAATAAGCAAATACTTAATAAGTCCATAAAAAATGCGTACAAAATGCTAAAATTGTAGCATAAGCTGTAGAAGTCTATTAAAATATGTTTGTATATATGGTTCGAACACCCATAAGTGCTTGAAAGCCATGCTGTTCAGCAAGAGAAGCATAAAAAAGAGTGTTTTTGTCTTAAAATTCCAAAGTTTGGTTGTTTTTGAAAAAAGGCCAAATTTTACCCTGCACACGATGAGCCAAATTTTTATGTGTCCTGTGGGGGAGACGCAACATCACTGCTGCTTGCCATCGCAGTCGACGATCCCTGCAATACCTCACAGATCAGGTCAATTGAGCACAGATGATCTTCTGCAGTGCCCATAGCCGATGTTGGGGAAGCCAGTACGGAATCCATGACTTGTGTGCCTGCAGAGGAGCCGGTCTCCGTTCCAACAGGAGCTGAAACATCCCGTGGTGGCTCTAAGAATGCCGACATCAACATGAGATTCCGCTGAGGACACAGCAGTACATGGGCCATTAACGGGTCCAGTAAAGCATCCACGTCCGGTGGCGCAACAAAAGGAACTGTTAGACAGAGATCCAACATGCATTCTTCTCCGCAGAACAGGCAGCAGAGGACAGTCAAAACACAGTCAACCCAGGCTGGTCGAAACAATAGGAACCAAGGCTCACTCACTTCCCGAAGGCGAGGTGTGCCCAGATGGAGTACTATGCGATTATGGTATTTGTGCTCCAAGAGCGTTTTTTCCATCTCCATGGTGACTGGGACAACCATTGTGTAGCAGAAAAAATACAATCAGGATATCTGCTATTAGAAACAGGATCAGCGGAAGTCCTCCAAAAATGCTTCTGAATACATAGTGTATGAAGGCTGGAATCACTCCAAAGACTGTCTGAAAGGTGCTTAACAGTCCAGAACCTATGGTCTTAAATAGGTGTACTATACCCTTCGTATCAGACATGTTAATGATACGTTGCACCATTTCTGTGAAATGTAAAGGGCAGTTTGTTCGTACAAGTGCCTGTATCTCAGCTGAGGACCTTGCGACCTGAAGATCAAAAGTCTCTCGGGTGGAGGTTAAGGGCACGGTTTTCTGTAAAAGCACGGCTCAGAGTATCAAACCGTATAAAGGAAACATTCAACGAAGGCCATAATGGCGCCTCCCTGACTGTGTGGGTCGGTGGAAACAATACTTGCATACAACAAGTAACCCTGGAGTCCACAGTGACAAGATATGCGATGCCCGGAAGCATCCCACAACAACCTTGATCATTCAGCATCAAGTAACTCCCATTCGAGAGCAAATTGAACACCAGATTAATCACGACAGCTGGGGAACCTTTCAAATGACAGGATAGGTTTGCAACTGAACTGTTACAGGCCCGTGAAGCATGATATCCTGGCAGATGAGAGATCCACTTAAAGAGTTGTCGCAGTCTGTACCGCTTAGAAACACTCCCATGTCCCCACTCCTGCATCAAAATCTATACGGTTAATCCCAAGATTCCTTGATGAATTCCTTACCCATCTCTTCATATCTGCCTGCCTGTTGTTGTTCTAGGCAATACTGAAACTGGAAAGTTGTGACCGGTAACGTTATATGGCCATGAATTAACCATTCTGTGGATGGTGACTCTGCTACCGTGAAAGGTAAGTGGTCCAGCTTTTCAATACGCAGCATTGAATATTTTGCTCCTCTTTGTGCCATTGTTATCTGCTTCTTAGTTAGATTGTATGCAGAGAACAGGGACGTACTGTTGATAAATCGCCAAGGCACATAACCAGAACGCAATGATTGTGGCGTCCAGCTTAACAACATAATAGAACGTAATTGAGACTGTCCGTGCTGTAGTATGGACAAATCCTGTTCTAGTATTTCAATAGCAGAAGATACAATGTTGCCCAGTGAATAAATCCTGGATGTTAATGTAGTCATACCATTATCAACTACCGCTAATGCTTTTTCTAGGTTTATTCTATCAATTTCACGAAGTAACTCCGCAGCTTCTTGTTGAGAGATTTTCCAAATTTTATTATAAACAGCGTATAAGAAACGTTTCTGACGTGATTTTCGGGGGCCCAATAGAAAGTTCCTTAAATCCACATCGTCTGATCGTAAAGATAAGTGTTGTTTCACCTGGGACAGTGTCAAGGTTTTTAGCCAATCGAGGCATAACTTTCCAACACTGTATGATGTCACCACCCCTGGATGTTCTCGTTGTACATAGCGTTGGTCCAGCCGATGGATACTAAACTCTTCAGTGGTACTCCTGAATCTTGACTGACATCTATTTGTGTCTGTAGGCCAAACTAATCATCCGTTCCATTCGGGGTCTGATGAATTGTATAAAACTGTATGTATGGTGTCATCTACTGTATCCCCACCATGTGTTGTATAGTTTTTCCACCCCTCAAAGTGTGTAGGTGAGGGAATCCGAGGTGTGTTGAAATCTTTGTTCTTGGCTAGTCCAAGACAGGAAGTCTGTTGCACAGTGTCGTTCAGAAAGATAATTTGCTGCGGAATGAGGCATGCTCGAAATAGTGCTTCTGTTCCCTGAACTTCCCATTCCTTTGAACCCCAGACTGATTTCATGTCTATAGTGTCCTTCCATAAGTCGAAACCCTGTTCAGACAGTTGGGAAAAAAAGGATGCAGAGTGAATCTGTTTGGTGTTTGTTAGCATATTTTTCTGTTCAGTTGTAGGTGCAACCTTATAGTAATATGAGGTAGGGTCAGAAGTGTTAAATCCTGGGGCGTGGCCAGCTGGCAGCCAAGATGGCCGCATCGGAGTAGAGCTCCAAACACCAAGCAACTAATCCCCCCAAAGACCTGGCTCTGAGAGATCACTCCCCGGACCTTACTCGAGTGCCCTCAGAAGCAGCGGAAGATCTGAGGTGAGGGATCCAGGCCATTCATCCAGGCCTACTTTCCCCCCACACAGAAGAAGGGAACTTTGGCCGATATACACTGTGCGACCGATGGAGATTGGGTGTAGATTGACCAGATTGAAGCTCCTGCCCTCGAAGACATTTACTAACGCCAGGCTAGTAAGGAGGCACATCTTGTTGGGGGAGTTTGCGGGGAAAGCTGTTGTGTCGCACTTGAAATTAGAGGTCTGAAATAGTAACTCCCGGGAAGCATCCATCTTGTAAAAAGTGGAGAAGGAAGAATATTGTGCGCCCTGGTCTTGGAGAGTGGATAGAGGCCAAAAGACATTCCCCCCATCACTGTGGAGTAGTCATGGCATAGCTGGTGCTGTGCTGGGATTCTATATGGCCACATAGCAAACATCGTATCAACTCAGACACAAGCACAGGGGAAAAGGTGTTGTGTGGCAACGGACAGTCCCAACACAATGTCGACGCAGAAGGGGCCAAAGCTGACGCACCAAACAGAACTGGACAAATATGCACAATCTAAGGCAGAAGTGACAGCAGGGAGTAATGATGCGCACGGCACCAAGCAGCAAGTAGAGGATGGCACCCCAACGCTGCAAGATATTATGGAGGCCATACAGGGAGTGCACTCGACGCTAGAGAACAAAATAGACTCTGTCACAACTGAAGTGACGCTAATGCGCGCAGACCTGCGTAACTTAGGGGATCGAGTGAAAATTACCGAAGACTCGGTCTCCACACTGCAGACCTCTACCAAAACTTTGGAGATCACAGTTAAAAAACTTCAAACGACGATGGCAGAATTGGAGGCACGGCTCGAACACTATGAGGGGCGCGCACGTAGAAATAACGTGCACATTTTGGGAGTCCCAGAGAGGGCGGAGGGCCAGGCCATGGACTTGTTTGTGGAGGACTTAGTCCAAAATCATCTGCAACCCCGCGCTCTCTCCCAGTACTTTTCGGTTGAACGTGCTCACCTGGTGCCAGGAGGACCTCTGCAACCGGGTGCACCCCGCGTCCTATCCTGGCCAGAATCTTTAATTACAGGGATAGAGACATAATTTTGCAGACAGCCCGCACAGCCCCCCAATTAAAGTTTGAGAATCCTACAATAACCTTCTTCCCGGACTTTACAGTAAAGGTGCAGAGGATGAGGCGTTCTTTCCTGGAGGTAAAGGGTGCACTTCGGGACAAAGACATAAAATACGCAATGCTCTTCCCGGCCAGGCTATGGGTGGTGGTGGAGGGGAAATCATGGTTTTTTGTAACCCCGGAGGAGGCCTGGGAATGGTTGGAGGGGTGGAGAACCCCCGGAGCCCAACGACCTAGCTCGCAGAGACGCACACAAGGTCAAGAGAGTCATCAGGATAATCGCGGACACAATGACAAACTGGAAAAAGAAACAAATCAGAACGATAAAGTTAGGCAACGAAGTGCTTCTCAAGACACCCGCTGAAGTAAGACTCGTCTAAATGGACCCTGATGGCCTCTATTGGTTTGTAACGAGGGTACTAGAGACTGTCCAGTATGTTAATATTTAGCGAGCGGTGGGATTGTGTAGTAATATACCAGCCACTTCAGTTTTGGATTATTGGCATAGGGCAAGACACTTTGAACCTGTTAGAATATAACTTTGACTCATATTGCCCTTGGATAGAAGGTGCTTAATGGGCTTAATGAGTAGAAGAATGGGGGGATTGAGCTGATTGGCTGTGAGACAGCTGAGCCGCGTTCCCCTACGCTGTGTTTAATGGGTAATGGGATACGGACACTCTGCACAGTTGGGGGGTGGGCAGTTTTAAGTCCATGCTGCAGGGAGGCCGGGAGGCCGGGAGGGGGGTTTTACATAAGGGAAAGTTACAGAGATGTTAAATGTTCAAAGTGGTACATGGAAGAACAAGTTTGGAGTGCATGTGTTGAACAGACACTAGAAGTAGGATGAACAAAATCACAAGTGTTCAGAAGGTTAGCCGCGACGCCATCGGTTACTCAATGGAGGGGTAAGGAATGGAGATATATTCACACTCCCTGGAGCCCGCAGAGGTCAACATCAGCAACGACTAAATGCATGACAACTCTAAGTTAGCTCCACCATCATGCAATTTTAGGATACTCTCGTGGAGCGTAAATGGGCTCGGGGACAGAATTAAGCGAGGAGTGGTATTGCAATACCTGAAGCGACAAGCCCCTGACGTGGTATTGTTACAAGAGACCCACATACAAGGAACCTCTTATTGTGCACTAAATAGATAGGGATATAAACTGGTAGCTCATGCCAGCTACACCAGAGGGTCAAGAGGGGTAGGTATTCTCCTCCGTAAATCATTCCCCTTTCAAGTGCAAACCGTGAAACATGATGCGTTGGGTAGGTTTGTGAACCTGTCGGGATTCTGGGAGGGCAGGTTAATAAATATTACAACAAAGAGAGCAAAGTTTAAACGGCGGACTAGTGGTTCTGCACATCACATCAGTTTCCCAAATTCAAAGTTCCTGCACACTGAAACCCCGGCACCAGCCGTTACATGATGCCTCTGTGTTCCAGATCATGAAAGATGGAGCTGCAAGTGGGTGTGCGCCAGGAAAAGAAGTCCAAGATACTCTTGTAATTTGAAAAGTCTTTATTTCCAATTCATTTATTCCAAGTGTTAAGGACACATTAAGTTTAACCAACGCGTTTCATTCTCTCACCGAGAACTTCAGCAGGGCTGAAATTGACATGTAAAAGGACACAAATCAAAAAACAAATAATATGTAAAGAAACAGAAAAATAAGAAACAATGAGAAGACAGAAGGGAAAAACACAGGACTACAAGCACGAACCACTAATACACCTTTAGATGTAAATGCTAAGTGACATGTTACAAGACATTAGTGATAAGACATGCGACAAACCAGCAGGACATCCATATTCAAAAAACACATTTAAACCATATATTTAAAAAACAGACAAAGGCACATAGGGGCATATTATCAAGCCCTCTATCGCCGCGTTAGCGGCACTTTTCTGCCGCTAATGCGGCGATATTTCTATCACACTATTAACAAGCTGCAGCTAACGGGCCTTAGCGTGAGTTTTGTAGCGATAGCGGCCGATTTTTTTACCTCTAAGCATGTCAGCGATATATATCGCTAATGACATGCAAAGTAGGCGTTCCTGACTAAAACTCCATTGAAACAGTCGCAAACACAACTTCCCCCTATTATCAATGCCCGCGAAGCGATAGGAAAATTCGCGCTTATCGCTGGAATTTAACGCCTGGAATAAACTTCTTGTCAATGGGGGGTGGATTGTTAGGTTAAGTACACACTTGCCTATTAGCAAGCTTTTCATTAGCGCAGTGAATTTAGCGCTGGAATTCTCACGCTATTTCTGGGTTAACTCGCTATCGCTGGATTTCCTATTGCCTTTGCGATACGCGTTGATAATACCGCGCTATCACAGCGAGGAAATCCAGCGATAGCCGGCGATAAAAAAACAGCGTTAAGCGCGCTTTGCGATAAACATCGCAGATCCTTGATAATATGCCCCATAGTCTATATACAAGAAGTTTAAAAAATGCATGCAAAAGCCATTGCCATAATATATAACTGAAAGTTAAGACAATGTGCAGAGGAATCCCCACAATCAGAGATCCTCTTCAGGGCAAGGCCCCTCATAGTTACATAGATACTTTGGGAAAGGTAATTGCGGGGGAAAATGTGCACAGGTCACCTATGGCGTGAGGAATGACAGACAAAGAATAAAAACCAGAGAGGGTGTGCAGCGCAACAAGCGCAATAGAAAACAAGTCCATAATCCCAAAAATTAGCTTAGAGACAACAGGGTTTGAGACAAGGCCCGATCTCACCTTAAGTCAAATCAAGCAACAGTTGCGACAAGACAAATCCATTTGGTCCAGTATGAGCGCGCCAGTATAGTAAACTGGCGACACCAGGGAATTCCCAGGGCAAAGTGGTGCCCAACAAAGGTGATCTGTTGAAGAAGGAATAGAGTGACTAAAGACATCCAAGTCCGTAAGTTTTGTAACAATGGGTGATCTTGCAAATTTGGTCATGACCGTCCACCATAAGTGTTGTGGACACCCCGTAAAACAAGTTCATCCTAAGTCACTAAAGTAAAAGAGGACCTGTCAAAGTAAGTGATGCCAAGAGTAGTGCCTGTATAATTCTGAAGGGGAGTCTCCATAGTACTCAAAGGGTCCCATGCATGACCCATTGATGTAGGCACTGGGTAAGTTGGACAAACGGGAAGGTTAATAAGAAGGTCCATGTATGGACCAATCGTATGTGCCTACATTAGTGTTGAGATGGCACATTGCCTAGTGTGCCGCTGAAAGTTGTGTTGTCTGGAGGGTGAATGTGTCAATTGTATACAAAGTATTAACATGAATAAAGCGTGGTAGGCCATATTGAGGAAAGCAAGGCCAGCCGTAGTGGATTCGTACCTGCTCGCCTCAAACCCCCAATCAATAGAGCATCCACGTAGTGCACCGCCAAAACCGGAACGTATAGCTAATGAGTTACCACCAGCATGCTTCATCCATGATAGTACAGAAACACGCAGTCTAGGTAAAACATGGTCGGCCGTGTAAAGCCGTAACGCTAGTCTCGGCAGCATGCTTCATCTGTAATGGTACAGAAGCACGCAGTTTAAGTAAAACACGGTCGGCCATGTGGAGCCGTAACGTTAGTCTCGGTAAAGCCGCTACGTGAAGTTTGAGAGTAATGTGCCGCCAGGAGCGCCAGCATGCTTCATAAACATGCATACAGAAACACGCAAATTAAGGTCAGCCGAGTAAAGTTGTAACGCTCGTCTCGGTACAGCCGATACGTGAAGTTATGAGTGCCATAATGCTAATCTCGGTAAAGCCGCTACGTGAAGATTGAGAGTAATGCACCGCCAGGAGCGCCAGCATGCTTCATAAATATGCATATAGAAACACGCAAATTAAGGTCAGCCGAGTAGAGTTGCAACGCTCTTCTCGGAAACCAGCTACGTAAAAATTAAAAGTAATGCGCCACCAAATATTAAGAGTAAGCGCCCCCAAGAGCGTAAAGCTAGACAATTGCCACCAGCATGCAGCCCCCGTCATCCTTACCCGAAAGTAGAATTCAATGCGCGACAGTCCGTGTAAGTCAGAACTGCTCGCGCCATGTTCCTTTTAAAAGTGGTGCAGTTCTGCCCCTCCAAACGCTCGGCCAATCGCGAGCCACGTAAACCATGTGTTAACGTGTTGACGGAAGGGAGACCGGCCTGAAATCAGTAGGCCCCCTCCCACGTCAACGCGGCGGGACAAATGCAATCGAACCGGATGTACTAGGTGCTGCACCGGTCTCCGCCATGATGGAATGGGGGGGAAGAAGAAGTTATGATATTACTCAATGCGGATAAATGCAGCGGAACAAAAAGGTCCGAGCCAGTTGGACTAAATACAGTGCCAGTCTCTGCCATGCTACAGTGGTATGGGGGTAGAAGTCATGAAAATAATGTATGCAGCAGTGCGGGGGAGAAAAAATTGATAAACTAACGGGCAGGGTCACAAAAGCAGAAAGGTTGGGAGAAATAAAAAGAAAAGAAAAAAGGAAAAAACTGTAGACTGCACACAAAGATAGCACTAATTGGAGTGTTGGGAAAAAATCGATGGGTATATGCCACATCCTTTTAAATGATTGGCCCGTTGTGGCTGCCTGGTGTTCATATCCGGGATATCACTGAAAGAAGGGTAATCACCATGATGATAAATAAATGTTCAAAGAATGATGAAGTGAAACCGTGGAAAACAGATATATGGCACTAAGGGGTAACGGCAGACGGAGAGAAGCAGCAACAGCATATTGTCGGTGAATGTAGGTAAAGGAAGGGTTGCGGCCCTCATTGGAAAGTCAAAAACAGTTGCGGCATAAGATCAATAAAAGTATAGGCGGAAAAGCACCAGTCCTGACAATAGTAATCAGTTATAAAGTAGCATATAAAACACGTGTGTCGAACATTGGGTGTAGCAGCACACAGTGGGTGATGGTGTGTAACCGTAGAGATCAAGTACACTGTACTAGCAGGCAGTGGCGGACGGGGAAATCCGGCAACAGTATAACGCCGGTGAGTGTAGGTAAGAGAAGGGTTGCAGCCCTTATTGGAACAGTCATGCATGGTTGCGGCATATGATTATTAAAAATAAAAGCAGAAGGTCTACAATCCTAACAATCGTCATCCATTCTAAAATGGCTTGTGAGATACGCTGCTAAAAGGTAAACGGCATAGAGGGAGCTTAGTAGCAGAAGGGCATAAAGACAGAAAAAGGTAATTCCAAGGGGACCCAGTAAAAGCATGGAAAAGTCTACTTATAAAAGGGTGTCTATGGGTATGAGGCAGGAAGAACATGAACAGATCGGAGATAAGCAGTGATTAAAATACAATGTGTGTACCAAATTGTGCATTAGAAAATACAAGGAAAATGAATATATACACACATTTATAAAGAACTTATTTAAAATCATGGTCATACTAAGCAGTCATGTCATCTGACATAAAGATTGAACGAATTGTGTTTGCAAAGCCTACTTATACATAGGCATACAGTGGATCGACACCTAAGGCTGATAAGGCAAGACAGTTTTAATTATCATTAAGGAAGAAGTGGAGCTCATTATCAGTATTATGTCCCTGATTAATTGCATGCAATCTGCATATCCATTTTGCTTCACACTGCCTCAGGCGCAGTTCTCTATTCCCTCCCTGATGTTTCTTGGCATAGTGTTCCGCCATAGGGTATCTCTCGTCACAGTTTAAGATCGCCCTCCTGTGTTCCTGAATACGGTGTTTGAGGCTTCTCTTGGTGCTACCAACATAAATTAGATTGCACGAGCATCCAATTACATAAACCACAAACATGGTATTACAGTTAATAAACTGTCTGATCATATATTTTGTAGATCCATTATAGTCAAACTCCTTGGTCTTGTTCACACCGAACCTACACACATTACAGGAGCTACACACAAAAAACCCATTAGGCTTCTCTGGCAACCTTGTTTCCCTTTTCTCTGTGTCCGTTATGTAGCTAGGACAGAGTCTATTCCTAAAGGTATTACCCCTCCTATATGTAATGGAGGGATTCCTTCTGAGTGATCCCTTAAGGCTGGGGATTTCCTCCAGGAGGTGCCAGTGGCGTTTAAGCAGTTTAAAGATTTCATCACTGAAAGTTGTGTACTGAGTGACGAAACGGGTAATGTTGTCAAATCCCTTATTCTTCTTTTTAGCGGTTTGCTCTGTAAGGGTGACCTCCCTTTTAAGTGTTTGTACTCTTCTCTCTGCTGAGTTCAGAGACCTTTCATCATAACCTCTAGCACCAAATCTCAGTTTGGCCTCAGCAATGTTCTTACTGAAAGTACCTTCCTCATTGCAGTTGTGCCTTATTCTGACCATTTCCCCGTAGAGAATATTTTTGATGACAGAGCTAGCATGTGCGCTGCTGGCATGCAGCACACTGTTGCAGGCAGTTTCCTTGCGATAAAGGGGGCTGTGTACTATACCATCCTTTATATAGAACTGAAGATCCAAATAGTTTATCCTCTCATGGTGATACTCAATGGTCAGGCTCACATTGTAGGGATTGTCGTTAAGGTAAACAAAATATTCCATAAGTAACTCCTCTGTCCCTGACCACAGACAGATAATATCGCCAATGTACCTCCCCCAGAACACAATGTGTTCAGTCCAGGGGGAGGCACGTCTGCCCCAGGCATGCTCCCTCTCATACCACCCCATAAAGAGGCATGCATAAGAGGGAGCAAACCTGGAACCCATAGCAGTACCCTGCCTCTGATGATACCAAGTGCTGTCATGGAGGAAATAGTTCCTTGTGAGGATAAGCTCAATCATTTCCATCACCATTCCATTGGGTTCGTATAAGTCAGCACCTTCCCTATCAAGGAAGGTTCTGACAGCTGCAAGCCCATGTTTATGATCAATACAAGTGTAAAGACTGACTACGTCTAGAGTAACAAACATCAGGTCCTTTGACCAAGCCAGATCTTTAAATTTCGTCAGAATGTCCTTGCTATCCCTGATGTATGAAGGGAGATTAAATACATGTGTCTGGAGTTTGAGGTCCACGAACTCTGAAAGTCTCTCCGTGGGGGAACCAACGCCAGATATTATCGGCCTTCCAGGTGGAAAGTCCCCTTTCTTGTGTACCTTGGGTAGTATATGGATACAAGGGTAACTGGGATTTTCCACCTTCAAATACCTGTATTCAGTGTCACTCAACAAGCATATGTCCCTCCATTCAGACAGGTTCAAATTGATAATCATGGTGAGTTCACCCATGGGAATAGTGCGAACCTTCATATAGCATTCAGTGTTACTGAGTTGGTGATTGATCTCACCCATGTAGTCTGATTTGTTCATGACAACAATGTTTCCGCCCTTGTCCGCCTCCCTGATCACAATGTTGTTATCCTCCCGTAGTCTGGTGTGAGCCTTTCTTTCACCCAATGTAAGGTTATGTCGGGGCTTGTCCCTAAATTTGTTAGGGGTCTCCATTTTGTATAGACCTTCAGTGACTCTCTCTGAGAATAAATCAATATTGCGGTGGTAGGAAGTGCAGGGAGTGAATTTAGATTTGGGCTTGAGTCCGCTATCAATAGCCAAATTTTCAGTAATGTTCAAATCCTCAAGGAGGGATTGCACATTCATATCCCCATCCTCCCCCAGTGACAGCAAAC
Organism: Calotriton arnoldi; assembly: GCA_963921515.1. NCBI lineage: Eukaryota > Metazoa > Chordata > Amphibia > Caudata > Salamandridae > Calotriton > Calotriton arnoldi. The sequence goes on from CAWUFW010008323.1 coordinate 486,126, forward strand.
ATTGGACATTCCTAATATCAGCAATTGTGTGTGTGGTGGGCGTGGATGCTGCGTTAGATCAAATTTCTTCGCAAATGTATAAATACGCCCCTCTTTGTAATCCCTGTGTTCACGTTTTATCTTACGCAGTTTCTTTTCCTTAAGATAGTTTTGATGTCCCTCAATCACTTTCTTGAGTATATCATAGTTCTTATCAGTTAAATCCTTATTGCCTACTGCCTCAATTTCCCTTTCTACCACCTCGATCTCTGACAGTAGCTTCGCCCCCTTTTCAATCACATGGCGTATTAGGATCTGCATCATAACAAGTGATGCCCCCTCCAGATTGCTCTTCCATTCCTTGAGGAGGTCATCACTTAGATCCTCAAACGTGGGAAAAATTAAGATACGAAGACCTCTCGGAATCTTCTTATTATCTATGTATTGTTGCAAGGTTACCCCGTCCCACCAGCAGGCCAACTCCTGTTTTTTGAGGCTTTCTAGCTTAAGGAACAAAGCACGAAGACCCATGTTGGTTTGTACGCTCTGACCTGGTTGATTTATGGTCATGTTTTTTCCAAATATGTCCTGCGCCATTTCTTCCCTTCCGTCATTAAATCGTGACTACGGCAGGATAACAACATTGTGATCACTGAGGCGGACAAGGGCAGAAATGTTGTTGTTATGAACAAATCAGACTACATGGGTGAGATCAATCGGATCTCTGATTGTGGGGATTCCTCTGCACATTGTCTTAACTTTCAGTTATATAGTATGGCAATGGCTGTAGCACACATTTTTTAAACTTCTTGTATATAGACTATGTGCCTTTGTCTCTTTTTTAAATATATGGTTTAAATGTGTTTTTGAATATGGATGTCCTGTTGGTTTGTCGCATGTCTTATCACTAATGTCTTGTAACATGTCACTTAGTATTTACATCTAAAGGTATATTAGTGGTTTTTGCTTGTAGTCCTGTGTTTTTCCCTTCTGTATTCTCATTGTTTTTTATATTTCTGTTTCTTTACTTATTATGTGTTTTTTTATTTGTGTCCTTTTACATGTCAATTTCAACCCTGATGAAGTTCTCGGTGAGAGAACGAAACACGTTGGCTGAACTTAATGTGTCATTAACACTTGGAATAAATTGAAAATAAAGACTTTTCAAATTACAAGAGTATCTTGGACTTCTTTTCCTGGCGCACACCCACTTGCAGCTGCATCTTAATAAATATTACGTCTCTCTATGTACCACCCAGACTGCACTCTTCTGCCCTGGCCGATTTAGGGTCGCACATACTTAATCTGCCCGAGGGTAACTTGTTAATAGGAGGAGACTGTAATGCAGCCCTTAACGGGGACTTGGATAGAAAACCAACTAAACCAAGGGAAACGTCCGGGAAGGCGCTAGAAGACATTTTGAGAGCAATAGGTCTAATGGATGTCTGGAGAGCCTATAATCCCTCAACTCTCCAGTATACCTTCCACTCTGGGGCACATGGAAGTTTGTCCTGTATAGATTATAGCTTTGGAAGAGCCGACCAGCTCCCAATGTTCAGTGAAGTGGGGCACCTCCCTAGGGGTATCTCCGACCATTCCCCAGTGATAGCACGTTATGAAGGCAAACCTTCTACCAAACGATATGAGATGGTACTTAATCCCTGGTATCTAAAGGTACCGACTATACGGGAGGGTCTTATTGAGGCTACCACAAACTACTGCAAAGAAAATGAAGGATCAGTAGGCTCAGCCCTAATGATGTGGGAGGCATATAAGACAGTAATCAGGGGGCAAGGAGTCTCTGCAATAGCCGGACATAGGAAAGAAAAACGAAACAATTGCATGAATTAGAAAAAGATATTAGCTAACTAGAACGTGAACTAATATTATCAGACTCCCCAGATACTAAACATAAATTACAGATGAAGCAGAAAGAATATAAAGATATTGCTGAAGAAGCGTCTAAAGCTCACTACCGCGCTACCCAACATCGAATATACGAGGTTGTTGATAAGGCGGGTAAATTGCTGGCATGGTTGGACAAGCGAGAAAAGGCCACTAGATGGGTGTTTGAGATTAGGATGGGAGAAGGGACTCTACTCAAAGACAGGCAAGAAATAGCGGAAGCCTTTGCAGAGTACTTTACAGATCTATACACCAACAGGGGCTTTCACTTACACTGAGGCACAGGAGTTGTTGGCCACCCTCAAACTTCCCACCCTGGAAAATATATATAAAGAGGGTTTAGACTCAGCCTTGAATGACAAAGAAGTGATACAGGCGATTGGGGCGCTACAATCCGGAAAAGCAATGGGCCAGAGTGGTCTTCCAATTGAACTGTATAAATTAAATGCATCCACAATCGCCCCGTACCTGGTTAAAATGTATGAAGAAAGTGTGGTGAACGATATCCTGCCTGAAAGCCAGAGAATGGCCAACATTGTAGTAATACACAAAAACGGGAAACCCCCCGAGCACTGTGGCTCTTATCGGCCTATATCCGTGTTAAATCAGGAGGTTAAAATACTGGCCAAAATTCTAGCTACACGTTTGTCCCTCCTACTTCACAAACTGATCCACCCAGATCAATCCGGCTTTATTCCAGGTAGGAATACCGCACTTAACCTGCGGCGCCTCAATAGTGTGATGGGTAGGGCAGAGACTATTAGAGAAGAGGCAGTGATAATGTCCCTTGATGCCAAAATGGCATTCGATATGATCGAATGGCCCTTTCTGTTCGCAACGCTTGAAAGATTCGGATTTGGAGGAAAATTCTTGTCATGGACACAGCTCCTCTACTCTGGGCCCCTTCCACAAGTTACAGTGAATGGAGGACGATCATCAGTTTTTAAATTACAGAAAGGGACGAGACAGGGCTGTCCACTTTCTCCACTAATATTTGCATTGGTGTTAGAACCTTTGGCAATCTGGATCAGAGGGGACCCCCTTATCAGGGGACTAAATTGGACAGAGGAGTGGGAGGACAGAATTTCCTTATATGCCAATGACATTTTACTCTATTTGGCCAAACCATACTCTTCAATACACAGAGGAGCCGATTCACAGAACTAATCTGAGATAAAATCCTGAACTTACTACTTTTGGTATTCACAGAAGGCATTTAGTAGTAGTAAAGTTAGGAGTCCTAACTTTACTACTACTAAATGCCTTCTGTGAATACCAAAAGGAGTAAGTGTAGGATTTTATCCCAGTTTAGTAGTAGTAAAGTTAGGAGTCCTAACTTTACTACTACTAAATGCCTTCTGTGAATACCAAAAGTAGTAAGTTTAGGATTTTATCTCAGATTAGTTCTGTGAATCGGACCCAGAGTGTTACACATATTTACTCTCTTCCAAAAGTACTCAGGGTACACCATTAACTGGGATAAGTCGTTCATATATGTTCTGTGCGGGGAGGGCACTAATCTTCCCAGGAGTAGTGCAGCTAGAAGAGTAACCAAAGGTTTTCGGGATTTAGGGATCGACGTCACTGCAAGCCCAACAGTATTTTATGATAAAAACTTGCCCCCCCCCACTGCGTCGACTACAAGAAGACGTGCAACATTGGAAGACTCTGCCCCTCACGTTGCTGGGTAAAGCTTCTCTATACAAAATGATGGTACTTCCCCGATTTGTCTATATCTTACAAAACACACCATATCTTGTTCCACCCAAGTATTTCCAAGTAATAGAATCAGAAATACGGACACTTCTCTGGAATAACGGTATCCCTCGTATAGCACTGACCAAACTCATAAAAAGCTGGTATGATGGAGGAATAGCACTCCCAGCAATTAAAAGTTACTATTGGGCATCTAAATTAGTTGTTACAAATCACTGGGTACACTGGCCAGGAACAGAACCAGCCTACAGGATGGACAGACATAATATGACCCCCGGGAATTATTTGAGAGCAATTTATGGAGGGAGAAGGAATACAACAAGGTATACACCGACCTCAACTACCGTCACTTTATGGCACACGGCATCAACCGCACTGGGGTGGAACAACACGATAACACAAGCCACTCCACTCTTGGAGACGGACCGACTGGGGCTGCTAGCAAAATGTCCAGGATTCGACAAATGGGACTTAATTGGTCTTTCTAAGGTGGATGATTTATGGGCAAGGGGGAAGATTGTCCCCTTCGGCGACCTCCAAAGGGACTATGAACTAGGTGAGAGGGAAACTTTTTGGTACCTTCAGGCTCGCAACGCAATGCAAAGGGCAGTTCCCAGAGGTACTGAACTCCCAGCCTCCTCGCCCCTGGAGGACAGGCTCTTGGATGACTATATGAAGGAGAAGGCGATATCACTGACTTACAGGACGATACTAAACAATACACCTGATAAATTGGAGAAAATACGCTCAAAATGGGTGGAGGATGTGGGGATATGAGTGATGAAGAATGGCAGGAGGCATTGGCATCGCCCCCGGAGGTGGCGATCCGTTCTTGATTTAAATTAATACAACTAAAGGTTTTACATAGAGCATATTACACCAGTATAGCATTAGTTAAAATGGGTACCCTAAGCTCACCATTGTGCCCCAGGGGTTGTGGTCAGATGGGAACGTTTATACACCAATGGTGGGAATGCCCAGTTCTTAAAATATACTGGGGGAAAATAACAGCGTAAATGCTAGCAATATGTGGAAAGGAAGTAGAGGTCTTGCCCCGATGGTGCCTCCTCAACATATGGGATGCAACCGACCTTACGGCGAGGGAGATAACCTAGGTCTCCCTTGGGTGTGTGGTTGCTAAGCATAATATTGCAAGTAACTGGAGGGGAGTCACCAGGCCTAGATTCCGAGATTGGGAAACAGACATGGATTGGTGCATGCAGGCGGAGAGAGTGGTTTATGAAGGAAGAGGATGCCCACAAAAATGGTTCAAGATCTGGGGGGCATGGAACAAAAGTAGAGGGATGATATGTATGCCGTTCAATGGCCCTTCCCCTCAGGAGTGAGAATAGGTTGGAAAAGGGCGATCGAAATGCGTTTGAGAATGAAAGGAATGCTACAATGGATATTGGTCATATGTAACGATATATTTGAAACTGTACAAATGCACTGTGTTTAATTGACGTCAAATGTTAATGTACTGCAATTATTATTCAATAAAAAGAATTTAAAAAAAAAAGAAGTGTTAAATCCTGAAAAGTAGGAAAACGTCTGTGCGAACGTTCGTGAACTACCTTTCGGTGGTGTCGGGCAATGTTCCCATTGGTGATATGTGAAAATATTACGTGGGGTACTGGATTTATGAAAAAAGTGATGACCATAATGTTGGTAACAGTACATTGTGTTGTAATCAGTTGTGTCCTCTAACATTTCAATGCTGGAAAATGCAGCGGATTGTTCTAAATCAGACAACATGTTATTTACAATTTCAAAATCCCAATCATCAGAAAATGTACTTGAGGTAATAATATCATTTAAGGAAATTTTAAATACATGAGGTATTTTCAAAAGTTCTGTAGGACCAAATACATCATATGAAACTCTGTCCCAAACTATACCATCAGGAATTGGAACAGCTGAAATGTTCACGAAGGACAGGTCTCTTTGTTCACGATGAGATGACGTATGAGGTTTCAGGACCAAGTTCATATTGGATACCGCAGAGCATTCTGGGAGATAGTTTCCGTTCATGAGTAAGCAAAAGACAGTCACTAGGCCAATCCAGAATAAAAAAAACAATATTCCAGTTATTATCCAGAGCTGTAGCCATGGTGAGACTAGATAAGTCTTTTTCAGAAAAATGTAGAATTCACAAAGTTGTTGTTAACGGGAAACTGGAGCTGGCATTGATTCAGGTTCACTGGGATCAACAGAGAAGGTATAAAAATTGATGAAGTAGCCAGATGAAGCTCGATCTATCTTTGGTAGCTCAGCAGGTTTTGTTGAACTGGCAGACGTCTCTTGTAGAGGCATATTGATGTAGATTTCGGTGGTAGTCCGAATTGATACTTGTATTTCATTTGTGTTTTGATGTTCTGTTTGAACAGGAACGAGTTCCATTTCATTGTTGGAAAGTTCCTTACTTTGTATTGGTGACTCTTCAAATGTTATGAGTTTTTCTGTCTGAACTTCCTGTATGGTAGCGAGAGGAGAACGGCGGCCACCCAGGAGCCCACGAGGCCTACTATTCAGTATTGGCCACATATTGTGGTTTGATCAGATCGATGGAGCGAATATCCTTTCTGTTTTGCCGGCAAGAGGCAGAAGAAGTACTGTTCTTGTTCCTTCGACAGCCAGGACAGGTACAGGCTTTCTGTATGATGGCCCAAATTCTTTTTTGTCCACATTCTTTTCTCTGACCAGATCCCTGACTTTTGGGATCCAGGCAAGTCTTGCCGTGACTGATTTGACTTCCCCAGTGGCGGTGCGTTTTACTTGCACGTTGCTTTGTAGTGCCCGGAATTCATTGAGATCCTGTAAAACAGCCAAAGGTTTATTGATGTCAAATGGTTTTTCATCCGCCACTGTGCTTTCATAATCGAGATCAGGTACCCACATTCTCGTCCCAAATAGGACTTCATAAGGAGTGACACCTCCTAGGGAACTTCTTGGCATATTGTTGAGAGCCCTCTGGACCCCATATAAGTGATTGACCCAACTACCACCCGACCCTAATACTCTCACTGTTAAAGATTGCTTTAAATCCAGGTTTTTCCTCTCCATGACCGATTTTCCCTCAGGATGGTACAGAGAGGAGTACCGCAGTGCTACACCCAAACTTCCCATGGCTTCCTTGTAAGCCCTAGAGCTAAATGCGGGGCCGCGGTCAGAATGCAATGTGCCAATTCCATATGTCACTATGAAGACTCGCAAATCTTTTATAACAGTTCGAGCGTCAGCCGAGCGCTGAGGCCAAACCCACAGGAATCTAGAGCATGAATCCACTGCCCCAAGATATACTTGTAAACCTCATCTGAGTGTACGGGCCGCAGTGGTCCAAACAGACACAAGCCAGTGGTCTGTCTGATATCAATAATGGTGTCAACACTGGAACGCTGGAATGGTGTCGTCCCCTTGAGTGGAAATGTCTTTGGTACAGCTGAGTTGTTGCGTGTAGCAATGACAGCTACCATTTTGTCTCCATCTATTCTCGTTTTAGAATGAGTGATTGCAGCTGTGGCAGCAGTTCGTACTGCCCCTTTTGCGGCTTCATCAGCCAATGAATTCCCTTCAACGTGAATGCCATCAAGTTGGTGACTCAGCGTGTGGATCACATGAGTTCTCGGTAGTTCGTTTTTCAACTCAGCTACCTGTTCCCATTGAGATTTATGCTTGATTGTGCAACCTTTGAAGTCTTTAAACCCATTCTGACCCCAGTAGTGAAAATATTCATTGTATGACTGGACACAGTAAAATGAATCGCAAACATCAGTGTGAGGAATTCTCGATCCGTATTTATCAGTGCCAGTAACAGTGCTTTTAATTCTGCCAGCTGTGCCGTGCAGTCTCCTAGAGACTGTGTCTTTGTACTGCTCGGATGGAACTTGCCTTCCTGCATACGATCCTTCACAATCGCACATGCGGTGCTCTATTGTTGTTTACTTCCTACGGGCAGCTGGGCAGATCCATCAGTGTAAATGATATATTCATACTGATCTAGAGGCATTCTTTCATTAGGGAGTGGATATTCTTGTTCATATTGCAGGAATGCTTGCGTTTTAAGTGTAGAGTAAAATTTGTAATCTACATCTGTTGCAGTGAGAGAATTACCCCATTGTCTCCATCTTGGATGTAAGCTATAGCATTCAGAACACTTGCCTTTGTGAGAGCCTCTAAGGCTGGTACCGGAGTCACGACAATTATTCGTTTCCCCTGAGCCAGTGCTCTTTCTCTTACTACAGCAGTCTGTACTACTGTCCGAATTTTTTCTGTAGAAGCAAAACGCATTTTGGCGTTTGTGTACAGGTGTGATTTTTATGCTGTAGGTACTGTTTTGCTTTCATTGAAGGTTAGGGAAGTATACCCAGATTGACCTGCTCTAACACAGATCACCAAATTTGTGGTGTTTACACGTGTGTGTAGGTGTTTGGAAGCTGTCATGTCAGCTTGTAAGAAACGTAGGATATCTGTATGTTCCTGTGTCCAATGCCTAACTGAAAAATCAGGTCTTATTAGGTCGTAGAAAGGTTTTACTTTTTCTGCGTAATCTAAAAAGTAAGTTCTGCCAAAACTTAAGAATCCCAATATGAATTGTATGTTTTTCAACGATTTAGGAGGTTGGAGCAGTGCACACTTTTCTAAAAAGTTAGCTGCTAGGATTTACCTTCACTTGAAAGCTCATATCCCGAAAATAGGACAATGCGGTGGGCTATTTTCGATTTTTTAAAGTTGAATTTGTAGCCCTCAGAGACGAACCCCAAAATTATGTTCCTCAACCTGGTCAAGTGATCCATTAAATCATCATCCGTCAGATAAATATCATCTACATAGTACAATGCCTCTTCATCCAAATTCTGAAGTAACTCTGTTACCCTAGCAGAGAACAACCCACGCTATTCTTATACCCTTGGGGGAGCAAACAGAATTGACGCTGAGAACCGAGCGCTGAGAATGCTGTCAACTATCTGCTTTGAGGCGCTATATTTTGGCAGAAAAATCCATTTGAGATATCTAATGTTGTTTCACATTTTTTCAGCACAATGTTATTCATTAATGCGGCACTGTGTGCATTCTGTACTGCAAATGTTTTAGTGCATGTGTTCAGATGTCTGTAGTCTAAAACTAGATGATATGAATTATCGGGTTTCATTATAGGAAACAAAGGATTATTCATTGAAGAGGTGCAAGTTTCTATTACACCCTGGTATTCATGTTGATCCAAGATCTCCCTGACCTGTTTTTTAGCTTCTTGTTTTATTTGGTACTTTCTCTGTGGAGTTGGAGTAGTTTTTACTGGGATTACATGGCGAGGTGACTCAGAATCCCACCCAACATGGTTGGGATATAATGCTGGAGCAAGTGCTACTGCCCACTCCTGCGCGTATGAATGTTTTGAGTATACTGGAACGAGGTCAGAAAAAGCCGGTAAAATAATTGTTTCTCCCTTTGGGCATTTCGTAACGATTTCAGGCTACCAATCTTTTTCAGCTAAAAGAATGTCATATTCATAAGTCAGGTTGTCCCAAAAGAGACTTTTAATTTTTCTGGGTTTGTCCCCCTCCATTTGGAGTGTTATTTCATGTAACCTATGTCGGACACTTACCCTTGTATTGGGTGTCTCCACCGTGATATGTTCGTTCAACTCCGCTGTCACCAGAAATTCCATCAGGTTCTGGTGAGCTATTGTTACTTCTGCTGCGCTGTTTAGCATCGTCAGAGCCTAGTCCCTGTTCAGAAGTTGAGTCCTCAGAATTTTGGGCATGTCTAATTATAAGACCTGCTACTTTCTTCTTTTTAAATTGAGGTTTTGATTTTGGTTTCTCTTCTTTTTTGGAAGTATATTTCCTAACAATTTCATCCCTAAGTTCAGAGCAGGTTCTGCCCTGAACTTGTCTTAATGTCTGCTCTGTATTTGTCTTAATACATCTGGTATTACTGCTATTGAAGGGATACCATGAGTTCTGGTATATATGGCAGCGAAAACTGTACCCCAAGAGGTACAATCCTCTATCTGGGGAGCTATCCCCATTGGCAAGCAGATTGTTAGCATTCTGTGTTTTTCTTGAGGGCTTGTGTGTGGAAACACTGCCTCTAACTGTGTTATTTTCTGAGCTATCCAGAATGGGATTTGCTCATGTCTAGTGGGCATTTTACCCATAACTGCGTGTAGAGTTTGTGGAGCTATTTTAGTTGTAGATCCCTGAATTTGTTCTGTAAGTGTAGCCCTTGTTGGCTGAAGTGTGAGTGTTCTCATCACGAACTGTGTCAGGTTTCTGTAAAGTTTTATTATTTCTTTATGAAGTGGACGTAAGTCTGCTACTGGCATTACGGCAATGTCTAGATGCGGTGTGTAAGCTGCTAGGACTAGCCAAGTTGCTCCATCTCTTCCGAGCGGACCGAGTCTCACTTTTTCTTTTGTGGGTGGGAGGGCGCCTTTAAACCAGTTTATGTGCTCCTGGTAGGTGAGCGGAATTTCAATGTCCTCATACGGACAGTATTCATCTGGTGTTTCATCTTCAGTGTAAGAATGAAATGTATTTGTGTGTGCATCTGCTTGTGGGAATTTAACCCATGAATAGAATACCTCTGTTCTATATGACTTGTGTGCCTCAATCATGAATGTTACTGACCCGCCCCTAGCTGTGACTCCTTAGTCTGCTAGTTTTAAAGTAAGGGCAGTTCTGACATTTTCTGAAATATTTATTTCATCTTCTTCCTCCCTTGCTGCAGCCGCACGTTGTGCTGGTGCAGCGGCTTCTTCGTCAGCCATTATTTGAAAAAAAGAAAAAGTTTCAAGGAAACTGAGATAAGGTTTTATGCACAACAGGGAATTATTTGTCCTTCAAGCTTGATAAACCAACAACCAATACATAGGATATGCCTACTCAGCTGCGGCGGATTGTTCCCTTCCCACTCCAGACGTCTCTGGGTAAATGTGAGTAGGGGTCTCTGAGAACAACAAGACTGAACAACTCAGATTTGACCGTTAAATAAGAACCAAACCGACATTGGCGGCGCCATGTCGTGTAGTTCCTATAAACCTATATAGGATCTGCGCGTTTAGACAACATACACTGCGGGATTGGTGTCCAAACTGATTCCAGACAGCCCCACCGGGTATGTTAGCCTGTATACCAGCTAGGTCACAGTGCCACTATGAACCCCTCTTACCAAGGAGAGAATAGTTTCTGGCAACTATCGAACATGACAACTCTGTCCCATCAGGGATCGTGGAAACAGCACAGTACCTTTCGCTCAGTCACTCGTGCTCACTTCGTCTCAGAGAAATACACAGAATAAACGGTGGGGACGTTTTCCAATGAGCATTTATTGAACTAGCATCATTCTCATGTAAAATAGGTGTACTGAAACAACCATAAGACAGAAACAGATAGAAATGATTGTAAGCACCAATAGAGTAAAAGGATGGTAGATTCCTACCATAGTGCTAAAACAATGTCAAGTATAAAAATACGTGACAGTAATAATGCGTACTCCTATGATGTGACCCTAACTAGATGTACCTAGGTGTGCCTAGCATGTATGTAGGTGTAGAGTCAAGAATACCCCTAGGATAAAGCCAACCCCATTACCTGAAGGGAGAGACTGTGGGACCCCATCTTGGTCTCGAGATGGACACCCCGCGAGGGATGTCAGACCACTGCGAGCTGGAGTGTCTGCGTGCAGGAACCTCAGCGTCTCGTGTCAGTGTGTCAGCATGGAAGTCCTTTTTCTCCTCTCCCTGCCTCAGCAAAGATATGGAGTTTATATACCCAAAGTGGTACCCTCAGGGGATCTACCTTGCTGTGTCATGTCGGACTAGGATGACAGAAGGAAAGACCCTTATACAGAGTTATTATGCAGGAGATGGTAGTCCTGCTGAGATTCCAAGAATCCTCATGCATAATGAATGAGGCTAGTTTTTGGAGAAAACCCCACGTCCTTTAAGCAGTACTGTAACTAGGTAAAAGGTCAGTACCACGAACCGTTATGTAGTGTAATGGCAGGGGAAATATAGGTGAAAGGTTTGGTTACTACCTGAGCCTATATCGGGGTACCTGTATGAAACATAACACTTGATTGAGTTGTGAAGACTACACGAAATCTTTCTGGTGCTAGATATAGGCGGTGACATCGCCAACAAGCACCGACCCATCAGGCTGGGCGTCCTCTTCGTCAAAGTTCTTGTGGATGTTTATACATGGGGATGCCCGCCAGCTGCATTTCATTTGGACTGGAAGACTCGGTTAGGCGGTGCCACTGCAAAAACGGGAGGCTCCGCCACTGACTCTGCAGGTGGCCTGCTTACTGAATATTTCTTGAATATTTAAATAGTAGCCAGAGTTTGCGGGGGTGTATACCCTTGCACTTCGGGAAATGGAGACATTGTAAAACAGGCAGCTAAATGGAAAACATTGGACAACATGAGGAAAAGTGCTCCTTCCGTAAATGGAGGATATGTTTGTCTCCCAACCCTATATGGCCCTATATTGAATTTACTCCCCTGAAGCAAAAAAAAGGGGGCAGGGTAAAAACACCCTGACCCCTAGGCCTCTTGGGAGGGTCCCATAGAGACCTGCCAGGGTTAAAAAAGCATTTTTTTTAAATATTCGGCTGGAGTCGTGCTGGATCTATGACTCCCGCCGAAATCTTTTTTTTAAACAAATTGCGGTTTCCGGTGCTTCATTTAATATAGGCCCCCAGGTGGGCCAGGTCCTGGGGGCATTGTGGAAATGTAGGAGGGAGGTGCACGGGGCCCCCCTTCTAGGTCTATTCAAAGCCTCGGGCCGGCCACCTCCCCAGAGCACTAACATTAATATATGTGGGGGAGCCTAGCAGCTCCCCGCTGTACCTGGCACTGCCACCTACCCGAGGTACAAATGTAATATAAAAATAATGTGGAGGAGGCCCTATGGCCTCCTCTGCAGCCCTGGGGCCCGCCACCTCCCCGGGGCAGTACCTTAAATATATTCAGGGAGCCTCGTGGCTTCCCCGCTGCCCAGAGGACCACCACCTTCCCAGCGCAGTGTTGTATACAAATGCGGGGGGCCTACTCAGCCCCCTCCCCACTGCCCAGACGACTGCCTCCTTCCTAGCGCACTGTTGTATACAAATGCGGGGGGCCTGCTCAGCCCCCCCGCTGCCCCGGGGACCGCCACCTCCCCAGGGCTAAAATAAATAGTAATGCAGGGGCGCTCTGGCCCCCCCACACAGCCCCTGATACCGCCACCTCCCCGGGGCACAAATACAATAATGAAGGGGGTCCGTCACGGACCCCCGGCCCCGGGGATCACCACCTCCCCAGGGCTCACTTAACAAAGGAGGGGTGCTGCGTGGTCCCCCTCATGGAGCCCTACATAGCCCTGGGGATGGCCACCCCCAGGGCCGGCTCCAGCAATGTCCCGTGGTGCCCACCCCTAGGACATTGCAGTTTGCTGTGGCTCGGCAGGAGCACTGCTCCCACCCAGCCATAGCAAGCAAGTTCTCTGCTTTCAGCAAGCGAGAGCACAAAATGCTCTTGCTTGCTGAAAGTCGAGCATTTGTCTGTTTCCCTGCCTGCTGTGTAGCGAGCAAGGAAACAGACACATGGCTTTGGGATCCAGGGAGCTGCATGTTCAGCAGCTCCCTTGGTCTCAAAGCAATGCTGGCACCCACAGGAGTTGGGGAGCAAGCAGGGACAGGGGGGGCCTTCAGGGTCCCCCCGCGTTCTCCAAAGAAGTGGCCAGGCCCCGGAAGATGGGGTCCACATGACCACCCTCCCTTGTTTTAGAAAAAAGATAATGGAAAAAAGGGGCAGGCCCTGGGGGATGAGGTCCCGGGGCCAAAAATGTCCTGGGAGGGGGGCCAGGCAGCTCCCCTCCCATTTAAAAAAATGTAATTACAAATAAAAGAAGCAGGCCATGGGGGATGGGGTCCCCGGGGCTGAAAATGGCCCTGGCCCCCTCCCTTTTTTTAAATATTTTTTTTTTAAAAGGGGCAAGCCACAGGGGATGGGGTCTTGTGGGCCCAATATGTTCCTGGGAATGGTGGCCCTCCTTCCTAAAAAAATCAATATAAAAAAAAGCCAGCACCTCACTGGAGGCCACGTCCCTTTTCTCCACTACTCTGCAAACACGCCTTCTGATGCGCTGCTGGTTGGGGTATTAAGTCCCCGGGGCTGCTGAGGGTCCTTAGGGCCCAACAAGGCCTCGTGTTACCTCCAGTAAGCCCCACACAGTGGGATTGCTGAGAGGTGGTCACTAACCATGTCATGAGTGATGTAATATGTGAGGTCCTAAGCAGTGCATTATGGGGGCATGAGTTATAGTAAGCTCACTAACTATAACAGCTGAATTTCTCTGGTTTTGTACAAGTGAAACGTCAGCCTAACTATAACGTCCCTGTAACCTTTGTTTTTTTCAGTGATTTTCTACGTTTTTTTCTTTTCCATTTCCTAACTATAACATCCCTGTAACCTTTGGTTTCTTCTGTGACTATATATATATATGCATATATATATATATATATATATATATATATATATATATATATATATATATATATATATATACTGCAAAACAAAGATGATTGACGGAATGCCGAACAGTGTCAATCGTTCACCCTGAGTTCAGCCTGGGACTAAATCCATCATTATTTTGCTCACCACACCATTTCAGTTTGAAACTAGCCATATGCAAATCAGTCTTGACCCTGCCCCTCATAGGAACATTCCAGCTCGAACCGCTAGGCCAGGTTCTCCCTAGGCTGGAAAATAAGCATCTTGGAACCAGTTTCAGGATATCACCCCTCCTCTTCCAGGGTTGCTTGAATCTGGTGGCGTAGCAAGCATGGGACACATGTCTGGGCATACCCTTGCACTTAGAGCGAAAGTTGCAAAACAAAGATGATGGACGGAATGCTGAACGGTGTCAAACATTCACCCCAGTCCAGTCTAGGACTAAATCCATCATATTTTTGCTCGCCACAGCATTCCAGTTTGAACCTAGCCATATGCAAATCAGTCTTGACCTTGCTACTCATGGGAACAGTCCAGCCCAAACTGACAAGTCAAGTCCTCTGACACTGTTCAGCATTCCGTCCCTCATCTTTGTTTTGAGATATATATATATATATATATATATATATATATATATATATATATATATATATATATATATATATATATATGCAAAGCTGATCCCTGCAATGCTAGCAGGAAAAAACGAGCCACTCCAGTTTAAAGGCTGTAAAGTGTTACAGGTTTATTCGCGGCAACAGAAATGATGCGTTTCGATCTCAAACGAGATCTTGGTCATATATATATAGCCTACTGGCGGTTGCCAGTAGGTAGTTATAGTTAGGACCTTGTTTGTATTCAAAAAGCGTTTTTCCTTTGCCAATACCTTTGGCGCCGTTTGATGAATGTTCGCGAAAATTTCAAAACTAATGGCCCGCTCTGGTCAGCTCCTGTCTTGAAAATTTGGGGGTGATTCGTGAAGCGGGGGCTGAGAAAAAAGAGGGTCCCAAAACACGTTTTCCCCATGTTAATTTCCATAGGAAACTTTAGACACGGCTACAGCCTGAACTGCTGAACGGAATTACTCCAAATTTGGCAAAAAGGTAGCTCTTGGTACAGAAAGCACTCATTTTTTTTAAATGGTGTAAATCCGTTCAGTAATTGCTGAGAAATTAAAAAAATAAAAATATCGATATCTGAGCACCGAGGAGGATTCGCGACTCCTCCCGAGCACAAGCTTCACTCTGATTGGCTGCCAACATTCCAAACCAGAAAGTGTTGGCAGCCATCTTGTGATTCGGTAACCGAGTCACAAGAAAACAGAAAAAAAAGATGAAAAACAAGAAAAAGGGGCAGGGTAGAAACACCCTGACCCCCTAGGCCTGCTCAGGGGGTCTCACAAGGACCCCCAGGGCCAAATAAAGCATTTTTTGTTTGTATTGGGTGTCTCCACCGTGATATGTTCGTTCAACTCCACTGTCACCAGAAATTCCATCAGGTTCTGGTGAGCTATTGTTACTTCTGCTGCGCTGTCTAGCATCGTCAGAGCCCATTCCCCGTTCAGAAGTTGAGTCCTCAGAATTCTGGGCATGTCTAATTATAAGACCTGCTACTTTCTTCTTTTTAAATTGAGGTTTTGATTTTGGTTTCTCTTCTTTTTTGGAAGTATATTTCCTAACAATTTCATCCCTAAGTTCAGAGCAGGTTCTGCTCCATAATCATTCTGTATTTGTCTTAATACATCTGCTATTACTGCTATTGAAGGGATACCATGAGTTCTGGTATATATGGCAGCGAAAACTGTATCCCAAGAGGTACAATCCTCTATCTGGGGAGCTATCCCCATTGGCAAGCAGATTGTTAGCATTCTGTGTTTTTCTTGAGGGCTTGTGTGTGGAAACACTGCCTCTAACTGTGTTATTTTCTGAGCTATCCAGAATGGCATTTGCTCATGTCTAGTGGGCATTTTACCCATAACTGCTTGTAGAGTTTGTGGAGTTATTTTAGTTGTAGATCCCTGAATTTGTCCTGTAGGTGTAGCCCTTGTTGGCTGAAGTGTGAGTGTTCTCATCACGAACTGTGTCAGGTTTCTGTAAAGTTTCATTATTTCTTTATGAAGTGGACGTAAGTCTGCTACTGGCAATAAGTCAATGTCTGGATGCGGTGTGTAAGCCGCCAGGACTGGCCAAGTTGCTCCATCTCTTCCGAGCGGACCAAGTCTCACTTTTTATTTTGTGTGTGGGAGGGCGCCTTTGAAACCAGTTTATGTGCTCCTCCTCATACGGACAGTATTCATCTGGTGTTTCATCTTCAGTGTAAGAATGAAATGTATTTGTGCGTGCATCTGCTTGTGGGAATTTAACCCATGAATAGAATACCATTGTTCTATATGATTTGTGTGCCTCAATCACAAATGTTACTGACCCGCCCCTAGCTGTGACTCCTTAGTCTGCTAGTTTTAAAGTAAGGGCAGTTCTGACATTTTCTGAAATATTTATTTCATCTTCTTCCTCCCTTGCTGCAGCCGCACGTTGTGCTGGTGCAGCGGCTTCTTCGTCAGCCATTATTTGAAAAAAAGAAAAAGTTTCAAGGAAACTGAGATAAGGTTTTATGCACAACAGGGAATTATTTTTCCTTCAAGCTTGATAAACCAACAGCCAATACATAGGATACGCCTACTCAGCTGCGGCGGATTGTTCCCTTCCCACTTCAGACGTCTCTGGGTAAATGTGAGTAGGGGTCTCTGAGAACAACACGACTGAACAACCCAGATTTGACCGTTAAATAAGAACCAAACCGACATTGGCGGCGCCATGTCGTGTAGTTCCTATAAACCTATATAGGATCTGCGCGTTTAGACAACATACACTGCGGGATTGGTGTCCAAACTGATTCCAGACAGCCCCACCGGGTATGTTAGCCTGTATACCAGCTAGGTCACAGTGCCACTATGAACCCCTCTTACCAAGGAGAGAATAGTTTCTGGCAACTATCGAACATGACAACTCTCTCCCATCAGGGATTGCGGAAACAGCACAGTACCTTTTGCTCAGTCACTCGTGCTCACTTCGTCTCAGAGAAATACACAGAATAAACGGTGGGGACGTTTTCCAATGAGCATTTATTGAACCAGCATCATTCTCATGTAAAATAGGTGTACTGAAACAACCATAAGACAGAAACAGATATAAATGATTGTAAGCACCAATAGAGTAAAAGGATGGTAGATTCCTACCATAGTGCTAAAACAATGAATACAGGCAAGTATAAAAATACGTAACAGTAATAATGCGCACTCCTACGATGTGACCCTAACTAGATGTACCTAGGTGTGCCTAGCATGTATGTAGGTGTAGAGTCAAGAATACCCCTAGGATAAAGCCAACCCCATTACCTGAAGTGAGAGACTGTGGGACCCCGTCTTGGTCTCGAGATGGACACCCCGCGAGGGATGTCAGACCACTGCGAGCTGGAGTGTCTGCGTGCAGGAACCTCAGCGTCTCGTGTCAGTGTGTCAGCATGGAAGTCCTTTTTCTCCTCTCCCTGCCTCAGCAAAGATATGGTGTTTATATACCCAAAGTGGTACCCTCAGGGGATCTACCTTGCTGTGTCATGTCGGACTAGGATGACAGAAGGAATGACCCTTATACATAGTTATTATGCAGGAGATGGTAGTCCTGCTGAGATTCCAAGAATCCGCATGCATAATGAATGAGGCTAGTTTTTGGAGAAAACCCCACGTCCTTTAAGCAGTACTGTAACTAGGTAAAAGGTCAGTACCAAGAACCGTTATGTAGTGTAATGGCAGGGGAAATATAGGTGAAAGGTTTGGTTACTACCTGAGCCTATATCGGGGTACCTGTATGAAACATAACACTTGATTGAGTTGTGAAGACTACACAATCTCTTTCTGGTGCTAGATATAGGCGGTGACGTCGCCAACAAGCACAGACCCGTCAGGCTGGGCGTCCTCGCGTCAAAGTTCTTGTGGATGTTTATACATGGGAATGCCCCCAGCTGCATTTCATTTGGACTGGAAGACTCGGTTAGGCGGTGCCACTGCAAAAACGGGAGGCTCCGCCACTGACTCTGCAGGTGGCCTGCTTACTGAATATTTCTTGAATATTTAAATAGGAGCCAGAGTTTGCGGGGGTGTATACCCTTGCACTTTGGGGAAATGGAGACATTGTAAAACAGGCAGCTAAATGGAAAACATTGGACAACATGAGGAAAAGGGCTCCTTCAGTAAATAGAGGATATGTTTGTCTCCCAACCGTATATGGCCCTATATGGAATTTACTCCCCTGAAGCAAAAAAAAGGGGGCAGGGTAAAATCACCCTGACCCCTAGGCCTCTTGGGAGGGTCCCATAGAGACCCCCCAGGGCTAAAAAAGCTTTTTTTTTAAATATTCGGCAGGAGTCACGCTGGATCCATGACTCCCGCCGAAATCTTTTTTTAAACTAATTGCGGTTTCCGGTGCTTCATTTAATATAGGCCCCCATGTGGGCCAGGTCCTTCTGGCATTGTGGAAAAGTAGGTGGGAGGTGCACGGGGCCCCCTCCTAGGTCTATTCAAAGAACACAACTGAGCCAAGAATGGTTGGGAAACTGTTGCGCTGTGTTGTGTATCGTAGTACACGATCAGTTGTAATGCTCAAAGGATATAGGTGAAGGCCATCCACCAACACCAAATATGCGGACAATGCCCACACATGTAGATTCAAAAACCAAAATTATATCCAGAGCAAATCAAATCCACAATGATTCATAATGTCCATAAAGTCAATAATCAGAAAATTCTCTTCTTATTCTGTAAGTGTTCTTCTTTATTTCGTTTGTGTGTTGCTTCAACCTGCTAGACGCCACGCGTGAGAGCAGGCTGCTGTTCGGTCGGTTGTGTGCCCGACTCAGGATATCATACTCGGATCTGGACGCAGATCGTTCACTGATTACTCTCGCTACTTCTGGCCATTGTGTCGTCGTTTATAACCTGTCTTTTCGGTTTTCACATGCTGCCAGCTACACTTTTAAATCTTATTGGTACTCCTTATCTAGTTGTACTTTACGTTTTGTCCTGAAGAAGTCAGCGGTTACTCCGTGTGACGAAACACGTGTTGGCTCGGCTAGTACCTGGCTCTTACCCATGTTGAAGCAACACACAAACGAAATAAAGAAGAACACTTACAGAATAAGAAGAGAATTTTCTGATTATTGACTTTATGGACATTATGAATCATTGTGGATTTGATTTGCTCAGGATATCATTTTGGTTTTAGGTCTATTCAAAGCCTCGGGCCGGCCACCTCCCCGGAGCAGTCACATTAATATATGTGGGGGAGCCTAGCAGCTCCCCGCTGTACCTGGCACTGCCACCTACCCGAGACATAAATGTAATATAAAAATAATGTGGGGGAGGCCCTATGGCCTCCTCTGCAGCCCTGGGGCCCGCCACCTCCCCGGGGCAGTACCTTAAATATATTCAGGGAGCCTCGCGGCTCCCCCGCTGCCCAGAGGACCGCCACCTTCCCAGCGCACTGTTGTATACAAATGCGGGGGGCCTGCTCAGCCCCCCTGCTGCCCCGGGGACCGCCACCTCCCCAGGGCTAAAATAAATAGTAATGCAGGGGGGCTCTGGCCCCCCCACACAGCCCCTGATACCGCCACCTCCCCGGGGCACAAATACAATAATGAAGGGGGTCCGTCACGGACCCCGGCCCCGGGGATCACCACCTCCCCAGGGCTTACTTAACAAAGGAGGGGTGCTGTGTGGTCCCCTCATAGAGCCCTACATGACCCTGGGGATGGCCACCCACAGGGCCGGCTCCAGCAATGTCCAGTGGTGCCCACCCCAAGGACATTGCAGTTTGATGTGGCTTGGCAGGAGCACTGCTCCCACCCAGCCATAGCAAGCAAGTTCTCTGCTTTCAGCAAGCGAGAGCACAAAATGCTCTCGCTTGCTGAAAGTGGAGCATTTACCTGTTTCCCTGCCTGCTGTGTAGCGAGCAGGGAAACAGACAAATGGCTTTGGGATCCAGGGAGCTGCAAGTTCAGCAGCTCCCTGGGTCTCAAAGCAATGCTGGCACCCACAGGAGTTGGGGAGCAAGCAGGGACTGTGGGGGCCTTCAGGGTCCCCCCCACGGTCTCCAAAGAAGTGGCCAGGCCCCGGAAGTGGGGTCCACACGGCCACACTCCCTTGTTTTTGAAAAAAGAAAATGGAAAAAGGGGCAGGCCCTGGGGGATGGGGTACCGGGGCCAAAAATGTCCTGGGAGGGGGGCCGGGCAGCTCCCCTCCCATTTAAAACAAGCATTGGCATAGCCAATAGGTCTCGCCTTTGGGACCTTATAAGTGTTTAGCCATAGCTATTGGAACATGTGGAGGATGGTTGCACTTGAGGCAAAAGCGCCCGTAAAGCATCAGGCACGGGAAGCTGGGTACTTGTGGAGCAATGGTACACGTAAGCTCACGTAAGACAAGCTTCGTAGATCTTATTGACAGACACTCCTGTGCAGACAGAAAGGGTGTTATGCAGCTGCAGCAAGGAGTTCCAGAACCAGTGTGTTTTCATAAGATAATTGTAGGACAGAAAAGAGGCGTGTTCCTGAACTACCTTCATGCATTCTGGGAGTTGTAGTCCCCCCTCTCTTAATTAATTTTTTTTTAAAAAGAGGCCAGGCCCCGGGGTATGGGGTCCCCGGGGCCAATAATGGCCATGGGGAGGAGGGGCCACGCGCCCCCTCCCTTAATTTAAAAAAAAAGAATGGCCGGGCCCTGGGGGATGGGGTCTTGGGGGCAATATTGGCCTGAGGAGGGGGGCCACGCGGCCCCCTCTTTTTAAAACAAAAAAAATAGTGTCAGGCCCCAGGGGATGGGGTCCCCGGGGCCATTAATGGCCTGAGGAGGGGGGCCACGCGGTCCCCCTCCTTATTTTTTAATATGTTGGCAGGCTCCGGGGGATGTGGTCCCCGGGGCAAAAACCGAATAATGGAATTCGGGCGGGTTTTTTTTCTTTCGAGTTTGGAGTCGCAACTCAAATGCGGCTCTCAGCGCGGCCCCCCGTGTAACGTTGCGTTGGATTTGCGAATTCACCTTAAATAAATAATTAAGTAGTATATATTTTACAAAGTAGTGCTGTATTTGTGAAGTTGTTTTAAAGAGGTACTGTGATTGAAGTTAATGACAAGATTACAATTGATAGAGTTGTTAAAAATATATAAAATTAAAAATGAATAGTTAAATCAGAAAAGTGTGTTGTGTTGTAGTACATTGAATTCATGCTTTTGCGAATTCGCGTCGGGTGCGCGAATCTATAAAAAGAATAAAAAAATATGTATGTGTAAAAAAAATTATATTCAGTATTATGTTATAGGGTGGCTCTAAAAATAGCCCTTGTTTTCATTTTGAGTTTGTTGTAGCTACATGTAAGTGCGGATGAAGAGCTTTAGGTTGTTGAGAAAGACTCTGTTCCCTTCATTTGTGAAGTGTACTCCATCACTTCTGTAGATGCCATCCATATCAAAACGTAGATTGTTGTTATAGATGGAGCCCATCCTATGGTCTCTGAGGTAAGCAGAAACAGCTTTATTGACATTCTTTCTAGCTTTCTCAATCTGTGGACAGAATTGAGTTGACCACTTCCATTTCTGTCTTTGGCATATATTTGAATATACAAAGACTGGTTGAGGCAAAAGCAACATCAATTGTGCAAAGGTGTCCTTCATTAGCATTTCCAGACCTACCCCAGTCAATGTGCCTAGGTCATTTCCACCACAGTGCACAATCATGAGGTCAGGGGGCTGGAGATGCAAAAAGGTTTTAACCAAAGGCATCAATTGGTGCCACTTTAATCCTCTCTGTGCAATCCATTTAATATCCACATTTTGCAAAGCTAGGTCTTTGTCAATACCTCTGCGTTCAGCATACCTTTTACACAAGAAAACATAGCTGTGTCCAACAATCCACACTGTAAGCATCTTGAAGGGATATCTGGAAGTAATGAAAAGATGTCTGTAGCTGAGGGAGTCAGATGGTAGAATGAGAGGTATGTAAAATGGTGGACAAAATGCTTTTTTTAAAAGTAGAGAATTGATTGGCTGTTTAAGAACATTGTACATTCAAAAATAGGGTGCATTTTACTTTCTTTAAAAAGCATGTTTCTTATTGGTTAGTAAAAAATGTTTGAAAGGTACAGTTGAAAGGATAAGGTCATATTTTGGAAAGTCAACCACACCTGCTGTTTGCATTTGCAACATTGTGTGGTGAACTTGTGACCTGTCAGTTAAGTTGAATGTTCCATGAACTATTACTATGGATACTGGCATTAAGCAGAATGGGTTAGGGTTGAAACTTAACTGTGGACTTAACATGTGAAATTGTAATTTAAATATAAGTGATATGTTATTAAAGTGACATTTCCCAAGTCAGTAGTATCTTTAGAAGTGGTGTGTTCTTAAAAAATAGTGGTATTTTTATTTGTAATATATTTTTGAACTCCCATATGGATTTGCGGCTCCATTGCATTGGTGCACGGTGGAGTCGTGACTTCAAAAAATTCCAGAACCAGTTTGGTCACTTTTAGAAGTCAGTTGGTAAGGGTTAATATGTGTAACCAATAGAAATGTGTTTTACAATTTGAAATAATGTAGGAAGCAATGTGATTTGTTACTTACAGTTATTTGTGTGGAGAAAGAGGGGGGAACTTTCCCATTACTGGTTTTGCCTTGCTGAGAGCAGTGCATTGCATTTATTGTGTGCATAAGAAAATCTTTTATGAGTTTCTGATATTTCATATTCTACAAATCAATTTGGAAGGTGAGTTATAAATTTGTGAGGTGTATTATGTGTTAGCTTTATTTTTAAAGTTACATAATTAATCAAGAACTTTGATGTTTGAAATATATTATTAAATGTAGAGATGTTTATTGTAGTTTATTTTATTGTAGTTAAATGTTTTTTGAAATAGATTCTGTATAGTATTATGTGTATATTGGAATATGGATTAGTGATTATGGTAGTTTGTTTTAGTGTGTGGATATGTACATTTGTAGTATACCGCATAATTTTAGTTGTTGCTTTAAATTTGGAGGTGGAGTCTGTCAAGTTTTAAGGTGTGCATGGACTTCTGTCTCAAGTATGCTTCTACTTGTTTATGTATTTCATATGTCTTATACATTTCAAGGTGAATGATGTATAACAAAGAGGTGTTGTTGCTTTTTATGTGGTAGGCTCAAGACTGTGAGTACTAGTAGAATGGTGAAGATGCAGTACAAAAGTGTGGTGTAAAAAATGCTGATATAAGGTGTTATTAATTAGGCTTCTTTTTTTAAGTTTCTAGAGAGGTACAGTTGAAGTATGCCACATAATTTTTGATGTTTGCTTGAAATTGGAAGTTTGTTCTGTGAATTTTTAAGGTTTGAATAGTGTTATGGTACAGACATATTCATGTATGGTTTTAGTAATATGGTGAGACTTTTACTAAAGATATGTGAAGGTTTCCTACTTTGAATTTGGGTAGGTGTAATATTATAAGTAGTTGAAGAATGGTTAAACAGTAGCCTGAAATTGAGGTTTGAGATGTTTGTAGAGATCTTATTTATTAGAGTAATTTGTATGATCTGAAGAAAGTTATATTTCATATATATTGCATAATTTTCAGTGTTTGTTTGAAAATTGAAGTGTACTCTGACGTTTTGAGCTGTGCATGGTGTTGTGACTGAGATATGTGTCTACTTGCTCATACACTTATAAAATCACCCAGGCACTACCTTTGCACTTCTGCAATCACTCAGGCCGTACCTTAGTACTTCTGTAATCACCCAGGCAGTACTCATGCACTTTTAAAATCACCCACTCACTTTTTATGTATTCCAGTAATGCTCTAGATATTACCCCTGCAAGCATGCAATCACCCAGGCACTAGTTATGTACTACTCCTACAGTGATGCAATCATGCAGGCTGTACCTATGCAGTCATGTAATAACCCACACACTATCCTTGCAGTCATAGAATCACCCAGGCCCTTCTGTTGCATTTATCTATTCACCTAGGTATTACTCAAAAACTCATCTATGCCTTCAGGTGCTATTTATACACCTATCCATACGCTCAACGTATATGTTTGCACTCATGCAATTAGCCAGTCACTATCCATCTTTTCCTGCAATTATCCAGTGACTACCCTTGCACTCATACAATCACCCAAGCACTACCCATGGAGTTTTGGAATCACTCTGGCAGATCTATTACATGTCTCAGCTTCTAGGTTTCACTATGTTCCAGAAATATTGTATACCTTTTTGTTTTAGATTCTAAAAGGTAGAGACGTATGTATGCAAGATTTTAACAATATGGAAAGATTTATGGTTGAATCATGTAATAGTGTGGTGCTTTATATTTGGCTAGGCCCAACACTCATGCAGTCATAAAAACACCCAAGTACTACCCATGCAGTCTTTCAATGATCCAGGCACTACATATGCACTGCTGTAATCACTCAGGCATTACTGCTGCAGTCATGCAATGATCTAGGCACTACCTATGCACTAATGCAATCACCAAGGTATTACCCATGCACTCTTTCAATCATGTAGCCACTACTCATGCACTTATATAATTACCCAGGCACTACCGTTGCACTCCTTCAAATGTTGGAGGCACTATCCTTGTACTTATGTAATCACTCAGCCAGTAGTCATGCTGTTATGAAATCACCCAGGCACTACCTTTGCACTCCTTTATTCACTCAGGCACTACCTCAGTAGTCCTGCAATCACCCAAGAAGTACCCATGCACTTATCAAATCACCCAGTCACTTCCTATATAGTCATGTAAATCCCGAGATATTATCCCTGTAGTCATGCACTCAAGCAGGTGTTAGCTATGTACTTTTTTAATCCCCCAGACGTTACTGCTGTACTCATGCAATCACCAATGCATTAGCTATACTGTGCTTCAATCACCCAGGCACTATCCTTGCACTCTTTCAATCACACACACACTACTCTTGTACTTATGTAATCAATCAGCTAATACTCATGCACTTATAAAATCACTCAGGCATTATCTTTGCAGTCATGTAATCACTCAGGCTATACCTTAGTACTTCTGTAATCACTCAAGAAGTACCCGTGCACTTATAAAATCACCCACTCACTTTTTATGTATTCCAGTAATCTCCCAGATATTACCCCTGCAGTCATGCAATCACCCAGGCACTAGTTATGTACTACCAGTACAGTCATGCAGTCATGCAGTCTGTACCTATGCAGTCATGTAATAACCCACACTCTACCCTTGCAGTCATAGAATCACCCAGGCCCTACTGCTGCACTCATCTATTCACGTAGGTACTACTCCATGACTCATCTATGCCTTCAGGTGCTATTTTTACACTTATCAATACACTTAATGTTTATGTGTGTACTCATGCAATTAGCTAGTCACTATCCATCTTCTCGTAAAGTTACCCAGTGACTACCCTTGCACTCATACAATCACCCAAGCACTATCCATGGAGTTATGCAATCACTGAGGCAGAGCTATTACATGTCTCAGTTTCTAGGTTTCACTATATTCCAGAAATATTGTATACATATTTTTTTAGATTTGATGATGAATTGAAAAGGTAGAGATGTATGTGTGCACGCTTTCAGTAATATGGAGTTACTTATGGTTGAATCATGTAATAATGTGCTGCTCTATATTTGGCTAGGCCCAACGCTCATGCAGTTATAAAAACACCCAAGTACTACCCATGCAGTCTTCCAATGATCCAGGCACTACATATGCACTGCTGTAATCACTCAGGCATTACTGTTGCAGTCATGCAATCATCTAGGCACTACCTATGCAGTCATGCAATCACCAAGGTATTACCCATGCACTCTTTCAATCATGTAGACACTACTCATGCACTTATATAATTACCCAGGCACTACCGTTGCACTCTTTCAATCACGGAGGCACTATCCTTGTACTTATGCAATCACTCAGCCAGTAGTCATGCTGTTATGAAATCACCCAGGCACTACCTTTGCACTCCTTTATTCACTCAGGCACTACCTCAGTAGTTCTGCAATCACCCAAGAAGTACCCAAGCACCTATAACATCACCCAGTCACTTCCTATATAGTCATGTAAATCCCGAGATATTATGCCTGTAGTCATGCAATCATGCAGGTGTTAGCTATGTACTCTTTTAATCCCCCAGACGTTACTGCTGTACTCATGCAATCACCAATACATTAGCTATACAGTGCTTCAATCACCCAGGCACTATCCTTGCACTCTTTCAATCACGCACACACTACTCTTGTACTTATGTAATCACTCAGCGAGTACTCATGCACTTATAAAATCACTCAGGCACTATCTTTGCAGTCATGTAATCACTCAGGCTGTACCTTAGTACTTCTGTAATCACTCAAGAAGTACCCATGCACTTATAAAATCACCCACTCACTTTTTATGTATTCCAGTAATCTCCCAGATATTACCCCTGCAGTCATGCAATCACCCAGGCACTAGTTATATACTACCCGTACAGTCATGCAGGCTGTACCTATGCAGTCATGTAATAACCCACACTCTACCCTTGCAGTCATAGAATCACCCACGCCCTACTGTTGCACTCATCTATTCACGTAGGTACTACTCCATGACTCATCTATGCCTTCAGGTGCTATTTTTACACTTATCCATGCACTTAATGTTTATCTGTGCACTCATGCAATTAGCTAGTCACTATCCATCTTCCGTAAAGTTACCCAGTGACTACCCTTGCACTCATACAATCACCCAAGCACTACCCATGTAGTTATGCAATCACTGGCGCAGAGCTATTACATGTCTCAGTTTCTAGGTTTCACGATATTCCAGAAATATTGTACACATATTTTTTTTAGATTTGATGATGATTTGAAAAGGTAGAGACGTATGTGTGCACGCTTTTAACAATATGGAGAGACTTATGGTTGAATCATGTATTAGTGTGCTGCTTTATATTTGGCTAGGCACAACACTCATGCAGTCATAAAAACACCTAAGTACTACCCATGCAGTCTTCCAATGATCCAGGCACTACATATGCACTGCTGTAATCACTCAGGCATTACTGCTGCAGTCATGCAATCATCTAGGCACTACCTATGCACTCATGCAATCACCAAGGTATTACCCATGCACTCTTTCAATCATGTAGCCACTACTCATGCACTTATATAATTACCCAGGCACTACCGTTGCACTCCTTCAATTACGGTGGCACTATCCTTGTACTTATGTAATCACTCAGCCAGTAGTCATGCTGTTATGAAATCACCCAGGACAGAATGGTTAAGCAGTAGCCTGAAAGTGAGGTTTGAGATGTTTGTAGAGATGTTATTTATTAGAGTAATTTGTATGATCTGAAGAAAGTTATATTTCATATATACCACATAATTTTCAGTGTTTGTTTGAAAATTGAAGTGTACTCTGTGACGTTTTGAGCTGTGCATGGTCTTGTGACTGAGATATGTGTCTACTTGCTCATACACTTATAAAATCACCCAGGCACTACCTTTGCACTTCTGTAATCACTCAGGCAGTACCTTAGTACTTCTGTAATCACCCAGGCAGTACTCATGCACTTTTAAAATCACCCACTCACTTTTTATGTATTCCAGTAATGCTCTAGATATTACCCCTGCAAGCATGCAATCACCCAGGCACTAGTTATGTACTACCCCTACAGTAATGCAATCATGCAGGCTGTACCTATGCAGTGATGTAATAACCCACACACTATCCTTGCAGTCATAGAATCACCCAGGCCCTTCTGTTGCATTCATCTATTCACCTAGGTATTACTCAAAAACTCATCTATGCCTTCAGGTGCTATTTATACACTTATCCATGCACTCAACGTGTATGTTTCCACTCATGCAATTAGCCAGTCACTATCCATCTTTTCCTGCAATTATCCAGTGACTACCATAGCACTCATACAATCACCCAAGCACTTCCCATGGACTTTTGGAATCACTCTGGCAGATCTATTACATGTCTCAGCTTCTAGGTTTCACTATATTCCAGAAATATTGTATACCTTTTTGTTTTAGACTTTAAAAGGTAGAGACGTATGTATGCACGCTTTTAACAATATGGAAAGATTTATGGTTGAATTATGTAATAGTGTGGTGCTTTATATTTGGCTAGGCCCAACACTCATGCAGTTATTAAAACACCCAAGTACTACCCATGCAGTTTTTGAATGATCCAGACACTACATATTTACTACTGTAATCACTAAGGCATTACTGCTGCAGTCATGCAATCATCTAGGTACTACCTATGCACTCATGCAATCACCAAGGTATTACCCATGCACTCTTTCAATCATGTAGCCACTACTTATGCACTTATATAATTACCCAGGCACTACCGTTGCACTCCTTCAATCACGGAGGCACTATCCTTGTACTTATGTAATCACTCAGCCAGTAGTCATGCTGTTATAAAATCACCCAGGCACTACCTTTCCACTCCTTTATTCACTCAGGCACTACCTCAGTAGTCCTGCAATCACCCAAGAAGTACCCATGCACTTATAAAATCACCCAGTCACTTCCTATATAGTCATGTAAATCCCGAGATATTATCCCTGTAGTCATGCAATCACGCAGGTGTTAGCTATGTACTCTTTTAATCCCCCAGACATTACTGCTGTACTCATGCAATCACCAATGCATTAGCTCTCCAGTGCTTCAATCACCCAGGCACTATCCTTGCACTCTTTCAATCACGCACACACTACTCTTGTACTTATGTAATCACTCAGCTAGTACTAATGCACTTATAAAATCACTCAGGCACTATCTTTGCAGTCATGTAATCACTCAGGCTGTACCTTAGTACTTCTGTAATCACTCAAGAAGTACCCATGCACTTATAAAATCACCCACTCACTTTTTATGTATTCCAGTAATCTCCCAGATATTACACCTCCAGTCATGCAATCACCCAGGCACTAGTTATGTACTACCCGTACAGTCATGCAGTCATGCAGGCTGTACCTATGCAGTCATGTAATAACCCACACTCCCCTTGCAGTCATAGAATCACCCAGGCCCTACTGTTGCATTCATCTATTCACCTAGGCTCTACTCAATGACTCATCTATGCCTTCAGGTGCTATTTATACACTTATCCATGCACTCAACGTGTATGTTTGCACTCATGCAATTGGCCAGTCACTATCCATCTTTTCCTGCAATTATCCAGTGGCTACCCTTGCACTCATACAATCACCCAAGCACTACCCATGGACTTTTGGAATCACTCTGGCAGATCTATTACATGTCTCAGTTTCTAGGTTTCACTATATTCCAGAAATATTGTATACCTATTTTTTTCAGATTTGAAAAGGTAGAGACGTATGTATGCACGCTTTTAACAATATGGAAACATTTATGGTTGAATCATGTAATAGTGTGGTGCTTTATATTTCGCTAGGCCCAACACTCATGCAGTCATAAAAACACCCAAGTTCTACCCATGCAGTCTTCCAATGATCCAGGCACTACATATGCACTGCTGTAATCACTCAGGCCTTACTGCTGCAGTCATGCAATCATCTAGGCACTACCTATGCACTCATGCAATCACCAAGGTATTACCCATCTACTCTTTCAATCATGTAGCCACTACTCATGCACTTATATAATTACCCAGGCACTACCGTTGCACTCCTTCAATTACGGAGGCACTATCCTTGTACTTATGTATTCACTCAGCCAGTAGTCATGCTGTTATGAAATCACCCAGGCTGGAATGGTTAAGCAGTAGCCTGAAAGTGAGTTTTGAGATGTTTGTAGAGATGTTATTTATTAGAGTAATTTGTATTATCTGAAGAAAGTTATATTTCATATATATCACATAATTTTCAGTGTTTGTTTGAAAATTGAAGTGTACTCTGAGACGTTTTGAGCTGTGCATGGTCTTGTGACTGAGATATGTGTCTACTTGCTCATACACTTATAAAATCACCCAGGCACTACCTTTGCACTTCTGTAATCACTCAGGCTGTACCTTAGTACTTCTGTAATCACTCAAGAAGTACCCATGCACTTATAAAATCACCCACTCACTTTTTATGTATTCCAGTAATCTCCCAGATATTACCCCTGCAGTCATGCAATCACCCAGGCTCTAGTTATGTACTACCAGTACAGTCATGCAGTCATGCAGGCTGTACCTATGCAGTCATGTAATAACCCACACTCTACCCTTGCAGTCATAGAATCACGCAGGCCCTACTGTTGCACTCATCTATTCATATTGGTACTACTCCATGACTCATCTATGCCTTCAGGTGCTATTTTTACACTTATCCATGCACTTAATGTGTATGTGT
Source organism: Calotriton arnoldi (assembly GCA_963921515.1). Taxonomy (NCBI): domain Eukaryota; kingdom Metazoa; phylum Chordata; class Amphibia; order Caudata; family Salamandridae; genus Calotriton; species Calotriton arnoldi. The sequence goes on from CAWUFW010008323.1 coordinate 516,610, forward strand.
GCACTCATGCAATTAGCTAGTCACTATCCATCTTCTCGTAAAGTTACCCAGTGACTACCCTTGCACTCATACAATCACCCAAGCACTACCCATGGAATTATGCAATCACTGAGGGAGAGCTATTACATGTCTCAGTTTCTAGGTTTCACTATATTCCAGAAATATTGTATACATATTTTTTTTAGATTTGATGATGATTTGAAAAGGTAGAGACGTATGTGTGCACGCTTTTAACAATATGGAGACACTTATGGTTGAATCATGTAATAGTATGCTGCTTTATATTTGGCTAGGCCCAACACTCATGCAGTTATAAAAACACCCAAGTACTACCCATGCAGTCTTCCAATGATCCAGGCACTGCTGTAATCACTCAGGCATTACTGCTGCAGTCATGCAATTATCTAGGCACTACCTATGCACTTATGCAATCACCAAGGTATTACCCATGCACTCTTTCAATCATGTAGCCACTACTCATGCACTTATATAATTACCCAGGCACTACCCTTGCACTCCTTCAATCACGGAGGCACTATCCTTGTACTTTTGTAATCACTCAACCAGTAGTCATGCTGTTATGAAATCACCCAGGCACTACCTTTGCACTCCTTTATTCACTCAGGCTCCACCTCAGTAGTCCTGCAATCACACAAGAAGTACCCATGCACTTATAAAATCACCCAGTCACTTTTTATGTATTCCAGTAATCTCCCAGATATTACCCCTGCAGTCATGCAATCCCCCAGGCACTAGTTATGTACTACCCATACAGTCATGCAGTCATGCAGGCTGTACCTATGGAGTCATGTAATAACCCACACACTACCGTTGCAGTCATAGAATCACCCAGGCCCTTCTGTTGCATTCATCTATTCACGTAGGCTCTACTCAATGACTCATCTATGTCTTCAGGTGCTATTTATACACTTATCCATGCACTCAATGTGTATGTTTGCACTCATGCAATTAGCCAGTCACTATCCATCTTTTCCTGCAATTATCCAGTGACTACCCTTGCACTAATACAATCACCCAAGCACTACCCATGGAGTTTTGGAATCACTCTGGCAGATCTATTGCATGTCTCACTTTCTAGGTTTCACTATATTCCAGAAATATTGTATACCTATTTTTTTCAGATTTGAAAAGGTAGAGACGTATGTATGCACGCTTTTAACAATATGGAAAGATTTATGGTTGAATCATGTAATAGTGTGGTGCTTTATATTTCGCTAGGCCCAACACTCATGCAGTCATAAAAACACCCAAGTACTACCCATGCAGTCTTCCAATGATCCAGGCACTACATATGCACTGCTGTAATCACTCAGGCATTACTGCTGCAGTCATGCAATCATCTAGGCACTAACTATGCACTCATGCAATCACCACGGTATTACCCATGCACTCTTTCAATCATGTAGCCACTACTCATGCACTTATATAATTACCCAGGCACTACCGTTGCACTCCTTCAATTACGGTGGCACTATCCTTGTACTTATGTAATCACTCAGCCAGTAGTCATGCTGTTATGAAATCACCCAGGACAGAATGGTTAAGCAGTAGCCTGAAAGTGAGGTTTGAGATGTTTGTAGAGATGTTATTTATTAGAGTAATTTGTATGATCTGAAGAAAGTTATATTTCATATATACCACATAATTTTCAGTGTTTGTTTGAAAATTGAAGTGTACTCTGTGACGTTTTGAGCTGTGCATGGTCTTGTGACTGAGATATGTGTCTACTTGCTCATACACTTATAAAATCACCCAGGCACTACCTTTGCACTTCTGTAATCACTCAGGCAGTACCTTAGTACTTCTGTAATCACCCAGGCAGTACTCATGCACTTTTAAAATCACCCACTCACTTTTTATGTATTCCAGTAATGCTCTAGATATTACCCCTGCAAGCATGCAATCACCCAGGCACTAGTTATGTACTACCCCTACAGTAATGCAATCATGCAGGCTGTACCTATGCAGTCATGTAATAACCCACACACGATCCTTGCAGTCATAGAATCACCCAGGTCCTTCTGTTGCATTCATCCATTCACCTAGGTATTACTCAAAAACTCATCTATGCCTTCAGGTGCTATTTATACACTTATCCATGCACTCAACGTGTATGTTTGCACTCATGCAATTAGCCAGTCACTATCCATCTTTTCCTGCAATTATCCAGTGACTACCCTTGCACTCATACAATTACCCAAGCACTTCCCATGGACTTTTGGAATCACTCTGGCAGATCTATTACATGTCTCAGCTTCTAGATTTCACTATATTCCAGAAATATTGTATACCTTTTTGTTTTAGATTTTAAAAGGTAGAGACGTATGTATGCACGCTTTTAACAATATGGAAATATTTATGGTTGAATCATGTAATAGTGAGGTGCTTTATATTTGGCTAGGCCCAACACTCATACAGTTATAAAAACACCCAAGTACTACCCATGCAGTTTTCGAATGATCCAGGCACTACATATTTACTATGGAATCACTAAGGCATTACTGCTGCAGTCATGCAATCATCTAGGTACTACCTATGCACTCATGCAATCACCAAGGTATTACCCATGCACTCTTTCAATCATGTAGCCACTACTCATGCACCTATATAATTACCCAGGCACTACCGTTGCACTCCTTCAATCACGGAGGCACTATCCTTGTACTTATGTAATCACTCAGCCAGTAGTCATGCTGTTATGAAATCACCCAGGGACTACCTTTGCACTCCTTTATTCACTCAGGCACTACCTCAGTAGTCCTGCAATCACCCAAGAAGTACCCATGCACTTATAAAATCACCCAGTCACTTCCTAAATCGTCATGGAAATCCCGAGATATTATCCCTGTAGTCATGCAATCACGCAGGTGTTAGCTATGTACTCTTTTAATCCCCCAGACGTTACTGCTGTACTCATGCAATCACCAATGCATTAGCTATACAGTGTTTCAATCACCTAGGCACTATCCTTGCACTCTTTCAATCACGCACACACTACTCTTGTACTTATGTAATCACTCAGCTAGTACTCATGCACTTATAAAATCACTCAGGCACTATCTTTGCAGTCATGTAATCACTCAGGCTGTACCTTAGTACTTCTGTAATCACTCAAGAAGTACCCGTGCACTTATAAAATCACCCACTCACTTTTTATGTATTCCAGTAATCTCCCAGATATTACCCCTGCAGTCATGCAATCACCCAGGCACTAGTTATGTACTACCCGTACAGTCATGCAGTCATGCAGGCTGTACCTATGTAGTCATGTAATAACCCATACTGTACCCTTGCAGTCATAGAATCACCCAGGCCCTACTGTTGCACTCATCTATTCATGTAGGTACTACTCCATGACTCATCTATGCCTTCAGGCGCTATTTTTACACTTATCCATGCACTTAATGTTTATGTGTGCACTCATGCAATTAGCTAGTCACTATCCATCTTCTCGTAAAGTTACCCAGTGACTACCCTTGCACTCATACAATCACCCAAGCACTACCCATGGAGTTATGCAATCACTGAGGCAGAGCTATTACATGTCTCAGTTTCTAGGTGTCACTATATTCCAGAAATATTGTATACATATTTTTTTTAGATTTGATGATGATTTGAAAAGGTAGAGACGTATGTGTGCACGGTTTTAACAATATGGAGAGACTTATGGTTGAATCATGTAATAGTATGCTGCTTTATATTTGGCTAGGCCCAACACTCATGCAGTTATAAAAACACCCAAGTACTACCCATGCAGTCTTCCAATGATCCAGGTACTGCATATGCACTGCTGTAATCACTCAGGCATTACTGCTGCAGTCATGCAATCATCTAGGCACTACCTATGCACTCATGCAATCACCAAGGTATTACCCATGCACTCTTTCAATCATGTAGCCACTACTCATGCCCTTATATAATTACCCAGGCACTACCGTTGCACTCCTTCAATCACAGAGGCACTATCCTTGTACTTTTGTAATCACTCAGCCAATAGTCATGCTGTTATGAAATCACCCAGGCACTACCTTTGCACTCCTTTATTCACTCAGGCTCCACCTCAGTAGTCCTGCAATCACCCAAGAAGTACCCATGCACTTATAAAATCACCCAGTCACTTCCTAAATCGTCATGTAAATCCCGAGATATTATCCCTATAGTCATGCAATCACGCAGGTGTTAGCTATGTACTCTTTTAATCCCCCAGACGTTACTGCTGTACTCATGCAATCACCAATGCATTAGCTATACAGTGTTTCAATCACCCAGGCACTATCCTTGCACTCTTTCAATCACGCACACACTACTCTTGTACTTATGAAATCACTCAGCTAGTACCCATGCACTTATAAAATCACTCAGGCACTATTTTTGCAGTGAATAAATCACTCAGGCTGTACCTTAGTACTTCTGTAATCACTCAAGAAGTACCCGTGCACTTATAAAATCACCCACTCACTTTTTATGTATTCCAGTAATCTCCCAGATATTACCCCTGCAGTCATGCAATCACCCAGGCACTAGTTATGTACTACCCGTACAGTCATGCAGTCATGCAGGCTGTACCTATGTAGTCATGTAATAACCCATACTGTACCCTTGCAGTCATAGAATCACCCAGGCCCTACTGTTGCACTCATCTATTCATGTAGGTACTACTCCATGACTCATCTATGCCTTCAGGCGCTATTTTTACACTTATCCATGCACTTAATGTTTATGTGTGCACTCATGCAATTAGCTAGTCACTATCCATCTTCTCGTAAAGTTACCCAGTGACTACCCTTGCACTCATACAATCACCCAAGCACTACCCATGGAGTTATGCAATCACTGAGGCAGAGCTATTACATGTCTCAGTTTCTAGGTGTCGCTATATTCCAGAAATATTGTATACATATTTTTTTTAGATTTGATGATGATTTGAAAAGGTAGAGACGTATGTGTGCACGGTTTTAACAATATGGAGAGACTTATGGTTGAATCATGTAATAGTATGCTGCTTTATATTTGGCTAGGCCCAACACTCATGCAGTTATAAAAACACCCAAGTACTACCCATGCAGTCTTCCAATGATCCAGGTACTGCATATGCACTGCTGTAATCACTCAGGCATTACTGCTGCAGTCATGCAATCATCTAGGCACTACCTATGCACTCATGCAATCACCAAGGTATTACCCATGCACTCTTTCAATCATGTAGCCACTACTCATGCCCTTATATAATTACCCAGGCACTACCGTTGCACTCCTTCAATCACAGAGGCACTATCCTTGTACTTTTGTAATCACTCAGCCAATAGTCATGCTGTTATGAAATCACCCAGGCACTACCTTTGCACTCCTTTTTTCACTCAGGCTCCACCTCAGTAGTCCTGCAATCACACAAGAAGTACCCATGCACTTATAAAATCACCCAGTCACTTTTTATGTATTCCAGTAATCTCCCAGATATTACCCCTGCAGTCATGCAATCACCCAGGCACTAGTTATGTACTACCCCTACAGTCATGCAGTCATGCAGGCTGTACCTATGGAGTCATGTAATAACCCACACACTACCCTTGCAGTCATAGCATCAACAAGGCCCTTCTGTTGCATTCATCTATTCACCTAGGCACTACTCAATGTCTCATCTATGCCTTCAGGTGCTATTTATACACTTATCAATGCACTCAACGTGTATGTTTGCACTCATGCAATTAGCCAGTCACTATCCATCTTTTCCTGCAATTATCCAGTGACTACCCTTGCACTCATACAATCACCCAAGCACTACCCATGGAGTTTTGGAATCACTCTGGCAGATCTATTACATGTCTCAGTTTCTAGGTTTCACTATATTCCAGAAATATTGTATACCTATTTTTTTCAGATTTGAAAAGGAAGAGACGTATGTATGCACGCTTTTAACAATATGGAAAAATTTATGGTTGAATCATGTAATAGTGTGGTGCTTTATATTTCGCTAGGCCCAACACTCATGCAGTCATAAAAACACCCAAGTACTAGCCATGCAGTCTTCCAATGATCCAGGCACTACATATTCACTGCTGTAATCACCCAGGCATTACTGCTACACTCAGGCAATCCCCCAGGCACTACCTATGCACTCATGCAATCACCAAGGTATTACCCATGCACTCTTTCTATCATGTAGCCAGTATTCATGCACGTATATAATCACCCAGCTACTACTGTTGCACTACTTCAATTACAGGGCTACTACCCATGTACTTATGTAATCACTCAGCCAGTAGTCATGTTGTTAAGAAATCACCCAGGCACTACCTTTGCACTCCTTTATTCACTCAGGCACTACCTCAGTAGTCCTGCAATCACCCCAAAAGTACCCATGGGGGCAATCACCCAGTAACTTCCTATGTAGTCACGTAAATCCCCAGATATTACCCGTTTTGTCATGCAATCACCCAGGTGTTACCTATGTACTCCTTTAATCTCCCAGACGTTACCCCTGTACTCATGAAATCACCTATGCATTAGGTATACAGTGCTTCATTCAGCCAGCCACTATCTTTCCACTCTTTCAATCACGCAGGCACTACTCTTGTACTTATGTAATCACTCAGCCACTACTTGTGCACTTATAAAATCACCCAGGCACTACCTTTGAACTCCTGTAATCACTCAGGTAGTATCTTAGTACTTTTGTAATCATCCAGGCAGTACTCATGGACTTATAAAATCACCCATTGACTTTCTATGTATTCCAGTAATCCCCCAGAGATTATCCCTGCAGTCATGCAATCACCCAAGCACTAGTTATGTACTATCCCTGCTGTCATACAATCATGCAGGCTGTACCTATGTTGATAAGAATTCAACTAGGCAGTATGTTTGCACTCCTTCATTAACTTAGGCACTAACTCTGCAGTCCTGCAATCTCCCAAGAAGTACTCATGCAGTTATAAAATCACCCAGATACTAACTTTGCACTCCTGTAATCACTCAGGTAGTACTTTAGTACTTCTGTAATCACCCAGGCAGTACTCATGGACTTATAAAATATTGTATTCATATTTCTTTTACATATGATGTTTGTTTGAAAACATAGAGACATATATGTACATGCTTCTAACAATATAAAGAGACTTGCATTTGAGTGATGTTATAGTCTGCTGCTTTATATTTTGCTAGGCCCAACACTTATGCAGTTATAAAAACACCAAAGTACTATCCATGCAGTCTTCCAATGATCCAGGCACTACATTTGCACTTTTGTAATCACTCGGGCATTACTGCTACACTCATGCAATCACCTAGGCACTACCTATGCACTCATGCAATCACCAAGGTATTACCCATGCACTCTTTCAATCATGTAGCCACTAGTCATGTACTTATGTAATCACTCAGCCAGTAGTCATCCTGTTAAGAAATCACCCAGGCACTACCTTTGCACTCCTTTATTCACTCAGGCACTACCTCAGTAGTCCTGCAATCACCCAAAAAGTAGCCATGGAGTTATAAAATCACCCAGTCACTTCTTATGTAGTCATGTCAATCCCCAGATATTACCCCTGTAGTCATGCAATCACCCAGGTGTTACCTATGTACTCCTTTAATCCCCCAGACGTTACCCCGGCACTCATGCAATTACCAATGCATTAGGTATATAGTGCTTTATTCAGTTAGCCACTATCTTTCCACTCTTTCAATCACACAGGCACTACTCTTGTACTTATGTAATCACTCAGCCAGTACTCATGCAGTTATAAAATCACCCAGGCACTACCTTTGGACTCATGTAATCATTTAGGTAGTATCTTTGTACTTCTGTAATCACCCAGGCAGTACTCATGGAGTTATAAAATATTGTATACATATTTCTTTTAGATATGATGTTGGTTTGAAAACGTAGAGACATATGTATGCATGCTTCTAACAATATGCAGAGACTTGTATTTGAGTGATATAATAGTCTGCTGCTTTATATTTTGCTAGGCCCAACACTTATGCAGTAATAAAAACACCAAAGTACTATCCATGCAGTCTTTTAGTGTTCCAGCCATTACATATGCAGTTCAGGCATTACTGCTACACTCATGCAAACACCCAGGCACTAGCTATGCACTCATGCAATCACCAAGGTATTACCCATGCACTGTTTCAATCATGTAGCCACTACTCATGCAGGGAAGAGAGGTATAAAAAGATGCAAGAGAGTTGCACAAATAGGGAAGAGGGGTGCAGAAAGAGGCAGAAGGGGTACAGAAAAAAGCAAGAGAAGTGCAGAAAGAGGCAAGTGAGGTGCAGAAAGAAGCAAGAGCAGTGCAGAAAGAACCAACAGAAGTGCAAAAAGAGGCAAGAGAGGTACAGAAAGAGTTAGGAGAGGTGCACAAAGAGGCAAGAGAGATACAGAAAGAGGCAGGAAGGGTGCAAAAAGAAGGAAGAGGCAAGAGAATTGCTGAAAGAAGCACCAGACATGTAGAAAGAGTCAATAGAAGTGCAAAAGGAGGCATGAGGGGTGCAGAAAGAAGGAAGAGAAGTGCAGAAAGAAGCAACAGAGGTGCTGAAAGAGGCACGAAGGGTGCAGAAAGAGGCAAGAGTGGTGCAGAAAGAGGGAAGAGAGGTGTAGAAAGAGGCAAGAGAGTTGCACAAATAGGGCAGAGGGGTACAGAAAGAGGCAGGAGGGGTGCAGAAAGAATTAACAGAGGTGCCGAAAGAGGCAAGAGAGGTACAGAAAGAAGCAAGTGAAGTGGAGAAAGAGGCAACAGAGGTGCAGAAAGACGCAGGAGAGGTGCAGAAACAAGCAAGAGAAGTGCAGAAAGAGCTAAGAGAATTGCTGAAAGAAGCAACAGAGGTTTAGAAAGAAGCAAGAGAAGTGCAGAAAGAGGCAAGTGAGGTGCAGAGAGAAGCAAGAGCAGTGCAAAAAGAACCAACAGAGGTGCAAAAAGAGGCAAGAGGGGTGCAGAAAGAGGTAGGAGAGGTGCAGAAAGAGGCAAGAGAGGTACGGAAAGAGGCAGGAGGGGTGCAAAAAGAAGGAAAAGAAGTGCAGAAAGAGGCAAGAGAATTGCTGAAAGAAGCAACAGAGGTGTAGAAAAAAGCAAGAGAAGTGCAGAAAGAGGCAAGTGAGGTGCAGAAAGAAGCAAGAGCAGTGCAGAAAGAACCAACAGAGGTTCAAAAAGAGGCAAGAGAGGTGCAGAAAATGGTAAGAGGGTGCAGATAGAGGCAAGAGAGGTACAGAAAGAGGCAGGAGGGGTGCAGAAAGAAGGAACAAAAGTGCAGCAAGAGGCAAGAGATGTGCAGGAAAACGAAAAAAGGATGGAGAAAGAGGCCCCAGGGGTACAGTACGAAGAAAAAGAAGTGCAGAAAGAAACAACAGAGGTACTGAAAGAGACACGAAGGGTGCAGAAAGAGGCAAAAGAAGTGCAGAAAGAAGCAACAGAGGTACAGAAAGAAGGAAGAGAACTGCAGAAAGAGGCAAGAGAATTGCTGAAAGAAGCAACAGAGGTGTAGAAAGAAGCAAGAGAAGTGTGGAAAGAGGCAAGTGATGTGCAGAAAGAAGCAAGAGCAGTGTAGAAAGATCCAACAGAGGTGCTGAAAGAGGCAAGTGAGGTGTAGAAAGAGGCAAGACATCTGCAGAAAAAAGCAACAGAGGTTGCTGAAAGAGGCAAGTGAGGTGCAGAAAGAAGCAAGAGAGGTGCAGAAAGAAGGAAGAGAAGTGCAGAAAGAAGTAACAGAGGTACAGAAAAAGGCAAAAAGGGTGCAGAAAGATGTAAGAGGGATACAGAAAAAGGAGAGAGAGGTGCAGAAAGGGGGAAGAAGGGTGCAGAAAGAGGCAAGAGGGGTACAGAAAGAAGCAAATGAGGTGCAGAAAGAGGCAACAGACGTGTATAAAGAGGGAAGAGAGGTGCAGAAAGTAGAACAGATTTTCAGAAAGAGGCAAGAGAAGTGCAGAAAAAGAAATGTGCAGAAAGAAGCAACAGAAATGCAGAAAGAGGCAAGAGAGGCGCAGAAGGAAGCAAGAGCTGCTTGCACAGCATTAGTACCAATTTAACACCCATATTCAGCAATAAGTAACAGGTGACCATTCTAGGTTTGCAAAGGGCCTTCCTCCACGCTGTAACACTTGTCGTTGCATTTTTGGTAACGTTTGAGCCGTTTGAGCTAGAAACAAGGCTTTTTTTGTTCAAATCTGCAGATTAGGGAGCAGATGATGAATTATATGGCTAATGTAGAAAATGTATAATTGTGCGAAAGTCAGTGCAGCCAAATAGTCACATAATTTCAGTGGCCCTGCTCATACCTCTGACTAGGTCCACAAGTGCAGAAAGAAGCAACAGAAAGGCAGGAAGAGGCAAGAGAGGCGCAGAAGGAAGCAAGAGTGGCTTGTACACTATTAGTACCATTTTAACACCCACATCACATCACATCACATCACCACACCACATGCGCCTCTCTTGCCTCTTTCTGCATTTCTGTTGCTTCTTTCTGCACATTTCTTTTTCTGCACTTCTCTTGCCTCTTTCTGCAAATCTCTTCTACTTTCTGCACCTCTCTTCCCTCTTTGTACACATCTGTTGCCTCTTTCTGCACCTCATTTGCTTCTTTCTGTACCCCTCTTGCCTCTTTCTGCACACTTCTTCCCTCTTTCTGCACCTCTCTTGCCTTTTTCTGTATCCCTCTTACATCTTTCTGCACCCTTTTTGCCTCTTTCTGCACATCTGTTACTTCTTTCTGCACTTCTCTTCCTTCTTTCTACACCTCTTTTGCTTCTTTCTGCACCTCACTTGCCTCTTTCACGACCTCTGTTGCTTTTTTCTGGAGATCTCTTTCCTCTTTCTGCACCTCACTTGCCTCTTTCAGCACCTCTGTTGGTTCTTTCTGCACTTCTCTTGCTTCTTTCTAAACCTCTGGTGTTTCTTTCAGCAATTCTCTTGCCTCTTTCTGCAGTTCTCTTCCTTCTTTCTGTACCTCTGTTGCTTCTTTCTGCACTTCTTTTGCCTCTTTCTGCACCCTTCGTGCCTCTTTCAGTACCTCTGTTGTTTCTTTCTGCACTTCTTTTTCTTCGTACTGTACCCCTGGGGCCTCTTTCTCCATCCTTTTTTCGTTTTCCTGCACATGTATTGGTTCTTTCTGTACTGCTCTTGCCTCTTTCTACACATCTCTTCCCTTCTTCTGTACCTCTGTTGTTTCTTACTGCAGTGTTCTTGTCTCTTTATGCACCTCTGTTGCTGTCCATTTTCTAACATGACTTAAACGTCACTTTTGTCCTTCTGCTTTACTATTCTAGTAATGCTCAAAGTGTTGGGCCTAGGCAAATATAAAAAAAGCCTATAACATGTATCAGGTGTAAGTCTCACCATATTCAGAAAACCATATATGCATTTGTTTGTACCTTTTAAATAGAAGGTGTTTCTTTATTAAAAGATAAGAATATTTGTATATAATTATTTTAATAATATTAAATTAATTTCAAAAAGTTTTTTTTTAGATATTCTCCATTATTATTAAGAAATATTTACTATGGCAAGAAAATTTGAAAAGAAAAGACAGCAAAAAAAACAGTACTATTTAAAGGAGAGAGAAAAGCAGAAATTAGATGAAGTACAGCATGTGACATTGAAGAAAGCGTCTTCTGGTAAGAGAACTAAAGAATTTGTTAAAAGACTTTTAAGAACTGGAAAGAATTTTGAAAATGAGGAAAACAGAAAGAAGAGTTGTAGAACCAAGCAGAATGAAATGAAAAAAGGACAAATTAATGGAAAATCAGGTTATGGGAAAACAATCTATGTTGAAAGAAGGATCAAACAATATAAGGACATTAGGAAACAAATGTCTAAAAGTAGAGTACTACAAAATTTATTGAAAGATTGCAAGAAATATAAAAGAAGATCTGCATTTTACAAGAAAAAACAACAGATTGAAAGTGTAGTCGAAAAGGCTTTTGAATTGAAAAGAAGATTGTTTATATTAGCAATAAAGAGAATGAAGACGTTGAATAAAACAATGCAGTTCATGAAGGAGAAAAGTAAAAGAAAAAGACTGGTTAATAGAACTAACTTTTGTAAAACAAAATTGGGTGAATGGAAGCACACTTCTAGTTCAGAACCTTTTTTTAATGAAGAAAGCTATTTCCAACAAAATGCATTAGTTCACGCAGTTGATACTAGTGGTCTTTCTTTTGAGGTTAAAAACGGTTGTTCCATTGCGAAAGAAAAGATGGTTGCTAGAAATGTGGAAGAGTAATAGCTGAAGAAGTTCAAGGGAGACGCTCACAAGCTCCAGTGTATACGTGGGATTGTAGTAGTATTTGTATTATATGACAGGAATCTATTGATATTTTCCAAAATTTCTTACGACAGTATACTAAAAAAAGTATTAAACAAAAGATTAAGATGTTGCAAGGACTACATCCTTGTAAAGTGAGAAAAAATACTGGCTTGCCAGGGTCATTCTCTGGCTTGTCTTTCTAGAAAAGTGTGTCAAAGTACTTTTCACCATTTGAGAATATTAGCAGTACATCACTCTGCCATGCGGAAGTTAGTAAGAAGATAGTACTATGTAAAAAGTCCTGCATTATTTTTAAGTGAAATAAGCACTGCTCTTTTGCATGGTTCAGTATCGGATGTAAAAAAAGTTTGTGATGATATAGAGTTTTGTTTCTTTAGTACTGAAGAAGACTGTAGAGAAAGTGAGAGTTTGATAAGTGTACTATCTTTTACCTGAAGAACAGTTAGAAGATAGTACTACTGAGAAGTTTGTAGAAGAAATTACAAAGTTTAAGGTAATTTGTTGTGAAAAACCAAACTATGGGGGCACATTACGATGACGGGCGGACAAAGTCCGCCCGCCACCATGGCGGTGAATGGGACCATCCACCATAGGGATGCGGCGGTCCCGCCGCTGAGTATTAGGATGCCACCGCCACGGTGGCATCCCCTATTCCCAACATTGTGGCAGGCGGTGTTCACAGCACCGCCCGCCACAATGCTGGGAATGCACATCATGCATTGGCATGCACAAGGTGACAGGCACCGTGCGGTGCCTGCCACCTTGTCCATGCCAATGCAGGGGGGTCCCATAGGTATCCCCCAGGTGCACCCCCAGCACTCTGGGGGCCTGCTACGGGCCCCCAATAGCGAAGACCGTATGCCTTTCCATGGCGGCGTTGCCACCATGGAAAGGCTGCTCTCTGCAACCATCCTAATATGGATGGCAGTGTATTGCAGACACCGCCACCATATTAGTGCCCTTTTCCGCCCGGTCACCTGTGTGACCGGAGGAAAACCGGCGGATGGTCTTTCCGTCCACCGGGCTCCCCCCCGCCATCGTAATGTGGCGGGGGGAAATGGCATGCGGGCGGAGGGGAATGGCGGGCGGATCGCCACCGCCATACGGGCGGTGGCGATCCGCCCGTCATCGTAATGACCCCCTATGTTTGTGTTTGTTGTTGACGTACTCACTATAGAAGTCAAACAAGGAATGTTGATGTGTATTTAAAAAGTGAAAAGGAAAACAATGATAAGTGGAAGCAATTTGGTGCTTATTTGTTGGTGGAAGGTCATTTTGAGTTGGGTAGTGATCACCGTATTTGTAAATATTGTTACAGCAAATTAGAAGAGAACAAAATGCCAGCTAGAGCTGTACATAATAACCTAGGGTTGGTAGCTATTCATCCAGAACTGGTGGATTTAAATACATATGAATCTATTCTTATTCAATCTGTACACCCGTTTCAGGCTATAGTTCGGATGGAGCCTAAAACAGGTAAGTTGCCTCCCACAGATTTACAAAGAGGATTAAAAGGAAGAGTTGTGTATTTACCTTTAGATTTAAAGAAAAATATTGAAACTATTGGTGTAGAGAGAGAGGAAACTGAACCTGTAGTTATTCTAGTTAATGGTGTACCAACAAAGAGTCGGAAAATATGGCAAGAGTTAGTAGATGTCAGCAAAGTTCAAAAGGCTACGTTATATCTCATAGAAAACAATATTTATTATAAAAATGTACATCTGGAAGAACAAGAAATATCTTTAGGAGATGATAGAGAAATTTCAACTGGCCAAATCGAAAAAGTGGACAACTCCAGGAGTAAAGAAATTTATGAACATTACCGCATACATCCTTTACATTCAAAAGAAGTGATTGGAAATACTATTGAATTATTCCAAATGAAGAAAGCGAAGGGAACTCCTATGAGTGTTTGGAAAAGAAGTTTAGAAGCCCGTTGTTTTCCACAGCTGTTCCCCACTGGAAAAGGTGGACGATATGATGAACGACCCATGCAGATTCCAGCTTCAGAATATCGTACAACAAGATTGTACTCAAAAGATCCAAGATTTCGACAATGTATTCCATATATATTTCATCTTCTGTTTGAAAGTGACTTGTCTGGACTTTCATATGCAGTGAACCACATATTAAAAACAGGAGTTCATCTTACACATGTTTGTGCAAAGGAATTCATGGACAAAGTACAACCAAGAGACGATCATTTAGAATCTCAGTTAATTAATTTGATGGCGTGTCAACATGGTACTAATGAGTATTGGTATCGTCGTCACGGAGAACTTAAATGTATGTTAAGGAACTTAGGAACCCCCTACGTGGTTTGTTACGCTTAGCTGTGCTGAATACGCATGGGACGATTTACTTGAATTTCTACGAGAAGCAAATTCAAATATTAAAAACATTGAATTGAAGACAGCTGGAGAACTGTGTTCCTTGGATCCTGTAAATGTGTGCAGATATTTTAATCATAGGTTTCAAGCTATGATGTCTTTTATCTGCAATAAAAATAATCCACCTCTTGGAGAAGAGATTGATTTCTTTTGGAGAAAGGAGTACCAAGCCAGAGGTGCTCCTCATATACACATGCTTTTATGGTTCAAGGATGCACTTACATTTGGAACCTATTCTGATGAGACTGTTTTATCTTTCATTGAAGACTATGTTACCTGTGCTATTCCAAAAACAGGAGGAGAAAATACCTTAAGACAACAAGTTTTACGGTTTCAAAGTCATCGATGTGGGAAATATTGTCGACGGAAATACAAGTCAAAGGAAATTTTTATACAAAATGTCGTTTTGGATTCCCACGTCCAGTAATTTCCAAAGGAAGAGTCAACAGTTTCATGTCAGCAGTGAGGCATACTATAACTCGGAAATCTCCAAAGAATACTTACAATATAAAAAGAAGTGAAGATTCAAAATATATTAATGATTACAATCCAGTGATTTTGACGATGTGGAATGCAAATATGGATATCCAGTATGTTGCAGATAATTCAATTGCTGTTGCTCGCTATGTTACATCATATATATCAAAATCCGAAAAGACAGAGTTGAAAGAAATGTGGGAAGAAATTTCACAAGAGAAGACTCTTAGTAACAAATTGTACAGCTTTAGTTTGAAGATGCTTTCCCATCGAGAGATTGGATTGTACAAATGTTCGGATCGGTTGACATCTGCAAGTTTATATTCAAAGTCAAGAGGAATCATTTGGGTAAGTCTAGGTCTTGCTGCAACACGAAATTGAGTATTGAAATCTGTACAAGAAATTGAATACTTAGCATTAAATGAACCAGAAAGTACACATATTGTTAAAACAAATATGTTGGATACATACTATCCTAAAAGAAGTCCACATCTGGAAAACATATGTCTCTATGAAGTACTGCAATATTACAGCTTTAAGAGAAATGTTACAGAAAATATAAATGAAGAAAAATATACAGTAATTGGATGTGATGTATGTTTGGGAAAACATACCAAAGGAAATCTTATTAATCACAGGAAACTCAGTTGTGATACTCCAGATAAAAGGGAATTTTTCTATTTAGCACTTGTGCAACACTTTAAGCCTTGGCGTACTGAAATGGAATTACTTGGAGATTTTGAGTGCTATGAAGATTCTTTTAATGCATGTAAAGATAGCATTGAATGCACAGTTTTTCCAAATTACCTACAAATGTTGAATGAAGAGATTGAACAAGAAACTAGTATTGCAGCTGAAATCGCTAGAGACAGTTCTCAAGATAGTCAAAGTTCTGCTCCACTGAGTCAAGATCCACTAGGACAACCAATTCTTGAAAATGAAGCAGCTATCGCTATGAATGAAGTAGAAACGGCAATGCAACAGGCACAACAGGATATTATTGAGTTGAGAAACTTGGAAGAACAACTAAATATTGAACAAACAGAAATATATCAGCAAGTTACACAACAGATAGAGCATGGTTTACTTCATGAAAAAAAGAATGCCAATGCACATCATTTAAACCTATTCGAATGTATATCAGTGGGCAAGCTGGAACAGGAAAATGTTTCTTAATTAAAGTTTTAACCAGTTATCTACACAAAACCACTGAATCACATTTATCTTGTGTTATAACTGCTCCAACTGGGTTAGCAGCACATAACATTAAAGGGATTACGTTACATCGATTACTCATGCTACCAGTTGAACATGAAAATAAGTTGGAATATCACAAGCTATCTGGAGAAGCTTGTTATGAAGTTTCAAGAGTACTAAAGAAAATGAAACTTCTGATAATTGATGAGGTGAGCATGGTCTCAAACTTAATGCTTGCCTTTGTACATTTAAGAATGCAACAGATTTTAAAAACAGATTATGATGTTTTATTTGGAGGAAAACATGTAATTGTATTCGGCAATCTATTACAACTTACTCCTGTGAAAGGACAACCAGTTTTTAAAACACTTATCCATGAAGACACTAAGAAATCTTTGGGAAGTATTGGAAATGTGAACATTTGGTCTCTTTTTGAATATAAAGAACTTATTAAGAATATGCGACAAGCAAGTGATGAACATTATGGAAACATTCTTCAAGATATTAGAATTGATGTTTTGACAAAAGATGGTAAAGAAGCTTTACAAAGTCGACTACTAGCAAACTTGTTTCCAAATTAAAATATTGCACCTGAAACAATGTACAAAAAAATTGGAGAAAAGAAGTCTATAGTTTGTCTAATGTCAACACTGCAAGAGTGCTCTACATTCAATCAAGAACTTTTGAAACTGGAGAAACAACCAATAGTGAAAATGGAAGCCATTCATAAAATGGAACACGAAGGAGTTACTATTCTTCTCTCAGAGAAATTACAGTCAAAATTTGATTCTTTGGAAAAAACTGTATCTAAGACTGCTGGTTTGGAGAAGACTTTATATGTATGTGTAAACAGTCGGGTAATATTACGGCGTAATTTAGATGTTGAAAAAGGTTTAGTGAATGGAGCAATGGGAAAAATTGTTGATTATGTAAATTTTCAGAACAGAGATGGAATTGAATTTTTGAAGATTAACATTGATCAGATTGAAGAGGTAAAACAGATTGGACGTTGTGCTGTTCGTTTTTTGCTTGTAAAAGATTTGTATGTTCGTAGAAAACAGTTTCCTCTTTCTTTAGCATATGTGGTGACCATTCATAAATCTCAAGGTTTAAGGTTGACAGTGCTTTGGTAAATATTGGAAGTACAGTGTTTAAAGAAGGTATGGCATATGTTGCATTGTCTCGAGTAAGAACATTATATGGATTGTATTTGATTGATTTTGATGAGAAAAAGGTTAGTGCAGATGCAAATTGTGTAAGAGAGTATAATCGGTTAAGAAGACTGTATGCTCCTAACTTAGGTGAATATCCCACATATGAAAAACGTGTAGTGCGTTCAAAATGAAAATATGACAGACATTCTAGTGAGGTTGGAAAAAAGAAAACAATTCAAAAGAATGATGAGGTTGCAAAGAAAATGAAAATGGACAATGTTGATGATATTGTAGGATACCAGTTAGAAAATAGTACAGGTATCAACTGCTATGCTAATGTAATTCTAAATGTTGTATTTTATATAGAAAATCTTCATCATGAAATTATGGAAAATCGAGAAAAAAGATTCTATTCTTTATTACATCATATTTTTGAAAAGTTGGTAACTGATAGAACTAAAATCCATACTGCTTCTGGCATTCGGCATCTTTTGGATATATGTACTGGTTCTTCGCAATTTACACTTAATATACAACAAGATGCACAAGAGTTTCTTATGTTTACGCTTGCAGTATTGGAAGATGAAGGGATTGAAATTGAAAATTTGTTTGGACTAAGTTACAGATGGGATCATAAATGTGAAGAGTGCTCATTTTCTTCTACCACTGAAATAGACACTGAACGATCATATATTTGACAATACCAGATTGTAAATCAGTGTCTTTTAACAAATTAGTAAAAACAGTTAATCAAGATATGAAATGTTCTCATTGCAAATCAGAAATGTTGTCAACATTATTTAGAGAAAGATTTGAACAATATGTCATTTTAATGCTACAACTTTGTAGAGCAGATGGAAGAAAATTGGAAACCAAAATTAAAACTTTTGTGGCAAGTTAAGTGTCAATTTCAGGAAGAACTTTTAAAGCAGTGGCTATTATTTTATTATTTTCCATGATGGACCTACTACAACATCTGGACACTATACTGTGTATTTAAGATGCAATAAAGGATGGACACATTGTAATGATACCCATTTGGAATTCAAATGTCGGTTGCCTTATGAATTACCAAATTCATAGCTGATATTTTTGATGCCAAAGTTTTTAAAACATCATTTGGCCTATTGGGAAGATGTGAACAATTAGTGTTTGGATTATCGTTTGTGTTAATTGATATTGCATTTGGAAAATTGTGTTTCAAAGAAGTAGTTCATATATTTGATCTTTATATTATATGCAATGTAAATGAGAGTGTATATTTTTGAAAATGTAAACAGATAGTTGAACTTGTTGTAAATATTTTGAACACAGATTTTTTTTTTTTTTTTACAATCTTATTGATTGTATTTTTTTGCCCGCTGTTATATGATGATCAACATTGAAATCACTGTGTATGGTGAAATTCAATAGAATCTGAAAACAGCAAAAAAGAGAAACTGAATATGTTATGTAATTCTAAAATTATGTTGTGTTCTTAAAACTATAATATTATATGCAATAACAGTATTCTTTCTTCTCTTTTACAGAAAGTAATACTAAAGTTTGAAAATATTTTAAATTTAGTTTACAATGAAACAACTGTAAAATAGTTTTAATGAGTTTGATATCTACTTCAATAAAGAAGGTAAGATGAAATAATGTAATAAGCATAATAATATGAATTAATGTTTACAGTCACTTTTATTGCAGTTATTCATTTTTTCAAACTCAATCATCTCACTCCTCAAATCCCCTCAGCAGTACCCATGCACTCCTTCAATCACTGAAGCATAACCTATGTACTTACAAAATCACCCAGGCATTACTAATCCACACCTTTAATCACTCTGGCAGTACCCATACACTCCTGCAATCACCCAGACATTACTTCTACAGTCTTGCAATCACCCAAGTATTACCTATGTACTCCTTCAATCATCCACACATTACTCTTCCACTGATGGAATCACCCAAGCAGTAACCATGTACTCATGAAATCACCCAGGCATTACCTATGCACTTACAAAATCATCCAAACAATACCCATGCACTTACAAAATCACCCAGGCACTACCTATGCACTTCTGCAATCACCCAAGCACTACTCATCCACTCATCCAATAACCCCGGCACTACCCATGCACAGCTCCAATCACCCGTGCACTACCCATGCACTTATCCAATCACTCCGCCAATACCCAAGCACTTATAAAATCACCACGCACTACCCTTGCACTCTTACAATCACCCAGGCATTACCCATAAAGTCATGAAATCACCCAGGCATTACCGATGCACTTACAAAATCACCCAAGCAATACCCATGCACTTACAAAATCATACAGGCATTACAAATGCACTCCTGCAATCACCCAGGCACTACTCATCCATTGATGCAATAACCCAGGCACTACCCATGCACTGTTCCAATCACCTGTGCACTACCCATGCACTCCTCCAATCACCCAGCCAGTAGCCATGCACTTATCCAATCACTCCGCCAATACCCAAGCACTTATAAAATCACCATGCACTACCCTTGCACTCTTACAATCACCAAGGCACTACTGATGCACTCATGCAATCATCTAGGCATTACCCATACACTAATGTAATCAGTCAAGCATTACCCATGCACTCTTCCAATCACCCATACATTACCTGTGAACTCTTGCAATTACCCAGGCAGTAACCAAGCACTTACAAAATCACCCAAGCACTCCTCCAATCACCCAGGCACTACTCATCCACTCATGCAATAACCCAGGCACTACCCATGCACTGCTCCAATCAACCATGCACTACCCATGCACTCCTCTAATCACCCAGACACTACTCATTCACTCTTTTGATTACCGAGCCAGTAGCCATGCACTCCTCCAATCACCCAGTCACTACCCATGCACTTATAAAATCACCATGCACTATCCTTCCACTCTTCCAATCACCCAGGCAGTACCCATGCACTCATGCAATCACCCAGGCACTAACCATGCACTCATGCAATCATCCAGGCATTACCTATAAACTCATGCAATCACCCAAGCATTACCCATTCACTTATAAAATCACCCAAGCAATACCCATGCACTTACAAAATCACCCAGGCACTACCCATGTACTCCACCAATCACCCAGGCACTACTCATCCACTCATGCAATAACCCAGGCACTACCCATGCACTGTTCCAATCACCCATGCACTACCCATGCACTCCTCAAATCACCCAGACACTACTCATTCACTCCTTTGATTACCCAGCCAGTAGCCATGCACTCCTCCAATCACCCAGTCACTACCCATGCACTTATATAATCACCATGCACTATCCTTGCACTCTTCCAATCACCCAGGCAGTACCCATGCACTCATGCAATCACCCAGGCAGTACCCATGCACTCATGCAATCATCCAGGCATTACCTATAAACTCATGCAATCACCCAGGCATTACCCATGCACTGACAAAATCACCCAAGCAATACCCATGCACTTACAAAATCACCCAGGCACTACCCATGTACTCCTCCAATCACCCAGGCACTACCCATGCACTGCTCCAATCACCCGTGCACTACCCATGCACTCCTCTAATCACCCAGACGCTACTCATCCACTCCTTCAATTACCCAGCCAGTAGCTATGCACTCCTCCAATCACCCAGGCACTACTCATCCACTCATGTAATAACCCAGGCACTACCCATGCACTCATGCAATCACCCGTGCACTACCCATTCACTCCTCTAATCACTCAGACGCTACTCATTCACTCCTTCAATTACCCAGCCAGTAGCCATGCACTTCTCCAATCGCCCAGTCACTACCCATGCACTTATGAAATCACCATGCAGTATCCTTGCACTCCTCCAATCACCCATACATTACCTCTGCACTCATGCAATCACTCAGGCATTAACCAAGCCCTTACAAAATCAGCCAGGCACTACCCATGCACTCATGCAATAACCCAAGCACTACACATGCACTGCTCCAATCAACCAGGCACTACCCATGCACTCCTCTAATCACCCAGGCACTACTCATCCATTCATGCAATAACCCAGGCACTACCCATGCACTGCTCCAATCAACCATGCACTACCCATGCACTCCTCTAATCACCCAGACATTACTCATTCACTCCTTTGATTACCCAGCCAGTAGCCATGCACTCCTCCAATCACCCAGTCACTACCCATGCACTTATAAAATCACCATGCACTATCCTTGCACTCTTCAAATCACCCAGGCAGTACCCATGCACACATGCAATCACCCAGGCACTAACCATGCACTCATGCAATCATCCAGGCATTACCTATAAACTCATGCAATCACCCAGGCATTTCCCATGCACTTACAAAATCACCCAAGCAATACCCATGCACTTACAAAATCACCCAGGCACTACCCATGTACTCCTCCAATCACCCAGGCACTACTCATCCACTCATGCAATAACCCAGGCACTACCCATGCACTGTTCCAATCACCCATGCACTACCCATGCACTCCTCAAATCACCCAGACACTACACATTCACTCATTTGATTACCCAGCCAGTAGCCATGCACTCCTCCAATCACCCAGTCACTACCCATGCACTTATATAATCACCATGCACTATCCTTGCACTCTTCCAATCACGCAGGCAGTACCCATGCACTTATGCAATCACCCAGGCACTAACCATGCACTCATGCAATCATCCAGGCATTACCTATAAACTCATGCAATCACCCAGGCATTACCCATGCACTTACAAAATCACCCAAGCAATACCCATGCACTTACAAAATCACCCAGGCACTACCCATGTACTCCTCCAATCACCCAGGCACTACTCATCCACTCATGCAATAACCCAGGAACTACCCATGCACTGCTCCAATCACCCGTGCACTACCCATGCACTCCTCTAATCACCCAGACGCTACTCATCCACTCCTTCAATTACCCAGCCAGTAGCCATGCATTCCTCCAATCACCCAGGCACTACTCATCCACTCATGTAATAACCCAGGCACTACCCATGCACTCATCCAATCACCTGTGCACTACCCATTCACTCCTCTAATCACTCAGACGCTACTCATTCACTCCTTCAATTACCCAGCCAGTAGCCATGCACTCCTCTAATCACCCAGTCACTACCCATGCACTTATAAAATCACCATGCAGTATCCTTGCACTCCTCCAATTACCCATACATTACCTCTGCACTCATGCAATCACCCAGGCATTAACCAAGCCCTTACAAAATCAGCCAGTCACTACCCATGCACTCCTCCAAACACCCAGGCTCTACTCATCCTGTCAAGCAATAACCCAGGCACTACCCATGCACTCATCCAATCACCCGTGCACTACCCATGCACTCCTCTAATCACCCAGACGCTACTCATTCACTCCTTCAATTACCCAACCAGTAGCCATGCACTCTTCTAATCACTCAGCCACTATCCATGCTCTTATAAAATCACCATGCACTCTTTTTGCACTCCTCCAATCACCCAGGCAGTACCCAAGCACTCATGCAATCACCCAGGCACTAACCATGCACTCATGCAATCATCCAGGCATTACCTATAAACACATGCAATCAACCAGGCATTACACATGCACTTACAAAATCAGCAAAGCAATACCCATGCACTTACAAAATCACCCAGGCACTACCCATGTACTCCTCCAATCACCCAGGCACTACTCATCCACTCATGCAATAACCCAGGAACTACCCATGCACTGCTCCAATCACCCGTGCACTACCCATGCACTCCTCTAATCACCCAGACGCTACTCATTCACTCCTTTGATTACCCAGCCAGTAGCCATGCATTCCTCCAATCACCCAGTCACTACCCATGCACTTATAAAATCACCATGCACTATCCTTGCACTCCTCCAATCACCCAGGCATTACCCATGCACTCCTTCAATCACCCACACATTACCTCTGCACTCATGCAATCACCCAGGCGTAACCTATGCACTTACAAAATCACAATGCACTACCCTTTTACTACTCCAATCACCCAGGCACTACTGTTGCACTCATGTAATCACTCAGGCATTACTCATGCACTCCTCCAATCACCCACAGATTATGTCTGCAGTCAGGAAATCATGCAGGAATAACCCATACATTTAGAAAATCACCATACACTACCCTTGCACTACTCCAATCACCCAGACACTACCCTTACAATCATTCAATCGCATTACTCATGCACTCCTCCAATCATGCACACTTTACCTCTCCACTCACGCAAACACTCAGGCAGTGGATATGCACACCTGCAATCACCCAGACATTAGTTCTGCACTCTTGCAATCACCCAGGCATTACCCATGCACTCTTTCATTCATATATACACTACCTGTACACTTCTCCATATATTCCACTTACCACAATTCATACAACACTTACAAATTTTTCTTTTTTAAACCAAGTGGGTGGTTCTGACAAGAACCATTTTTTTTTTTTTTTTTTTTAAACTCTTTTTTACTTTTAATGGTGGTTTTTTTTTTTAAAAAAAAGAAAACTAAACAGAACCAACAGCAAAAATGATCAAAAAATTATGCAATTAGGATGTTATTGCATTAGAATTTTTTTTTTTTTAAATTAACAATGGTGGCTCCTAACAGCAAAGAGAATGGCATCCACTGATTGTTCACCAAAACATAGAGTTTTGCGACATTTCACGCATCGCTGCTCCAGCCTAGCAAAATCAGGAAGGATGTTGGGAATGCTAGATGTGGTAGAACCAGATGATGTGCTTGGTCCAGCAGTGTTGTCTTCAGTTCGACCCTTTTCTTCATCTCGTTGAAGCTGTTCTCTTGCAAGTTGTCGAGGATGAATAGTTTGCAAGTGTTTTAGCATCGATGATGTGCTGCAAGAGTATTTTTTTTCTGAACCACGGGACAGAATGTTTTTGCAAATGGTGCAGGTAACTTTTCGGGCATTGACTTTTTTTTCTCCTTCAGGAATTTTGAAAAATGCCCACACGATACTCTCATATCTTTTTTTCTGTGTTTCCTCCAGCTCTTCTTCTTCCTCTTCAGGTGGAATTTGCTGTGGAACATTTGCAGCTGCCATTTTTCAATTAGGAAAATAAACACCAAAAAAAGGTAAAAAAGAGGCTCAGAAAACAGCACATGGGATTCACGCAACCGGCGCGCAACCAGCGCGTACCCGGCGCGACTTCCGAAAAATATATTTATCAATAATTTATTATTATTTCAGCTACAAATATATGATTTTTATAATTAGTTTAAATAATCTCTTGCTATAGTATACATATTAAACTTATATAAATATACTTTTAAAACTTAAAGATTTGCGATGGATTCGTGCACCCGGCCCGACCCCCGGAACTATGTACGTCACGTTACGCGGGGCAGAAATTCACGCACCCGTCGCTTACGAAACGAGCATCCTACACGGCTTAACCAATATGGCGGCTTGGATTCGCGCACCTGCCGAGACAGGAACACGATCGGTACGTGAATCCACTTTTTTTTAATTGAAAAAAAAATATATATATATATATATTAGAAAAGAGAAAACATTATATTATTTTTAAAACAATTAAAAAACTAAGAAAAACTATTTTTTGAACATTATACTTAGAAATTAGCATTTATAAAACCTTTGAAATTCACTGAAAAAACTATAGGTTTCAGGGACGTTATAGTTAGAAATTAGCATTTAAAAAACCTTTGAAATTCACTGAAAAAACTATAGGTTTCAGGGATGTTATAGTTAGAAATTAGCATTTAAAAAACCATAGAAATTCACTAAAAAAACCACAGGTTTCAGGGATGTTATATTTAGTTGGACATTTCACTCATACAAAACCAGAGAAATTCGGCCGTTATAGTTAGTTGAGCTAATTATAACTCACGCCCCGCAATGCACTGCTGATGACATCACATATTACATCACTCATGACATGGTCAGTGACATCACTGATGACATCTCAAATGACATCACTGATGACATCATCCACGTGATAATCTGATGCACCTCCTCATACCCTAATATAACCTTTGACACACCCACTCTAAAATACAGACTACCATTTTCTAAACCAAAGACACACCAATACCAGTTACTACATACCCACTCACTGATTCCTAGGTCTACACACACATCCACTCCCTCATCCATACAGACATTCATACATGCAGTCACTCATCAATACTGGCACTATCATATGCACTCATACACCCATACAAACACTCACACACCGCCACTCACCCATACAGTTACTCACACAGCTAGTTACTCATGCAAAGAATCAATCACACTCCCATTTACTCACCTGCACAGTTATACACACACCACCTCACTTATTTATACAGATACTAACACATACTTACTCTCTTATACAATCACTGACACAAGCACACACTCATCTATACAGCCACTTTCACAATCACTCACTCTCACCTATAGTCATTTATATACTCCAAAACTCACATATACTGCCTTTCACATATGTAGTTACTCACATATGTACCACTGAGACATCCATTCAGTCACCAACACAGCCATACACACACTCACCCACCCATACAGCCCCTCACAGACACACTCTTGAACCAATATACCCAGTGAATCACCCACTCACACATCCATTCAGGGAGTCACACACACACCCCACTCACCCACACAGACACTCAGGCACCCATTCAGGTACTCAGACAACCAATCAAAAATCCATATAGACACTCATATAGCTACTCACCAACCTAAGCAACCACTTACACACCAACTCACAGACTGATACATACATTCATACAGATTAGTCAGTCACCCATGTATTAGAAAGACACGTTTAATCACTCACTTATACAGTTAGTCACACACCTACTAAATCATCCATTCAGATAGTCATACACCCACTAATTCTTCAATACACCTTGGCCTATATATATATAAAACATATGTAAAGTTTACAGAGACACACAGTCACTGGATGATGTCATCAGTGATGTCATCAGTGATGTCATTTGAGATGTCATCAGTGATGTCACTGACCATGTCATGAGTGATGTAATATGTGATGTCATCAGCAGTGCATTGCCGGGGTGCGAGTTATAGTTAGCTCAACTAACTATAACGGCCGAATTTCTCTGGTTTTGTACGAGTGAAATGTCCAACTAACTATAACGTCCCTGAAACCTGTGGTTTTTTCAGTGAATTTCTATGGTTTTTTAAATGCTAATTTCTAACTATAACATCCCTGAAACCTATGGTTTTTTCAGTGAATATATATATATGCATACACGTGTGTGTGTGTGTGTGTGTGTGTGTGTGTGTGTGTGTGTGTGTGACTCCTCAAAGCAACACACAAGCATAAGTGTGGAGTTATCAGTATAGCTGGTCTTCCTCCATGGGTCAGGCCACCGGGAAAATAATTAGGCCAATCTCAGGAATGATATCCCAAACACCTTTAGAAACATCTTGAACGGAATCAAATAAAATGTAAAATAATATATCAAAGGTACCTAACACCTACTTGGTTAAATGAAATCTTTCTCCTCAACCCCTGATACATTCTGGAGATGTGCCCCAGTTGAGCTCCTTTACATATATCTGGTGGGAATGTCTATGATCCAGCCGCGGTCCGTGCAGGTAACAGCGGTGGGGCGGTGTAAGGGGGGGATTCCGAGGGACGATGCAGAGGGAAAATTAATTATTTATTTAATTTTCCCTCTGCACCATCCCTCGGAATCCCCCTTACACTGCCCCACCACCCCACCGCTGTTTCCTGCACGGACCGCGGCTGCTATGATCCAAATGCATTAAAAAGAGAACCTGGGATACATTACTAAGCTCATGGGCCTCACAGATCTGGAAGATCCAAGCTCAATTCGTTTGGGAGTGGGACATCCTAAGTTAGAGAAATTGAACAGCGCAAAGTGGACTTTGCTATTACAAATGTTGTGTGCTTCCAAACTGATGAAAGCGTTCAATTGGAAATCAAAGAAAATTCCTGATATAGTACAATAGTTCATGCTGTTGGATAAGCTATCTCAACATCTACTGGTCACAGAGACAAAATTGGAATGGAACACTTTACCACTCCATCTATGTCTGAGCCCTAGCGAAGAGTTTTTGAATGCTGGTGAGGACTTGGCTTTTCTAACCCCTTCTGCTTCGCTCGTTGGGTTCTTTAGTAGTTGGATTCTTCACAGTGTTTGAAAGCCTGTTGGAGCAGCAATGCATTCTGCAAATCCTAAAACTTAACTAAACTAAAATTTTAGAAGGTTTGGGGCACTTTGCTAGTTTGTGCATTCAATTGGAGCTCTAATGTTAATATCCAGTGAGGCAGCTGGCACTACAATTGTTTGCTTAGCACATCTTTACACCTGAATTATTTGCTGGTACACATTATCATCGCAGTTAATATCTAACTGAGTCACAGGGAGAATACTCTGACCATTTCAAGGTGTGAATGAATATGAGATATAACCAGCCGACATACACTCTGCACCTGGGAGGGGATAACGTCTTGTCGGTCAGAAATACTCTGAGATGTTCTTGGAATGATTGTGTATAAATGTACAGCCACTGAGATCAATAAAATAGTTTAAATAAATCTCTCAGAAGATCTAGCCTGTCTTCAAAGACTTGGGGAAATCTGCCAACCATCCCTTTTATAGATCTTGACACAAACAGCACCTCCTCTTTATCATTAGGGTCCAACTTTCTACCAAGGTCTTTCTGTTGTATCAGACAAGCAGGCACTCATCAGTCCTGGAAGTGTATAGTTTCCCCACTGTGGGTCTGACCTTAAAAACAATCTGCATATGTAACATACCAATAAAATAATTCTTTCTCTTGCCATGCTCCCCATGGTTGTTATTGGATTCTCTCACTCTCTCTCTCTCTCTCTCCAAATTGATTATAAAAAGTGCTTTCACCCAATAAGGTATAAGCATTCCCCCATTAAGGTATGAACTATCACCTTCTCCCCAGCAAGCTGTATTTTGCGCTCCGATATAATAACATCATCGTCCACCTCACTCACAATACTCAACTGCAAAACTATCTTCTCAACTTCTTCCTCCACCAGTAGTACCTCACCACCCCTGCACATACAAACATAATGTACTTGTTTGCCACTCTTGCAACATACTGCAATTCTAGTATATTACCAAATGCTGCTTGAGAAGTGATTACTACTCCCACACTTAAAACATTCCCTCTTTCTATCCCTAGTACCTGTTAATGGTCAGGTTATACACTTTATTGAGAATAAAGCACCCAGAGAAGCTAGATGATGACCCTAATACTATAACCAGTAGACAAAAGAGAACACCACCAAACATGGCCTGTCTCAAAGCACCAACCATCCATCTGCATCCAGTCACACGTTCCATTTGACATCTCATAGAATAAAGAATACAGGGACCATGAGAGCTTCGCAATGTTCAGCTAATATGATACAGCACAGGAACTAAAGCATAGCAAGGTACATTATAACAATAACCTTCCTTCATCTTTATCGTTACTAAAGAAGTTGGCCCCCACACCCTTCACTGTAGTTTTTGTCCAGTAACTGTCCAGCAGGCTCAATTCCCATGGCCAGTTGCTTTTGAGTGCATAGTTCATAGCTGCTCTTCTTGCTTGTATTGAAATTGGGGTAAATCCACAGGCTTCCCCCAGGACAAGACTTCTTGCAGTTTGTGGCAAGCGCAGCTTTCCATCAGAGATATCACTATATCGCGTCCAATAAATCTTTTGTTCTACTAAAATACAGAGTTTTTAATATCGACCTGTAAAAAGATCAACTCCAGAATATCGAATACCACTGTATCGCAAATATAACAATAAGTAGATAAGTGTAGATTTACAATTCCTAACTCCACATCTATGCGCCTGATGATATATTTATCATCACTTCTATCCATGCTTAATGCCAATATGAAGCATCCTTTTTGACAATACTTTTGCTTCATAGGTTGTACTTGCTCTCCTATGAGGTGTTTGCAGGAAGGGTAAGGTCCACATATTGTGTGTTGTACCAGGAAGAACCTGTTCCTAGAAGTGAAGGCCTCTGGAGACTCCAAGTCAGCTTCCAGAACCTACTGGAGGGGTGTAGGTGTGATAGCCAGTGGTGAAGCGTCATCTGGATAAAACAGTAGCAGAATAACGTTCGAACTCAAGCACAGGGACAGCCTCAGGCACTTCACGGAGGACAGGACAGAGAGGAAGTGATTGTATAGCCTGGTGATGGCGGATCCAAAAGACACTCCTGCTTGATTGCAGTATTGGTCCAGAATATCCTGCTGGTGCATTTGGCCTTCTTGCCGTATCTTCCTTGAACCATAGAGGCAGTGCAGAGCTCTGCCAGGAGTGACAGTAGATGTTCCTCCAAACCTTCACTCTGCTGATTTTCCCACAGAAGTTGGTTGTAAAGGTATTTTGCACTTAAGTGAGAAAGACGCTACTTACATGTGGGAAATAGTCCAACAACGGTCTACTCCGACTTCGTCTGAAAATGCACATTTAACAAGTAGCTGACACAGCATTGGCTGTAAACAGGGAGCTTCTCGTGCTCATTTTGAATGTTCCACTGTTTTAAACTAATTACTTGTCAAACAACAGTACTGGCGCTGACACGAAAATAGAATTTCACAAGCGCACTTCTGTGATATTTTGGTTAAAAATGGATGTAGGCTTTGCATGCATCTAATTCAATTAAATATTTCACGCAAGAAATGTATCAAATAACACATGCACCTTCTGCTGCACATCCCCTTTGTAATTATAACGTTTTACGTGGAACGTCCGCCGTATCTGAGCACTATGGAAAAGGTTTAACAAGTCCGCATGCATGGACATCAACACTAGTCCAATGATGAATCAGAATTCACAATGATGCTGCAGCTCTTGTGCATTTCCCAACTCAAAAAAGTTTGCATGTTTCGAAGACGAGGAACAAAATAATAAGTTGGTATAAATAATCAATCTATGCTACTTGCATGAACACACTGATCTATGGCCTATTTAAGTAACTCCATGGGCAACAATATGCCTACATTATTTTTCATACTACTTTATTTTTCCACTACATTAGCAATGACTACCTTTGGTTTGGAAACACTATGGGCCTGATTATGAGTGGGTCAGATAATTCCGACCCATACATAACCTAGGTTCACGCACAGGTCTTTAAGAATTTGAAGGTTTTTAACGAATCCTATAAATATTGGATGCGTTAAATAACTCAAACTTTGTTATATGTAATGTCAAACTGCTGATATTTAACGGGGTATATGCATGTGGTATTTACTGTATCAGGCGGATTTTGGTGCCTTAAACATCAACATCCACGTTACTCCCCACAAACTCCTAATAGATGTTATTTCTCGCACAGGATAAACAATGCACCTGGTGGTATTGTTATTTATCATGTGCATTAAATAACACATACACTCGTAATCAGGCCCTTTGGCGGTCAAACATGATGATTGGTGGATCATACAATAAAATCCCACAACGATAACTAATATTAATTGACAATGGGTGCAATTCTTTTTTCCTACAAAGTTTCATGAAGGTCCTGCTTGACAATCTTCTTGAAGTTTCTGAAGTTTCTGTTGTTTAATTTTCTCTGACTTTGCCCAAGAAACGTTTTTTTGGTTTAACTTAACTACAGGATTAGTAGGTAGTCAGAGTAGTTGGAATCAGCAGGAACACATTTCTACTGTAACCGGATGTGGAAACATTTTCCTCGACACTACACTAACTCTGGATGAATGTGTGGCTACTTTTTCTCTCAAGGTAGTTTGTGCTGCCATGCTTTGTTTTAGTGATTTGTTGAGAGGGATTACCATTGACAAACACCATTCACAAACTTTAATTGTAGCAAATGATTAATTGGCCTTATATGTACTGGAAAACATCACAAAGAGAAGGTACTGAAACTGAACAGATGGTGCCAACTTCTTTCTTTCCCGACCCCTGCTTCAGGTCTGGTCATAGTTTATCTGGACGTGGCTCGTGTGTTTTTTTATTTGAATTTTGTGAGGAAAGCATCAAAGCATCCTTTGTTTGTAGCACTGCCTGCATTTTTAGGGAAATCAATAAAAATCTAGTTTTTTACTTTAAGGTATTTTTGCTGTGGGTGAGGTATGACTGGGATGACAGACACTGTTATTTTTGTTTAAATATATGACTTATCTCGATTCGTGCTGCTGGAGAAGCTCTGTGCATGGTTCACAGACAGGGCTTGCTGGAAGGGAAAGGAGTATATGTTATGCTGCAAGTCTATCTCTGGGCTTTATCCATGTTATTCAGTGCTATTAAAGGCACATTAGACGATATTGGGGGAACTCAACATCTACCTTCATTTTAGAACTTTTGTTTGTATCAAGGCTTGCAGTTGGCCATTTTGTGGTGCTTAGTCTGGGGGTATGTGGTGAAACATGGGACTAGTTCCAGATTTTTCTCAGCGATTTCATGGATTTGTCTCCTGTGGGTACTGTGAGTGTAAGAGTTTGTGGAGGCCTTGAGTTTCTAATGTAGGTGCTATGAGTCTGATGGGTGTGAGTGCCTAGAATTACTCCAGTTTCTTGCTCAATTTTAGAGAATTTTAAGGCAACAGATTTTGCTTGATTTATAGGATTTTTGTAGTAGGTTTCACGAGGTAGCATATGGTTGGTGGAACAATGGTGTATAGGTGGTGATAACAAGTACTCTCGGAATTGTTGTAAGACTCATAATAAGAAGCCAAGACAAGCAGTTTTACAGGACAGAAATGCATTTATGAATAATCCTGTGACATATCTACATTGTATTTTTTAGACATCTTTATTTAGGTTTCATAAATGAGAGATACCAATACAGTGCAACAGAGCAGCCCATTACAATAACCAGACAACCAAAGCCGCAGAAGTCCTCGTCCAGCAGCAATGGATGTTAGGATGAACAGTCTGAGACTAGGGGGCGGGGGAGAATGATGGGTGCTTGGGAAGAGGGTGGAACGGGGACATTATACACATGACAGGGAACCTTCCTGTTCTTGGGTAAGAGGTGGCTGGGGTGGAGGGGGGCCATTGTGAACAATCGCACCCACCGTGGGTGCTGCAGGCAACTCACAAGGCGGGAAGCATAAGGATGAAGGCGCATGTTGGCCTCCATATGAAAATAGCAGCTTCATATCAGTTGATGCCCAGGCTCAGATAGAGGATCACGTGCAAGGGTTGTCGGAATTAGAGGGGAGGGTTATCGCAGTGCAGAGCTGAGAAGGGACCAGCTCCCTCAGGGGTGCACAGTGTCATTTTGGTGATCAGGAATGAGGACCACACCTGCAGGTAGGTCTCGAATTTGTCTGACAGCTCATAAATAAGCTTCTTTTACGAGGCAGTTTTGAACATCTCAGTCAACCATTCCACATATGTGGGTTTGTGCGGGGAGCGGCAATAGCGAAGGATGCAAAGTTTGGCCGTGGTTAGCGCTGTGCAGAGGAAGCGAAGTTTGTGGTGCATCAGCATAGAAATGTCAGTGGTGTCATGCAGCACTACTACCTGCCGAGGCATTGGGGAAGGGAGGGGGACATATCTGCTTAACGTGTCTTCCACTGTGGGCCATAGGTTCCAGACTTCCAGACAGTCGTACAGGGCATGTACTGTGTCACAACTAGGTTGCCCACATCGAGAACACTGTGAGTGGTGCAGTAGTCCCGCAGGCTCCAGTTTCACGGCAGTCCAGTACCAGTCTTGGACTGTTTTGAAGAGACAGAATTTCATCCTAGACTCCCTCAACCTAAGGTCCAGGTTCTCTAACACCTCAGCCCATTCGTCATCTGTTTAGTTACTTTGCAGTCTCTCCTGCCACACAGCTTGTACTCTCTGTGTCTGATGAGTACAGATGCTGTATCAGCATGTTGTAGGGGCCAGGCAGTATACCTTTAAAAAGACCCAGCTGTGGAGATTGGAGACTATTGGGGAGGACGTCAGCACCCATAGTGGTGCACCCAGTTGGCTAAAGAGGCAATGGTGGAGTTGCAAGATTTGAAGGGAGGTGGAATTCTTTCCACAGTTCTTCAAAGGTTTTAAGAGACTCATGGGAAATGACCTGGGATAGGGAGATGATGCTCGCCTGCTGCCATAAAGTTTAGATGAGCAAATCTCCTCCGATTCGGATACTGGCATTCTGCCAGAGGGGGGTGGGGCCCTCATGTATGTAAACCTTGGTTGAGAGAAGGTTGTGGGCATGCTGTTACGAGTGGACCATCTTTTGGACAATATGATCGAAGAGTCGTGTTGGGGGCACATCATGTATATAGAGTGACTTTAGCCCTGGTGGGCTGTGGGAGAAATTTCTTTTGATCAGGACCCAGTGGGGAGGGGAGGGCTTGTGCTGTTGCAGGTAGTTGAGCTGTGCGAGATGTAACACTATGATGTAGTGTTCAACTGAAGGGAGGCCTAGGCAGCCACTTTTCCTGTGGGCAACCACCTTGGACATTGCTGGTCGCGGTTTTGCGGTGCCCCGAATGAAGCCTTTAATGTCTTTAACTAGGCAATGGTGTGTAGGAGGTGGTGGTGATCAGAATTGTTTTGAGACTCTTAATAACAAATCATTACAAGCAGTTTTACAGGACAGAAATGCATGCTATTTTATGTATTTTATCAGCAATGCCCATGTCTTATAGGCTGCATCTTTCTTGTTCCCTCTTGGCTACAGGTAGAACAAGGAGCTTGTTTTCTAACAAGAGAACATTTTGTCACCTGAACATGGGTTCTAAGTAAAAAGTTGGAGCTGCAAAAAACAAAAATCATCAAAGTGGCACAGGTTGAGATCTGGGTCTCTTCATACTGTGGGTGAGGTATTCAGAGTGGTGTTCCTGGTGCAACAATTTTCTCTCAGCCAAATCCATAGAAAGTACAGAATCCAGTATAGCATTATTGTTCCCTGCGAGAAACAGAATAAGAATTACATCTGCAGAGGAGCGTGTTTGTCTCCTCCAAGAATGTTGTTAATGTTAATGTTATCAGGACTTGTAAAGCGCACTGTGACCCTACGGGTATCCTGGCGCTGAGATACGTGTGCCCTGCTGAACATAAATGATATAGGAGAAGCAGTTTCCAATGGAGAAGAGGACTAAAATTATGCTCTGGGATAGAGCCAGGTCTTTATTTTCTTCCTAAACTGCAGAAGGCGTTCTTCAGCTTCTTCATAGAAACTAATGACAAGTTACAGTGCAAAAACACAATAGGCAAGCACAATACCATCACCTTAAGCCCTTCCCTTGGATCCTGAGGTTCTACACTCTGGAACAACCACAACTGGATCAAG
Source organism: Calotriton arnoldi (assembly GCA_963921515.1). Classification (NCBI taxonomy): domain Eukaryota; kingdom Metazoa; phylum Chordata; class Amphibia; order Caudata; family Salamandridae; genus Calotriton; species Calotriton arnoldi. The sequence goes on from CAWUFW010008323.1 coordinate 551,414, forward strand.
AGAAAATGACACATTTGGTAGAGGAAAATTAAGACAGGGCCAAAAATAAACAAACTGTCAAATATACACCACATGTGTCCTCATGCCAGTACATCCTCACAAAGTGTTTCGAGCACAGCGAGGGCTATCATCGGCGAGAAGGACAAGGCTGCCAGCTGAAAATGTTAGGAGACTAAACAATCTAAAAATGCACAGGCATTTGCTGCCAAAGGATCATGATGTGCCAGCAGAAGTCCCAGAAGGTTTTGAGCACTCATCCTCGGATGCCATTGACAAACCTTCAAGTGCAGCCTCATAGAAGGAGGAAGGGACATCATCTGTTCAAACTTTCTAGATCCTTCAGAAAAGACCGAAATCTAAAAATGTATTTAACAAACATAAGCATACAGTTAATTTGCTAAAAAATATTGTAGTCCCTTTGAAATCAAGGACTGTTATAACATGATTAATATATTTTCTGGTAGTATGTTTGTAGGAAGGTAGGATCTGACTGCATGGTTACCCCCACTTTTTGCCTGGTGTTTGGCTGGTTTTTGACTAGTCTGACTGGGATCCTGCTAATCAGGACCCCAGTCTATCTGCTTTCTCCATAAAATGTTATGTCATACATAACATTAGGTTAAAGGTGTACTTAGGTACACTCCAGATTGGATACTGGGGTACCCTTATCAGTCCCTAGTATATGGTACACATGTACTCAGGGCATAGGTACCCCAGAGGCCTCCCATGGGCTGAAGCATGTATTATGCCACCCATGAGAGGCTGTGCAAAATGGAACTACAGGCCTACCTTTGCAGCCTGTGTAAGATGGTGCATGCACCACTTACTTTAGATATAGGTTTACTATATCTATAGGTTACTACACTTAAAACCTATAAGTCACCCCTATAGCAGGCCTTGACAATCTTGAAGGCAGGATGCTGGGTTTTAAGTGAGAGGGTGCCTCTGCATGATCAGGGCTACCCTGCAGCCTTCGGAGACCATTCTCCCGGGTTGTCGGTGACGCAGCCAGACATATAGGTAGAGGTGCATTACATGCTCGCGTAAAATGCGATCTCGAAAACGGCTGCAACAAACCATGTCGTGTTTGGTATCAAACACCTTGGAATCATACCTCCACACCGGTAACTGGTGTGGAGGTATGATTCCACCCCTCAGAAGCAAGCTTCATGGGGTCCCTGGTCTTCCCGGTACCAGCCTTCTCGACCCGGACACCATAAAATGGTTGCTGCCGACCAAAGACACATTTCTGCCCTCCTGCTGCTGAGCCAAGCTCGAGCAGAGGAAGGCAGCACAATAGGCATCCTGTCACAGGGAGGTGTGACCACCTCCCAGACAGGATTTAGTGTATTGGAACTGGGTGGGTGCACTCCCAAAGTGCCTGAAAGTCTGCACGAGAGGCACATTTGGTGTCCCTGTGCATAGACCAGCTCAAACTAGTTCTAGGAGCCGTTGGCTCCTGCTCTGGTGCAAAACTGGACAAAGGACAAGGGAGTAACCTCCCCACTGTCCTGACCCTCCCCTGGGAGGGTCCCCTGGATCTGTCCTACCCTCTCCCATGGGTACAAAAGGGCTTACCTGGCTGTAGGACCCTAGATTCAACGTGGACAAGATTCTGATCAATAAACCACTGACTTTTGACCGTCTGGACACTCTGGACTTCGCTGGACTTTGACTGGGCCCGACTTCGTCTCCCTCTCCGTCCAAAGCATCGTCTGTGCCCGTGCACCATACAGGCTCCATGCAGGACCTGTGGAGCATCAAGGACAGTTGAAGTATCTCCCTTGGGGTGAAGGAGTCACTCCCCTGCATGTGCAGGCACCATAACGGAACTGACTGGTCAGTTGATCCTGAGCTCCTGCAGACTCCGAAGGCTCCAGCAACACAGGAGGTGGGTTTCTATGTTTTTCGAGGTTGAGCTCCCTTCTCACCAAGTTTGAGGCCAGTATCCCTCGTAGGGACAGCATAACTTGAACCCCAGTGCACCGCATATTTTTGCAGGTGCATATGCTTGTTGGTATTCTCTAACTTTGTGCATTGGGCTGTCGATAGCTCCAACTTCTGCGCACATTTTGTACAAAGGACTCCGGCCTCCTCACACTCTGTGCCCTGCAAGCTGTGACTTTGTGAAACTGCTAGAGGTCCCCTTGCAACTCCTGTGCCTTCGGCCTGTGGGTCCACTTGAGGGACAACACTGCTTTGCTTGGGCTTCCCTGGTTGCTCCAGGCCTGCCCTGACTCCTCTTGCTGTGGTGAGTCATCTGGTCCTTGCTGGGCCAGACCGTAACCTTCTTTGACCTTCTTCGTGGGTTGCCGCTGCCAAGGCTTTTTGGTGCTCCCGCCGGACACCGACCCCTCAGCACTCGACATCCTTCGTGGGACAGCTCGTATCCGGCTCCTGGTCCCTGCAGCTGTAGAGTTAAGGTCTCCTTCTTCACACCTGAAAGGGCCGACATCGGTGGGCATTCGTGTACCGAGCCCTTGTCACTCCTGAGTGACCCAGACTCTGTACCCTCTGCTTTCAGGTTCCTTCCATCAAGAATTGACCTGTGGGTTCCACCGGACACTTTTCTTCCTTCCAGCAGTGGCATTTCTTTGAAGACTCCCATTGAGAACGATGGCGGTATCCGACGCCACTTCAGCCCTATGCACCCGGCTTCCCTGGGATAGGTAACTCTGGTACTTCGGTATCCACAGGTGGGGTGGCTCTTCAACCTTCTATGTTCCAAAGGGTTTCCTCGTAATCCACTGGGAAGGGTCCTTAAACTTTAAGACTGCAACCACGACTCTCCCATTGAATTGTACGTAGCACGCGGTCGTGTTCTCATACTGCACCCGTCCTCCGTGGGGTCCCTACTTACTCACCTTGGGTGGTTCCTTGGGGTCCCAGAGATTCTACATTCTCTAGACTCTGTCTTGACTCGAGTCATGGTTCTTATACCACTATTTTAGTATATGGTTTGGTCTCCCACTGGAGCCCACTGTGTATTAGTGCTACTTACGATTGTTTCTGTGCTACAGTATTGTGTGCTGTGTGTTTATCTGCGTGTAGCAGATACTGTGAGTTATTTAAAGTGTGTTATAATAATAAACATATATTCTTATAACTACTGTGTGGTTCTCTTTTCATTTAACCAATACAATAAGATTGCATTCTGGTAAAACAAGCTGCTTAACATTCCTTCAAGACTAAGCCTGAAGGCTGCTCTCCACAGCTACCACTTGGATAGCTTTCTAAGGTTATCTTTGACCTCTTAAATCACCATAAGGGTTGTTTGGACTGGTGCAAGGTGCCCACTATAATTAGTGGACATCATATACCAGGCCAATTTCTCACAATGTTGTAATTTAGTAGACAAAGTGTCCTGCTACATATTACGTCAGCCATAAACTTTTCATGAAAAACTTTGTCAATGCAGACAAAACATTACAGAAAAATGAACTGCAGGAAAAGAGTGATCATTTTGTCAATTGACACCATTAATTTCAGTACATGATTGTCAACTTCACTATTTTTTGCCAGCACCTATGCTTGGCATAAAAAAGTTCAGTAAATCGTATTACTTCATGTTCAGTAGATCTGATTACTTTACGTTTTCTGACCAAAAATCTATTTATCTGGTTAAGCAAGTGTGCCCTAGAAAGCACATCACAAAGATGGCTTGAAATGACCATCTAGACGCACTTGCTTAACTAGATAAATTAATATTTACGATAACAAATTGCACGGGGGCGTGGCATGTCAAGATGGACACTCGCACGCTGTAAGCCTGAGCTCCAGAGCCCTGAATAATAATCTGTCAAAATCCTCCATGTAACTGCCATAAATCTGCTTGCTGTGGGGTGATATTGCATCTTTGCGCGCCCCCGTACGTCAATCCGTCTTTGAGGGTCAGCGGCGAACTGTGAGTGGTGCTCCGACCACTTCATTTGAAAGCCAGGAGGAGAGGCTGGGCCTAGCGTTAGGACCCGGCGGCTCGGAGGAGCGGTGCTGAGATGCCAGAAATCACCGACAGCTGCTGAAGAGCTCTGCTGCCTGTGAGGGGGCCCTTGGGGGCGCGTTCGCATTGGGGCATCTGCCGGTGGAGGCCTGAGGGCTGGTCTGGGACTACTGGAGAGTTTGCAGCTGAGCAGCTGGATCGGGAGCAGTGAGCCGCAGAAGACTGCTGAGTGAACTGGCTGGCGACACAGAGTTGTGGGCTGCCCACTGAGGCGTTGTCAGTTCAACCATATGCTCTGGTGAGCAGGTGACCCATTGGTGAGGGGAGATGAGAGTTGCAACTGTGCGGTGTGGTAAAGTGGCCCGGGGAGCGGAGAAGCCGTCCCGCACTGAAGGTGGAGATGGATGAAATCTGTGGGGCCTGGCTGGGAGTGAGCTTGCAGGAGGGCTGGCCTGACATACTTGGCAGCAGGGATGAGGAGAGACTCGAGGGCCCCAGTGGAGGCGCTGGCAGTGTCGGCCTAGATATCGTGGCAGCCGCGATTGCCCCCGGGACTCCACTGAGGGAAGGAGTCACCATGGGGCATCAGAGGATGTGGGGGCACTGGCCGAAGATCCTGGTGGTGTGGATCACGCTGAAGCTTGAGGGGGGTGGCGATCTGGGGATGCTACTCCCGAGGCTGTTGGACTGGGTGCATCTGGAAGGGCTGGCATGCGCAAACTGAGCCCTGGACAATTGTAGTGTGGGCCAGCTGAGGTGCTTCAGCTTGAACGCGGAGGCGATAGGTGGCTCAACCGTATCCTCTTGCTGTACGCCATTAGGGTTGGAGGAAGCCCGGTGGTGGAGGACACATTGCCGCTGGCCAGTGCAGGAGGCGTTGACGCCTGATTGGGGCCATGGAGTGGCATAATACTGTCTCAAATGGTGGTGGAGGACTGGGATGGACACAAGGACACCAGGAGTGTTGTATGTGCAGAGACTCCTGTCACTGGTCCCGGCATGGGAAAATATGAAGCCCCTAAGGGCCAACAGACCAACACAATCACACAATACGCTCAGTCGACGGGTCAGACGATGCAGAGCACACACCAGACGGGGGCCCCGGACGCAGAAGGGGAGACATGGAGAACAGCTCTGCTTGAGGCTATTTAGGTATCCCATAGTGCCCTGAAATGTAAATTTGACACAGTTGCGAAAGAGGTTGGCCTCCTATGTATGGACCTTCACAAAGTGTCAGAGAGAGTGACGCTAACAGAACAATCGAATGGTGGGTTGAGTACCAATGTTGCTACCCTCAAGGAACAAGTCACACGTCTCATGGCTATTGCTAGGGTGCATGAGGATAGAGCTGAGGATGCTGAGGGCATATCCAGATGCAACAACATGTGACTGGTGGGGTACCCAGAATGGGCTGAGGGGAAAGCCACTTAAAGGCTCCTGGAGAAGTGGCTCCTTGACACCCTCAGACCGGAGGGTCTGCCGCAGATTTTTGACGTGGAGAGGGCACATCGGGAGTTGGTGATGAGGAATCCTGGGCCATCAATGCGCAGATTTTCAACTACCATGACAGTGACAGGGACTGCATCCTCAGAGCTGCCCGGAAGGTGGGGACCTTGAAATTCAAGAACCACAACATTGGCATCTTCTGGGATTACTCATGTAAAGTGCAAGCCCAGAGACGATTGTTTGTAGAGGTCAAGCAGAAGCTGCGGAACATGGGACTCTCCTACATGCTGCTGTTCCCAGCAAAACTGAGGGTGGCGGCACATGGTAAAACACAGTTCCTTAAACGGCCTAAGGATGTCTGGGAATGGCTAGAACAATGGGCCAAGGTGCCGACTCGAGTCCGAGGAACTTTGAGGACGAATCGCAGAGGAGGGTCTGGGAGAGTGAGGACGGGTCACTGTGTCAGACTCCGGGGCTGTTCAACATCCCAGATACTTGTGCAGGAAGATGGTACACTGGTGGCAGAGCAGATGGATGATAACAGATTGCCCCCCTGCCTCTTTGATTGGTGATGAGGTCGCTGTCACATCCACCCCCTCAAAGACTCCGGAACTACAAATTGAGTGAGGCAGCAGCGGACTAAGTGGGAGGTGGTAGATCTATGGTATTGATTTGTAAGTGAAGTGGGGGCCGGAGGGAATGAGCAGTTGTGGTATGGTAGAGTCCTCAGTAAACTGCAGAGGCGGGGCGTATTGATGCAATGATTAGAGTATTTGATTATTCTATTTCTTCTTTTTTATTTTTTTTACCTACCACTGTGTTACTATGACTGAAAGCTATGGGAACCATGTAGGGTTGGGTAGGGCAGCTGGAGTCAAACCTGGTGTGAGGCTCTTCCCTGTTTGGGGATAGATTAGCGCTGGATTGACTCGCTCCCATGCATTGGGAAGATGTAGTGTAGCTGCCTGTGTGAAGGCTGGACACAACTTTTGCAGAAAGAGTGTCAGCCAGTCAGACCACAGAGGAGTTGGGAAAGGATATCTGTGCTTCTTGTAGCATAGAATGGTGGGTGATTGTTACATGTTTGTTTCTTGTTATTTAGTGATAGCCCGGGTGGGATAAGGGGGCAGGGGGGGTGGCTTACCCAGGAGTTTGGGTTGTTACTAAGATACATGCTACTGTTTGGAAGATGCTGATGTTTTATGCAATGCCAAACTACAGAGATCTGCAGGGTCTCCTGGAAGGGGGGGTGATTCAAACTCAGGGGGAAAGGGTCCGGCAGGTGCTGTTGGATGCTAAGATGCCTACATATAAAATAGTCACATGGAATGTTAGGAGCCTGGGTAGTTACGTGAAGAGGCACAGGTTATTTTCATACATGTGGCAGGTGGGAGTGAGCATAGCCTGTCTGCAGGAAATCCACCTCACAGAGGAAGCAGCAGATAAGTTAAAGAAAAAGTGGAGGGGGCACTTGATATCCTCCACTTACTCCTCATACGCCTGGAGGGTGGTTATTTGGTTGACACCTGTGGTGCCCTTTTGGTTGATTTACTCGGAGGCGGACCAGAGCAGGTGGTATGTCTTGGTGCCGTGGGCGCTGGATGGAGTGGATGTGACCATTTTGAATGTGTATGCCCCCAAAGTAGACAGCAGGGAGTTCTTTCGGCGCTTGCAGATGCTAGTGACGGAAAACATGGTGGATCGACTATTATGGGTTGGAGGCTTTAACTATGTCCTGGCCGCAGATATGGACAGGCAGCCTCCCCTGCACACACCAAACCAGGTATGAGTCACTGACAGCGGTTATGCACAATCTGGGGTGCAGGAATATCTGGAGGGAAGCCTACCCGACTAGGAAAGAGTACTCATGCTATTCAGCTACTCATGACACCTAAAGCAGATTGGACAGCGACCACAAGGGTGGAAATTCAGTCAGCTGCATACTTGGGCAGGTATCTGTTGGACCACTCTTCCCTACTCTTCATATGGAGGGGGAGTATGGGGTTCCTGGGAGGGAGGGTGGGCTGGCGCCTACAGACCGAAGCCCTGCAAGTTGCCCCATTTCGGCAAGCGATCGATGAGTCGACCATCGAGTATCTGGTGGGTAACCACGGGAAGGTGGGGTATTGATTGGGAGGCACCGAAAGCTGTGATCCGGGGGGGAGTGTCTTGGTAAGCTGTGTGGTTTCGGAAGGCAAGTGCACAGTGAGCTCACGGGCCTAGAGGGAAAACTCACTGAGGCCCAGCGAGGGGAGTCCACTTCCTGGGAACTGAGGGACACGCTGGTGACGCTGGGTAGATGCCTGGGAAACACATGGGATAGGCTTGATAGGCTGGCGAGATGGGAATATAGACAGTGGCTGCATCGGGAGGGGGATAAACTTGGGAAACTGCTAGCCCGGCGGCTTAGGTGCGAGATGAACAGGACACCCATAGTGGCCCTGCGGAGGTGGGACAGGTTGCTAGCCACCTCCCAATTGGTTATCAATGATACACTGGGGGAACACCTGTGCAAGCTGTATGCCAGGGTGTTGCGGCTGGCCCTGAGGTAGCGACTAGATACGTAGACGCGGTGGAACTGCAAGTGTTGCCTTCTTTATTGAGGGAGGAGTTGGACACGGACATTAATATTGAGGAAGTGAAGGAGGCTTTGCGCAAGATGAACAGGGGTAAAGCACTGGGTGGTGACTGCTTCCCGGTGGAGTACTATCAAACCTATGCGGAGCAGCTGGTGGAAGCCCTACTTGAAGTTTTGGTGCTTCCACCTCCCCTCTGGTAGGAAGTGATTTGCACGATTCTAAGGCCGGGGAGGATGCGATATGTCCTTCAGCATACCGGCCCTTCGCCATGCTTAAAGCGGACACCAATGTGCTGGGGGAGTGCTTGAGGGGGGGCGGTGGTCTCCCTGGTACACGAGGACAAGTGTGGCTTCATGCCGGGGCATAGTACCGCCCTCAACCTGTGGAGATTGTTGCTTGTGATGCACTCAGTACACTGTAATGGAGAAGATTTAGCCCTGGCATTGATGGACATCACCAAGTCATTTGATACCCTCGAATGGACGTATCTGATGCAGATAATACGGAAGATAGGTTTCGGACCCAATTTCATCAAGTGGGTTAGGTTCCTCTATACGGCCCCCCAGGGCCCTCCAGGGCCCAAGTGCGGAGTGGCTGGGTGGTGTCAGACAAGTGGGAGGTGCAGAGGGGCACACAACAGGGCTGCCCCTTGTCCTGCTCCTGTTTGTGCTAGTGCTGGAACCCCTTGCAGCGAGGCTTCACTGCGAGGAGTTTGTTATCAGGATGGGAGATGTCACGCAACTTCTTTCGCTGTATGCTGATGATGTTTTGTTCTACCTCTGTTGGCCCTTAGAGGCGGTGGCGCTGCTGAAGGCCCGACTGGAGTATTCTGGAGTTGTGGTGGGACTGTATATAAATAGGCGTAAGTCCCTGGTTCTCCCAGTAGGGGCTCTTAGAGGGATCCCGGAGGGGAATGTAGCTCCACTGGGGCTGAGATGGAAGACCAAGGTGTTCCGGTATTTAGGCATTATGGTCAAACACTCAATGTATATTCATCATGAACATAGTATAGACACGCTGGTGAGTGGCCTCACAAAATGGGTGCAGCTCTGGAACATGCTACCACTCTCGATGGTCGGGAGGATTGCGATGGCCAAAATGGTACTCTTCCCTAGGTGTTTATACATCATCCAGAACGCACTCTATGCCCTGCCCTGTAGCCTGTTTGAAATCCTTGATAGGCTTATGGTCTCCTGGTTTGGCCAGGAAGAGGAGCAGAGAAGCATTGCCCCTGATCAAGCGGGATATCTTTAAGGGTGGCATGGGCCTCCCAGATATGAACTTTACTATTATGGCTCTAAACTGCAACATGCGGCACGCCGGGTGGCGGAGGATGACAACTGGGAGAAGCAGCTTCTGAAGGGTACGTGTGGCGCGCACATCTTGTTGGCATTACTCATGAGGAGTTCTAGGCAGCTCAGGGATGTTCTATATATGGTGCAGCAGGTGGCGGTGGTGTGGGAGCTCAAGATCCCTAGGGTCTTCAAGAGACCACCCTTTGATAGGGAGCTCATGGGCACTTCTGCCTTTTACTCGAATTAACACAGATATGTCCTTAGTGCGCTGGAGAGAGGGGGGTTGCAAGACACTGGGTGACCTTTGCCCAGGGGACACGTTTCTCACCTTTGCAGAGGCTACGGAGGCCTGGGGAGGCGGGCAATTCCTACAATACGCTAAGATAGCGGGTACGGCGAGGGAGATCTGGATGGGTTTCTCCACAGCCCCCAGACAAATAGAAACTCTACAATTGTTGCTCACAGCGGGGGTGACACAGCACATGATGACACTACTCTACAGAGCACTTAAGTCGGACAGAGTTAAGACCAACCCCCCCGCGCATAGGGCCTGGGGGAGGAGCTGGAGTCCCCACTGACCGACAGGGAGTAGAATGCGACTAGCAAGCTGGTCAAGTGAATCGCCTGCAATGCCAGGTTCAAGCTGGCACATTTTAACTATGTACACCGTACTACCCTGACTCTGGTCAGACTTGGTCGGATGTACAGGGATGGAGGAGCAGACTGCCCTAAATGTGGAGGTGAAAATGCGTCCTTTCTGCACATGGCGTGGGAGTGCCCCAGGGGGAATGCGTACTGGGTGACTGTGGTATTATGATTGCATTTGACTACAACACTGCCTGTTGAAATGTCACCCCGGTGGGTTTACTGGGGATTGTCAAATGGCCCAAGAGGGGTAAAATGCAATGGAGGTTCCTGCAATTGGCCCTTGTGTTGGTCAAACGACGTGTGACTATGGGTTGGTTGGGTGAAAGTGCCCCCTCTCTGGTGCTATGGGCAAAGTATATTACTGAGTGGGCTCTAGCTGAGGAGGCACATATGAATCTTTCACGCCGTGATGAAAAACTGGAGGATGACCTAACTGACTAAAAATCGACACACAAAACATCCCCATACACAAAATATCGAATCATAAATATCGATGTCAAAAATATCGGCATCCTATATTTATAATAGTAAGTACAAAAATATTGAGAAAAAATATCGATGTCATAAATATAGATGTACAAAATATCTTTTTATATATATATATATATATATATATATATATATATATCAAATAAAATAATGAATATTAAATATATTAAATAATAAAATTAATTAAAAAAATAAATAGATTTAATATACATTTTAACAAATATAACAAATAAACTTAACTTAAAAAAGTTAAACACACATATATAATAATTATCATATATATGTACTGTAAAACAATTAATTTTAATTTATTTTATAATTTTTAAATTATATAAAAATGAAACAAATAAATATATATATCTACATATACCAATAACATAAAATGTATGTTAAAAATAATATATTAAATAAAATATAAAAATATTTTTCAAACAAACAAATATTTTTAGTTTGAAATTATTTATAAACAAAAACATTATTACATACATTTATTTTATTTACATTCTACCCTATAACACCACATAATTCACAACCCACATAAAACATTCTATTATTAATTAAAACATTAAACTATTTAAACATATTTCAACTTAAATTTCCCACTCCAGTCAATGCAACAGTAGGGAACGTGTTGGATAGCGGAGGGGTAAAATGTACTATTCCCACTCCACTCAGTGCAACAGTGTTGGATAGCAGAGGGGTAAAAATTACTATTGCCACTCCAATGAGTGCAACAGTAGGGAAAGTGTTGGATAGAGGAGGGGTAAAAATTACTATTCCCACTCCAATGCATGCACAATAGGGAAAGTGTTTGATAGCGGAGTGGTAAAAATTACTATTCCCACTCCAGTGAGTGCAACAGTAGGGAAAGTGTTGGATAGCGGAGGGGTAAAAATTACTATTCCCACTCCAGTCAGTGCAACAGTAGGGAAAGTGTTGGATAGAGGAGGGGTAAAAATTACGATTCCCACTCCAGCCAGTGCAACAGTAGGGAAAGTGTTGGATAGCGGAGGGGTAAAAATTACTATTTCCACTCCAATGAGTGCAACAGTAGGTAAAGTGTTGGATAGCGGAGAGATAAAATTACTATTCCCACTCCAATGAGTGCAACAATAGGGAAAGTTTTGGATAGCGGAGGGGTAAAAATTACTATTCCCACTCCAGTGAGTGTAACAGTAGTGAAAGTGTTGGCTAGCGGAGGGATAAAGTTTACTATTCCCACTCCAGTCAGTGCAACAGTAGGGAAAGTGTAAGATTGCAAAGGGATAAAAATTAGTATTCCCGCTCCAATCAATCCAAAATTTAAAAAAACAAAATATCAACAACAAAAAATATTTAATAAATAAAAGTAATATATAAATATGTTAAAAAATTCAAATACAATTATATTTAATATTAAAAACATAAAAAAATAAAAACATATTATAATGTTAAATATATATCACAAATACCTACAAATAATATATTAAATAAAATATAAAAATATTTTTCAAACAAACAAATATTTTTAGTTTGAAATTATTTATAAACAAAAACATTATTACATACATTTATTTTATTTACATTCTACCCTATAACACCACATAATTCACAACCCACATCTAAATTAAAAATAAAGGGCCATATGTAGGTGGGCTAATACCGGTCGGTAACGGCCGAAAATCGGTAAATTTCCCGTTACCGACCGGTATTTAGCCCTTTGCAATGTAGGAGGCCGGATTTAAGGAGTCGGTAATTTACCGATTCGTTATTTTAAGGAATCGGTAAATTACCGATTCCTTAAATCCTATGTAGGGAGCACTCAAGTGAGTGCATTTTTGGTTTAAGGATTCGTTATTTACCACCAACTACAAGTTGGTGGTAAATACCGAATACCTTTTAAAAAGCAATTTTGTGCTTTTTTAAAAGTGCCATGTGGCAGACATACATGCCCTTAGGGCATGTATGTGCGCCACATGTGCACACATGCACGATTCAGGGGTGCAACAGGGTGTCAATTTGACACCCTGCCACCCTTGAATATGCTCCCCTATTACCGATTCGGTATTTACCGAATCGGTAATAGTGAATAGCTTCCCATTCATTCCTATTGGCCTCCAGGCCCATAGGAATGAATGGGAAGGTATTCCTTATTACCGATTCGGTAAATACCGAATAGGTAATAACGATTATTACCGAATCGGTAAAATTTACCGAATGTTTACCTACATTCTATTTACCGATTCTTAAATACCGAATCGGTAAAATTCGGTATTTAGGAATCGGTAAATAGAAATTACCTACATATGGCCCTAAATGTACTTCCATAATTAACATAATTTGTTTTTTTATTTATAAATTCTTTTTATTGAGAAACGCATACCAAGTGTAATACATTACATCAGTATTTTATACATATTTATGTATCAAGACCAGCACAACACAGATCTACTCTTAATCTTGGAACTTCTATACAGTATCTGACACCTCCTCTCCTTGTAGGATTTTTATTTAGTCCACTTCATCTTCCGATAGTGAATGCTGCTGTTGGTGCGCTGGGGCGGTGCATGGGAATCCTCTATATTCATTCCACTTATTCCAAACTTTCCCCCATTTTTGTGGACACCCTCTATTTACATAAATCGTCTTTTTGGCCACCATGCACCAGTCCATGTATCTCTCCCAGTCCTTTAGGGTTGGTACAGTTTCCGCCCCCCAATTTCGTGCTATATTTCTTTTGGCAACCATCCATACCAAGGTTACCACAGTCCGCTCGCCTCTCCTCAAATTTGTTGCCTCCCATACATTAAGTAGGCACCATTTGGCAGTGTGTTGCATCCCTGCCCCACACACCTTGCCCAGGGTTTGTGCTATTGCATTCCAGTAAGCTTGTACTCTTGGGCAGGACCATATTATATGGAAAAAGGTTCCTTCCAGACTGCAACCTCTGCGACACAACAGGTCTGATCCCCTCCCCATCTTTACGAGTGTAGTGCAGGAAATATAAGCTCTGTGTAATATTTTGAGCTGAATTAGTCAAAACCGGGACCTAATAGCTACCTCTCTAGGGGAGGACAGGGCCTCAGGCCATTCTTCCTCCTCCTGCATGTCAACCACATCTCTCTCCCAGTTTTCTCGTAGCCGTTTCAAGATGTCTGTGGCATTGTTGACTATTTTCTTATAAGTCAGCGAGATGGCCTTTTGGGGGATGTGTACCTCCAGTAGTCTATTTTCAAGGACTGACGAGTCTGACTGGTTATTCTTGCCCTCAAGGCATGTCTGAGTTGTATATATCTAAATGCCTCGGTAGGGGCCAACTTGTAAGTTTTTTGTAGGTCACTGAAGGGAATAATTCCCTTATGTAAATATACGTCACCCACCCGCGATATGCCCAGCAAATCCTATTTGTCAAATCCTTTCCTCTTGCCCAGGTCCCCTAGAAGGTCTGAATCCCATAAGGGTGTTGCTAGGGTGTTCTTATTCTTCCAGCCCAGTTTACTGAGTGTCGAGTGCCATAGTTGGATTGTCAAGGCCGTTGGCCCCTCTAGGGTGCTGTTCCTTGGTTTTGTGTACAACGCACGTATGTGCCCGCCCGGGTGCATGACCAAGCGGTCCATACGAACGGCCGTTTCAGTCCTAGGTTGGTGACCCCATTGATTGATTACCGTCAGCTGCGCCGCCCTGTAGTACGTTTGGATGTCCAGTAGGGCTATCCCTCCATCAAACCATCCAAGAGATATCTTGTTGAGAGCAGTTCTAGGTGTGCCCCATCCCACAGTAGGGTTCTGACCTCTCCCTGAATAATCCTAAAATATGAGTCCGGAACCGGAAAGGGTGTATTCTGTAAAATATATAAAAACGCGGTAAAGCCATTATTTAAACAAGGGCTGCCCTGCCTAGCAGGGCGAGGGGAAGGGAGCGCCAGTGTTGTACATCTCCTTTCAATCTTGCAAGTGGAGAGAGGAGATTTTTAGTAATGAATAGATCCCGATGGGTGTGACAAATATCCCTAAGTATCGGAATCCCTCCCACATCACTTGGGCCTCACAATCCTTCAGAAGTCGTCGTTTCGGTCCATGCAAGACGAAGATCACCGAATTGGACCAGTTTATCATGAAACTGAAGTATCTCCGGAATGAGGCGAAGATATTTAAGATTCTGGAGCTAGAGTAGTAAGGCGATGCAACATAGAGAAGAATATCATCAGCATATAATGATATTTTGTCCTCCCATTCTGCCGTCCATCTGAGTCCGCGGATCAAAGGGTCTCCGCGGATCCATGTCGCCAATGGCTAGAGCACTAGCGCAAATAGCAGCGGGTACAACGGGCAACCTTGTCTCGTTCCTCACTGTAAGGGAAAAATATGCAACACTTTCCCATTCACTACAACCTGTGCCAATGGTTCAGAATATAGAAGTTGTATCCAGGCCAGGAATCGGGGTCCTGCCCCCAGGTGCTTGAGGACCGCGGAGAGGTATGGTCATTCGATGGTTTTGAAGGCTATACGAGCGTCAAGTGACAGCACCACATCGTCTTCTTGGATTCTGTTTACGTGCCCCAGGACCCCATGAAGACGTCGCAAGTTAAGAGCTGTGTTGCAAGTCGGAGGGCCCACAATTTGGCTAGGATTTTTGTCTCAGCGTTAATCAGGGATATTGGTCGATACGATCCACACTGGTCAGGGGGTTTCCCTTCTTTGTGGATTACCACCATCGAGGCCAATCATTGGTCTCTAGGCAAGACTCCCTTCTCCTTGCTTTCTTTATACATCTTGAGCAAGTAGGGTGCAGTATTTTTGGCCGTGGTTTTGTATAATTCTATTGGTATCCCACTAGGGCCCAACGCTTTTTCCGACTGAAATACTACAATTGCCTGTGTCACCTCCCCTGGGGTCAACTCAGCATCTGGGAGCTGCACGTCGGTAGTGGTAAGAGATGGAAGGGGTCTATCTTTGAGGAGATCTAGGGCATCCTGGACCGCGTACGTCGTCTCGGAGGAATAAATGTGTTTGTAGTGGGCCGC
This sequence comes from Calotriton arnoldi, assembly GCA_963921515.1. NCBI lineage: Eukaryota > Metazoa > Chordata > Amphibia > Caudata > Salamandridae > Calotriton > Calotriton arnoldi. Next base: position 566,813 of record CAWUFW010008323.1, read on the forward strand.
GAAAGCTTCTGCTATTGCCTGAGGCTCGCTGAGAATCTCCCCCTCTGTGGATTGAATAGTTGCCTCCCAGCGGCTCGCTCTTTCTCGTTTATCAAGCCAGGCGATGAGTTTACTTGCTTTGTCTCCGAGCTCATATACTCAGTGCTGTACCATTTTGGCTGCGGCCTTGGCGGTTGCTGTCGTTAGATCTTTATATTCTTGTCATTTAAGGCTTGGCAAATGCCTCGCGCCTTCATCCTCAGCTCTTATTAATTGTGATTCTAATTCAAGGATGTCGTGTTCTAACCCTTCTACCTGTTTCGTATTGTCTTTCTTAATCCCCACCACCAGAGAGAGGGCTTGACCTCTAATGACAGTTTTGCATGCCTCCCAGAGCGTCACTGCTGATTCAACCAACTTTTAATTATTTTTGAAGTATTGGTCTGTCACCTTTGTGATTTCTTTTCTAAACTTTGGTATTTTAAAGGATGAGGGATTAATTGTGATTGTACGATTGGATCTTTCTCCGCCCACCCTGTAGCTTGCCCATAGCAGGGAGTGGTCTGATATACCCCAAGCCAGGGGAGGTGTCTTATCTCCCCAAAGCCAGGAAGTTGAGATGTCAACGAGACTAAGAGGTCAATTCGTGACAGACTATTGTGCGCTCTAGAGTGAAATGTGAATTCCCGGGTGGCGGGTCTACGTGTTCTCCAGACGTCAGCCATACCCATGGCACTAAGGAACTCAGCCAATCGTGAGTCTTTCTAGTTGGAATGCAATCCCAAGCATCATTTGGAGTCATGTTGAAATCGCCTCCCAGGAGGGGTGTCCCGGAGGCAGCCCCAGCACAAGACCCCCGAGTTCTGGGAACGTCACACCGTGTAGTATTGGTGGTAAATACAGTGAGTGGATAGTAATAGTTTCCCCTTCCCATTTCCCGGTGAGTGCTACATATCTTCCCGCCCTGTCTGTCCATACTTTCTCCACTATAAGTGGGAAACTGTTTTTGAGGAGGATGCCTACTCCCCTGGACCCGGCTGTGAACCCCACGTGGACTGCCACTATGAAACCCCAGCGGTCTGGTGCTTTACACGCATCCCCCAGAAGATGGGTCTCCTGCAGAAGGACCACGTCCGGGGAATGCCTCTTCAAATATTGGAAGACAATCCCTGTTTGATTTTATCTCCCAGACCGTTTACATTCCACAATATTAAGAGGATTTCCGGGATCTTTGCATTATTTGCCATATTGGTAGTAACTCGTGGACAAACATCTTGGACATTGTACCGCGCTCTCTTGTCTATTTGGAGGAAGTGTTCTCACTGATTTGAGTATCTGGTTTATTTGCTGTCCCTTGTTAGCACAATGCAATGACTGTGTACCTTGGAATCCCTTAAACCTTATAAGATGGAGCATTGAAAACAAAAAAACCCTCCCCCACAGTAATCCCTTACCCTTGGAACAAACTCCCCTCCCTGCAACCCTGCCTGACGGTGCTAATTCGTGCCGCCTCCCCCAACTTAGCAGAGCACCTGTCGACCCAACCAACATGAAAATCTTTTAGGGTTTTGTGGACATCCGCTTTCTCAGCCCTCCCCCCTGAAAGTGATTTGATCTGTTCCCGACTCATAACTCTAGAGCTGGAGAGCCCACGGGGGAAATCCTGACCCCATCCAGCATCTGGTCATCTGCTTTATCTTCGATCCATCCCCCTCTCTCCTGGAACCCGCAAGAGTTCCAGGAGAACCTTCTGTTCGGGTCAGTTTATTCACATTTTGATGTTACCCTGTTGGCCATTGTCCGTGGCTCATAGACCCAAGGCAGTTCCAGAGCTCAGTCCCCTTGCTCGTTTGTGGAGGGAGCCTCTCCACATGCTTGTTCCCTCTCTCTGCTCCCCAATGTGGATGGTGGCCTTTCTCTCCTGTCCACCTGTGACCTGGCAGAGGGACCACCAACGGTGCACCATCCATCGATCCATTCCCATGCTGTTTCCGGAGTATCAAAAAAACATGTTTTGCCCTCGGCCTCAACCCGCAACCTCGCCGGGAAGAGCATTGAATATTTCACACCTTTATCTCTGAGAGCTTGTTTTATGGATAGGAAGCATCGTCTCCGTCTCTGCACCTTCAAGGTAAAATCCGGAAAGACGGTAATTTGAGCATTGTCATAGCGTACTGGTGGGGCCGCACGGGCTGCCTGCAACACCACATCTCTGTCTCTGAAGCTGAAGAGACGGGCCAATATTGGTCTAGGCTGCGCTTCTGAGCGGGGCCTGCCCCAGGCACTTGATGGGCTAGTTCTACTGAAAAGAATTTAGACAGACCACGAGGTTGTAGATGCTTGAGGATAAGTTCCTCAACAAAGAGGTCAGTGGCGGATCCCTCTGCTGGTTCCGGACCCCCAGGATACAAACGTTATTTCGCTGCAATCTCCCCTCATAGTCTTCGAGTCTAGCCTCCAGTTGCGCCGTGGTAGTTTCTAGTTCTTTCACCTGTTCCTTGAGGGTCTTGGTGTCATGGAGAAGGACTGATGTTGTATCTTCGGTGTCTATATGGCCCTCCAGGGCGGTCTGTACACCCCAGATCACTGCCATTATGTCGTTAAGCGAGAGGGAGGCTTCTTCAGATGTGGGCTGGGCCCATCCGTTGCCTGATCTTTGGTGGACTCAGCACCCTGTGTCTCTCTTGGGAGGGCGAACTTGTCCAACTTCGTCTGGTGGGTCCCTTTAATACTTTTGCCCCCAGTCATGTTTTCAGGCACGGACGAGTTGATAGGAAGAATGGGGGGGCGATCTCCCCGGTACTCTCTGGCGCCTTTCCACGGGAAGCTGAAAACACCCATGCGGCCTTACAGGTATTCCCAGGTGATACAGCCCCTCCTTACTTCTTAGGTGCAGGAGACTTCAACTCTTGGTGAATTGCACGTTGCACGGTAATGTACTACTTTGGGACCGTGTGGTTTGTCTCCCCGCTCACCTGATCCCCGTCAAGGGCGTTTCCCTCTGCCAGTTATTGTCCTGTCACAATCTGCGTCAATGCCCTCTATTATGTCACCCCGGCCCCACAACTTATTATCACAGGTCCCCAGGGCAGAATCAGTCACTCTCTTGTGTGGGGGTTGGGGGGGGACAGTCACCCTCCTCCGACAGACAACCGGAGACCCTGCCGAGAGGAATCCACCAATATTACCCCTCTGCTTGTAGGCGGGCGGAAGAGTCAGGTCGTGGCTCCTTCCCCCAGATACCTACTTCTTCACTGACATCGGCCAAATCACCCTCTCGCCGGCGCTCCAATTTCTGAACAGGCTGCAGCGTCTGTTTCAGTTCCGCCGCGCTGGCATATACACGTCACCGCCATGCGGCCGAAATACAGCCCAGGGCTTCACTTCCGATCACAGGCCTCACACCGGTCGTCTTGGGCAAATGCCGTCTCGCGTCCCGGAAACTTTGCCGCCGCTGCCCACCTCTCTCACCATTCCGGCACTTCCTGAGCTGGCCAGGGGATCGGATAAATGATCGGATATTCCTGGGGGGAAAGGAGCTGGTTTGCTGAGCCGCTTTAGTCAGCGGCCATCTTCAACGGTGGACCGCCACGCCCCCCATAATTAACATAATTAATGATCAATTAAATAAATATTAATTAAAAAACAAATTAAAACACATAAAAATGAATTACCTTTCCACCCTTTACCCCTATTAACCCCACAACCCACACCTAAAATTATTTACACAATTTCCATATTTAATTTTCAATTATTTAATTAATATTACTTAGCAACTAATTATTAATTAATTAAAAATAAATGACTGCCCACCCTTTACCCCTATAAACCCCACAACCTGCACCTAAAATTAATTACACAATTTCAATATTTAATTTACAATTAATTAATTAATATTAATTAACAACTAATTATTAATTAATTAAAAATAAATTACTTTCCACCTTTTACCCCTATAACCCCACAACCCACACCTAAAATTAATTACACAATTTCCTATTTAATTTTCAATTAATTAAATAATATTAATAAACAACTAATTTTGAATTAATTAAAAATAAATGACTTCCCGCCCTTTACCCCTATAAACCCCACAACCCGCACCTAAAATTAATTACACAATTACCATAATTGATTGCCAATTAATTAATTAATATTAATTGACAACAAATTATGAATTAATTAAAAATAAATTACTTCACACAATTAGCACTATAAAATCTCAATTAAATAAATATTAACAAATAAAGAAATATCATTAATTTATTATAATTAAATTACTTCCCACCCTATTCCCCTATAAACCCACAACCCGCTACGGAATTGAAAAACGCAAAATGTTATTAAAATGTAATTGATAACTACTAAAAATTTAACACATATATTAAAAAATATAAACAATACTTATACAAAAAAATACATCACATCCATTTTAAATATATACTAAAATACATAACACTAATTACAAAATCGATATTTTAAACAACTATATTTTTGCAAACAATATTAATGACTTCTATATTTTTAAAAATGATATTTCTTACCTTCAAATCGATAATCTTGACCATGATATTTTTGCTGTCGTATTTTTTCGGACTCACAATATTTAGGACTCGATATTTCTGTAGTTCGACATTTCCAACTCGATATTTTGTCTGCACACCCTAGAGGCCTGGGCCATGAGGTTGGAAGCCTTACAGACGGAAATGGATGGGGGTAGCGATCGAAGGGTGCAATCACAGGGTTCAGCACATACTGCTTCATGGGAGCAACCATCAATGGGGGAGGTAGGGGCAGTGGATCCACCTTAGTGCCTCTCGGGTCAGGTTGGGGAGTGAACACTCGGGGTGAGACCTTTTCCTTTTCATGATGAAGGGCCTGGATGATTCCAATTATTAATGACTAATAGTATATTTTCTCCTTTACCTTATGAGATACATGCCTGGGGACTGGTAGGATTGAGTCTGAAGAGATAGGATGGAGGGCCGGATCCTTCTCGGAAATGCTAATGGGATTGTCATGCGCACTGAGCACGTGTACCATTTGCTGTTTTCCTATTTTTTTCCCAGTTGATTGTAAGGGAAAATGTAATGTACTTATGTTGTCCTGTATTCCCACGGCGATGTGGTTGCTTTCCACGAATGACAAATAAAAAGCCAGTATTCTTAGGTGCTGCCTATTCACTGCGTAAATCTAAAGGATTTTACAAAATCCTGAACTTGCTGAGCGCACATGCTGTATTTTGTGCAGAGGAATTACCAAGGCGAGCTGAGCCAGAGCTGAGACAAGAGTCTTGTTCAACTCAAAGAGCCCATTCACGAGCCGAGCTTGAAAATGTTTGCCATGTAAATCCTACAACGAATATCACATAAAACATGATAAAGTCTCTTCAAAATTCAAAAAAGCGTATTTCTTTAACATGTGGAAGCGTTGATATTAATGTGTCACATTATAGCACTGCACAGAGAAGTACTTAAAAGTGATAGTTTTTAAGCATGAGCTTAGAACTATTCCAACCACTGCCACCACTTTGGTGACAGTGCCATTACTGAACTAAGAGACAAGACAGGGGTCATGTGAACACTGTGTGTGGCCCAGATTCTTATAGACAGAGCACCATTATAGTCGATTTAATCAAATTCAAAAGGTTTTTGTACAGCTGGTATTCTGAACTTGTGTGTTTGAAGTTGTTTTTATATGCACTAATAAAAAAAAAGAAAGATCGGTAAAATAAAATATTTGCCTAAGATCACACAGTTTGTTTACTCAGGGAAGTTGTGATTATTCCAGGCTTTCTTGTTTCACTTTGTACAAATCAGCCACTAAACAGGTAAATATTTGTCTCTCCTTAAATGTTAATATTTTATTTTTACCTCCATGTGCATGAGGGTAGAGTGGCAGGCAGAAACCACATGAAAGCTGAGTTTGTTATGGGCTTGAGGTTCCAACGACTCACCCACGTCTAGTGATGTGGACCATAAAATAGGACTTATGATAACCTAGTCATATCAAAGCAAGTTTACTTCTTGTTTGTGAGATACCCGCCAAAAATTGTACCTATTTACTTTTTACTTAAGTGAAGCTCCCTTGATTCACAGTGGCATGCATATGACAATTGAAGAATTTATGCTAATATGCACAAAGAAACAGGTAACTTGGCACTGATCGCATAATATGATCCAATTTCAAAGCTAACACAATATTTATTAGCAAAGGTCGGGTTTAAATGGAAAGCAATACTAACACAATTAGATATTGCTCGTTTTCATGGATAAGATATATATGTATGTTATGAACATATAAAATACTTTACACAAAGCTCTGTTGTATAGGTTAAATTCATATTGTTATCCATGGCAGTATGTATGGGTGATGTGACAACATCACCCATACACACATTACCACCTTTTCTTTCCATCAATATTCCTAGCCTTCTTCCATTTGATTGTCAGATTTATTGTGTTGTAAATTCTACTCCATCATGACCAGATCTCACTGTAGAATGTTTGGTGCATGAAACGGTGAAATTATCTGCACCTTTCCAAAAAATGTCAGACATCTTATCAAGGAAGGATAGTAAATAAACTGCCTTGTTAGTCTTGTACAAAAAGCTCTGCACGTTCTGTGATACCTTGGACTAACTGGACATGCAATGCTGATATAGAAAGCCAAATGGACAGAATTAACAGAGTTATCCTCAGGGGACAATTCAAAAGCTGAACTGCTAAAGGCATCGCTGCTGGAAAATTTACAAAGCTAAGCTAAACAATCATGCCCGAAGTTTCAGGGCACAATGCTGTTCAAAGCTCAAAACCTGCAAACTGATCTAGTTCTGGCCTGGCACACATATATATGTTTTCCATGTGTAGGAAAACCTTGTTTGGCCACTGATGCAGCTGATAAGCAGCTAGATCCTTTGATACATATCTAAACCGATTATGAGACATTTTGGGTAACCCATGAATAAACGTATACTAATCACCTAGTAAAGAGTCATGAAAATTAATATGTGAGAAAACTTAGTCACTGCATCATAAAAGCATGCAGATAAATTGTAGGATAGATGGAATCATATACATTAAATAATATAGGTTCATAGTTTTAACCAGTTTCAGTTACTAATTCAATGTGTATTAAAAACTTAGGGCCCGATTCCGATCTCGCTAGGAAAGCCCTCCGTACGACTCGGATCTCGGAGGGCTTTCCGAACGAAACGTGCTCCAGGAGTCCGAACGAGCGAGTACGATGCAGCCATATGCTTACGGACTCGTTTCGCTCTGACTCCCATTGAACTCTATACGAGCCTGTGTAAAGACGTGTACACAGGCTCCTATAGCAAAAAGGGGGGGGGAAAAGCATACACCCTGTGGCGGGCACCCCATGTTCCCCGCCACACTGTGCATGCCTGGATCTTAGAGACCCATGTGCACACCCCCGTGACAGATTCGGAGGACCCCGGGTGAAGGGGGACCTGCTACGGCCCCCCGAAGTATGATTCCAACAGCCTTTTCATCTCGCTGAGACCGAGGTGAAGCGCCTGTCCGAATCGTGCATCGTACTCGCTCGGTTGGAATTCAGCTCCATAGTGTGGCACGATTCGGCTACGAACGAGTCGTACAGACAGGTTCGGGTCCCGGAAACGATTCAGTCGACGCGTACGCGATCTTCGCATCGTACTTGGTCGTTCGGACCTGTGTGCGATTCGGTCGTAAACAAGGGCTACGAATCGGATCCGGGAAAGCCAAATCCGATTCGGAGGCCTTCCGAACGACATCGGAATCGAGCCCTTTATGTGATGTACTCATGTGTTATAAGATTGCTAACCATTCTTATCAAAATAATGATGGGTGTGAAGAATTAATGAAATCTAACATGATTTAGATAAATTTACGTGTGATGTTGAAGGGTTTCATTCTAAATTTCAACACTGCATATGTGAAAATGTGCACCGAAAGTGACAAGAGAAAAAGTGGTGCTGCATAGTCATATTTAGTATAATTGTTCTGAAACCTTCAGGTTATGCTCTTTATAAATGTACTAATGTAAATCATTTGAAACAATATTAATATTTTATGATTTGAAATTATTTTAGACGTTAGTACTTTGAAAAAGCATTAATGTGCCATACTTACATGTGATCCCTGCAATCCAACAAATGACAATAATCTGAGAGCTTATAAACTGAAAGAATATTAGAATACTAATTTTCTTTTCTGAAATGTATACCTTATTTTCTACACATTTTAAATTGACTATATTGTAGGCCTGCTTTATTCCTTATTCTGTGCTGCTTTACACCCGTGGGAAAGTTTCATAAACTTACAATGTGAAGTGAAAGTGTGTCTTATTAGAGGAGTTCTCACTTGCTTACAAGGACTATCTGCAACAGAGTCGACACTTTGGGAACATTTGCTATGAGAAACTGTCCTCTTGAACTTGTTCACATGTGCCGGATGATCTGACAAAGTATGTGCTTTGCACCACCCCTTTTCTATAATATGTGTCTTCTTTATGTCTCACGACAATCCTCTTGCATGGACTGGCCAATGGACTCAGCGGTCTGACACGATGAGGTGACTAAGGAGGCGTCACCGCCGGAACTAGAGTAATAAATTATACATTGATCTAGAGAGAGGAGGGTAAATGATGATTTTACAGATTTGGCAGAACTTGCTTACTTTCCTGACCAGACACTGCTTTCGGGAACTTTGCGTATTCCAGGTGCTTTCCTTTCATACTGACACATACACTGTGTGGGCCTTTTGTGGAGTCTTTCTACATGAGACACTGCCTATGAGCTGTTATAGCTATTGTCCTTGCTGAACTTTTCAGAGCTTTCATCACCTTATGGCAACCCTAAACTAATTAAATTGACTATCACTCCTTAGATCCTAAATGTTCATTAATGGTGTAATACTTTTTAATATCTTTGATAAATTTTACTTTTAACTAAATCATAGACTCCTAAAAGTTGATTATGCATTTCAATTTTTTGATTAATGGCAGGGAAAAATCAATATCGGGAGATCTCTAATTGTAAGGTACTAATGTTATTGTTTTGCATTGCCTTAACCGAATTGTTGGTTTGAATGATTTTAGTTCAGCTAAATTTCTTTAGAAGATTTGGATTAGCAGTTATAATTCTTTATTTGAATAGTTTGGTATTGGGAGTCATATACATGAATCTAATTGTTAGTTTGTGAGTCGGTTATCCAATTCCTGATCCTCATTTGATATCCGGATGTTAGATCTCTCATTTTCAACCCCTCAGTGGCACAATACAAGATCCATCGGAGGATCAAGTGTTTGTCAAAAGAAATTAAATATATGATGAGAGTTGAGAAAACATTGGGCCAAAACAATTCCGCTGCAACACCACCAAAACCAGTTTTTCATGCCTGTGATCAATGCACCACTGTCATCTGAAGGACTCTTGCGTTGGCTGTCTCATGATGTTACTAGAATCCCGGATTAGCTATTCTCAACATCTTATGTAAGCAGAAAATGGAACAACTTCTCAGTGAATGGAGAATATGCAGTTCATGAAAGAATACATAAAAAAACAGCATATCATACTGTGAACAAAAATAAAGAAAATATTTATTTGGGAGAAATATTGCCAAGCAACAAGTCTTGCCATCACCAGCAGCCTTGCATGCAAGCCCCGTACTTCAACTGTCCGAACAGGCAGGATATCTGACTCCCTGACAACAATATGCACACATTGGGGGCTTGCTTTCTTCTAGTTGTGTCTCACCCTTAAGACCCTCCACATCATGAGCAGAAGTGTATCGCAAATGGCATTTTTCTGTAGAAGGGAATAGCCTCCACCTGGCTTCCCTCTTTCTTCAGCATCGTGGCAGTATGTTTTTTGTATAGATAATCAGGCAGTCCCCCTTTTACTCTGTAAAGTGAATGCTCCAACAGGGTGCCAAGTAAAATATGTAAGAAACTTACAATGAGTGTCAAAAACCATAAAGGATAGGTTTGAAGGTAGACTACAGGAAAAAGGGAAAGGGTATTTACAAACACAAAAATGAAGGTCATGGGATCAAAGAAGGGTCCAGAAAACACTAGTATTTATAGTGCCACCAGTCCCATCAATTTCCAAACATAACTTACTGGATATGGTTCAGTCTTTCTTTGGTTGGAGTCATGGTTAAGCATCTTAAACATATACATGATTATTCCTTACCAAGTTACTATTTTGAAGCCTCATTGTGGAGGACAAGAGAATGTTCTGTAAATATCTTCTGCTGAACTACCTTGTTTGGATAGATAGTGAATATATACAGAATAGATTTTCCAAAAAGTCACAGTTTTCACATGGAAGTGCTGGATTGAAAATCTTATTAAACTTCATAACATTTTTATGTTTTATGTTCAACTCTACAAAGGTTGCAAAAATAAAACTTTGGAAATTCACAAACAAAGGCCTACTAATGCCTTCCATTTCCATTTTAAATAAATGTGGAGATATTTTCTTTATTAGTAGTTTTTACAATAGCCCGATCTGTATGAAAGTATTTTGATCCAGGCAATATTTCGTTTTCCGATTGCTGTGTAATTGTAGAGAAAGTCCTCAAAGTTTCCAGCTTTGGTATTGTTGGTATTTTTTTGAGGAGAGAATACCATAAGACAGGGAAAGATAGGATATTTCTATATCACACAAATCAACTGTTGGTTGTCTCTAAGTGGAGAGTTTAGCAGGACAAGAGTTGAAGTAAGAGTGCTAGAAAAAATGAGTCTTACATTTTCATCTGAAAAAAGTCAAACTGGCTATCTCATACAAATCTGGGAAGCAGGGAAGGGAAGGGAAAGAAAGATCATTCTACATTTTGCCTCTACTGTGCTCAAATAGCTTAGCTTTCTCCCATGGTCCAGAGGTTACAATGAAACCATTAGATTTGTATTTATTTTCTCACTTCTGGTCATATAATCTTAACCTGTTCTGGCAGTCAGTGGAGTCAAGTGCAATGTTTGTCTGGCCAGTGTCAGATGGTCTTGTTTCCGAATGCCAAAGAGTAGGAGAGTTTTGGCCTGTGTCAGATGGTCTTGTTCCCTAATGCCAAACAGTAGGAGAGTTGCAATATCCTGCACTTATTGTAACTGGGTGGTTTTCAGTTTAGAGGTCTCGGTGCAGACAGCATTTGTCTTGTCAGTTTATGAGTTGAAAATGGATACAGTTATGATTGCACTCAGGTTACTAGGGATCAAACTAATATTGCCTTTTCTGACAAGAAAGGTGAAGAACAGTGGATTTTACTGTGGTGTTGAGCTGGGAACTCATTGAGAGAGATGTCCAGGTGAAGGTCTACATTCTTTGATTTGGCATAGATGCCGTTTCTTGAGTAAATGAATACAGTAGCGTGGTCCCTTGCTGCCTATTCTACAACTAGTCCTTTATTCCAATGAGGATGGCCTTGGCTTTGCCTCAGTAGGCTGGAATTCACTACCAGTCATCCATATCTGGATATCTTTGCGGTAGGTCAGTAAAGCATTGTGATTCCAAGTTGTATCCTCTTACTTTACTACGGGTCTTTTGCATAGAGTTTAATAGGCAAACAATGCTTTAAAGAAAGGTACATTATTTTAAATAAATATCGAAAGATGAATGATCCCAGAGTGGATAGATATGGTCCCATTTAACATGGGATGGCATTTAATTATTGTTAGAAATTGGATTTTTGGCAGGCTAGGGCATGTGCCAAAGCCAGGCAAAAACCACCACCCTAGTCAGGATAAGGGAGTTACACTCCTAAAATAACCCCTGCTCACCCCCTTGGTAGCTTGGCACGAGCAGTCAGGCTTATCTTAGAGGCAGTGTGTAAAGCATTTGTACATAACCAACAGTAATACAGCGTAAGCACTACAAAAGGACACCACACCAGTTTAGAAAAATATCCAATATTTTTATATACTTAAGACAAGACCAAAAACGATAAAAATCCACCATACAGTACTTAAAAATCTTCAGTTATCAAAATATGCTTTAAAAACAGTTCCTTGATGTCGATAGCTCCGTCCGGGGCTATCACGGCGTCGTGAGCAAACAAATCCAAACAGTTCTGGCTGACCGCGGCGTCGCGGGCCAGCTACGGTGTCGGGAAGACCCGCAAACAGTACCTTTTAGAAATGCAGGGCGTCGGCGACCTCTCGTTGGGCTTCCGAAAGCACGGCGTCTGCAGGCGTTGGTTCCGGAGGTCGATGCAGGAGTAGTCGGGGCCCTCGAAGTCACACGCGTTGCAGATCGATCTCCTCTCTGTTGAAGTCAGGAGCGCTGGTGTCGGCAGGCGCCGGGTGCTGCGGTGCGAAGTGCAGCGGTGCGGCGTGTGGTGCCCTCAGGTCGCGGTGCGAGCAGCGGCTCGGTGGTGGCGTCGGATGGTGTTGTCGGTGAGACCAGGGTCGCGGGGCGAGATGAAGGAGATGCTCGTCACGGTGCTGGCAGGTCACGGTGCAAGCAGCGTCGTCGTCGTTGCTGAAGCGCTGTCGTCGGTTGACGGACTGGAGTCGATGGCGCCGGCGTCGGTAGGCCAAGGCTGCGGTGCGGGATGAGGGCGGTGCGTCGTGTAATTTTACGAGCGGTACCCTCCAACCACGGTGCAAGCAGCGGCGTGGATTTTGGTGTGGAGCGGCGTCGTCGGGGATACCAAGGCGTCGTCGTGAAGCGAGGCGGTGCGGAGTGCGGTGCCCACAGGTCGCGGTGCGAGCAGCGGCTCGGTGACGGCATCAGCAGGCGTCGTCGGTGAGACCAGGGTCGCGGTGCGGCGTTGCGGCGATGCCCTCTGCGGTGCCAAGGCGTGTCGTGAAGCGGTGCGGAGTGCGGTGCCCACAGGTCGCGGTGCGAGCAGCGGCTCGGTGGCGGCGTCAGCAGACGTGGTCGGTGAGACCAGGGTTGCGGTGCGGCGTTGCGGCGGTGCCCTCTGCGGTGCCTTCAGGACACGGAGTCGGCAGCGGCGTCGTCGTCGACGTCGTCGAGTGGCTTTTCTTCTGTTGCAGCACAAAACACACAGTCCCCAGTGCTGAGGGCAGAAGAGCTTGAAGTCTTTGTTGTGCCTGAGACTTCTTGAACAGGGGGCAAGCTCTACCTCAAGCCCTTGGAGAAACTCACAAAAGTAGATTGCAGAAAGTCCAGTCCAGGCCTTTCACTGCCCAAGACAGAAGCAGCCACTGCAGGCCAACACAGCAAAGCACACAGCAAAGTGGTAGTTCCTCCTCACAGCTTCTCCGGCTCTTCTTCTTGGCAGTCTTCTTGATCCAAAAGAGTTCTAAAGTTCAGGGGTCTGGGCCCCAGTATTTGTATCCAAAAATCCTTTGATCCTCTAGGCAGAGGGTGTCTGTGCCCAGCCAGAACCAGTTCTGTATTCTCTGGTGTGATTTCCTGGCAGGAGGTGGAGACGGCATTGTCAGAGGCAGACCAGGCCCTTTGAGGTGCAAGGAAATCTCCTCCCCCTTCCCCCAATGTAGCCCAGGTCTATTCAGCCCTTCCATGACCCACCTAGACTATCTGGAGCCCTCCTGTTCCCCAGCCTTCTGTCATCCAAAAACCAGACAGGCAATCCACATTCCAGCAGAGGCACACAGGATGACTGAGCAAGAAAATACCTACTTTCTAAAAGTGGCATTTTCAAACACAGAATGTAAAAATCACCTTCACTAAAAGATGCATCTTTAGATTCTGAGTTCAGGCATACTAAATTCTATTTTCTTACCGAATTCCCTGGGCCAGTTATGTTTATAAGATGTTATAAACAAACCTCCCATTCTATCCTATGGGGAACTGGTAGCCTTGCACTAGTGAAAAACGAATTTGGCTGTAATTCACTATCAAGACATGCCACACACACCAGGGCATGTCCCACCTTTCACATACACTGCACCCTGCCCACAGGGGTACCTTGGGCCTACCTGAGGGGTGTCTGACATGTAAGAAAAGGGAAGATTAGGAACCGGCCAGTGTGTGCACTGGCCAAGTCGACATGGCAGTTACAAACTGCGCGCAGACTCTGCAATGGCAGGTCTGAGGTACCTTTTCAGGCCTACTCACGTGGGTGGCACAATCAGTGCTGCAGGCCCACTAGTAGCATTCGATTTACCAGCCCTGGCACACTCAGTGCACTTTCTGGGGACTAACAAGTAAATCAAATATCCAATCGTGGAAATATCAATCCATAACACAGTTTACACAGAGAGCATATGCCCTTTAGCACTGATTAGCAGTGGTAAAGTGCCCAGAGTCCTAAAACCAACACAAACAGGTCAGGGAAAAGTAGGAGGAAAAAGCAAAAAGTTTGGGGATAACCCTGCAAAAAGGGCCATTTCCAACAATTATAAAATTAGAAAAACAGTTGAAAGAGTGATTAATCAACTCAGTAACAGCTTGTTTCTGTGAACCACGAGAGCATAGTCCAATACGTTGAACACCACATGCCAAAGTCTCAAACCACTGACATTAGTTCCCCGTTGACAGGAACATGTCAGCCATGTCAAGCAATGCTTTTTATGCACCACGATCTGGTCTGAATGTTTGCTGGGAATATAAGATGTTTTAATTGTCTGAACAGTTTTCCAGTGGGACTATGATGACTTCCTCTAAATCATGGGTACTCACAAACTTTCTCTCGGGGGCCAAATTTACAGTGTGGTTTGTGGCCGAGGGCCGCACCTGTGGGGGCGGGGTCAGTGGGGGGCGGGGCTACAGTAAAAAAATTGTGACCATGAGGTCGAACACAGGCCCCTGCAGCGGACGCATTAGTCCACTGAGCCACCAGACCCAGCATACACACACGTCTGTCTGTGTGTGTGTCTCTGTCTCTGTGTGTGCGTCTCTGTCTGTGTGTGTGTCTCAGTCTGTGTGTCTCTGTTTCTGTGTGTCTCTGTCTCTGTGTGTGTCTGTCTCTGTATGTGTATCTGTCTGTGTGTCTGTCTCTGTCTCTGTGTGTGTGTGTCTCTGTTTTTCTTTGTGTCTCTGTCTCTCTGTGTGTCTCTGTGTGTCTCTGTCTGTGTGTCTCTGTGTGTCTGTGTGTGTGTCTGTGTGTGTCTGTGTGTGTGTCTGTGTGTGTGTCTGTGTGTGTGTCTCTGTGCGTGTCTCTGTGCGTGTCTCTGTGCGTGTCTCTGTGCGTGTCTCTGTCTCTGAGTGTCTCTCTGTCTCTGTGTGTCATGGTCTCTGTGTCTCTCGGTCTCAGTCTCTGTGTGTGTGTGTCTCTGTGTGTGTGTCTCTGTGTGTGTGTCTCTGTGTGTGCCTCTGTGTGTGTGTCTGTCTCTGTGTGTGTGTCTGTGTCTCTCTGTCTCTGTGTGTCTCTGTGTGTGTGTGTGTCTCTCTGTCTCTGTGTGTGTGTGTCTCTGTCTCTATGTGCCTCTGTGTGTGTGTCTCTGTGCGTGTGTCTCACTGTCTCTGTGTGTCTGTCCCTGTGGGTGGAGTAGAGGCTGCGGGAGAAGAGGACATCGTTGTTGGCAACACGAAGCTTCCCAAAGGCCCTTTAAAAGTCAGCTGTGTAAAAAACGCTTACAGCTGACTTTTAAAGGGCCTTTTAGGAAGCTTTCCGACAGTGCCATGTGTGAGGTCACAGAGGCCGGCAGTAAAAACAGAAGGTGGCTGCAGGAGCATACATAATGAATACATATTTAATACGTATTCACTACGTATGCTGCTGCGGTCATCTTCTGTGTTTACTGTCGGCCTTACTGGAAATGTAAAAACGGCAGGGCAAGGTCCGCGGGCCGCCAATTAAGGCCTCCCGGGCCGCTGGCGGCCCACTGGCCGTACTATGAGTACCAGTGCTCTAAATCTTTGATGACAGCAAGTACACCTGCAATAAGTTGATATTTACAGGTGCTTAATCGATCAAAGTTAGGTTTTTCAAGAACAGAGAATCTATTGCCTATTTTAGAGAAGATGGGACTATCTACTGCTGCAGTGATGTGTTAAAGTTACTCATAAGGAGAGGATGAGAGGTGCAAAAAGTGGGAAAGCCATTCAAGGGTCACATCTAAATCTGTGGCTTTAAATATACCTGGGAAAAATGCACTTGTTCATCTCTCTAGTTTATCAAAAACTAAATGGGTGAGAATAATCTCCCTGAAATCATACATCGGTAGGACCCAAAGGGGGTCTATAGGCGCAATTATATATGTTGTTTGTAGAAAAAGGCAACAGAGGCTGAGACGTATTTGAAATGGTGAAAGGGTTATAAGTCACCTGACTAATTGGAAGGGTTTTA
This sequence comes from Calotriton arnoldi, assembly GCA_963921515.1. Taxonomy (NCBI): domain Eukaryota; kingdom Metazoa; phylum Chordata; class Amphibia; order Caudata; family Salamandridae; genus Calotriton; species Calotriton arnoldi. The sequence goes on from CAWUFW010008323.1 coordinate 583,012, forward strand.
TTTTTCCACAGAACCTGAAAGTCAATGTTGAAACTCTGAGGCTTGTTCACACATTTGATAACCCACTGTTATAACTTGTTAATAATATACTTACCTATGACAAGAAATGTTTGCAAGAACTTGTGGATCATGATAAGGTCTAAAGCACATTTGCGTCCTTGAATAAACATGATATGTACTACACATTCTCTGGCACATTCCATGGACGTGAGAAGACTGGCTCAACTGCATGCTCCTCAAAGTGCGTTCCCTCCACAAACACGCCACAGAAATCTGGGACCTCCTCGACGCCACCTCTCCCGATATTGCCTTCTTCACGGAAACCTGACCAACCCCTGTTCTGGACTGGACATCGCCATCCCCGATGGCTACAAAATCACCCGCAAGGACCGCGCTGACCGACCAGGAGGGGGCATTGCCATTGTCAACAAGAACACCCTCTGACTGACCAAGCACTCAAATGACCCAACGACAACCATGGAACACATCCACTTCTAGATCCAGACAACCCCCAACAACACCCTCCATGGCACCCTCGTCTACAGGCCCCCCGGCCCATGCCCATCCTTCACCGACACCATCATAGACTTCATAGCACCCAGGCTCTCGCATCAACCGATTACATCCTACTCAGCGACCTCAACTTCCACCTGGACAACCCCAGTTAACAGAACACAAACTCCCTACTGGAGAACCTCGCCAACATCAGAATCAAGCATCTAGTCACCGCACCAACCCACACAGCCGGACACACGCTCAACCCCATTTTCTCTGCCAGCAGGAACATCACCTACAGCCACACCACCGAACTCCTCTGAACCGACCACCACTGCGTACATCTCACCTTCGCCGCACCCACCGTACACCACCACCCTCATTGCCCCCAGTCGCAGCTGGAACAAGGCTACCGAAGAACTTCTCAGTGACTTCCTCAGCACGACCACTCCGCCAACAGACGCCAACACTGCTGCATGCAACCTTCACCGATGGATCTCCATCTGCAACGACACTCTGGCACCCCTCACGAAGACACTAGGCAAGCAACACTCCAAGAAGCCAGCTGGTTCATTCCCGCCCTCCACGAATCCAGATGCACCTGCAGACAACTCAAGATGAGATAGAGGAACAACAAAACCCCGGAAACCCACGCAACCTTCAAATCTGCCATCAACGCACACCACCTTCTCCTCAAAACCACAAAGAAAACGGCCTTCCAAGACAGAATCAATGCCAACGCACGCAACAGCAAAGAACTCTTCGCCATCGTCAAGGAGTTTGCCATGCCTAACAGCGAGACCACAAACGACCCACCCTCCCAAGACCTCTGCAATAAACTCAGCATCTTCTTCCACCACAAGATCAGGCAGATCTACGACAGCTTCGACTCCCAAGAACCTGCCACTACGCCCACCACCACCGCAGGCAACCATGCTGCACCCCAACAGATCGTGCTCAACTGTATTCCGCTCACTACAGACGAAACACTGAAGACCATGAAGAGCATCCACTCAGGAGCCCCATCGGACCCATGACCATACCACATCATCCATAGAGCAGCCGCCTCCATCACCCCCCAGCTTCGCCACACCATCAACTGCTCCATCGAAAGCGCCACCTTCCCCGACGATTAGAAACATGCCCAGATCAACTCCCTGCTGAAGAAGCCATCTGCCGACCCATCAGACCTCAAGAACTTCAGACCCATCTCCCTCCTCCCCGTCCCAGCAGAGGTCATTGAGAAGGTCATCAATGCCCAACTCTCCAAGTTCATCAAAGAGAACCATTTCCTGGACACCTCCAAATCTGGCTTCCAAAGCAACCACAGCACCGAGACCACACTCCTCACCGGCACCGACGACATCTGCACCCTCCTCGACCGGGGCGAAACCGCAGCCCTCATCCTACTGGGCCTTACGGCCGCCTTCGACACATCTCCCACCGCACCCTAATCATGAGACTACATGACGCCTGGTTATGCGACAGGGCACTGGACTGGAGCTACTCCTTCCTTACTGGCCGAACACAGCGGGTCAGACTACCCCGTCCCACTCAGAACCTACAGAGATCAGCTGCGGAGTGACCCAGGGCTCCTCCCTGAGCCCCATCCTCTTCGTCTACATGGCCCCCGTCACCGCCATCATCAGAAGCCACGGACTCAACATCATCTCCTATGCCGACGACACCCAGCTGATCCTCTCCCACACGAACTCAGAGCCCCCAGAATCAACTTTCACAGTGGAATGAAGGCTGTTGCTACCTGGATGGAAGACAGCTGCCTCAAGCTCAACTCGTACAAGACTGAAGTACTCATCCTGGGACCCACTCCCTCAGCCTGGGACGACTCCTGGTGATCCGCCGCACTAGGAACCTCTCCCACCCCTACGAACCACGCATGCAACCTCGACATCATACTAGACTCCTCGCTCACAATGTACTCAACCACGGTCCGTGCAGGTAACAGCGGTGGGGCCGCGTGGGGGGGATTTGGAAGGACGATGCTGAGGGAAAATTAATTATTTATTTAATTTTCCCTCTGCATCGTTCCTCGAAATCCCCCCCACATGGCCCCACCGCCCCACCGATGCTACCTGCACGGACCACAGCTGAATTAACTGTCAAATCAACGCAGTTTCCTCACCTTGAAATGAAATGAAATAGTGTATTTGATATAGCGCACAGCTACTCAGACTAGAGTTTCCTGGCGCGTAACAGCGGAAGGAGGACGTGCGTAAAGGACCCATTAGTTATTAAAAAGCCAGGTTTTTAGGTTCTTCCTGAAGGAAAGTAGGTCTGTGGTTAGTCTCAGAGACTCAGGTAGGCTATTGCACAATTTTGCACCTAGAAAGGCGAAGGATCTGCCTCCAATGCGGGCACGGCATATTTTGGGCACGGTGGCCAAGTTGGCATTAGAGGATCTTAGGGGTCTGGATGTTATGTAGCGATTTACGCGCTTATTCAGGTAGCTGGCGCCTAAGCCATAGAAAGCTTTAAAGGAGATGGTCATTGCTTTGAAATCAATCCGTTCCTTTATGCGGAGCCAGTGTAGAGATTTAAGAATAGGGGTCATACTAGATCTAGGTTTGGACCTCAGGATGACTCTGGCCGCTGCGTTTTGTACCACTTGTAGGCGCTGGATAAGAGATTCGGGAAGACCGAGGTACAAGCTGTTTCCACATGCTCCGCCTGATTCAAAAGACATTCAGATGGATCCCCACAAAATCCAGAAAGACAGTCACCCACACACTCATCGCCAGCAGACTTGACTACGGCAACGCACTCTACGCCGGCATCACCCAGAAACAGCTCAGGAAACTACAGAACGTCCAAAACGCTGCAGCCAGACTGGTCCTCGACATCCCCCACTGTAGCCACATAACACACCTCCGACAACTCCACTGGCTCCCAATCAACAAGAGAATCACCTTCAAGCTCCTCACACATTCCTACAAAGCTCTCCATGACGCAGGAGCAGAATATCTGAACACCTGCCTCGCATTCCACACACCCGCCAGACAACTCCGCTCTGCCCAACTTGCCCTGGCCTCTGTCCCACGGATCCACAAGACCAGAACCAGAGGAGGATCCTTCTCCTACCTCGCCGTCAAGACCTGGAACACCCTGCTCCTCCACCTCTGGCAAACCGCATCGTTGATCCAATTCAGGAAGATCTGGCTGTTTGACTTAACCTCCACACCCAGATGGATCAGCAGCCCCCCCATCTCATTGCCTTGAGACCCTCACGGGTGAGTAGCAGCACTATGCAAACTCCTGATTGATTGATTGAATCCACAAAATGTCTGGTTCATGGTATTGAAAATCATATTAACAAGACATACATGTGCACTATGAAATCTTCAGAACGTTTCATAACTGTCAAGGTGGTCATATAGATGCTCATCTTGACAAAATATTTGTATAAGAAGATGAATCAGCAAGGCGTCCTCAAGATCCCAGTATTCCATTAAACATTATGTTACTATTCCACAATTTGTATGAGATAGAATTGTCATGGAACAACAGTGTGTAGAAATCTCCTACAAGTAACCCATTCTCTCCCTCATGGACAACACACCTAGTACCCAGATCAAGTTCAATGCTTCCATGACTGAAATTGACCACTGGATGAAGACCAACTGTTTAAAGCTGAACACCGACAAGACCAAAATTGTGATCTTCGGGAAGAGCACGTTACCGTGGGACTCCACCTAGTGGACAACAGAGCTAGGACCAGCCCTCTCCACCCACGTCAAGAACCTGTGGATCATCATCGACAGCAAACTTGTCATGACCACCCAAGTCAACACCGTCACAACCTCATACTTCCGAACCCTGAAAATGCTGAAGAAAATTTTCAAATGGCTCCCAATCAGCACCTGGAAAACTGTCATGCACATTCTGGTTACATGCAAGCTGGACCATTGGAACACCTTGTATGCCAGGATCACCAAAAAACTCACCAGAAGGCTGCAGACCATTCAAAAGTCAGCAGCCAGAATCACTCACTACCTCCCTTGCCGCACTCACATTACAGCACACCTGAAGGAGCTCCACTGGCTCCCCATACACAAACGAGCACAATTCAAACTCCTCACCCACACTTTCAGGACACTCATATCATTGGCCCAGCATACCTCAACTATCACAACTGCCTCCATAAACCATCCAGACACTTTCGCTCATCCGTGGTCCTTCTTGCATGCATCCCATACATATGGAAAACTAGATCCGTCAGTCAAGCCTTCTCCTACATCTCTCATAACTTGTGGAAAGACCAGCCGCTACAAATCTGGGCCTCCTCTTCATTTCTTGAATTCCGCAAGAAGTTGAAGACCTTGCTTTCTGAGTAGTCTCACTAGGCCCTAGGTTAGGCTGCCTCATACCTGCTCAGCGCCAGAATACCCTCTTGGGTGATAATGTGATTCACAAATCTGCATAGCATAACATAATGTAACGTAACATAACGTAATGAAACATGACATAGCATAACATAACATAACAATCTATCATTACTAACATAATTCCTAACAAGTGCACAATGAGAGATTACTGGTTCTGGGATAATTACAGTCTCCAATAGATGCTTCAAAGTCTTTGGCTGGTCATTAGGTGAAACAAACTGCAGAGTTCATAATTAATAGAGAACTCTGACCCGTATTCAGTTTGTCAGACAGACTACTTCATCACAGATTTGTGCCAGGCTACCCTGTCCTCCAAAATCTCGGTCTGCCTACTCTCGGAATCATGCGAACCATGAGGTTTCTGCCGGTGGAGCCTCCTTTGGCTCTACCAGCGGAAACCTTACATCAGTGGCGCCATGGACATTGGACCACTGGTCTAAGTACCTCAGATCATCCACTCTATTGAGGGCAGACATTCTGACATACTTTTTTCCTGTTTGAGACCATGAGGAAAACCTGGCAGTCCCAAATAGGAAAAATTACCAATGACCCCCAAAGATTGGGGTAAAACACCCTGAGTGTCAAGGTCATTATTTTTTTGTTTTTCAAAAACTAAATACTGTGTTAAGCAACTTCATAAAACATGGCAGCTACTCAACAGAGCTAGAGTGCCTTTAAGGGAGCTTCTCTGGTGACACTGAAGCCACAGAGATCTTTGCCAGGCCTGTGAGGATCTCCAAATATGGCAGACTGTATTTTGCCAGGTCAGTGAAGTACATCACTCTGCTACCTTGGTGGAGCAGTCTACCACTCACCAAACTCTAAATTAGCCCCCCTGCTTCATGGATCCAGTATCTTACCTTACTTCCACCACAATGCATTGCTTCTGTCAATTTTTTATTTCATCTACATTATAGATACTTCTTTTCTGGAAGAATGAATAATGTGGCCAATGAGTACTCCATGTATATTTGTTACATAACGTAGCTGAGCATGCTCCAAATGATGGCTTGCGCAATTTATTGGTAAAATGTAATTAAGTACTTAAGATGTAACATGTGACACCCCAACAGAAACAGACACATCTACACTAAATATAATCTTGAATATCTCAGACCACTGTGAAGTAAGTGTTAGGTGATAGGTTTACTTTTTGTGGTACTAACAGCACCAAAAATATGAAACCTTTAAGAATATTAAAGTGTTGTTCCTGTCAAGCTATTTTCGTATTAACATGCAGTTTGTGTCATACATTTCCACTATGTTACTATTTATGACCTGGAAACTGAAGTGAGTGAATTGAAAGTCTTTAAGAGATACTCTAAAGCTTAATCTCAATACTGTTATATAGAGAATGAGAAACCTGCAAAGATGCTTGTTGAATGACAAACTCTCTTCTGTGAGGGAGTGGAGACAACGTTGTGTAGTTGAGTTCACCTCCAGAGACAGTTTATAAATCTAGCCAATACACATTTTAAATAGCAGAAAAATCCTCAAAACAAAACTAATTTGACATATGTAATCCAAACAGATGAAGGTCTTTGTAGAAAGAAACTTACATCTGTGTATACAAAATAAAGTGTCAGTCAAAGAGGGAGCCTTTTTTCCCAGCAACTTTGTAAGGTGGGTGTTTGATGAAACAACAACAGGCAAAATCTCATCAGATTCATCAAGATGTCATATGTCAAGATGATGGATGTGCAAAGACTTATGGTCGAACTCTTCTTGGGATTCATTAGTGTCCTGGAAGCAATACTCTTTGATCTTTGGAGCCAGAACCCCTCTAAGGCACTTTCTGTAAATCACGAAACAAGTACTAACCTGTCTTGGACATGAAAAATCCAACACAATTTCATGCACTTTGTCCAAGAAGAAGAAAATATATTTATCTTCTTTGGGTCATATTTTTTGGGTAGCTGCCATGAACCTCCACTATACTGATGGAATCGGTGCTTAGTTTGTAAAACATTAAGTGCCAAGGCCCAAAGGTTTGCTCAGAAGCCTGCTGCCTGCACATCTTTATTCCATGTCATTCCTCTTCCATCTTCCACCAGACACTCCCTGCCCCATTATCTCACTCTTGCAGGGTCTTTTTCTTTCCTGCTTTCACCCATTATTACTGTTTTTCAGTCTTTCTCTTCCTCTTCCCCCATTTGTGATTTTCTCTCTTTTGCTCTAGGTGAAAGTCTGATGATGAAATATGAGTGCCGGTCACCAAAAATGAGTGCTGGTGGGCCCCACCTACAACCACCGGCTCAAATTAAGCACTGGATGGAATGATGCTGTTGACTGTGCCCCTGAGCATGAAAGGCACGGTTTAACTCATTCTTCCACATAAGAGAACTGAAGCAAATGCAATATCCAGCTGAGGTTCACTAGAAAAAAAGGCCCAGCTCAACAAAAGAGTGAGTCCACCTTGCAAGGTAATGTCTCTCCCAGTTATGCAGGACATCGAGAGGAAATGCATCATTTGGCAAGTGTCTCTTTCTTATGCATTGCATTGTGTTTTGCACGATTCTCCAAGGAAAAATATTTCAGACTCAATAAACAAATTCCCAGTTTATGACGTCATGTCTCTGTTCACGCCACACTTTAGCGCATTTCTCTTTCAATACACCAGCATCACCAAGCCTGTCTCACAGAACAGCACACAGATTCTCCTTGTTTGTCCACAGGCTTAGACCTACTTCTCTTCATGCAAAGCCCTTAACAGATGTAATTTTACTTTGAGGCACATTAACAGTTTCCAGACTCTTCATGTTCTGATATTAATGGTCACATTAAAGCAAAGACTCGCTGGCATTCTTTCTGATTATTGAAAACACAACATCACAACTCCACAACTCCCTCCTTGGCCACAAAATAAAACTTCCTAACAATTATCGTATACAAATTGCAATGAACCCGTATGGAGTCGAAGGTTCAGTACATATAGTAGGTGCCAGGGAGGAAGGGGTCATCTGCTTGAGCGAGGTGAGTGTTAAGGGCTGATCTGAAGTCTTACCAGAGTTGCTGCCTCTAACAATGGAGGGGGCATTCGTGAGGAGTGAGCCAGGGAGTGAGAATTGCATGTTGGTTCTGCCATCGCTCCTGAAGCAGACGCTCTCGTCTTGCTCAACGTAAGTTTTTGTTTCGGTGGCTTTCCCCCTGTTAACTGAAATATGCCTAATTTGACCTTAAATCCACCTCAAAAGATATTTGCATTTCTCTTCATAGACGTGTTCTATGGCAGCCATGCCCTCCCTCGGGCAAGTTCATGTGCAACAGGTACACTAATGGCAACACCTCATTGAGACACAGCTTTCTAGCTGGCGTGGTTGGTGGCCTCCTAGTGCTTCTCTTCCACACAAAAGGCATGGTACATCAACTGTCATTGATTTGGTGTGATTAAAGCCCCATTGATATTCTGCTGTGAATGTTGTCAGAGATACTTAGGTGCTTAAATGCTCACAAAGGCGGTTCATCATGTGTAATAAGAAACTCTAACAGGAGCGTACTGACATCTTTATTGGTGGTATGGCACATTGTGACACACCTGCAATAGAGGCAAAGCTGTGTGTATGCACTGTATCAATGCCTGAAATACATGAATACTTGTGGACATTCACTAGCACCTCATATACCGACTATACTTTATTCTCAAGGTTTAACACCAAACCTATGTTTGTGCCATTATTGACTGCCAAAAACCCACATGTAAGCATTGAGACTACAAATAATGGGTTGTATGGCACAACCACACATGCCTAAACCACGCTTTCCTTAACAACGCGGTCGGAACAACGAACGCGTCTTAACCACGCATTCCTTTACCACGCAAGTCTTTACAACGACTTGCCTTAGGGAAAGCCCTGGACTTTGGAACAGTATAATTTACTATTCCAACTCCAATAAGCGCAACAGTAAGGAAAGCGCTGGACTTTAAGTCCAATGCCGCTTTACCTAAGGCATGTCGTTGTAATGACATGCATGGTAAAGGAATGTATGGTTAAGATGCAGTTATTGTTCCGACCGCGTTGCAAAGGCACCGCGTGGTTCAGCCGTCATTGTAATTGCTGTTTCCCCAAATAATGTAGCACCACTTTCCCCATTATTTCCCCAATGTAAATTCCAAGTGGATCTTGCATTCAAAATCTTGCCTTCACAAAGTAACGTGTTGAGGATCATCATTCCCTTGTTGAGGGCCCTCTCTATGAGTACACCATTTATAGGCTGGCAGTCAAGATGAAAGTGTCCCAGAGTGATGGTACGTGTTTGCTTTGGTTACTGTTCCATATATACACGATCATGTGGACCACAGCTTTACGCCTCAAACTTGCTTTGTGCGTTTACCCCAAAGCAACTTGGTTACACAGGTGGTGTTCATTCTAGTATCAAAAGGAACAGTAACTTTGGGTTTCCCAATAACTCTCGATGTCTGTGACCAGGTCCATAAAACCTTGCATTGACAAAAGGGTTCACTGTCAATGAGTTTCGCACTTTAGTCAGATATGATCAGTCACGTTGGTTGGTATTTCAATGACTGGTTTAAATGACTAAGCTGGGACATTAATCACCCATGGCTTGAAAACCTCTAGTGCAGCTTTTGGTGATGGTAGCAGGAGCCACAGCTATATCATGAAGACTTTCTTATGCCTAGCTCTTGCAGGTGTGTTGATATGGGCCAGAGTTGCAATGCAGCTCAGGGGCCGATTCTTATTGCAGAACTGCTACGTTTGTCATTTCCAAACCACCTCCAGGATATGGGCCAGGAGTGATGAGGCAGCAGTGCTGGTAACAGGCTTTCAACAGTACAGATTTCTTTTAATCAGCACAAGAGGCAAGTCAACATGCCTTCGTTGCCTATTCTGCTTAAACAAAGGTCACACTTTCAACTCATTTGTGCAACTGAGCAGTTCAAGGAAAATTATATCACTTTTCATTCAAGCGCAGATGTATCAATAGTCCGCTTTTTTTTTGTTGCAGATTTATATAGCCCGAACTCGACCCGAAGGTATCGGAGCGCTTTACATGAGCGCCAGTTACGTTACACAAGGACGCATTCATTTTTGGTAGGCACAGGGAGATTAAGTGATTTGCCCAAAATCAGAGGATGTTGAGCCGAGGCTCGAACCCGGTTCCCAGCTCCAAAGTCGGCAGCTCTGGCCGTTAGGCCACACCCTCTGTGTAGGTGGAGGAGATTCTGGAAGTGGTGTTGACGCAGACTGCTTTGCTGCCCAATTATTATTCTATGTATTTAATACTTGATAGACACATGAACGCGGTGTTGTTGCAGTGTCGTAATCTGAGCTCCTGGTACTGTTTTAGTTGCTGTTATTGATCTTGCCAGATTTACTCCAAGGAGGCTCTCTGTCTATGTTTAGTTTACCATTGAGTAGGTGCATGAGGCATTTATCAACAATGCAAAACCAAAGGTGGAGATGGCCATGTCTGAACTGGGGTGGCGGAGTGAGCTAAAGAATGATGATGGATTAAACTCAGATCAGTTGACTGGGGGTGAGTGCTTGCAATGTCAAACACTCCGTCCATCATCCCCTTTGGTTTTGCTATGTTCGCCCTAAGTTGGCAGGGTATGCCCAGACGTGGGTCCCTTGCTCACTTTGCCACTGGATTCAAGATAGCCTGGCTGATGACGGCTGTAAGCCAGAAACCGGTCCCAGGATGCTTGTTTCCGGTCCAAGGAAGACATGGCTTGCCAGTTCGGGCTGGACTGTTCCCATGAGGCACAGGGTCAGACTGATTTGCATATGGCCAATTCTGAACTGGGGTGGCGGAGTGAGCTAAAGAATGATGATGGATTAAACTCAGATCAGTTGACTGGGGGGTGAGTGCTTGCAATGTTCAACACTCCGTCCATCATCCCCTTTGGTTTTACTATGTTCGCCCTAAGTTGGCAGGGTATGCCCAGACGTGGGTCCCTTGCTCACTTTGCCACTGGATTCAAGATAGCCTGGCTGATGACGGCTGTAAGCCAGAAACCGGTCCCAGGATGCTTGTTTCCGGTCCAGGGAAGACATGGCTTGGCAGTTCGGGCTGGACTGTTCCCATGAGGCACAGAGTCAGACTGATTTGCATATGGCCATGTCTGAACTGGGGTGGCGGAGTGAGCTAAAGAATGATGATGGATTAAACTCAGATCAGTTGACTGGGGGTGAGTGCTTGCAATGTTCAACACTCCGTCCATCATCCCCTTTGGTTTTGCTATGTTCGCCCTAAGTTGGCAGGGTATGCCCAGACGTGGGTCCCTTGCTCACTTTGCCACTGGATTCAAGATAGCCTGGCTGATGACGGCTGTAAGCCAGAAACCGGTCCCAGGATGCTTGTTTCCGGTCCAGGGAAGACATGGCTTGGCAGTTCGGGCTGGACTGTTCCCATGAGGCACAGGGTCCGACTGATTTGCATATGGCCATGTCTGAACTGGGGTGGCGGAGTGAGCTAAAGAATGATGATGGATTAAACTCAGATCAGTTGACTGGGGGTGAGTGTTTGCAATGTTCAACACTCCGTCCATCATCCCCTTTGGTTTTGCTATGTTCGCCTTAAGTTGGCAGGGTATGCCCAGACGTGGGTCCCTTGCTCACTTTGCCACTGGATTCAAGATAGCCTGGCTGATGACGGCTGTAAGCCAGAAACCGGTCCCAGGATGCTTGTTTAAGGTCCAGGGAAGACATGGCTTGGCAGTTCGGGCTGGACTGTTCCCATGAGGCACAGGGTCAGACTGATTTGCATATGGCCATGTCTGAACTGGGGTGGCGGAGTGAGCTAAAGAATGATGATGGATTAAACTCAGATCAGTTGACTGGGGGTGAGTGCTTGCAATGTTCAACACTCCGTCCATCATCCCCTTTGGTTTTGCTATGTTCGCCCTAAGTTGGCAGGGTATGCCCAGACGTGGGTCCCTTGCTCACTTTGCCACTGGATTCAAGATAGCCTGGCTGATGACGGCTGTAAGCCAGAAACCGGTCCCAGGATGCTTATTTCCGGTCCAGGGAAGACATGGCTTGGCAGTTCGGGCTGGACTGTTCCCATGAGGCACAGGGTCAGACTGATTTGCATATGGCCATGTCTGAACTGGGGTGGCAGAGTGAGCTAAAGAATGATGATGGATTAAACTCAGATCAGTTGACTGGGGGTGAGTGCTTGCAATGTTCAACACTCCGTGCATCATCCCCTTTGGTTTTGCTATGTTCGCCCTAAGTTAGCAGGGTATGCCCAGACGTGGGTCCCTTGCTCACTTTGCCACTGGATTCAAGATAGCCTGGCTGATGACGGCTTAAGCCAGAAACCGGTCCCAGGATGCTTGTTTCCGGTCCAGGGAAGACATGGCTTGGCAGTTCGGGCTGGACTGTTCCCATGAGGCACAGGGTCAGACTGATTTGCACATGGCCATGTCTGAACTGGGGTGGCGGAGTGAGCTAAAGAATGATGATGGATTAAACTCAGATCAGTTGACTGGGGTGAGTGCTTGCAATGTTCAACACTCCGTCCATCATCCCCTTTGGTTTTGCTATGTTCGCCCTAAGTTGGCAGGGTATGCCCAGACGTGGGTCCCTTGCTCACTTTGCCACTGGATTCAAGATAGCCTGGCTGATGATGGCTGTAAGCCAGAAACCGGTCCCAGGATGCTTGTTTCCGGTCCAGGGAAGACATGGCTTGGCAGTTCAGGCTGGACTGTTCCCATGAAGCACAGGGTCAGACTGATTTGCATATGGCCATGTCTGAACTGGGGTGGCGGAGTGAGCTAAAGAATGATGATGGATTAAACTCAGATCAGTTGACTGGGGGTGAGTGCTTGCAATGTTCAACACTCCGTCCATCATCCCCTTTGGTTTTGCTATGTTCGCCCTAATTTGGCAGGGTATGCCCAGACGTGGGTCCCTTGCTCACTTTGCCACTGGATTCAAGATAGCCTGGCTGATGACGGCTGTAAGCCAGAAACCGGTCCCAGGATGCTTGTTTCCGGTCCAGGGAAGACATGGCTTGGCAGTTCGGGCTGGACTGTTTCCATGAGGCACAGGGTCAGACTGATTTGCATATGGCCATGTCTGAACTGGGGTGGCGGAGTGAGCTAAAGAATGATGATGGATTAAACTCAGATCAGTTGACTGGGGGTGAGTGCTTGCAATGTTCAACACTCCGTCCATCATCCCCTTTGGTTTTGCATTTATCAACAATGCCAATGGTTTGGTCAATGAGTTCTGTGTGCAGCCCCTCAGAGTTCCTACCACAACCCATGAAACTGGGCATGGAGAATGATGACAGCGCAGTTCAGTATGCAATTGACCATTCTGAGGCAGCATCTCAGTGTCGTCGATTGACTTGTACCTTGACACATATGTCCATACAATGTCTCCGAAAGTGTCAGAATATGTGGCATCTTGTGCCACCTCCCACAAAGGACTGTGTTGCGTCGCCACACACAGCAATAATGGATACTTAGTAGCCACTGGCCCCAGTGCCGTCTTAACGCATGGGCATGCTGAGCAGTTAACCGGGGGCCCCTCGAGCATAGAAGCCCCATGCAGACTAGAATTTAACACAAATTTTCCGTTAAACGTTTTTATTCCTGTTAGTGGTTGTGTAGGCAGGGCCCAGTGCACTGCTTTGCCCGGGGGCCTATAATGCTGTTAAGACGGCCCTGACAGGCCCTAGTGATGCCTCAGTAACAAAAAATAGACACTGCTTATGCTGGCAAAATACGGTATGCACTTAAATGTTATTCTGAGACTGTATGATCATGTGGATAAAATCACGGTCCTGGCTTTTCATCCATGAAAGCATATCCTGGAATCAGGTTCTAAGGAATTTAGGGGCCCATTAGGATGCCGGGCGGTAGCACCACCGCCGTGCTGTCGGATGTAAAAACCACCAGTTACCGTCCGCCCGCCGCGGCCCACACGCCCGCCCAATTAGGATGTGAAAAGTCAGCCAAACACCGCCCGTAAGCCAGCGACGCCGTCCGCCATCAAAGTGCGCCCGTTCACGTAGCGGCACGGCCTAATAGACACACACCGCCGACGAAATCACGTACCGCCCGGCGTACAAATTACGATGCCGCAAACAAACAGCTCCCACGGCTAAGAGACACCGCACGAGAAACCAAGGCGGAAACTCGATCGCTGAGTACGGACACCAAAGAGGCGGACCCCCCGACCATGAATCCAGCACTGCAGGCCCTCCCCATGCTCTACTTGATGCAGAACCTAGGAGTCAACGCACCGCGGAGACGCAGGTAGGCAGACACACAACAAGGGCACGCAAACACCGCACACAGTGCAAGGGCGGAAGAACTGTACATGGCCCCCCAGACACCCCTGCGTGTACACGACACATCCACCACTGCACCCACAAATGTCACACCGGGTAAATTGAAACAACTCGTAACAACCGGGCACACACTACCTGGGACCAGGAACTAACGTCCCCGTCACGGCCCCGCAGCGCAGCGGCGAAGACGCAGCCACACATGCGCACAACGCAGAGCCCAACGACAGCGCCATGTATGCGCCGCACACAAACAACACAGGGCACAACAAACACCACACACCAGCCGCACCCTGAACGCACATGTCACGTGACAGACCTGCCACAGTCATGTCCCCAACCGGTAATTCACTGTTGCCAACCTGACGTCACACAACTGACCCGAACATGTCAGTGATGTCACGCCAAATTAGGACACACCCCTGTGTGCAAAACATGGCGAAGCACACAGCTGCGGAAATATCACCCAGCAGAATATGGACCCCGTCGGCAAAAGGTACGCCAGTACCACACAGAAACACCGATACCACCTGCACCCAATACCAAGACATGCAATACGTAACATCAAAGATCCCGGGGACCGACAACAGGTGGCTCCAATTATAACACCCACACACAAGGCCCAACGTATAGCGGAAACGCAGCGTGCCGCCCACACACGGGAGAGGAGATAGCACTGAATGGCCTTCCATACCCACACCGAAACCACAGCTCAACCATTCAAGCAGGACAATACAGTCATTATCCCCAAAAAAGCCCAACACAGGCATGCAGAGGGAACCGTCCACTGGGCAGATAGCGCATAACACGAAAGAACATTTCGAACGGAAAAAGAAATAATACCACTCCCCCATGTGGTTCACATGCAAGTTATCTGGAAGGAGTCAGACACCACTGACCTTGACCATTCATAGAAGCATGTGGGATGAGGGCCCGTGTCCTCCGCACAAGCTACTATAACCCAAGTCCTGCCTCCCTACGACCATTACAGAATTCCCAGCAACGTCGGAGGTTGCACTCTGCAGACTGCACAGACAGCCGGAGCACGCCATCACATCGCCCTGCAGCAAAATGGCACTTGCACCACACCTACCCAACTACGCCGGACAGATGAAGGTGTACAAACATAACCTGATACAGATATTGGGATGTGAAAATCTGGCTCTGCTGAACGTAAGTTACCGACTAACTTACCGCATCGCATTGTTCAGCTGCGTCATCCCCGTCTTCTACTGTCGGAGGTGTCCCTTCCACTGTCCTGTGGATTTATGTCTCTCCAACCCGGCATGTCCAAAGGCGGACCTGGTACAACTGTTCAACCCCCTGGACGTCCACGACAGGATCTGTTCAGCCTATGGGGGCATGGCTTATATGGCTGCAATCGGACCCACACTGCAATGGGACCACTGTGCCTCCACACGACGTATTCTGGATCACAGTTTCATCGAATGTCATCCAACATGTCCCATCAGGCTCCTACAAGGGACAACTTACGACCAACACCTTGACAGCCACCATCCGCTTCATTGGATGGCATCCATGTATACCACCAATGCCATGGAAGCCCTGCTGGAAGGTATCGCATACCTGACAACCTGTCAATTCGTCGGACCCCGACGCAATACCCCCAATTGAACAATGATGTCCTACACCGTACCCCTGCTTGGCTCCGCACGGACTGAGCAGTTACCAGTACAACAACTATACCATACAACCTGCAACTAACACCACACCATTAACAACACTGCCATGATATCGGATAATTTCGGGACATGCACTCTGTTCCTCATCACATCCAGTAACTCTGCATGAACAGGGGGAGGCAGAGGCATGGGATTTGTGAATGGCAACCACATGGACAACACTGCACGTACAACTATGCCATAATATGTATCCTGCGCCCATGAACATATGCACCAGTCAGTGGACAGTAATCGGTCGGCTGTAGTATGTGAGAGCTGTCACCTCACCTCCCTCTGAACTTCCGTGCCAGGACATTTGCATGGACAACAAGTGCATCCCCCTACCGCATGACCCCAGTGACTGTGTCATGTCCAGTAGCCACCACATTGCAACAACAAGTGGGACGCCGTTGCATGCACGTAGGCCCATGCCCTGATGACACCCCTCACGCACGTGTGTATGAGTAACTATAGCAGCAAACCTGTAACATGGAACTGAGATGTACTGTGCCCATGATGTCAAGCGGTCTGGTAGGCAAAATGTATACTGTCTGTGTCAAAGTCAGCAGCTCCACAGTAATTAGCAAATGCACATTAGCACAGCAACGGCTAAGCAGTTGTAACTCTGAAGCCCACATCCCACAGTCAACAACTAATCACATGTACCCCTACACCCTATACTATGTGTAATCATGCTGAGTATATCCTCCACATGCATTTCGCTGCCAGTAGTGTCCACTATACTGCATCACAGAGGACATAAGTCCTAATACATGGCTTGAAGTAAATATGTGTCTCTGCTTATTCATTCCGCGAGTACGAATGAGAGAGGATGAGAGTGTGTGAAGTACACGGCAGTCGTGAGATGACCATGTAGTCCACTGTCATTGGATGTCAACGCAAATGAGTAGCACAACTGTGGAAGACACACATGTGTCATGTGAAGCGGGAGTTACGCTTGTCTCAGGTGGGTGGGTGTGACGGGTAGGTGCGCACATGCAATGTTTAAACACGCTGTGTTGTGAGGATTCCGGAGCAGTACATCACCGCTCTCCTGGGAATTTGTAAAGACCACCTGTCTGGGGATGAATGTGAACTCGTGTGTGCACAACAGGCGGGCACACGATCAATGCTGCATCAGGTGT